>CM019064.1:164454424-165054424 GCA_009667805.1 Leptobrachium leishanense
TGTCAGGCACTCGGGCACTGTCTGAGGGCCCACGGGTTATAGGGGCCTGGTTTTGGTACGCATTTGGCTGGTTCAATGGGCCCCACTGCAGCGCGTCTCCCAAACTCGTAAGAGGAGTCTAAAAACTGCACGCTACATTGGCACCGCCCCCTGTCGCATGACCTGCGAGATTCACATTGGTGATTCACCTGATCCAATAATGTGACATCACATCACGCAGACCAGAAGAGGAGGTAACAGCGTGGAGGAAGAGAGTGGAGCCAGCCTGGAGAAGCAGCTGAGACCTGATCTGAAGAGTGCCGATCGGGGACCTGCCTAGAAACAAACTGTGTGACCTGCTTACAAAAAAAAGGGGACCTGCCTATGAACAAAAATTGGGTCCTGCATGGAAACAAGAAAAGAGGACCTGCCTGGAAACAAAAACGGGGACCTGCCTGGAAACAAAAAAGGGAACCTGTCTAGAAGCAAAAAAAACAGGACCTGCCTAGAAACAAAAAATAGGACCTGCCTAGAAACAAAAAACGGGACCCGCCTAGAAACAAAAAATGGGTCCCGCCTAGAAACAAAAAAGGGACCTGCCTAGAAACAAAAAAACGCAACCTGCCTAGAAACAAAAAGGGGACCTGCCTAGAAACAAAAAAAGGGGCCCTGCTTATAAACAAAGGAGGACCTGTGTAAAAAGAATGGGGGGTGTAATTAAGAATGGGATTGGCTGGGGGTGTCAAAAAGGCTGTGGAGCTCTGTGATACTCATACACACCGCACATTACTGTGAGTTTTATTGCTGTGGAGCTCTGTGATATGCAGTGTGTCAGTAATGTACAGTATCTCTTAAAGTGATTGGCAGTTTTCCTCATTTGCCACAGGGACTTTCTGTGCCATGTGCAGACTAAGCTGCAATGAGTGGGTTATGCTGCTGCAGCAGAGCAGTGGCCATCTGTAAGTCTGGAGGGGCAGAAGGGATTCCCCAATTCGCTGCTGGGTCCAAATTACTTTTTTACACAATTTTCAAAAAGATTATTTTAGTGAGTTAAGAAATAAATTCTTTAGTATAATAGTGTATATGTTGGTTTTGTGTTGCAGGGGGTGGGGTTTTGTGTGGGTGTTGCCTCCTGTGGATGTGGCACAAGGGGGCCCCATGTGATCTCCAATTGCCCGGGGGCCCCATTAGTTGTCAGTCCGCCCCTGTTTGTACCAGGGGTTTGCCTGGTGGGCCGATGACCTTGACAACCCTTGCAGTACTTACAGCCTATGGCTTTTCACTACTCGCTGAGAATGCACTGCTGGCCCATCACACAGCCGGTACAAAGTGAGTCAGTGTGCAGTGAAAGGCAAAGGCCCACATATGGACTACGCACGCTAACCCAGCAGAAGGCTGAAAACCCAGTGGACTGTATGATGCGCTATGATGACATCAAGATGATCTATCAACTTTCCTGCTGTCCGCATAGCACAACATACAATGCACCAGGACTCTCTTTGAAAAAGGAGACAACGCAGGGTCAGCCTGTCTGGGCAATACATGGGCCAATCGTTGCCTTAATATGTACTGGTCAGGGTGCCATTCCTGTCCTGGTTATCGGAGCAGGTAAGTATATGTAAAGGATTGGTTAGCTGTGTTTGCTTTTAGGTTTAGGTGTGGTTCGATTAAGGTATGTTTATGTGGGTGTGCATTTTTAGGTGTTTAGGTAATGCAGCAATATTATTCACTTTTATTTTTGAAAAGTGAACCATACTGTCACTTTTGGAGAAAAAGATGGAAATATTTTTATTTATTTACTTTTACAGGTTACCTGGTCATGTTAGGTGTAATTGGAAAGGCCAGGATCTACCACGTTAAACCCTATTGGAGAAAAGCTAGAAAAAAAGGATATATACTGTATATATTTTTTAGTATTATTTGAACAGTTTATCTGATCGTATTTGGTATCATAGAAAAGGCCAGGATTATGTGACAAGTCAACGAATAAGCTGAACTCCCTTCTCAGTATCGCTATTGATACTATGCAAGCTGACACAATGTTTATTTAGCGCATATCCACCCACAAGGTTTTGGGCATCTTTCTAAGTCGCGGTCGAAATTATATAAGGCTATTGTCCCTTATTCCGGTCCTTACATAGAGATTTGCACAGATGGTCTAAACCAATGTTTCTCAAACCTCCCTTGGGACAACCAACCAGGCCAGATTTTGCAGATCACCTTGGGGAAGTGACTGAATCCCGCAATCACTGAGCAGCAAATAATATCAGCTGTGCTTTGCTTCAGATATCTGAAAAACCTGGCATGGTTGAGGGTCCCGAGGAGAGGTTCAAGAAACACTAGTCTAAACATCATATCTCCTGGCTTGGGCATTTTTTTTTTTAACTTGACAATTTTTTTAGAGATGTACATGGCTGAAAAATTTGTTTCATTTCGTTTCTCTTCGTTTGAAAATAATTTCGTTTTCGGAATTTCGTTGCTAATTTAGTTTCAGATCGATTTGAAATTTCATATCGATTCGAATTGATATATCAATTTGATAGCTGATATCCATTCGAATTTCGGATCACTAAATAATACCCCAATTGATCAAATTTTGCTGTTTAAAGAAAAGCTAGGGTTAAATATTAAGCTGTGTCACAGAATTAATTTGTTTCCTAAAGTCGTTTGCTGACTATTACTTGTATTGTAAATTAAGATCAATTCGATAGTTGATATCAATTTGAATTTTCCACCATAGTTTTTAATGTTAAAAAAATCCCTGTTTTTATTAAATATTTCTTAAACCATTTATAATTTTCAATTGCAGCAAACCAAAAGGCAATTTTTTTTATTGCGGGTGTTGCCTCCTGTGGGTGTGGCACAAGGGGGTCCCATGATCTCCAATTGCCCAGGGGCCCCATTAGTTGTCAGTAGGGATGAGCCGAACACCCCCCGAGTTCGGTTCGGGCCCAAACCCGAACTTTCCATATGTTCGGGTCCAAACCCGAAACCGAACTCCATGCAAGTCAAAGGGGCTGAAAATTCGGTTTTTAGAGTGCCCTCCAAGAGGGCATATATGCTAGATATTTGCCATAAAAGGTGTATGGGGGTCTGGGTAGTGCCCTGGGGGACAGGAAACAAGGACAAAAAGTTTAAAAAAAAGTATAAAAATAAGGGTTAAAAATAAAAACAAAAAATTCCTTCAAATATCGTGCCGAGGAGGTCCCCATAACCTGCCCGTGAAGTGGCGGATTTCTAGGATGTATAGAAACACTTAAAAACAAAAAAATGACATTTCAAATGACGGTAAATGCATTTCCTTTAATCTATCCATAAACAACTGCTTGGGGCGGCAGTCTGTATGAAAAGAGGAGACATTTTCGGACACGCAGAAAAAGTTTACTGATTTTTTTGGCTAAATTATTGTGAAACTTATGCAGGCTTTGGATGAAAGTAACACTAGATGCTTCAAAATTGGTCCTTTAGCATCCCCAACAGTGCCGTCACACTGTAACCCCTCTGAGGATATGAATCTGATACAGGCATCAGTGGAAGTGCACCCAAATATTGTGCTTTTGGTGCCAGTCCTGCAAGTACTATCATTCAGTAACCCCTCTGTGGTATTGTAGAAGAATGCAGGGGTGAATCTTGTGGTCCTATATTAAAAAGATATGCATCTGGTAAAGGCGTCAGTGCACCCAGATATTCTGCCTTTGGTGCAAGACTGCCAGGCCAGCAAGTATCATCATACAGTAACCCATCTGTGGTATTGTGGAAGAGTGCAGGGTTGGACCCTGCAATTCAAAAAATTTAAATGATATAAATCTGGCACAGGCATCAGTGCAGCCAAATATTGTGCCTTTCATGGCAGCAAGTGCCTTCACACTGTAACCCTTTTGTGGTATTGTGGAAGAGTTCAGTGCTGGAGGTTTTGTGAATGCAGAAGAGGACATCCCTGATCTATTCCATTACTTCAGCATCAGGGGATTGATAGCTGCTGATCCAGGACTGATTCATTTTTATAAATGTCAGCCGGTCTACAGAGTCGGTGGACAGACGCACTCTTTTGTCTGTGACAAAACCTCCAGTGGCACTGAACGTCCTTTCAGAAAGTACGCTAGATGAAGGGCAACCTAGTAGCTGCATAGCATATTGGCTAAGTTCTGGCCAGTGATCCAATCTGAACACCCAGTAAGCCAGTGGATCATATGCTGGAAAGGTATCCAGGTCTGCCCTTGCCCCTAGGTAGTCCTGCACCATATGGTGAAGACGCTGGCAATGGGTGCCTACATTTGACGTCCCTGGGCGTCGTGGACTAAAAATTTTATAAAAACCCATCAGTCAAGCGGCCCTGGCCTTCACCACTATTCCTCTGATCATCCGCAGCCTCAGAAGCAACTGTGTCAGCACTTGGTAGCCTACCAGTGCCTGGAAAGGTGTTACACAAGTGTCGATTTAGAGCGTCCTCAAGTTTTTTCATCCTGTGCTCCCTCTGTGCGGGCAGGATGAGCTCTGCAACATTACCCTTGTATCGTGGATCAAGAAGGGTTGCTAACCACTAATGATCCCTCTCCTTGATAGCACGAATCCTGGGGTCCTTTAGCAGGCTTTGCATTATTAGGGAGCCCATGCAGCGTAGTTTGGAGGTGGCATTAGCTTCCGAGTCTTCCTGGTCAATGAGGATGACGCCATCGTGCACTTCCTCCTCCCAGCCACGCACTAGACCTTGTGTTTCTGGGTACACGAAAGCCTTCCTTGAGGAATCCCCACCTTCGATGCCCCCACTACTTAAATAATCCGCCTCCTCCTCCTCCTGTCTGATATGAGGAGGACCCGCTGGAATGCTGTCTGCGGAAAGACTGGGGCCTTAAGAGCTAGGGAAGGCCTCCTCATCCTCCCGCTGCTCTGCCTCTAGAGCCACATCTATAATTCCCTGCAGAGTGTGCTCAAGCAGGAACACTAAAGGAATTGTGTCACTGATGCATGCACTGTCCCTGCTCACCATCCTCGTTGCCTCCTCAAATAGTGACAGTATAGTGCATGCATCCTTGATCATCAGCCACTGCGGGGGGAAAAAACCCAAGTGAGACCTGAACCTGTCCTTGTGCCATACTCACACAGGTACTCGTTGATGGACCTCTGCTGCTTCTGCAGATGCTGCAGCATTGCTAATGTTGAGTTCCACCTGGTGGACAAGTCACAGATCAGACGATTTGTGGGAAGGTGGAATTCTCTTCGAATTTCTGCCAGGCGAACGCTTGCTGGGAATGACCGTCTGAAGTGGCTGCAAACTTTTCTGGCCTGGCTGAGAAGCTCTGGCAGCCCTGGGTACTTGGTTAGGAAACGCTGTACCACTAGATTTAGGACGTGTGCTAGGCATGGTACATGCGTCAATTTACCCTTGCGTAGGGCGGAGAGAAGGTTGCTGCCATTATCACAGACGATCATTCCCAGCTCAAGCTGGCGTGGTGTTAACCATCTCTGCACCTGGCCCTGCAGAGCTGACAGAATTTCTGGCCCGGTGTGGCTCCTGTCCCCTAAACAAACCAGCTCAAGCACAGTATGGCTTCTTCTTGCTTGAGCCATTGCGTAGACCCTGTCAGGCGTCGGTTTAACTGCCACTTCGCCAGAGACAGAGAGGGAGGAGGAGGAGGAGGAGGAGGAAGAGGGAGAGGTGGTGGAGCAGACAGACCTCATACAAGCAGCTTTCTGGAGGCGTGGTGGATTAACAAGCTCCAGCACAGAGCCCCGTCTTGGATCCCTCCCAGCTGCAATCAGAGTTACCCAGTGTGCCGTGAAGGAAATGTAACGACCCTGTCCATGCTTGCTGGACCACGTGTCTAAAGTCACATGCACCTTGTTGCTGAGTCTGACTGCCTTTCCCAATGACTGGATAACATTGTCTTCCACGTGCTGGTATAGTGCTGGACTGGCCTTGCGTGAAAAGTAATGGCGTTTTGGAACTTGCCACTGTGGTACAGCACATTCAGCAAATTCACGGAAGGGAGCAGAGTCCACCAGCTGGAAAGGCAGCAGCTGCAATGCGAGTAATTTTGCTAAGCTGACATTTAGATGCTGTGCTTGGGACTATATTTTTTCTTACGCTGCAGCAGCTGCGGCAACGTAATCTGACTGCGTAAATCTTCAGCTGATGGGATGATGTCACATTGTGAGGAAGGACCTGGTACATCCATTACTGTAGCATCATCCCTGTCAGTGGAGGTTGGAGTCAATGACATGGCAGGACATATATTGGGGTTAGAGACAGGTGAGGAGGACCTACGCAAAGTGTTGCACCAATGGGATGCGTGGCCGTGTCCGGTGTCTATCCCACGGTTCAGCCTCATCTGATATAGATTACAAATAGCAACGGTGGGGTCTGCTGCACATTTCTTAAAGAACTCCCAGCAGACAGCAGAGTTCCTGCGTGTTTGCTTTGAGACAACAGCGCGCTGCACCGGAGCAGCTCTGACATGTGATGCCTTGGACTGGCTAGTGCTACGGTTTGTCACAGAGGATGTTGTGCCTTGTGTTTGCTGTGCCTCCTCCTCCCCCTCTTCCTCACTTGATTCCTCTGTTCAATCAGGCACCCAGGTGGAGTCAGTGACCTCATCATCATTGTCATCATCATCCCCTATCTCCTCGTCACTGGAGCCAACTTGGCAGTATGCTGCAGCTGCTGGGGCAACATGAGTGCCAGTTATTTGTGTGTCATCACCAGTGATTGATTGATTGGTTGATTATACTCCTTTCCTCAACCTCAGAGATTGAATCAGGGCACTGAACTTGCTGCGCATCCTCAAGCAGCATATCACTGTCATTGTATTCAAACAATTCAGCTGACTCCTCCGTGTGTGATAGCGAGGCTACGGCAGGAGTAGCTGTGGACATGGAGGCTGCATTAGATGTTTTGGCAGCTGTGGTGGACTGTAAAGAACTACAAGCCTGGCTGGCAGAGGACTCGGAGGATGAGGATGGCCTGGCTAGCCAATCCACCAAATCCTCTGTATGTTGCTGCAAGTTAAGAAGATGGCCAGCACCAGTTATAAAGGACAAGCGTGCGCCTGCAGAGGATGCACCATGTCCACCACGACCAGAGGCACAGCCTCCCGACACAGGGGCTGCTTGCCCTCTTATCTGTGTCTGGGAGCGTCTGCATGTCCTTTTTGTTCTTTCAGACATGGTGAGTGATATATAGATTAAATATATACAGAACTCTGATTCAACTCTGGTATAAAGATTAAAGATTTACAGAACTCTGGTATAACTCAGTGAGACACCCTGATAGCTGGCAGCCAGTGACAAGACACAGATTACAATTCCCAGAAACCTCCTATAAATCAGTGAGACCCCCTGATGGGTGGCAGTGACAAGACACAAACTACAATTCGCAGAAATCTGCTACAAGTCAGTGAGACCCCCTGATAGGACCCCCTGATAGCTAGCAACAGTGACAAGACACAGATTACAATACGCAGAAACCTCCTAAAATGCAGTGTTACCCCCTGATGGGTGGCAGTGAGAAGACACAAATTACAAATCTCAGCAACCTCTTATAAATCATTGAGACCCCTTGATGGGTGGCAGTAAAACCTCCTATAAATCAGTGAGACCCCTTGATGGGTGGCAGTGAGAAGCCACAGATTACAAATCTCAGAATCCTCTTATAAATCAGTGAGACCCCTTGATGGGTGGCAGTGAAACCTCCTATAAATCAGTGAGACCCCTTGATGGGTGGCAGTGAGAAGCCACAGATTATAAATCTCAGAAACCTCCTATAAATCAGTGAGACCCCCTGATGGGTGGCAGTGAAACCTCCTATACATCAGTGAGACCCCTTGATGGGTGGCAGTGAGAAGCCACAGATTACAAATCTCTAGAAATTAGTGAGCCCCAAAATACTTGCTGGCAGTGACAAGACACAGAAGATCACCTCAATTCCCAAATGTTTTGTAGAAATGAGTGAGCCCCAAAATACTGCGTGGTACTGGCTGTGTGACAAGACACAGATCACCTCAATTCCCAAATATTTTGTAGAAATTATAGTGAGCCCCAAAATACTGCGTGGTACTGGGTACCACTGGTACGATATATTTAATCTATATATCACTCACCATGTCTGAAAGAACAAAAAGGACAGGCAGACGCTCCCAGACACAGATAAGAGGGCAAGCAGCCCCTGTGTCGGGAGGCTGTGCCTCTGGTCGTGGTGGACGTGGTGCATCCTCTGCAGGGGCACGCTTGTCCTTTATAACTGGTGCTGGCCGTCTTAAGCAGCAGCAACATACAGAGGACTTGGTGGATTGGCTAGCCAGGCCATTCTCATCCTCCGAGTCCTCTGCCAGCCAGGCTTCTAGTGCTTTACAGTCCACCTCAGCTGCCAAAGCATCTAATGCAGCCTCCATGTCCACAGCTACTCCTGCCGTAGCCTCGCTATCACACACGGAGGAGTCAGCTGAATTGTTTGACTACAATGACAGTGACATGCTGCTTGAGGTTGCACAGCAACTACAGTGCTCTGATTCAATCTCTGAGGTTGAGCAAGGGAGTATAATCAACCTAGAGGAAGGGGGTGCCAGTGATGACACAAATAACTGGCACTCATGTTGCCCCAGCAGCTGCAGCATACTGCCAAGTTGGCTCCAGTGACAAGGAGATAGGGGTGAAGATGACATTGATGATGAGGTCACTGACTCCACCTGGGTGCCAGATCAAACTGAGGAATCAAGTGAGGAGGAGGGGGAGGAGAAGGAGGAGGCACAGCAAACATGAGGCACAACATCCTCTGTGACCAACCATAGCACTAGCCAGTCCAAGGCATCAGATGTCAGAGCTGCTACGGTGCAGAGCGCTGTTGTCTCAAAGAACACATGCAGGAACTCTGCTGTCTGGGAGTTCTTTAAGAAATGTGCAGCAGACCCCACCGTTGCTATTTGTAATCTATGTCAGAGGAGGCTGAAGCGTGGGATAAACACCGGACACTTGGGTACCAAGTGCTTGAGGCGACCTATGACCACCCGCCACGCATCCCGTTAACGCAAAACTTTGCATAGGTCCTCCTCCTCCTCATCTGTCTCTACCCCTACTGTATGTCCTGCCATGTCATTGCCTACAACCTCCACTGACAGGGATGATGCTACAGTAATAGATGTACCAGGTCCTTCCTCACAATGTGACATCCTCCCAGCAGCTGAAGATTTACGCAGTCAGATTACGTTGCCGCAGCTGCTGCAGCGTAAGAAAAAATATAGTCCCAACCATCCCCAAGCACAGCGTCTAAATGCCAGCTTAGCAAAATTACTCGCATTGCAGCTGCTGCCTTTCCAGCTGGTGGACTCTGCTCCCTTCCGTGAATTTGCTGCAGGTTCCAAAACACCATTACTTTTCACGCAAGGCCATTCCAGCACTATACCAGCACGTGGAAGACAATGTTATCCAGTCATTGGGAAAGGCAGTCAGCAACAAGGTGCATGTGACTTTAGACACGTGGTCCAGCAAGCATGGACAGGTTCGTTACATTTCCATCACGACACACTGGGTAACTGATTGCAGCTGGGAGGGATCCAAGACGGGGCTCTGTGCTGGAGCTTGTTCATCCACCACGCCTCCAGAAAGCTGCTTGTATGAGGTCTGTCTGCTCCACCACCACCACCTCTCCCTCTTCCTCCTCCTCCTCCTTTGTCTCTGGCGAAGTGTCAGTTAAACCGACGCCTGACAGGGTCTACGCAATGGCTCAAGCAAAAAGAAGCCATACTGTGCTTGAGCTGGTTTGTTTAGGGGACAGGAGCCACACCGGGCCAGAAATTCTGTCAGCTCTGCAGGGCCAGGTGCAGAGATGGTTAACACCACACCAGCTTGAGCTGGGAATGATCGTCTGTGAAAATGGCAGCAACCTTCTCTCCGCCCTATGCAAGGGTAAATTGACGCATGTACCATGCCTAGCACATGTCCTAAATCTTGTGGTACAGCGTTTCCTAACCAAGTACCCATGGCTGCCAGAGCTTCTCAGCCAGGCCAGAAAAGTCTGCAGCCACTTCAGACGGTCATTCCCAGCAAGCGTTCGCCTGGCAGAAATTCAAAGAGAATTCCACCTTCCCACAAACCGTCTGATCTGTGACATGCCCACCAGGTGGAACTCAACATTAGCAATGCTGCAGCGTCTGCACAAGTAGCAGAGGGCCATCAATGAATACCTGTGTGAGTATGGCACAAGGACAGGTTCAGGTTAACTTGTTTTTTTTTCCCCCCGCAGTGGCTGATGATCAAGGATGCATGCACTGTACTGTCACCATTTGAGGAGGCAACGAGGATGGTGAAAAGGGACAGTGCATGCATCAGTGACACAATTCCTTTAGTGTTCCTGCTGGAGCACACTCTGCGGGGAATTATAGATGTGGCTCTAGAGGCAGAGCAGCGGGAGGAAGAGGAGGCCTTCCCTAGCTCTCAAGGCCCCAGTCTTTCCGCAGACAGCATTCAAGCGGGTCCTACTCAGATCAGACAGGAGGAGGAAGAGGAGGAATATTTAAGTAGTGGGGGCATTGAAGGTGGGGATTCCTCAAGAGAGGGTTTCGTGTGCCCAGAAACAGAAGGGCTAGTGCGTGGCTGGGAGGAGGAAGTACAAGATACGGTCATCCTCATTGACCAGGAAGACTCGGAAGCTAATGCCACCTCCAACCTACGCTGCATGGGCTCCCTAATAATGCAAAGCCTGCTAAAGGACCCCAGGATTCGTGTTATCAAGGAGGGATCATTACTGGTTGGCAACCCTTCTTGATCCACGATACAAGGGTAAAGTGCGGAGCTCATCCTGCTGCACAGAGGGAGCACAGGATGAAAAAACTTGAGGACGCTCTAAAGTGACACTTGTGTAACACCTTTCCAGGCACTGGTAGATTACCAAGTGCTGACACAAGTGCTTCTGAGGCTGTGGATGATCAGAGGAATAGTGGTGAAGGCCAGGGCCGCTTGACTGATGCATTTTTTAATTTTTTTAGTCCACGACGCCCAGGGACGTCAAATGTAGGCACCCATTGCCAGCGTCTTCACCATATGGTGCAGGACTACCTAGGGGCAAGGGCAGACCTGGATACCTTTCCAGCAGATGATCCACTGGCTTACTGGGTGTTGAGATTGGATCACTGGCCGGAACTTAGCCAATATGCTATGCAGCTACTAGGTTGCCCTTCATCCAGCGTGCTTTCTGAAAGGTCGTTCAGTGCCGCTGGAGGTTTTGTCACCGACACAAGAGTGCGTCTGTCCACCGACTCTGTAGACAGCTATCAACCCCCTGATGCTGATGTAACGGAATAGATCGGGGATGTCTTCTTCATTCACAAAACCTCCAGCACTGAACTCTTCCACAATACCACAAAAGGGTTACGGTATGAATGCACTTGCTGCCATGAAAGGCACAATATTTGGCTGCACTGACGCCTGTGCCAGATTTATATCATTTTATTATTTTGAACCGCAGGGTCCAACCCTGCACTCTTCCACAATACTACAAAAGGGTTACGGTGTGAAGGCACTAGCTGCCATGAAAGGCACAATATCTGGGTGCACTGACGCCTTTACCAGAATCATATCTTTTTATTATAGGACCACATGGTCCACCCCTGCATTCTTCCACAATACTACAGATGGGTTACTGTATGGTGATACTTGCTGGCCTGGCAGTCTGGCACCAAAGGCACAATATCTGGGTGCACTGACGCCCATTAATAGATAAAAAAAAACTTTTCAATATGGACCACATGGTCCACCCCTGCATTCTTCCACAATACTACAGAGGGGGTTACTGTATGATGATACTTGCTGGCCTGGCAGTCTTGCACCAAAGGCACAATATCTGGGTGCACTGACACCTTGACCAGAATCATATTTTTTAATATAGGACCGCAAGGTTCACCCCTGCATTCTTCCACAATACTACAGAGGGGTTACTGTATGATAGTACTTGCAGGCCTGGCACCAAAAAGCACAATATTTGGGTGCACTGCCACTGACGCCTGTATCCGATTCATATCCTCAGAGGGGTTACGGTGTGACGGCACTGTTGGGGATGCTAAAGGACCAATTTTGAAGCACCTATTGATACTTTCATCCAAAGTCTGCTTAAGTTTCACAATAATTTAGCCAAAAAAATCAGTAAACTTTTTCTGCGTGTCCGAAAATGTCTCCTCTTTTCATACAGACTGCTGCCCCAAGCAGTTGTTTATGGATAGATTAAAGGAAAAGCATTTACCGTCATTTGAAACATAATTTTTTTGTTTTTAAGTGTTTCTATACATCCTGCAAATCCGCCACTTCACGGGCAGGTTATGGGGACCTCCTAGGCACGATATTTGAAGGAATTTTTTGTTTTTATTTTTAACCCTTATTTCGTGGAAAACTCACTGTCCCTTTTAAAAATGTATTTTTTTAAACTTTTTGTCCTTGTTTCCTGTCCCCCAGGGCACTACCCGGACCCCCATACACCTTTTATGGCAAATATGTAGCATATATGCCCTCTTGGAGGGCACTCTAAAAACCGAATTTTCAGCCCCATTGACTTGCATGGGGTTCGGGTTCGGACCCGAACATTTGTAAAAAATCGTGTTCGGGCCCGAACCGAACTCGGGGGGTATTCGGCTCATCCCTACTTACAGCCTACGACTTTGCACTACTCGCTGAGAATGCACTGCTGGCCCATCACACAGCCGGTACAAAGTGAGGCAGCGTGCAGTGAAAGGCAAAGGCCCACATATGGATGGACTACAAACACAGACTGTAAGAAAATAATTCAGCTGCATGCGTTCAGCAAAGAAAAACAGACCTCATTATTACATTTAAAATAAGTTAGGAAACCTAAATCTTCACCTCAAAAATGCCAAAAAAATCCTAAAAAATAAATTTTAAAAGTGGCTGTTTGCTGCAATTGAAAATTACTAAACGGGGATTTTTTTTTAACATTGGAAACAATGGTGGAAAAAGGCCTAGCATCTGCATTAATTATAAAGTGACCTGTTTTCTTACGTTTTAGAACACTTTGTCAGATCATTTGGTTCCTTTTTTTTTTTTTCACAGTTCATTTCGTTACGAAATTTATTTAGTTTTTGATTGTTTTGATCCATTTTGTTTTTCAGCATTTCATATAATTGGCATTCCATTGTATTTCATTTAGGTCCCATAATGAAATGATTTTGTTTGTGCTGAAACTTTGATTTGGGATTTCGTAATTTTGGACGGCCGATATTTCGTTTCGGAAATGCTTCCAAAAGAACGGAAATTATCAATTTTCGTACCAAAAACGTTGCAACCAGTAGTGGCAAGCAAACAAAATGGTCAGAATGTACACATTTTTTGTGTTTTACATACTGTACGTAACAAAGCAGTTAAAATAAAGTGTTACAAAGTAAAAGAAAGCAAACAATCATAACAAAGCTGTAGAGTTCTTGGACAAGGTCCGTAAAGGATCATGGAAAAGACCTATATAAGGGAGCATTAAGTTCAGTCGGGGCAAAAAGGGAAGGGCAAAAAGGCAATCAATCATATGTAGGCAGCTATCCTCTAGGCTGTAAGCTCCTATGAGCAGGGCCCTCTACACCTCTTGTTTCCATCCTTTGTCCGTTTATATGTATTTCGTTCCCTTTGGTTATTGTAAAGCACTGTGGAAACTGTTGGCGGTATATAAATGATGAAAATAATAATAATAATAATAATCAGAGTAGGGGTTGGAGAGGGTGACATTCCGCCACCATTTCGGCAGAGTACCAAGCAGAATACTGCAAAGAGGACCGAATTGTTGTGCGCATGGACAGTGTTAGGGAGGGGATATAACACTGCCACACACTGACAAATTTCCTAGTATGTGTTTCCTTATTGGTAAGGGTGTAGATCCAATCCATGTGGGAAAGATAATTCAATTTATTTTTAAAAGGGGGGTGGGGACTGGGCCACAGTGATTCCAGGTTTGCAGAATCGTTTTACGACCCACCGCCACTATTAAGGACAGAAAATGTTTAATGTTGGCTTTCAAACTGAGAGTGGGACCCAAAATCAGAAAGGCGGGAATTAAAGGCAGGAAGAGTTTTGTGGTAGAAAGGATGAGTGAGTGGACAGAGGACCAGAAGCGTCGGATTACGGGGCAGCTCCAAAAGCAGTGGTAGTGGTCAGCGTGTGTGTTCTTGCATTTAAAGCCAGAGGAATCAGGTTTCCAAACCATTAGGTGTAATCTGTGTGGGGGATCGTATGCATATAGTATGCATTTTTAAAAACATTTCATGTTATGACACTGGGTAGGATCTGAACCAGATATGCATGTGCAGACAACAAATCATCAGTAAAGTGGGTGGGGAGGTGTCAGCGCCATTGTACAGGTCCCGTCATGATGGTGGGCCAGTCAACTACATGTCGTAGGATGGCGTAAAGTGAGGATATAGAGTCGTCAAGCCGAGGTTGGTTTTTAATGTGACTATCAAGGCAATTGTTTCAATTCGGCGCCGTGAAAGCAGACGTCATTTTAATAAGGTATGAGTGGACTTGAAAAGTAGGCAAACCATGGAAGGTCAGTGAGGGGTATTTAGTTTTAAGGGCAGTGATCGACAGGATGAGTTTAGTGGAAGGATCCAAAAATTGGTATAAAAAACACAATCCCTTCTTCACCCAATCCTGAAAGGGATGGCATGGAGACCCTTCACTAAAATCAGTATTTTTACTAAAAGCAGAAAGAGATGACATGGGGAGGGCATTTAACTTGATGCGAGACAATTTTCATGCATTGATAGTGGTGGCAATCAATGGGATTGATGGACTGGTATGTGGAATGCGGGGTTGTCTGGATCCAATATATGTGTGTGTATATATATATATATATTTGTGTTGGGCTGAGCCGTGCCGCGGTGCCAACCCACAAAAACTTCCAGAGAGCAGTATTCAGCAGTTTCTCATCTTTAGGGGTTAGGAGGACTGGCAAAGCCTGCAGTGGATAGCTTAGTTTGGGGAAGCTAATCATTTTATATACAGTAGATTGGCTCTACCAAGTAAGGACAAGAGGAGTTTAGCCCACTTAGTAAGGGCATCCAACACCGAGTGAAGTATAGAGGGGATATTAACGGTGCAGAGTTTACTCAAGTTTCTTGGGATGTGTAACACCTAAATATTCGAATGAACTGGAGGCCCATGTAAGCGGTACTTTCGGGGGCAACCTGAGTGGATGGGCATCACGTAAGTGGAGGGCAGTGGACTTGTTCCAGTTACCAAGATGTTTCAGGCTTATATGTTAAGTGTGTAAAAGGTCAAACAGGGGTGGTAGTGCAGTCATCAATAGGGATGAGCCGAACACATTCGGGTTCGTATTCGAACCCGAACTTTCCAAATGTTCGGATCCGAACCCGAATAAAACAAGTCAATGGGCTGAAAAATTCGTTTTTTAGAGTGCCCTCTAAGAGGGCATATATGCTAGATATTTGGATAGGGGTCCGGGTAGTGCCCTGGGGGACAGGAAACAAGGTCAAAAAAGTGTTTAAAAAAAACGTTTTTAAAGGGACAGTGAGTTTTCCATGAAATAAGGGTTAAAAATAAAAACAAAAAATTCCTTCAAATATCGTGCCTAGGAGGTCCCCATAACCTGCCCGTGAAGTGGCGGATTTCTAGGATGTATAGAAACACTTAAAAAAAAAAAAAATGACGTTTCAAATGACAGTAAATGCTTTTCCTTTAATCTATCCATAAACAACTGCTTGGGGCGGCAGTCTGTATGAAAAGAGGAGACATTTTCGGACCGGTAGAAAAAGTTTAGTGATTTTTTGGCTAAATTATTGTGAAACTTATGCAGGCTTTGGATGAAAGTAACAATAGGTAATTTAAAATTGGGCCTTTAGCGTCGGCAACAGTGCCCCCTCTGAGGATATGAATCTGATACAGGCGTCATTGGCAGTGCACCCAAATATTGTGCTTTTGGTGCCAGGCCAGCAAGACTGCCAGGCCAGCAAGTACTATCATACAGTAACCCCTCTGTGGTATTGTGGAAGAATGCAGGGGTGGACCATGTAGTCCTATATTGAAAAGATATGAATCTGGTCAAGGCGTCAGTGCACCCAGATATTCTGCCTTTGGTGCAAGACTGCCAGGCCAGCAAGTATCATCATACAGTAACCCCTCTGTGGTATTGTGGAAGAATGCAGGGGTGGACCATGTGGTCCTATATTGAAAAGATATGAATCTGGTCAAGGCGTCAGTGCACCCAGATTTTGTGCTTTTGGTGCCAGACTGCCAGCAAGTACTATCATACAGTAACCCCTCTGTAGTATTGTGGAAGAGTGCAGGGTTGGACCCTGCGGTTCAAAAAATTAAAATGATATAGATGTGGCAAGGCATCAGTGCAGCCAAATATTGTGACTTTCATGGCAGCAAGTGCATTCACACCGTAACCCTTTTGTGGTATTGTGGAAGAGTTCAGTGCTGGAGGTTTTGTGAATGCAGAAGACCTCCCCGATCTATTCCTTTACATCAGCATCAGGGGATTGATAACTGCTGATCCAGGACTGATTCATTTTTATAAATGTCAGCCAGTCTACAGAGTCGGTGGACAGACGCACTCTTTTGTCTGTGACAAAACCTCCAGCAGCACTCAACGTCCTTTCAGAAAGCAGGCTGGATGAAGGGCAACCTAGTAGCTGCATAGCATATTGGCTAAGTTCTGGCCAGTGATCCAATCTCAATACCCAGTAAGCCAGTGGATCATCTGCTGGAAAGGTATCCAGGTCTGCCCTTGCCCCTAGGTAGTCCTGCACCATATGGTGAAGACACTGGCAATGGGTGCCTACATTTGACGTCCCTGGGCGTCGTGGACAAAAAAAAAAAATGCATCAGTCAAGCGGCCCCGGCCTTCACCACTATTCCTCTTATCATCCGCAGCCTCAGAAGCACGTGTGTCATCACTTGGTAACCTACCAGTGCCGGGAAAGGTGTTACACAAGTGTCGCTTTAGAGCGTCTTCAAGTATTTTCATCCTGTGCTCCCGCTGTGCGGGCAGGATGAACTCTGCAACTTTACCCTTGTATCGTGGATCAAGAAGGGTTGCCAACCAGTAATGATCCCTCTCCTTGATAGCACGAATCCTGGGGTCCTTTAGCAGGCTTTCCATTATTAGGGAGCCCATGCAGCGTAGGTTGGAGGTGGCATTAGCTTCCGAGTCTTCCTGGTCAATGAGGATGACCCCATCGTGCACTTCCTCCTCCCAGCCACGCACTAGACCTTGTGTTTCTGGGCACACGAAACCCACCCTTGAGAAATCCCCACCATCAATGCCTCCACTACCTAAATATTATGCCTCCTCCTCCTCATCCTCCTCCTGTCTGATCTGAGTAGGACCCGCTGGAATGCTGTCTGCGGAAAGACTGGGGCTTTGAGAGCTAGCTCTCTGCCTCTAGAGCCACATCTATAATTCCCCGCAGAGTGTGCTCCAGCAGGAACACTAAAGGAATTGTGTCACTGATGCATGCACTGTCCTTGCTCACCATCCTCATTGCCTCCTCAAATGGTGACAGTACAGTGCATGCATCCTTGATCATCAGCCACTGTGGGGGAAAAAAAACAAGTTAACCTGAACCTGTCCTTGTGCCATACTCACACAGGTACTCGTTGATAGCCCTCTGCTGCTTGTGCAGACGCTGTAGCATTGCTAACATCGAGTTCCACCTGTTGGGTATATCACAGATCAGACGGTTTGTGGGAAGGTGGAATTCTCTTTGAATTTCTGCCAGGTGAACGCTTGCTGGGAATGACCATCTGAAGTGGGTGCAGACTTTTCTGGCCTGGCTGAGAAGCTCTGGCAGCCCTGGGTACTTGGTTAGGAAACGCTGTACCACTAGATTTAGGACGTGTGCTAGGCATGGTACATGCGTCAATTTACCCTTGTGTAGGGCGGAGAGAAGGTTGCTGCTATTATCACAGACGATCATTCCCAGCTGAAGCTGGCGTGGTGTTAACCATCTCTGCACCTGGCCCTGCAGAGCTGACAGAATTTCTGGCCCGGTGTGGCTCCTGTCCCCTAAACAAACCAGCTCAAGCACAGTATGGCTTCTTTTTCCGTAGACCCTGTCAGGCGTCGGTTTAACTGCCACTTTGCCAGAGACAGAGAAGGAGGAGGAGGAAGAGGGAGAGGTGGTGGTGGTGGAGCAGACAGACCTCATACAAGCAGCTTTCTGGAGGCGTGGTGGATGAACAAGCTCCAGCACAGAGCCCCGTCTTGGATCCCTCCCAGCTGCAATCAGAGTTACCCAGTGTGCCGTGAAGGAAATGTAACGACCCTGTCCATGCTTGCTGCACCACGTGTCTAAAGTCACATGCACCTTGTTGCTGACTGCCTTTCCCAATGACTGGATAACATTGTCTTCCATGTGCTGGTATAGTGCTGGAATGGCCTTGCGTGAAAAGTAATGGCGTTTTGGAACCTGCCACTGTGGTACAGCACATTCAGAAAATTCACGGAAGGGAGCAGAGTCCACCAGCTGGAAAGGCAGCAGCTGCAATGCGAGTAATTTTGCTAAGCTGGCATTTAGACGCTGTGCTTGGGGATGGTTGGGACTATATTTTTTCTTACGCTGCAGCAGCTGCGGCAAAGTAATCTGTGTAAATCTTCAGATGCTGGGATGATGTCACATTGTGAGGAAGGACCTGGTACATCCATTACTGTAGCATTATCCCTGTCAGTGGAGGTTGTAGGCAATGACATGGCAGGACATACAGTGGGGGTAGAGACAGATGAGGAGGAGGAGGAGGAGGACCTACACAAAGTTTTGCGCCAACGGGATGTGTGGCAGGAGGTCATATGTCGCCTCAAGCATGTGGTACCCAAGTGTCCGGTGTCTATCCCACGCTTCAGCCTCATCTGACATGGATTACAAATAGCAACGGTGGGGTCTGCTGCACATTTCTTAAAGAACTCCCAGCAGACAGCAGAGTTCCTGCATGTGTGCTTTGAGACAACAGTGCGCTGCACCGGACAGCTCTGACATCTGATGCCTTGGACTGGCTAGTGCTACGGTTGGTCATAGAGGATGTTGTGCCTCGTGTTTGCTGTTCCTCCTCCTCCCCCTCTTCCTCACTTGATTCCTCAGTTCAATCAGGCACCCAGGTGGAGTCAGTGACCTCATCATCATTATCATCATCCCCTATCTCCTCGTCACTGGAGTCAACTTGGCAGTATGCTGCAGCTGCTGGGGCAACATGAGTGCCAGTTATTTGTGTGTCATCACTGGCACCCCCTTCCTCTAGGTTGATTATACTCCCTTCCTCAACCTCAGAGATTGAATCAGAGCACTGTACTTGCTGCGCATCCTCAAGCAGCATGTCACTGTCATTGTAGTCAAACAATTCATCTGACTCCTCCGTGTGTGATAGCGAGGCTACGGCAGGAGTAGCTGTGGACATGGAGGCTGCATTAGATGCTTTGGCAGCTGAGGTGGACTGTAAAGCACTACAAGCCTGGCTGGCAGAGGACTCGGAGGATGAGAATGGCCTGGTTAGCCAATCCACCAATCCTCTGTATGTTGCTGCTGCTTAAGACGGCCAGCACCAGTTAGAAAGGACAAGCATGCCGCTGCAGAGGATGCACGATGTCCACCACGACCAGAGGCACAGCCTCCCGACACAGGGGCTGCTTGCCCTCTTATCTGTGTCTGGGAGCGTCTGCCTGTCCTTTTTTTTCTATCAGACATGGTGAGTGATATATAGATTAAATATATACAGAACTCTGATTCAACTCTGGTATAAAGATTAAAGATTTAAAGAACTCTGGTATAACTCAGTAAGACACCTGATAGCTGGCAGCCAGTGACAAGACACAGATTACAAATCTCAGAAACCTCTTATAAATCAGTGAGACCCCTTGATGGGTAGCAGTGAGAAGCCACAGATTTCAAGTCTCAGAAACCTCTTATAAATCAGTGAGACCCCTTGATGGGTGACAGTGAAACCTCCTATAAATCAGTGAGACCCCTTGATGGGTGGCAGCCAGTGAGAACACACAGGTCATAACAATTCCCAAATATTTTGTAGAAATTAGTGACCCCCAAAATACTTGCTGGCAGTGACAAGACACAGATCACCTCAATTCCCAGATATTTAATAAAATTAGTGACCCCCCCAAAATACTGCGTAGCACTGGCTGTGTGACAAGACACAGATCACCTCAATTCCCAAATGTTTTGTAGAAATTTGTGACCCCCAAAATACTTGCTGGCAGTGACAAGAGACAGATCACCTCAATTCCCATATATTTTGTAAAAATTAGTGACCCCCAAAATACTTGCTGGCACAGTGACAAGACACACATCGCCTAAATTCCCAGATATTTGGTAGAAATGAGACCCCCCAGACCCCCCCAGTAGCGTGGCAGGCCGGCAGTAAGAACACAGAACAACAATCTCCTATGAAATCTCCTCTCAAATGTGTGCTGAAGCTATGGGTGGAAACCTTATATAGTGTGCTGCGGGATTTAGCTCTGTGAGCCCATGATTGGGCAACATTTGCCCAATCAGGACTCTGAGCCGTGATTGGCATACTGTTGAACCTGTCTTGCACCAGACCTGTGGTCAGGTGCAAGGCTGTAGCCCAGTCACTTGCGGTGTACTAGGCCCCCTGCTATTCACAATATTCAGAAATGATCTGCCCAATGTCTGCAAAGCCTCAACTGTACATATGTACGCAAACGACACTGTAATCTACTCCAGCAAACCTAATCTCCCGCAGCTGGAGGCCGTGCTGCAAGAACAATTCAGAGGTAGAAAAGTGGATCAAACACAACAAACTTTTTTTGAATACTGACAAAACTGTAACGATGCTCTTTGGAACAGCACCTAAACTACACAAATTGCAAAATCCCCATCTATGTGTTGGGACAAAATCAAATGGCACGCTGACCACAGTCACTTCTCTCAAATATCTAGGTATGTGGTTGGACCCTAATCTATCCTTTGGCCACCACATCGAAAAACTCGCATCTAAACTTTACCCCAAACTAGGTGCCCTGTACAGAAACAAATCCTGCCTGAGCCCCGTGGTAAGAAAACAGAGGGTACAACAAATGCTTATGCCAGCTATTGATTATGGAGATGTAGTGTATGCAGTGGCCCCGCAAACACACCTTCAGAAACTTACTACATTGTATAACTCCTTCGGCCGCTTTGCATTACAACTCCTTCTGCCGCTTTGCATTATAACTACATGACCCACCATTGTGACATCTTAAAAGAGCTAAACTGGCCATCGCTGGAGTCTAAACGCACCCTTCACCTTTCCAGCTTGGTGTCTAAGAGCATTTCTGGGAAGCTGCCACCCTACCTGAATAAACTGCTTCCCACAGCAGCTCCCTCATCCTATAACCTCCGATCCAGGACCAGCACCTTACTTGCAATACCACAATACAAAAAGACAGTGGCTCGGTCCTCATTTTCTACAGAGCACCACAATTATGGAATAACCTCCAGACACCATCAAATCTTCCCCCAGTCTTAAGTCACTCAAGAGCTCCTTACTAACATACCTCGATACAGAATTCACCTGTAAACATGTAACATAATGACTATTTCCTACATATTTATTTTCTGCTAATCTGTATATTTGTGTTGGTTTTTTTTTTGGTTTTTTTTTAATATCTTGCATTGTATTACTTTGTATTTCTGTAACTGTAACAGTTCAATGTTCTTGAACCCAGGACATACTTGAAAACGAGAGAAATCTCAATGTATCCTTCCTGGTAAAATCCTTTATAAATAAATAAATAAATTACGAGCTTCAGGCCAGTGGGAAAGTGCATTGTGGTCGAACTTGCTCTGCACACCTGGAAATGTTCGGAGTTCGTGATCTAACCGAACAGGCTAAGTTCGGCCCGATCTCCGAACCGTCCGACCCGAACAGCTCATCCCTAGTGCCACCATTACTTCTACCTCTCAGGCTCGTTGCCTACGGATCCTCTTGGACTCCAGTCTATCTTTTACTCCTCACATTCAGTCACTAACCAAATCTTGCTACTTCCACCTAAAAACACATTGTACTCATCGGTCCCTTTCTTAATCAGGCCTTTACTAAAATGCTCATCCAAGCTCGTATTATTTCCCGTCTTGACTATTGTAACATCCTTCTCTCTGGCCTTAAAAAAAATCTAGATTCTCCCTCTGCAGTGTGTTATGAATGCCTGTGCCAGACTCATACACATCACATCCCGCACCTCTCACACCTTTCCCCTTTGTCAATCTTTACACTTGCTCCCTATTTCCTTTAGAGTACGATTTAAAATACTGATCCTCATGTACAGAGCTCTCCATAACCATGCCCCTGACTACATTTACTCCCTTATTAGCAAGTACATCCCTTCCTGACCACTTTGCTCTGCCAATGATCTGATGCTATTGGTTTCTCGTACCTGCACCCCCAACTCCGCCTTCAAGACTTCTCCCGAGCTGCCGGCTTTCTATGCACCCCGACTACTTCTTGTACTCTATTCACCATCACCTAGCATGTCACCCCTCTCAGAATGTAAGCTCTCGAGCAGGGTCCTCTCTCCTACTGTTCTGTGTGTATAATGTGTATGTATATTTGTTATTCTGTCTCTCTCATTGTACAGCGCTACGTAACTTGTCGGTGCGTTATAAATGCTTGTATTTAGGAGGTTTTGAGGAGCAAATTGATTAGTTCTACTCATTATTTAATGCAAAATTTATAGAGTAAGACAGCAGATGATGGCTGCAGTGTAGCAATCAGCCAATATAATACATTACTGAGGTGAGGCCTAATCAAGGGATATGTCTTAACCCTTACTGTGTATACAATACAGACACCTGATGCTGAATTCAAAAGATATTATACTGGAACTCTGAAAGTCATTTATTTATCTGTGTCAATGTTGTGATTCTGACATGATATTAAATGTTGTAGTTTTAGTTAAAGTAAGGAGAAGGGGGGTTTGTGAGGATCCTGAGATCGAGCAACAGCACTAGTGGCTTGCTCTACGGTGGGGGCCCGCTCAGTTCTCACAAGGTTTTAGCTTGTATGTGCCATTACAGGGATGAATGCTCCATATGCAAATCAGCCTGCTCTCACCCAAAAAGGGTGGCCAGTGCTGACTGTCAAGGACGTCATCCCTGCACAAGAGGTGCAGCAACCCCCGATGATCGTTTCGACCTTGTTAGGCCTCGTCAGGAGGGTATAGCTGACACCCCTCTAGGCACACCAAGCAAGGGGTCCACGTCTGGATGACCCTGTAGACTAATAGTGAGGAGAAGGGGGGGTTTGTGAGGATCCTGAGAACGACCAACAGCACTAGTGGCTTGCTCTATGGTGGGGGCCCGCTCAGGTCTCACAAGTTTTAGCTTGTATGTGCCATTACAGGGATGATTGCTCCATATGCAAATCAGCCGGCTAAAGTAAGTGATCTTCAGGATTTGTGGGACCATCTGAGAAGTCTTGCAGGGCATTGTCAAAGTCTATTAATGAATACAGATACATGTATACCCAGACACATCAGACCCCAGATACAGGTATACCCAAACATCAGACCCCAGATATATGTTATCCAGACATAAAACCCCAGTTTGAGCAAAGTGAGGGATCCTCATGGTGCTGCGTGGTAACAGGCAGGGTGCGGTCCAATGAGAGCAGGGCAGGCATGGGCAGCAGACATCCTGCGCACACTCTCTCTGACATCATCAGAGGGGGCTGCCTCTCTGGCTGCCATCTTAGATTCTCTGGCAGAGAATTAGTGACTTCTTGTGACACCTCCGAGTTCTACAGCCTAAACAAAACCACAGCCACCATCGGAACGATTATCATCATGATCAGGCAAATTAGGCGGCCGCAAGACCCCTCAAGTGCGAAGCCTTAGGTGGCCGTTTAATTCATCTAATTGAGGAGCTGCCACTTCATGTCCTATTCCTCACATGTCACTACGAACCATTTTGTACTGGTTATGAAAAGGCTATCCAAAGTTGGTGCTAACTTAACCAGAGCTGTTGTAAAATTAACAACTCCATAGACTATGGGCACTATTTAAATTTTGGAGCTAAAATGGGAACACTAATGGAATGGGGAAATCCTGCACCTACAGCTTTCCTCTTAGCGTACCTGTTTTTCTCGGTGACCAGAAGCAGCGGATCAGGACATAATTGCCATGGCATGAGAGGTGAGTGAAGGAAAGAAGATGGTACGGGAAGTACCGCAGGGTACTATTACCAGAAGGGGACATGACCCCGAGAACAAACTCGTTTGTAAAGCAAAGATAGAAATTGGTATACCAACCAATCAGTCGGTAATAGATGTACCGTTTAAAAAGTAACTTTTAATAGTTTACATCAATAAAATCTCAAAACTCACACACATATGAAGAATTATTGAAAAAAACATATGCAATAGGGTGCATGAATTATTGCTAGCGCATGAGGGATTAAATGAGGCAATTTCCTTGGGAAAAGTATCAAACCAGCCAAGGTATCACATGTAAGGATTTGCAAACTTAGATAAAAGGATGCTACATTCCCTGTAATAGCTGGTACTATATCAATTCTAATTGATTGATTCCTTATAGAAATTAGCCCCAATAGTTTGAGGGGTAAAAGTAGGGTAGGTTTGGCGATGGATAGCCAATAATAGAAAGAGATTTCTCATATATAAGGCACCACCCTATGCTAACCTCGGCGGTTTAATTCAAAATAAACAGCCAATGCTCCCAACCGGGATGGCACTCATGCAAAAAAGTATAAGAGAGTCAAGCAGTTAAAATAGGGCAGACATGACGCTTAATGCGTTTCGCTGTAAACACAGCTTTTTCAAGAGTGGTGCTTCCTACCTGAGAGTCTGTTTTTATACACCCAGTCCCAAATGGTGAAATAGGGGAGAAGCCGGCCCTTCATTGTTTCCGGTATGGGAATTCCCGCTGTGCGTCGCATCTAAGGATGTACGCCATAATAGAGCATCGGAATCGGCTGGTTGCCATGGTGCCGAATAACTTTATTATTAATCTTGGCTGTGCATTTGTTTATCCGGCACTATGGCAACTAGCCGAACCTGATGCCCCATTATGACGCACAGATGCGACTTCTCTATACAACAAGCAAGCTATATTATTGTCATGGAGTCCAGATAAGGGCGTTTTTTACCTTTTTTTTATCATCATTCCTGGTTTGTGCATTCGCTTATTCGGCACCATGGCAACCAGCCGTCCCTGACACCCTACCGTTACATACATCTTTTGATGCAACATTCTTCTCTATACGTGATCCATCTCTATACCTTACATTGTAATAATCCCCTGTATATAACAAGGGCAACTATATAATTGCTATGGAGCTAAGATAGAGGCGTTTCCATACAAGCATTGCCGGTTTGTGCAATAGTTTATTCGGCACCATGGCAACCAGCCGATTCCGTCGCTCTATTATGACGTACATCCTTAGATGCGACGCACAACGGGAATCCCCATACCGGAAACAATGAAGGGCTGGTGTTATGAGTGTGATGTTTTGTTTATATGCAACTCTATGATTTATCTCTATGGCACTTGTTTCCTGTGATGCGTTTCCTGTTCTGTTCTGTGTGTCTCTTCTAAGAACATGACTTCTGTTCACTAATGGCTTGCACTGTCATTATTATCCACATAAAACATGGTGTCAGAAGCACTTGAATCTGCGCTGCTTCTACTCATGGGACACTGAAAGCTGCCTGTCTTGCAGTGAGAGTCCTTTGAGCTGACTGTGCCTCCTGTAGTGATTGCAGTCCTGTACTGAAAGCTGAGCACTGGAAGCAAGAAAAGCAGCATCATGGCAGCTGCACACAGCATTCCTCTACCTGAGACAATGAGGGTGAGTGGGGATTGCAGCAGTAACTGGGATAACTTCAGAGCTGAGTTTGAGGATTACTCCCTAGCAACAGGATTACATGAGAAGCCTGCAGCAGTGCAAGCAGCTACACTGAGGAGAGTGATGGGCAGTGAATGCCTTCATGTTTACAAGCATAATCTGAACCTCACAGAGGAGCAGAAGAGTGACACTAAAGCCATCCTGGATGCATTAGAAGTTTTTTTCAGACCCTCAAAAAATGTCATATATGAAAGATATATATTTGGCTGCTGCAAGCAAGAAGAAGGTGAAACAATAGATAACTTTGTCACACGGCTAAGAGAAAAAGCTGCAAGCTGTGAGTATGGGTCTCTGAGAGATGAACTTATTCGTGACAAAATAGTTCTAGGTATCACTAGTGAAAGCACACGCCGACGCTTATTAAGAGAACATGATTTAAATCTACAAGCAGCAATTGTGATATGTCATACTGCAGAGCTTACTGACAAACATATGAGAGCTATGGAGCAGGATAAACAGAATGACAGTATTAATGCAGCCTCCAAGCAACAGCCAAGCTTGAAGAACCACCAGCTTCAGCACAAAAATCACCTCCGCAACGCACCTGGGAGCGCGCTTACATCATGCAAGTACTGTGGCAATGTACATATACGAGAAAAAGGACAGTGTCCTGCATATGGGAAAAGCTGTAGAGCATGTGGTAGATTAAATCATTTTGCTGGAGTGTGTTTGTCCAGTAAAAGAGAAGCAAGGAACCTGCACACACTTGAGCACAGGTCAGATCTTGAGGATGCACACTTGCTTAGCACTGATGTGGTTTACACAAAGGAATGAATTGGTGCTGTACAATCTAAAGGACAAAAATGGTTTGTAAATCTCATACTAAATAATATATGCCAACCCTGCCAGCTGGACTCGGGTGCAACGTGTAATGTTATGGGTTTAAAAGATAAAATGAAACTGGCACCTAGGGCACCTCTTCAGCCTAGTGGCACCAAATTGAAATTATATTCAGGGGAGTTAATGGAATCATTAGGGCGTTTCCAAACAGAATGCTGCATACGTGGACATATGCACAAACTTGAATTTGAGATTGTGGAGGCCGATCAGAAACCGTTACTGTCTGGTTCAACATGTGAGCACCTGGGTCTGATACAGTTCACCATTCCTGCTGAGCTCCACAATGTCGATAATCTGTCTGCGAAATCCTTGACTAGGCCACTGACAAAACAGCAAATCCTCAAAGTCTATAGTGATGTGTTTGATGGCCCCATAATATCTGTTCCAGGAGAGGTTCACTTTGAACTTGACCCTACCATTCCACCAGTACAATGTGCACCACGCAATGTGCCAGTAGCCATTAAGCCGCAGGTCAAAGCCCAACTGGATAAGTATGAAGCTGAAGGGCATCTTATTTCAGTATCAGAGCCTACGGATTGGATAAGCAACATGGTAGTTATTAGGAAGCCTGAGAAGATCAGAATTTGCATAGATCCCAAGTTTTTGAATATGGCCCTGAGACGGTCACACTACTTAATGCCAACACTTGACGATGTTTTGCACAAACTACCCAAAGCACGGATTTTTACCCTTGTTGATGCTAGAGATGCCTTTTTGCAGTGCAAACTAGATCAAAAAAGTAGCTACATGACCACATTCTGGACTCCTTGGGGCAGAAAAAGATGGCTCAAACTGCCATTTGGAGTCTCTGTAGCACCGGAGGTATATCAGCGAAAGCAGCATGAACTATTATGTGGGCTCGATGGAATTGAGCCAATAGCCGATGACATTCTCATAGTTGGCTGCGGTGATACAGATGAAGAAGCTGCACATGACCATGATGAGAAGCTACTAGCACTACTGGATCGTTGCAGGGAGGTGAGGCTGAGACTCAGCGTAAAGAAATTGCAGTTCAAGGTGCAAGAAGTCCATTTCCATGGACATATCCTGTCCTCACAAGGCTTAAAAGCAGACCCTGATAAGATTGGAGACATTGTGGACATGCCACAGCCTTCCGATGCCAAAGCATTACAGCGTTTTATTGGCTTTGTCACATATCTAGCTAAATTCATGCCACACCTGTCTGAGGTGTGTGAGCCATTAAAAAGACTTCTGGATAAGGATGCAGTGTGGCACTGGCTTCCCAAACATGACCAGGCAGTGGAGAAGATAAAACAATTGGTCACTCCCGTTCCGGTGTTGAAATATTATGATGTCACAAAGCCTGTTACAATACAAAGTGATTCAAGCAAAAATGGCCTAGGATGTTGGCTACTGCAAGAGGAGCAGCCAGTTGCATATGTGTCCAGAGCTCTTTAATCAGCTGAGCAAAATTATGCTCAAATTGAAAAAGAATGTTTAAGTATTGTGTTTGCCTGTCAGCGCTTCCATCACTATCTTTATGGCCGGGATACAATCACAGCTGAAACAGATCACAAACCACTAATAGCCATATTTAAGAAGCCTCTTTTGTGTGCTCCCAAGCGTTTGCAGAGCATGATGCTTACATTGCAGCATTACAACCTCGATGTGGTCTACAAGCCAGGAAGTCAAATGTACATCAGTGATACCCTGAGCAGAGCTACTACAACTCTTGTGACACCCAGAAATGAGCATGAGCACCATACAGTTTGTTTGCTGCAGCAGGAACAACTTTTCTTTGCTGAAGTCAATCAAGCAGATTATTTTAACGTCACAGATCAGCGTCTACATCAGCTTCAACAGCACACAGACCGAGATGAAACTTTACAAGCGCTAAAGTCAATTGTTCTAAACGGGTGGCCTGATGACAAGGATACAGCACCTGCAATTGTGAAGGAGTATTGGTCTTTCAGAGATGAGATCAGCGTACAAAATGGCATTTTGTACAAAGGCCCAAGAGTTATAGTGCCAAGGTCACTGAGAGCAGAAATGTTATTACGCATTCACTCAAGCCACATTGGTGGTGAGGCGTGCTACAGACAAGCTCGCGATACGCTTTACTGGCCTAATATGCAAGGTGAAATCAAAGATTTTGTCAGTAATTGTCCCACTTGCAATGAATTTGCACACTTGCAACAAAAAGAGACCATGATGTCGCATGAGATACCTACACGTCCTTGGCAGATTGTCAGTATGGACTTATTCAACTATGCGGGAAAAGAGTACCTGATATTGGTTGATCATTACTCAAACTTCTGGGAAATTGAACTGCTTCCTGACTTATCCACTGAAACTACAGTTAAGGCTGCTGTCAGACGAGCGTAGTGTTCACGTCCGTGATTGCGCCTAAAAGTACGTCCGTGATAGCATGACAGGAAGCCCATCGGAGTCCGTTACACGAAGTACGTCCGCACTGAACTGCGGACGCACAACGGCCGGGGCCCACGGACGCAAGGCAGGCAAGAACGTACAACCGCTAGAACGGCCGCACAAAGTGCGCTGCGTCCGCAACGTCTGCATAGCTTTGTGTGTGAGTGATGGAACGTGGTCAGATGGACTGCATTTATACGTCCAGCATTTTTCACGGACAAAATGGTTTTGCATTTTAATTTATTTTTCCCTCCTACATCCGTGAAAAATAACTTCAGTGAAAAAACGGACTGTGTGACCACTACTGCGTCTTCCGTACTGACGATGTCCGTACTGCACGGACGTACAGTCCGTAGAAATCACGCTCGTCTGACCCTAGCCTTAGAGGTGCAAGGCACAGTTTGCACGTCATGGCCAACCTGATAAAGTGATTTCTGATAATGGCCCTCAGTTCTCAAGCTTACAATTCAGAAAATTTGCCTTTGAATGGGAATTTGAGCATGTAACTTCCTCACCACATCATCCACAGGCTAACGGCAAAGCTGAATCTGCAGTGAAGATTGTAAAAAATTTATGCAAGAAAGCACAAAGTGATGGTAAAGACCAGTGGAAGGCAATCTTACACTGGAGGAACACTCCAACTGTGGGCATGGATAGTAGCCCAGCACAGAGACTGCTGTCACGAAGATTAAAGACTTCCTTACCTGTGGCCAACAAGCTACTTGAACCCTCTGTGATACAAGGGGTACCAGAAAAGTTACGGCTTAAGAGGCAAGTGTTCAAGGCACAATATGACACATCTGCAAGAGATTTGCCTGAATTAAATATTGGGGAACGAATCCGTATGAAACCACTGCCTGGAGATAGAACAAGTCGTTGGAGAATGGGTACTTGTCTGCAAAAGGTTGCACCACGCTCCTATCTTGTGGACATTGATGGAACTCTCTATCGGCGCAATCGTGTGGATCTGCGTGGGGCTGAAAAGCCTGATTCACATTATCCAATTGTCAGGCCAGACTCGCCTGGTACTGCAAAGGCAAATTCACCAATTGGCAGTAAGGAATGTGCAGAGATGATGACACAGACTAATACTACGGACAGTCGGGAGCAAGCGGATATATCGGACGGGAGTGAATGGCAGAGCATGCCAGTAAGTGGTGAGAAGAGCCCAGCAACCTCTGAGAGGGCTGAGAAACTCTCTATACAACGAGGGCCAGTCTTCACCCGCAGTGGTAGAAATTCACAACCACCCAAAAGACTTAACCTGTAAATATGTTATTACAAGGATTCATCTAAATTTCACAAGGATCATTTATTAATATTAAGAGGGAGATGTTATGAGTGTTATGTTTTGTTTATATGCAACTCTATGATTTATCTCTATGGCACTTGTTTCCTGTGATGCGTTTCCTGTTCTGTTCTGTGTGTCTCTTCTAAGAACATGACTTCTGTTCACTAATGGCTTGCACTGTCATTATTATCCACATAAAACAGCTGGCTTCTCCCCTATTTCACCATTTGGGACTGGGTGTATAAAAACAGACTCTCAGGTAGGGAGCACCACTTTTGAAAAAGCTGTGTTTACAGCGAAACGCGTTGAGCGTCATGTCTGCCCTATTTTAACTGCTTGTCTCTCTTATACTTTTTTGCATGGGTGCCGTCCCGGTTGGGAGCATTGGCTGTTTATTTTGAATTAGCTAGCTGGGTAACGTAGGCGGCTTGAACCGCCGAGGTTAGCATAGGGTGTTGCCTTATATATGAGAAATCTCTTTCTATTATCAGCTATCCACCGCCAAACCTACCCTATTTTTACCCCTCAAACTATTGGGGCTAATTTCTATAAGGAATCAATCAATTGGAATTTGATATAGTACCAACTATTACAGGGAATGTAGCATCCGTTTATCTAAGTTTGCAGATCCTTATACAGTATGTGATACCTTGGCTGGTTTGATACTTTTCCCAAGTAAATTGCCTCATTTAATCCCTCCTGTGCTAGCAATAATTCATGCACCCTATTGCGTATGTTTTTTCCAATAATTCTTCATACGTGTGAGTTTTGAGATTTTATTGATGTTAACTATTAAAAGTTACTTTTTAAACGGTACATCTATTACCGACTGGTTGGTATATCAATTTCTATCTTTGCTTCATGAGAGGTATCTGATATTTTTGGGGGTTTTAGCTGGTACTCACTGATTCTGCAGAAGAGCGATCAGTTAGCGCCAGCTTCTACCTGTGGTTAACTTTTTCGTTATCACATTTGTGTGGTAATTAACGTTAGGACATGGCTATCACTATACATAATATTGGGAGCGCAAAGTACAGTTGGGTCGCGAGAGCTAGTGAAATCACTGATGCGGTTACAGATTTTTTAATCCGTTAGCGATGGAATATGGCGGCATGCATTAAAGTCATTTAACCTAGCCTTATTGCTTACATATCTTAGTGCTAACGTTAGCGTTAAGATTGTAATAGTCCCTTATAATGGCTCTGGTAAGTTTACAACAGCTCTGGTAATATATAGTTATATAGGCTGAATAAAAGACATGCGTCCATCGAGTTCAGCCTCTCACACATTAAGTTAGGGCCCTATTCCATAGTTTATGATATGTGCTTAGTTTGTGTATCATGTCTCTGCTGTTCTCATCCCAGTGTCAGTGCCAGAAGGGTGGGATCCATGATGGCCCTCTATTATACTAAAAACAGTATTTTGGATCGCTGTGGGCACTGAGTTCATTATATTCCTTTCTGCTCTTGGAACAGGTGCTGATAAACACGTTAATACTGGTAAAGTCTAAGGGCTATTTTACAGTCATCACGCTAAAACGGGGACGCAAAGGAGAAAAACCTGCGCCTTCAGGTTTCTCCTTAGCATCCCCGTTTTAGCGTGATAGAATGGTGCAGGCGCTAAACCAGCAGCTTGCACTGTAACACGTCGCTAAGCCTCAGGATGTTTGCGGCAGTGCTAAGTGCTGCCGCGAGCATCCCCTCCATGTAACAAATAAAAAACAAAAAGGGGCATTGGGACAACGAGATGCCCCCACAAACAATGGTCTATACGGCAGCTGATCCCAATAGGGCTTTCCCTACATTAACTCTTATTAGAATAACATAACACAAAAAATAATTGGAAAGGGCCTCTGAATAGCCCATAGAGTGAGGAGAATAATATATAGAATGAACCAATACATATATACTCACATGCATGTATACAGTACATATGTTTATGTACATGTGAGTATATATGTATTGGTTCACTCTATATATAATTCTACTCACTCTATGGGCTATTCAGAGGCGCTTTCCAATTATTTTTTGCTAACCCCTCCATGTAGTGCTTTCAGTGGCAGATCCAGGGGGGCAATTGCCCCCGAGAAACTATTCCCAAGTGCTTCTCACTGTGTGAGCGGCCGCTGGCATCAAGCTCGGCCGCTCGCCTGGGAACCACCAGAGACGCGATCTTGCGAGATCGCGGAGTTCACTTCCAGGATCTTGCAAGAGCGCGGCTTGTGCGTGGTTCGCATGCAGGCGAGCGGCAGAGCTTGATGCCGGCGGCCGCACGCACAGTGAGAAGCACTCAGGGCCTGGCCTGGCACTGTAGATGGCAGGAGACCGATTGGGACAATGTGAGTGAGCTGGGGCAATATATATATATACAATGTGAGCTGGGCACTATATATCCATGTGAGCTGGGCCTATATATATCCATGCGAGCTGGGCACTATATATATCCATGTGAGCGGGGCACTATATACCCATGTGAGCTGGGCACTATATATATATCAATGTGAGCTGGGCCTATATATACCAATGTGAGCTGGGCCTATATATACCCATGTGAGCTGGGCCTATATATATTCATGTGAGCTGGGCACCATATATATATCCATGTGAGCTGGGTCTATATATATCCATGTGAGCTGGGGGCACTATATACCCATGTGAGCTGGGCACTATATATATATCAGTGTGAGCTGGGCCTATACATACCCATGTGAGCTGGGCCTATATATATATTCATGTGAGCTGGGCACTATATATATATCCATGTGAGCCGGGTCTATATATATCCATATGAGCTGGGTACTATTTATATCCATGTGAGATGGGCACTATATATACCCATGTGAGCTGGGCACTGTATATATATCCATGTGAGCTGGACCTATATATATCCATACGAGTTGGGGGAGTAAATATCCATGTGAGCTGGACACTATATATATCCATGTGAGCTGGCACTATATATATCCATGTGAGCTGGGCCTATATATATCCATGTGAACTGGGCACTATATGTGTCCATATGAGCTGGGGCAGTATACATCCACGTGAGCTGGGCACTATATATATACCCACGCAAGCTGGGGCAGTATATATCCATGTGAGCCAGGCCTATATATATCCATGCACGCTGGGGCACTATATATATCCATGTGAGCTGGGGCACTATATACCCATGTGAGCTGGGGCACTATATACCCATGTGAGCTGGGCACTATATATCCATGTGAACTGGAACTATATATATCCATGTGAGCTGGGTCTATATATATCCATGTGAGCTGGGCCTATATATATCCATGTGAACTGGGTACTATTTATATCCGTGTAAGCCGGTGCACTATATATACCCATGTGAGCTTGGCACCATATATCCATGTGAGCTGGGCACTATATTATATATATATATATATATATTATATATATATATATATATATATATATATATATATATATATATATATAATAATCTCTTGAGAGAAAAGTAGTGACGGCACTCCAGGTCTGTAATCTTGTAATTTATTCAATCATGAGAGTCAACGTTTCAGCTCCCAAATTGGAGCTTTCCTCAGGACAAAAATCATTAAGTTTGTACAGTGCAACAACATACTTTTATACATAGAAAAAAGGACATACCCCACCCCACACCCATGGCGTTGTTGACAACCCAGTGCGTATGCGCGTACTCATCCCGGTCGCTCCGAGATGACGAATCACGTGACTATGGCAACCCAGACACGCACCTTCCTTCCCTGGCACCGAGTGTAAATCAAAACATAAAACAGCAGATAAATACAGTGCTCCATAGTCCACAGCAACTACGGGTTTCAAGCCCAAGATCCATTTATAGGTATTGTACAGCAATCGGGACTAAAAAACAAGGGAATATAAATCAATATTCATGGGCATTAAGCAGCACACAGAGGCTGGTTAAGATTGCCACCACAACGCTCCATATAACGAGCTGAACACCCAGGAACCCAATAGAACAAATGGCAGACAGAGTATATCAATCTCAGTGTGGACACATAAAGGACTATTAGAACATAGAATACATTATTTTCTCAGACCATCGGGGTAAATCGTGCGTAGATGGTGGATCCAAAAGGTTTCTTTTCGTAGCAACATTAAGCCACGATCACCACCCCTACGTGGCACTGGGATGTGATGTATTGCAATAAATTTTAGTGAACTCAAAGGATGATTTAATTCTAAAAAGTGGCGAGCTACAGGCTTATCGGATGCACCATCCCGGTATGCAATGCGTATATTGGAACGATGGTTCCTAATGCGTTCACACAGTGGAGTAGAGGTCTTCCCTATGTAAGCGAGACCACAAGCACACGTTATTTTATATATTACATGATCTGTTTTGCATGTTATATTATAGCGTATTGTGAACACTTTCCCCGTGTGTGGATGCGAAAATGTTTTAGCAGGAATCATTGGGCCTTTTTTTTTTTTTTTCTAGGATATTTTAATATTTTTTTTAAGTTTACTTATTTTTTCTGTAACAGCCCTTTTTACTATCATTCCTTGGACCTCATATGTAAATTTCAGACATTTTTGCTCAGTAGTTTCTTTGCAAACAGCGTTACACTTTTCAAACATTCAAGCAAACTGTCTTTCTAATTTATTCACTGCATTCGTCTGCGGTATCGGCTTTTCCCGGCGGCTTTGCTGCGTGTGATCAGCTCCTGCTTGTGTTTTTCCGGCGTTTCCGGCAGGTTAATCCAGATGTTTTTGCGGGTTTTCGGCGTGCATTCGCCAGGTTTTGCTGTTAGGTTTCGTCGGGTTTGCAGTGACCTTTCCCTGCAATTCGGGGACACTGTGGTGCTTGCTGAATACACCGCAGGGTCGCCGAAATGGGATCGGCAAAACGAATCGAATTGAAGATAACGAAAAGTCACCGAACGTACGGTGGCTTTTCGATTCTCTTTGAATTACCCTGTTAGGAGAACTGTGAACACATTTTGCATGTTCAACCCCCATTGATTAACATTATGTTCGAGTTCGTATTCGAACATTTCAGCTGTTTGAATGTTCGAATACAAGCCGAACACAGGGGTGTTCGGCCCATCACTAATCTGTAAAGATTGTATGGGGCAAAAGTGAGTAGGTGGTGATCTGTGAATGTTGTGATTGTATGATGGTCATATGTAAATATGTGGGGACCTGTGAGTATGTTTAAACTGTGTTTATTAAGTATGCTATGCCCCTCCCCATCTCTTATGCTGGCAACCTGCAAAGTCAAGATTCTTGCCTGTTAAGTGACTCAATGAATTTAATTTAGGTTATTTATGAGTCGATAACATGGTTGTAACACACCTTCTTCTGCATGGTTGAGCTCTCCTATGTTTATTCTATGATCCTATTGCTCATTCGATTACATAAACTATAGGCTGTATATTACATTCTGCATAGTTCATCATGCTTTATATTTAAGGCAATTCTGTTTGTACTTTGAAAATAAAAACTATAGAACCCCTCCCACACTAATATATGCATTTTTCTGCCTGTACTTTCCTATGCACCAGGATTTGATCGATACTTTACCAGTCGGACATTAGATAATAACAGAAGGAATGTTTGGTTTGCTGAATTCTGGGAGGACAATTTCCACTGCAGGTTGAGCCGGAATGCATTGCGCAGAGGAGGGCATGGAAAAAAGTGTACCAGTGAGTTCATATTTAATAACCTTTACAGTAATGCTGCAGAAACTTGGTCATGTTTATTGCTCATTTGAAAAGGTGCAATACTTACACCTGCTATGACAATGCTTTAAGCCAGGGATGTCCAAACTGCGGCCTCCCAGATGTTTCTAAACTACAATTCCCAGAAATCTCTGACTGCACTAGATGGATGGAGAAGCATGGGAGTTCTAGTTCATGGACATCTGGGGGCCGGAGTTTGGCCATCCCTGCTTTAAGCAATCATTTACCTCAGGGACTCTGGTGCCTCAGATGTTGCTGAGCTACAATTCTCAAATATTTGCATGCAATAGATGGGAGTTGTAGTTTGCAAACGTCTGGTTGGCCAGAGTTTGTAGATCCCTGATTTACACAATAAAAATATGAACAATTGTGCAAATGGACTGTCTGTGTGTGTGTGTGTGTATATATATATATATATATATATATATATATATATATACACACACACAGTGTGGCAAAAAAGTATTTAGTCAGCCACCAATTGTGCAGGTTCATCCACTTGATGAGAGAGGCCTGTAATTGTCATCAAAGGTACACTTCAACTATGAGAGACAAAATGAGAAAACAAAAATCCAGAAAGTCACATTGTCTGATTTTTAAAGAATTTATTTGCAAATAATGGTGGAAATAAGTATTTGGTCGATATCAAAAGTCCATCTCAATACTTAGGATATATAACAATGTTGGCAATGACAGAGGTCAAACGTTTTCTGTAAGTCTTCACAAGGTTTTCACACACTGTTGCTGGTATTTTTGCCCATTCCTCCATGCAGATCTCCTCTAGAGCAGTGACGTTTTGGGGCTGTCGCTGGGCAGCACGGACCTTCAACTCCCTCCAAAGCTTTTCTATGGGGTTGAGATCTGGAGACTGGCTAGGCCACTCCAGGACCTTGATATGCTTCTTACGAAGCCACTCATTCATTGCCCGTGCGGTTTGTTTGGGATCATTGTCCTGCTGAAAGACCCAGCCACATTTCATCTTCAATGCCCTTGCTGATGGAAGGAGGTTTTCACTCAAAATCTCACGATACATGGCCCCATTCATTCTTCCCTTTACACGGATCAGTCATCCTGGTCCCTTTGCAGAAAAACAGCCCCAAAGCTTGATGTTTCCGCCACCATGTTTCACAGTAGGTATGGTGTTCTTTGGGTGCAACTCGGCATTCTCTCTCCTCCAAACACGACTAGTTGAGTTTTTACCAAAAAAAGATCTACTTTGGTTTCATCTTACCATATGACATTCTCCCAATCCTCTTCTGGATCATCCAAATGCTCTCTAGCAAACTTCAGACAGGTCCGGACATGTACTGGCTTAAGCAGGAGGACACGTCTGGCGCTGCAGGATTTGAGTCCCTGGCGGCGTAGTGTGTTACTGATGGTAGCCTTTGTTACTTTGGTCCCAGCTCTCTGCAGGTCATTCACTAGGTCCCCCCGTGTGGTTCTGGGATTTTTGCTCACCGTTCTTGTGATCATTTTGACCCCACGGGGTGAGATCTTGCGTGGAGCCCCAGATCGATGGAGATTATCAGTGGTCTCGTATGTCTTCCATTTTCTAATGATTGCTCCCACAGTTGATTTCTTCACACCAAGCTGCTTGCCTATTGCAGATTCAGTCTTCCCAGCCTGGTGCAGGTCTACAATTTTGTTTCTGGTGTCCTTCGACAGCTCTTTGGTCTTGACCATAGTGGAGATTGGAGTGTCAGTTTGAGGTTGTGGACAGGTGTCTTTTATACTGATAACAAGTTCAAACAGGTGCCATTCATACAGGTAACAAGTGGAGGACAGAGGAGCCTCTTAAAGAAGATGTTACAGGTCTGTGAGAGCCAGAAATCTTGCTTGTTTGTACTGTACTGTAGGTGACCAAATACTTATTTTCCAACATAATTTGCAAATAAATTCTTTAAAAATCAGACAATGTGATTTTCTGGATTTTGTTTTCTCATTTTGTCTCTCATAGTTGAAGTGTACCTATGAGGACAATTACAGGCCTCTCTCATCTTTTTAAGTGGGAGAACCTGCACAATTGGTGGCTGATCATACGTCCGAGTATAGCAGTACGTAGTGATACCTTTTTTATTGGACTAACGTAACATTTAAAAGACAAGCTTTCGAGAGTATTACTCTCTTCCTCAAGTCTGGAAGCTTACTGATCAGTTCCTAGAATTAAACATTGGGACATAAAGGGTCACATGACCCTTTAGATTAAATTCCCTAGTGCGCATCTGCCTATCTTGAGTGTTATGCACAGGCAGAACTTCAGAGAATGACACCGTGGACGCAATCTGCTGTATTTCACCTCCAAGAACACAAAAATCTTCCATATTCTCAGAAACCTCATTGCTAGCCAAGTCATTTGTCCCTAGATGGACTAGAACGTCCACTTCCCCTTCCTGCTTTGCTTGTTTGACAATATTGAGAATACGTCTCCTGTCTCTACGAGCAGTAGTCCCAGGAAGACATCTCACCAAACCACTACTCTCCAGCTCAACACCTCTTATGTTAGTCAATAAAATCAATGAACTGGAGGCAATGATGGCAGCTGAAAAAGTAGATTTAGTGGCGGTTACTGAGACGTGGTTCAGTGAGAAAAATAACTGGGACATAACAATACCGGGGTACTCTTTATATAGAAAAGACAGAGAAGGTAGGAAAGGAGGAGGAGTGGCCCTGTATGTAAAAAACAACATAAAAACGAACCAAATAAAAGTGAGTGAGGTGAACATAGAGTCAGTTTGGGTTACGCTAACATTTGGTAATCATACAGTAGCTCGTGTAGGTGTGATCTATAGACCCCCTGGACAAGTAGAAGAGCTAGATAATCTGCTAGTGGAGGAAATAGCCAAAATGACAATGAAGGGGGAAGTTATTATCATGGGGGACTTTAATCTTCCTGATGTGAACTGGAAAACCAAAATAGCTGGGTGCACCAGGAGTACAAATGTTCTAAACTCCCTACTGGGATTATCTCTAACACAAGTAGTTGAAGAGGTGACCCGTAAAGAGGCCATATTGGATTTAATACTCACAAATGGAGGTTTGGTATCAGACGTTGTTGTAGGTGAAAATTTGGGATCTAGTGATCACCAGTCAGTGTGGTTTAATATAAGAACAGGGATGGAGCCGCACCACACAAAAACAAAAGTTTTAGACTTTAAAAAAACTGATTTTTCTAAAATGAGATTTTGTGTGAAGGAGTCATTATCAGACTGGAGGAGTTTAAAGGGAGTCCAGGAGAAATGGGATTATTTAAAGGAGGCATTATTGAAGGCCACAGGCAATTGCATTCGGCTTGTTTGCAAAAACAAAAAAGGGAAGAAACCACTGTGGTATTCTACAGAAGTGGCCAAAATAGTGAAGAACAAAAAGATAGCATTCAATAATTATAGAAAAACTCAGCGTGAAGAAGATAGGCAAACCTATAAGATTAGGCAGAAAGAGGAAAAGCAATTTATAAGAGCTTCCAAAGCACACGCAGAAGAGAAAATAGCTCAGTCAGTAAAAAACAGGGACAAAATATTTTTTAGATACATAAACGAGAAGAGAAAAGTAAAACAAGGATTAGTTAGATTAAAAGCGAAGGAAGGTATGTAGAAGAGGATAAAAGTCTCGCTGACTGCCTCAATGAATATTTTTGTTCAGTCTTTGCAGAAGAAAAGGAAGGAAAGGGACCTCAGTTAGGAGGAAACACTAACGAGACATTTACATATCAGTTTACAGAGGAGGAGGTTCTACAGCAGCTGTCTAAAGTAAAGACAAATAAGTCAATGGGGCCTGATGGGATCCACCCTAAGTTATTAAAAGAGCTCAGTGGTGTAATAGCAAAACCGTTAACAGATTTATATAACCAATCCTTGTTAACAGGAGTCATCCCAGAAGACTGAAAATTAGCAAATGTTGTGCCCATTTACAAGAAGGGTAGTAGGGAGGATTCAGGAAACTATAGGCCAGTTAGTCTTACGTCAGTAGTGGGGAAATTAATGGAAACCATGTTAAAGGAAAGGATTGTTGAACATCTAAAAACACATAGATTACAAGATCAGAAACAACATTGGTTTACCTCAGGGAGATCATGCCAATCTAATCTTTTTGTTTTTTTTGATTGGGTAACAAAAATAATAGACAAAGGTGGTGCAGTAGACATTGCTTATTTAGATTTCAGTAAGGCTTTTGATACTGTTCCGCATAGAAGGCTTATCAATAAATTGCAATCTTTGAGTTTGGATTCCAATATTGTTGAATGTATTAGGCAGTGGCTGAGTGACAGGCAACAGAGGGTTGTGGTAAATGGAGTTTATTTGGCGCAAGGTCTTGTTACCAGTGGGTTACCTCAGGGGTCAGTACTTGGACCCATTCTCTTTAATATTTTTATTAGTGATATTGCAGAAGGTATTAATGTTAAAGTATGTCTTTTTGCTGATGACACAAAGATTTGCAATAGGGTTGACATTCCTGAAGGGATCAGCCAAATGACAAATGATTTAGGTAAACTAAAAAAATGGTCGGAGCTGTGGCAATTGAGTTTTAATGTGGATAAATGCAAGATAATGCACCTGGGGCGTAAAACCCCAAGGGCTGAATATAGAATATTTGATACAGTCCTAACCTCAACATCTGAGGAAAGGGACTTAGGGGTTATTATTGCAGAGGATCGAAGGGTAAGTAGTAAATGTAATAGAGCAGCAGGAAATGCTAGCAGAATGCTTGGTTGTGTAGGGAGAGGAATTAGCAGTAGGAAAAGGGAAGTGCTCATGCCACTGTACAGAGCACTGGCGAGACCTCACTTGGAGTACTGTGTGCAGTACTGGTGACCGTATCTCCAGAAGGATATAGACATCTTAGAGTTCAGAGAAGGGCTACTAAAATGGTGTGTGGCTTGAAGGAGAAAAGTCACCAGGAAAGGCTTAATGATCTTAACATGTATAGCTTGGAAAAAAGACGAGACAGAGGAGATATGATAGAAACATTTAAATACGTAAAGGGAAACCACAAGGTAGAGGAAGGAAGTATATTTAAAAGGAAACAAAGTAGCAAAACAAGAGGACATAGTCTTAGATTAGAGGGGCAAATGTTTAAAAGTAACATCAGGAAGCATTATTTTACGGAGAGGGTGGTGGATACATGGAACAGCCTTCCAGTAGAAGTGGTAGAGGCCAAAACAGTGATTGAATTTAAGCAGGCATGGGATAGGCATAAGGTTATCCTAAATAAAAGATAAATCCAGGTAAAGTATCCATGTAATTGGGCAGACTAGATGGGCCGAAAGGTTCTTATCTGCCGACATTTTCTATGTTTCTAGATGTCGTAAAGAGTGAGAGTCAAATGGTATGCTCAAAATGGGAAAATGAACACATGAGGGATGTTGGGCCCATAATAAAATAACCGAGATAAGATCATACAACTTGAATGGAAAAGAGAAAAAAAATGAAAAAAGAAAAAAAAAAAATCACAAAACAGTGAAGTCTAAGGCTAGGGTCAGACTAACGCATTTTTCGCGTTGTCCGTGAAAAAGTGCGTTTGGACGTATTTTTTCACGGAATACACGATAGCGGTCATACGATGCGCATTTTCGTCCGTTATTTTGTACGGATCATCAATAAAACCCTTTATGTGTCTGGACGTTATGTTGGCCGGACATTAGCAGCGTCTGACGTCTCCTAATCTCACACACACGCCGCTATGCGGACGCAGCGCACTCTGTACGTCAGTATTAGCGGTTTGACTCTCTCGAAAAAATGCGTTCGTTTGCCACTTGCGTTGCACGGCCGCACTTTCGTGCGGCCGTTCTTCGTATGCTGCCCAGCATTGGATGTAATTTGCTGCTAGCACGGCCGTGATTAAGTGCAGCTAAACGCACGTTAATACTGCGCTCGTCTGACCCTAGCCTGAAAGAGACATGGAGAAAAAAAGAAAGGAAAAAAAAAACCAGCATTAGCCAGAATTTTGAATGTTATGTGACGTTCTGATAATGGGTTAAAAACCCAGAGTCCACATTGAGCCCAGCATTTATAGTGTTAAAATATGTGATCATTTTCATTTCATATGTTTTGCATTCACGGTGGTCTTTAAAATGTCCTTTGAGGATTTTAATTTTGAGGTTTTGGATGCAGTCGCCTGTTAGATTGAAGTGATGTCCCACTGAGGTACAATATGTATTTTCCTGGTGGTTCTTGATGGAGTGTCTGTGCTGGTTCATCCTGAGATTTAGTTTAAGGCTGGTTTCACCAATATAGCAGCCCTTATCACATGCTGTGCACTGGATCATGTATACCACATTGGCAGACGTGCAAAGGTACGAGCCCTTGATGTTGTGTGTGGCGTTGTTGTGCCGTGCCGTGCAGTGCTGCTGTCACATGTGTTAGCACAGTTTGCAGCGGGATTTGTTGCAGCATTTGGGCCCATTCTGTATGTCGTCCTGTTCCTGAGTGAGTTTGCTGTGGACCAGTTTTTGCCTCAGGTTGGCGGTTGCTTGAATGCCAGTAAGGGGGGCTGTGCTAATGTTTAATTCTAGGAACTGATCAGTAAGCTTCCAGACCTGAGGAAGAGAGTAATACTCTCGAAAGCTTGTCTTTTATATGTTACGTTAGTCCAATAAAAAAGGTTTCACTACATACTGCTATACTCGTGATTGTGGCAAACTGGACCAACACGGCCTATCAAATTTATTTATACACATACATATACTGTGTATATATATATATATATATATATATATATGTATATATATATATATGTGTATATGTATGTATATATATATACACAAATTATCACGCTGCGTATTGCCACAGAATTTACCTATTGAGCTGCTTAGGGAAATTTGAATGTTGTTTAAACATGTGGCCAAGCTAATTTTGCTCATTTTGCCATCATGTAATTTAACCCCTTAAGGACCAAGGGTCTTTAAGGTCAATGCATTTTTGACAGAACAATTCTGTCATTGGTCCTTGAGGGGTTAAAGCGAGTATCCTTCAAAATGTATACCATCTGAATTTTGTTGCAAGTAAATTATTTGATTAAATGGTAAAATCGAATATATTTTCCCCCAAAATTCTGTTTATTGAAAATGTTTAATTTACACAAGAAAGGAATACAAAGCTGAATAAGTCCAAGTGTACAGCAGTATCAGGCAGGTATAACATAAAATGAACACATATTGGATCAAGTAATATTGTACATAGACTGAAGCTACATATGGATACTGAAGTAGTACCAGAAATATGGAGGGATAAAACATAGACCATAATGATAGCAGAATTCACATGATATGACTCTTATGCCAAAACGCAGCAATAAGAGGACACAACAAAAAATAACAAAAACTATCAGGGTAATTCAAAGAGATTCGAAAAGTCACCGCGCGTTCGGTGACTTTTCGTTCTCTTCAATTCGGTTCGTTTTGCTGATCCCATTTCGGTGACTCTGCGGTGTATTCAGCAAGCACCACAGGGTCCCCGAATTGCAGGGAAAGGCTGCTGCAAACCCGGCGAAAATTCACCACAAAACCCAGCGAATGCATGCCGAAAACCCGCAAAAACATCTGGATTAACCCACCGAAAACCACAGAAAAACCCGAGCAGGAGCCGATCCCACACAGCGAAGCCGCCAGAAAAAGCCAACACCGCAGAAGAGTGAAGTGAATAAATTAGGAAAACAGTTTGCTTGAATGTTTGAAAAGTGAAACGCTGTTTGCAAAGAAACTACTGAGCGAAAATGTCTGAAATTTACATATGAGATCCAATGAATGATAATAAAAAGGGCTGTTACAGAAAAAATAAGTAAAGTTCAAAAAAAATCAGACTTTTTAAAAAATAAGAAAAAAATCCAGAAAAATGCTTAAAATATCCTAAAAAATCTATAAATAAAGAGACTCTTTACTGCAGAATTTTAGAATGAACGGTTTATTAGATATTGAATTAAACGGGAAGTTAACATTGAAGCCTATGTGATTTGCCTGAATAAATCTGCCGCATGAAACCACCGAATGGCAGGGCATTAGGGGAACCTTTCACTGCTGGTTTTTGTTCTCTGAATAGCCGAAGCAGTGCTTTCTTATGGGGATTTCACTGCCCTCGAACAGGCACCGAACAGGCACCGTATGTGCAGGCAATTTGCCAGGATTTGGCGAATTGCCTGCTCTCTGGACAGCCGAATGGCCAAGAAAGGTAACCGAACGCTGATTTTCATCATTCAGTTACCTTTCTCAAGCAATTCGCATCTCTTTGAATTACCCTCTATGAGAACTCTTCAGTGATGCAAGAAAGGGTGTACCATCAGTAAGGGTCGTGGTAGGGTACAGAAACCAGTGCAAACCCCGGCGGATAAGAGATAAAGATCATGTATCCCTAGAAGGAAGGGCACACTTGGAAAAATTTAATTCTTTTAACATTTTGCAAATGTAAAAATCCCTGTACAATCAATTGCTTTATATAAAAGTGAAGTGATGTACTCCCTGTGCTGATGTTCTTGTTAGTATCATTACTTCTAGTTCAGATTCCTTTATATGAATACCTTTTTCTATATTCCTGAATTTCTACACAGATCAAGAACGAATTGGTGTTGGATCTGCCTATGAACAGGAGGGGAAGGTTCAGTTTGTGATAGATGCAGTATATACAATGGCCCATGCTCTCCACAACATGCATAAAATGGTATGCCCTGGCAATGTAGGCTTGTGCAGTCGAATGGATCCGGTTGATGGAACCGAACTTCTAAAATATATACGAAGTGTCAACTTTACAGGTAAAATAAATAAGCACAACTTTATGCTTGCAAGTACACTTTATACAGACTATAGATTAATATGTTATTTATGAGGATATGAAAAAATAAAACTGTTTATAAGAAGAGTAACTACATGCTCGCAATGGTAATCATTTACAATTATACCTATTGTGATAGTATTTATATTTAAATCAGTTTTCATGAAGGAAGTAATACAACAAGACATTGAGCTGAGGCAGGAAATAATAAAAACATGCTGAAATGCTAATAGAAAATGTTAAATTGTTAACCAAGACAGTTTTAGGAAACACCTGACCTGTATTGCTGATAGTGAGAGATCTATCAGCATTGGAATTCATATCCAAGTGTCCACCTGATGTGCTTAATGGCAGACCCCCTACTCCTTTGTCTCTGAATTATAGCGGTATGGCTATTTGGAAAGTGTTTAGGCTTTGGAACACCCACATTCTAAATAGCCATTCAAACTAATTTCCTTTGAACTCAAGGGAAAGTCATGAGGTTTCTTGTGTGTCCTGCCAGAAGGCCTATGCATACAAACGCATAGTTTTTATTAGGGATGAGCTGTTCGGTTCGATCGGTTCGGAGTTCGCATTGAACATAGCCTGTTCGCATGTTCGCGAACTACGAACATTTCCGCGTGTTCGCCACATGTTCGCCGACAATGCACCACAATGGACCACAATGCACTTTTCCACTGGCCTGAAGCTTGTAATTGGCTACAGCCTTGCACCTGACCACAGGTCAGGTGCAAGACAGGTTCAAGACTATGCCAATCACGGCTCAGAGTCCTGATTGGGCAAATTTTGCCCAATCATGGGCTCACAGAGATAAGTCCCGTAGCACATTATATAACGCTTCACACAGCGCTTCTGCACGTGTTTGAGAGGAGATTTCAGAGGAGATTGATCTTGTGTTAGTGTGTGTTCTTACTGCCAGTCTGCCACCAGCCACTGTGGGGGTCTCATCTACTGGTGGGGTCTCATTTCTACAAATTTCTTTGTGTTCTCACTCGCAGTAACTATTTTGGGGGCTCAGTAATTTCTACAAAATATTTGTGAATTGAGGTAATCTGAGGTAATCTTTGTGTTCCCAATCCCAGCAACTATTTTGGGGGCTCAGTAATTTCTACAAAATATTTGTGAATTGAGGTAATCAGACGTAATCTGCCACGCAGAATTTTGGGGGCTCAGTAATTTCTACAAAATATTTGTGAATTGAGGTAATCTGAGGTAATATGCCACGCAGAATTTTGGGGACTCAGTAATTTCTACAAAATATTTGTGAATTGAGGTAATCTGTGTCTTGTCACTGCCAGCCACAATTTTGGGGGCTCAGTAATTTCTACAAAATATTTGTGAATTGAGGTATTCTGAGGTAATCTGTGTCTTGTCACTGCCAGCCAGAATTTTGGGGGCTCAGTAATTTCTACAAAATATTTGTGAATTGAGGTAATCTGAGGTAATCTGTGTCTTGTCACTGCCAGCCAGAATTTTGGGGGCTCAGTAATTTCTACAAAATATTTGGGAATTGAGGTGATCTATGTCTTGTCACTGTCAGTGCCACGCAGTATTTTGGGGTCAGTAATTTCTACAAAATATTTGGGAATTGAGGTGATCTGTGTCTTGTCACTGCCATGCAGTATTTTGGGGGGCCAGTAATTTCTACAAAATATTTGGGAATTGTTATAATCCGTGTGTTCTCACTGGCTGCCACCCATCAGGGGGTCTCACTGATTTATAGGAGGTTTCTGAGACTTGTAATCTGTGTCTTATCACAGCCAGCTATCGGGGATCCCACATACTTCTAGCAGATTTCTGCAAATTGTAATCTGTGTTTTGTCACTGTTGCCAGCTATCAGGGGGTCCTATCAGGGGGTCTCACTGACTTGTAGCAGACTTCTGCGAATTGTAATTTGTGTCTTGTCACTGCCACCCATCAGGGGGTCTCACTGATGTATAGGAGGTATCTGGGAATTGTAATCTGTGTCTTGTCACTGGCTGCCAGCTATCAGGGTTTCTCACTGAGTTATACCAGAGTTCTGAAAATCTTTAATCTTTATACCAGAGTTGAATCAGAGTTCTGTATATATTTAATCTATATATCACTCACCATGTCAGAAAGACCAAAAAGGACAGGCAGACGCTCCCAGACACAGATAAGAGGGCAAGCAGCCTCTGTATCGGGAGGCTGTGCCTCTGGTCATGGTGGACGTGGTGCATCCTCTGCAGGGGCACGCTTGTCCTTTCTAACTGGTGCTGGCCGTCTTAAACAGCAGCAACATAAAGAGGATTTGGTGGATTGGCTAACCAGGCCATCCTCATCCTCCGAGTCCTCTGCCAGCCAGGCTTGTAGTGCTTTACAGTCCACCTCAGCTGCCAAAACATCTATTGCAGCCTCCATGTCCACAGCTACTCCTGCCGTAGCCTCACTATCACACACGGAGGAGTCAGCTGAATTGTTTGACTACAATGACAGTGACATGCTGCTTGAGGATGCGCAGCAAGTACAGTGCTCTGATTCAATCTCTGAGGTTGAGGAAGGGAGTATAATCAACCTAGAGGAAGGGGGTGCCAGTGATGACACACAAATAACTGGCACTCATGTTGCCCCAGCAGCTGTAGCATACTGCCAAGGTGGCTCCAGTGACGAGGAGATAGGGGTGATGATGACAATGATGTTGAGGTCCCTGACTCCACCTGGGTGCCTGATCGAACAGAGGAGTCAAGTGAGGAGGAGGAGGCACAACAAACACGAGGCACAAAATCCTCTCTGACCAACCATAGCACTAGCCAGTCCAAGGCATCAGATGTCAGAGCTGCTCAGGTGCAGAGCGCTGTTGTCTCAAAGCACACATCCAGGAACTCTGCTGTCTGGGAGTTCTTTAAGAAATGTGCAGCAGACCCCACTGTTGCTATTTGTAATCTATGTCAGATGAGGCTCAAGCGTGGGAATGACACCGGACGCTTGGGTACCATGTGCTTGAGGCGACATATGACCACCTGCCACACATCCCATTGGTGCAAAACTTTGCGTAGGTCCTCCTCATCTGTCTCTACCCCCACTGTATGTCCTGCCATGTCATTGCCTTCAACCTCCACTGACAGGGATGATGCTACAGTAATGGATGTACCAGGTCCTTCCTCACAATGTGACAGCATCCCATCAGCTGAAGATTTACGCAGTCAGATTACATTGCCCCAGCTGCTGCAGCGTAAGAAAAAATATAGTCCCAACCATCCCCAAGCACAGCGTCTAAATGCCAGTTTAGCAAAATTACTCGCATTGCAGCTGCTGCCTTTCCAGCTGGTGGACTCTGCTCCCTTCCGTGAATTTGCTGAATGTGCAGTACCACAGTGGCATGTTCCAAAACGCCATTAATTTTCACAGAAGGCCATTCCAGCACTATACAAGCACGTGGAAGACAATGTTATCGAGTCATTGGGAAAGGCAGTCAGCAGCAAGGTGCATGTGACTTTAGACACGTGGTCCAGCAAGCATGGACAGGGTCGTTACATTTCCTTCACGGCACACTGGGTAACTCTGCAGCTGGGAGGGATCCAAGATGGGGCTCTGTGCTGGAGCTTGTTCATCCACCACGCTTCCAGAAAGCTGCTTGTATGAGGTCTCTCTGCTCCACCACCACCTCTCCCTCTTCCTCCTCCTCCTCCTCCTTCTGTGACTCTGGCGAAGTGGCAGTTAAACCGACGCCTGACAGGGGCTACGCAATGGCTCAAGCAAAAAGATGCCATACTGTGCTTGAGCTGGTTTGTTTAGGGGACAGGAGCCACACCGGGCAGAAATTCTGTCAGCTCTGCAGGGGCAGGTGCAGAGATGGTTAACACCACGCCAGCTTCAGTTAGGAATGGTCGTCTGTGATAATGGCAGCAACCTTCTCTCCGCCCTACGCCTGGGTAAATTGACGCATGTACCATGCCTAGCACACGTCCTAAATCTGGTGGTACAGCGTTTCCTAGCCAGGTACCCAGGGCTGGCAGAGCTTCTCAGCCAGACCAGAAAAGTCTGCAGCCACTTCAGACGGTCATTCCCAGCAAGTGTTCGCCTGGCAGAAATTCAAAGAGAATTCCACCTTCCCACAAACCGTCTGATCTGTGATATGACCACCAGGTGGAACTCGACATTAGCAATGCTGCAGCGTCTGCACAAGCAGCAGAGGGCCATCAACGAGTACCTGTGTGAGTATGGCACAAGGACAGGTTCAGGTCAACTTGTTTCCCCCCCCACAGTGGCTGATGATCAAGGATGCATGCACTGTACTATCACCATTTGAGGACGCAACGAGGATGGTGAGCAGGACAGTGCATGCATCAGTGACACAATTCCTTTAGTGTTCCTGCTGGAGAACACTCTGCGGGGAATTAAAGATGTGGCTCTAGAGGCAGAGCAGCGGGAGGAAGAGGAGGCCTCCCTAGCTCTGATGGCCCCAGTCTTTCCGCAGACAGAATTCCAGCAGGTCCTCCTCAGATCAGACAGGAGGAGGAGGAGGAGGAATATTTAAGTTGTGGGGGCATTGAAGGTGGGGATTCCTCAAGGGAGGGTTTTGTGTGCCCAGAAACACAAAGGCTAGTACGTGGCTGGGAGGAGGAAGTGCACGATGGGGTCATCCTCCTCATTGACCAGGAAGACTCGGAAGCTAATGCCACCTCCAACCTACGCTGCATGGGCTCCCTTATAATGCAAAGCCTGCTAAAGGACCCCAGGATTCGTGCTATCAAGGAGAGGGATCATTACTGGTTGGCAACCTTTCTTGTTCCACGATACAAGGGTAAAGTTGCAGAGCTCACCCTGCCTGTACAGAGGGAGCAAAGGATGAATAAACTTGAGGACGCTCTAAAGCGACACTTGTGTAACACCTTTCCAGGCACTGGTAGGTTACCAAGTGATGACACAGGTGCTTCTGAGGCTGCGGATGATCGGAGGAATAGTGGTGAATGCTTGACTAATGCCTTTTTAAATTTTTTTAGTCCACGACGCCCAGGGACGTCAAATGTAGGCACCCATTGCCAGCATCTTCACCATATGGTGCAGGACTACCTAGGGGCAAGGGCAGACCTGGATACCTTTGCAGCAGATGATCCACTGGCTTACTGGGTGTTGAGATTGGATCACTGGCCAGAATTTATCCAATATGCTATGCAGCTACTAGGTTGCCCTTCATCTAGCGTGCTTTCTGAAAGGACGTTCAGTGCCGCTGGAGGTTTTGTCACAGACAAAAGAGTGCGTCTGTCCACCGACTCTGTAGACCGGCTGACATTAATAAAAATGAATCAGTCCTGGATCAGCAGCTATCAATCCCCTGATGCTGACGTAACGGAATAGATCGGGGATGTCTTCTGCATTCAGAAAACCTCCAGCACTGAATTTTTCCACAATACCACAAAAGGGTTACGGTGTGAAGGCACTTGCTGCCATGAAAGGCACAATATTTGGCTGCACTGACGCCTGTGCCACATTTATATCATTTTAATTTTTTGAACCGCAGGGTCCAACCCTGCACTCTTCCACAATACCACAGAGGGGTTACTGTATGATGGCACTTGCTGGCCTGGCACCAAAGGCACAATATTTGGGTGCACTGCAACTGACGCCTGTACCAGATTCATATCCTCAGAGGGGTTACTGTGTGACGGCACTGTTGCCGACGCTAAAGGCCCAATTTTAAAGCACCTATTGTTACTTTCATCCAAAGCCTGCATAAGTTTCACCATAGTTTAGCCAAAAAATCATTAAGACATTTTAGGACGCGCAGAAAAAGTTTTTCATACAGGCTGCCGCCCCAAGCAGTTGTTTATGAATAGATTAAAGGAAAAGCATTTACCGTCATTTGAAACGTCATTTTTTTGTTTTTAAATGTTTCTATACATCCTAGAAATCCGCCACTTCACGGGTAGGTTATGGGGACCTCCTAGGCACGATATTTGAAGGAATTTTTCGTTTTTATTTTTAACCCTCATTTCATGGAAAACTCACTGTCCTTTTAAAACCTTTTTTTTTTTGTACTTTTTGTCCTTGTTTCCTGTCCCCCAGGGCACTACCCGGACCCCCAAACACCTTTTATGGCAAATATCTAGCATATATGCCCTTTTGGAGGGCACTCTAAAAATCGAATTTTGAGTCCCATTGACTTGTATTGAGTTTGTGTTCGAGTTTGAATTCGAACATTTGAAAAGTTTGAGTTCGAGTACGAACCGAACTCGGGGGTGTTTGGCTCATCCCTAGTTTTTATCTGAAATATACTCCATACATGCTTCCCTGGCCCAGGGCACCATCATGACCCAGGCCAGGCAGCTGGGCTAAGGAGAAACAAGCTGTTCATGGGTCTCTCAGCTGAGAGATGGGTGTCTCTGCAGGGTGACTTTAATCCACTCTCTAAGCACGGAGCTGAAAGCTGTATAAATCACTGGTATAGGAATGCCCAGCCACTGGCAAGGAGTAAGAGGTTGGCAAACCAGAATGTTATGGGGTAAGCTGACTCCCTTGTCAGCTTCTCTTGACGCAACCGGAGTTCAGAAATATCTGCTCACCAGGTATTTATTATGCAGTATTGACATTTTTTTTGAGAAAGGATTTTACCAGGAAGGATACATTGAGATTTCTCTCGTTTTCAAGTATGTCCTGGGTGGTGAGTATGTATTGTTAGGTGTCTTGCCCAAGGACACTTATTGGAGAGGTGCTCTTGCCGGGATTGAACCTATGTCTCCACAGTCTCTCTCCATGGTTATAGAGCAGTGATGTTAACTCTACTCCACCCAACCGGCATTGCAATGTTATTACATTTTATATTACATTTGGGTTTTACTATAGGAAGGGAGTCAAAACCTTCTGGTAATCTGAGAAAACAACACCAATTAAAAAAAGACACTTCCAAATTCAAGGCAATTTGTGGCACTTTTGGAAGCATTTTTTTGGAAAAAATTTCAGAGCCAATCAAAAGTTTTCCATTGCTCCCAATATAGGGCACTATTCCTTTGTGTGAGCTAAAATGTGGATGCTAACAGGGAAAACCTGCTCTTGCACTACTACGGGGCAGGTGCTAATTCAGCAGCCTGCCTCGGAATGCAACGCTACCCTCTGATACTCGTGGTAGTGCTTTCGAGCCTGTTAAGGTTCAATATCGTTTTCAGGTGATAAATTGCCTTTTGTTTTAGGTTGCGTCGCTTTGGATGAATTATATGCGCAAAGGGTTGTACAATTACTGCTGTGTTGCTACCGTGTGTCTCAGTGAGTACCAAGATGGGCACCAACCATGCGGCCCAATGAGTACCAAGGTGGCCACCGACCAAGTGTCCAATGAGTACTAAGATGCGAGCCCACCATGTGTTTCAGTGACTACTTTAGTTACAAGGAAAGATAACACAAGCAAAATTACTAGAATCCAAAAGGCACTTCATAGCATCCAAAAAAGAACCAATTTCTGGTATTCTGACAGAGTTATATCTGAACAATTAATTCCCCTATTTTCAGGATTCTTCAGAAACTATACAACACCATTTAGTTGATAACCAAATATCATTGCTGCAGCGGCTTATTAACTGCTAAAAATACATAACTCCATCTACACCATTTGTAATTTTAAACAGGTATATCTCGCTCTCACGAGATCACGCAGTGCCGTGGAGTGATCTTGGAGGGAGACTGGGGACTAGTTGTCCCCAATCAAGCCACTGTTTCTCACCACGGGATGAGAGGCGACTATCCGATTTATTGGGGGATGATTTTTAGCTCACCCCGAACACTACAGTTTGCATTCACTATGGAACAGTGCCCTTAGAGTATTTTAAATTCAGCCATAAATAAGTAAAACATTATCTTTTATATTTGTTAAAATTTGTCATGATAGTTGAGTTTTTGGCATAATGTTGCTCCACTTCTGTTAAAATAGGTACAAGTAGTAAACAAACTCTAATTACAAACCCTAACCATAAAGTACAAATAGTAATATAACCTTAATTATAAACCAGAACTCCAAAACAAACATGCATGATAAACGTCCTTGGATAGGAACGAAATATTACCTGATAGATCTTGCTACGGTGTCTCACATACCTTGCCTAATGTGACCAGTTACTTTCTTGTAATATAAGCGAAGACACTAATATGCCATAACACTGACAGAGACAACGGCAGACAAACACACACAGATGCTGCTAGTAGACATGTGCATTCGCTTTAGTACTAAAACGATTTCGTCCGACTTTTGGGATAATTTAGTTTTCGTATGACTCAAGAGATACAAAACTACTCGGTCTAAAAAACGAAAGAAACGAAAGGAAAAATGCATTACATTTTAGTTTCGGTTCTTTTTGTAATATTACATTGAGTGAAGGAGACCAGCAATGAGGAACGCAACATTGCAAAGCTACAGAAAAAGATTGTGGGCCATATTACATAGTTGGCGCTAACTTAACCAGAGCTGTTGTAAACTTACCAGAGCCCTGTATCTGTAATCTTTCCCGACCACTACCTGAAAATCTGACAGTGATAGAGCTCCAGAATAGGGATGGGCTGCCGGTTCGAATCGGTTTGAAGTTCAATTCGAACATCGGCTGTTCGAAAATTCACAAACTTTGAACTTTTCGGGACGTTCGCAGAAAGTTCGAGACAAATTTTGTTTTCAAAAAAATTCCAAAAAATGCTTAAACAATGCTAAAAAAATCTAAGAATAAAGAGACTCTTTACTGCAGAATATAATAATAGACTGCACATTTTATATAAAGTCCCTCTCCTCTCCCAGTGCTGTTTGTTATAAAGGGGGTTTTACGTCTGATACATTTAGTATCCAGCTCTCCCAGTTACTCTGTCATTATGAGCCTTCAGTGTGATTTATTTGAAGGTCTTCCCTGGATTTAAAGAGCTTTATTTTATAAAAAAAAATAAAAAAATGCGTCCTTCTTCTCTTCTCTGAGCTTTCAGACCGATTTACATTAAAATTTTCCATATCCCCTGCTTTTATAATCCGGTCTGTCTCCCCACAGAGATAAAAAGTTTAAGTAAAATTTCCTTCTCCTGTGCTGGATAAGCATTGCATTCCGAGGTTCTGCACCCTCCACATGCCAATACAGTAGGATGTTCTATACAGAGAGGGGCATTAATTAATGCAGGAGGATGTCCCTCTCTGTATATAACACCCTACTGCATTAATATATACAGAGAGGGGTATAAATTGAGGAGGATGTTCTATATAGAGAGGGACATAAATGAATGCAGGAGGATGTTCTATACATTATACATAGAGGGGTATTAATGCAGGTGGATGTTCTATACATTATAAAGAGAGGGATATTATTTAATGCAGAAGGATTTTCTATACATTATACAGAGAGGGGTATTAATTAATGCAGGAGGCTGTTCTATACACAGAGAGGAGCATTTTATTTTGAGCCCTTTAAATCCAGTGGCTGTGAGCGTTGAGATCGGCTGCTTGTTACATTATCTCTCTGTAAAATGTATCAGTCTCAGCTGTTACAGTAACTGACTGCTGCTGATCACAGCGCTCAGAGTTTCAGTTAAACAAGGAAATAATATTGTTATAACCTCCTTATATATAAAAATATTGTTTACTAGTTTTACTGAAACTGAGTGCTGTGATGTGCAGCAGTCAGTTACTGTAACAGCTTTACCTGACACATTGTGCTGAGAGTGAGAGATACTGTAACAAGCTGCCGATCTCAGCCCTCTGAGGAGCCACCACTACAATATTAATTGTATCCACTGCTTTTCTCGGATGAATGAAATTCGTTTTCATACTAAAGAACTGAAAACAAATTTCTTTAGCAACTAAATAAATTGCGTTTTAGGACGAATCCATTCGTCCAAAACAAAATTTTGTGCTGTGCACATGTCTATCTGCTAAGTGCACAGACACACAAATAGATAAAGATAATGTCACAGAAACCAAGGTAAAGCACTGTCAAAGTAACGCAAACACTGAAAGATACACAAACTGAGAGACACTAACAGAGGCATACAGAAAATGACAGATACTGACAGAGACACACGCAGAGCCACTGGAAAACATAATGACAAAACACAAACCCACTGACACGAACAGTGGCATACAGAGAATGACAATGACACTGAGAAAGAGACTGAAAGATATACAAAGGCAAAGACTCTGATAGACAGACACAGAGATACTGATAAACACAATGGAAAAAAACACTGACAGGTACAAAAACATTGACAAACGATGATAGAGTCAATTCCAGAAATCAGAAAGAGTAAAGTCTAGGCACACCAGTGGACATAATCAAAGAACCTTTATTAGGAAAAACGCAATATTTTTGTTGCTATGCAGCCTTTATCAAGCGTCTTTCAGGAGTTCATTAACAATGTATTCAGAGACATGTTGCAACACTTTATTATAGTATATCTTGGAGATACTGGTACATATCCCTGACCTAAGTAATCAATGTCAACACCTACAGAAAGCAAACTGTATGCCAAAATTGAGAAATGTTTATTTCATCAACCTTCTGTTCCTTTGTTGGGATACATCATATTCACTGCAGTTTACAAAGTGGATTTAGGCAGTTGTCTTCCAAATTAGTATGCCCTCTACTTCAGGGACGTGCAGTCAGGGGCGGCAGGGGAGGCAAGGCCTCACCTGCCATTAAGTCAGTGTGCTCAGCTGTGCATCTGTACTAAAATAAAATAAAATTTTAGATTGAATAAAAGTTCCATACTCACCTGCTCCATACTCCCTTGCTGCCCTTCTCTGTCCGCTTTTTTTTCTTTTCTTTGTTTGCCGACTGCTGTGTGTGTGATTCATCACACAGACAGCAGTGGCAGCACTGAGCCTAGCCTACGCAATTTGCGCAGCTGAACGCTATGCTAATTGTGTAGCTCAACTGGCCTACTTCCTGAAACATGCCTTCAGTGCCTCAGAGCACTGAGAGCAATTGGAGCAATTGAATGGCTTAAGCCAATGGGAAAGCTCCATTGATCTCAAGCCATTTTTTTAATATTTTTTTTTAAAAATGAGGCAGAGCTCCCCATGGATTGATTGACGCAGGACAGTCATGTGACTAGCCTCGTCAATCATGGGGCGTTTCTACGAGGGGGGGCAGAGCTCAGAGCACGTGTGTGCTGGGATCACTCGCTGTTGTTGCCAAGCACAGTGCATCCATGGCAACCAGGCAATGTGAGCCACACTGCCGGTTGGCCCCGCCCCGTCGCCTCATTGGCAGTTAGGCTGTGTGATACCGAGAAACCTTTCACTGATTGGCTTCCCGGCATGCTCATCAGGAAGGCAGGAAAGTTTTATTCTCAGCTAGTTGCAGGGATGCTCATTGCTGGGAGCATAGATTGAGACAGTTTTTAGGGGTCTCCCAGCTCCCCATCACCTGCCTGCCTGCCTACCCCTCCCATCCATCCTCTACCTACCTGAATCCAGGTGAGTTCTAGCTCCTCTCCAAGTACCCAACTGCAGTGCTCACATAAAGGTGAATGCCAGCTCCCCATCACCTGCCTGTTAGCCCAGCTAACCCTCCATCCAATTCCTACCTACCTGAATCCAGGTGTTTCCCACCTCCCCAAACATACACCTGCTTGCTATTGAATCAAAGCTCTGCATTCCCTTGTACATCCATGCTCTACCCACCTGAATCCAGCTCCCCTTCACTGATACAGCCATCTGCCAGCCTGCAGGTAAATTCAGACTCCACACCATTACCTGCCTGCACCTCCCCTTCCATTGTCTACCTGCCTGGTCCTGGGTCAATACTAGCTCCCCTTCACCTGTCTAACTGACCGTCTATAGATGAATCAAACTCCCCACCATCACCTGCCTGTTATCTGCAGCTCCTCTTCTATCCATTTAACTGCATGTGGTTACCAGCTCCCCATCCATCCATTAAAAAAAACATGGTGTGGGGGGGGCATGAATGATAAAAATTATCCTCTGAATTCTGCAAGAACCCTTTGCACATGCTAATTGAATAGAGACAGTGGTATTAGGGATTCTGACAGGTAGATGCTTCTGGTTTCTCTCTGGGCTTAAGCAAAAGGCACAATCACTAAATAAGGACCTGACACTTTCGCAATTTTGGTTCAAAACGTTCAGCCCAAGGTATTTTTTAAAATAAGTTTTTTTTTCCTTGTTGCATTCTATATACATATTATAAAAAATATTAAAAACATATAAATATATTAAACACAAAAACATAAAAATATATTAAAAATCTCTAAAGCAGCCTTGTGACCTGATTAAAGGGCCACTACCACAAAAAATGATATGTCCTTATCCTACATGTGTTTTGTTTTTCTCTTGTATGTTCCCCTGGGTGCATCCACTGTGACCTGCCCCCCCCCCAGTATCTTTCTATCACTTGCTCCTCACTGTGTGGTTTTGTGAATGGGCCAGTCACCAACTCATATCATTGTATTTTGTGGGGTGTATTCAAAGTAGATTAGAAGGTTTGTTAAACTCCATGTTTTATCTCATTCAGCTGCCAGCTCTTATCTGGATTATCATGCAGAATACAATACACCCGCTGCTGTCTTGTCTAAACAGTCTCACCTCCACCTCATTAGCTGTTAAATACTGTATAGGAGGAAGCACAGCCTCAAAGTCAAACCTTTGCACAGATTTTGGTAAATGTTGCATTACGATGAAAATCCAAAAAATGGATACAGATAAAAAAATCTAACTTTATTTTTCCTTTTTACATGCAATTACTTTAAACAAAGGAAAAAAACAGCAGCATGCGTTTCATAAAGTGGTTTTGTTTGCAATGGACAAGTAATCTAGGCATGCAATATATATTTTAATTGGTAAACATGAGTATAGTTAGTGAAACTCTATTCTCCTATAAAACGATAACCAAATGCGTAAATTGTGACTGCGTAACCCTGTGTATATCTGGCTCTGATACTAGCCAGTGCCTCACCAACCACTGACCTCACCACACGTCTCACTGCTCTACTTGTTGAATTGAAGGCCTAGCAAAGATTTCTGGGTTTGCAAATTATTATAGACGTTTGATACGAGATTACTCTATAGGAGGTTGCACCTCTCACCGCCCTCACTAAAAAAAGATGCTCAAATACATGCTTGGCCTGCTTATGCCACTGAGGCCATATATTAACTCATACAGATTCCTCTCGCTCCTTCACAATGACTATGGAAGCTTCTGAAGTGACTGTTGGAGCTGTTCTCAATCATAAGTCTCCAGTACAGCCATGTGATTTCTTTTCTAGGCAGCTTACTGCTCCTGTTGGCAAAAGCAAATTGCTTTTCATAATCTACTGAAGGGAAGTAGATGCTACTGAGGTGCCTATTACCATATTTACTGACCCCAAAAACCGTGTCCCATTGCGTAAACTATCATTCTCTCAGGAATTATCTTCTATATTTAGAAAGAAAGTTGTTCGCCACTATGGACTACCAATGAAAGTAGTGTCTCTCTGGCTAGATTATGGAAGCGCTTCTGCACAGAATAGAGGTTTGCGATTTCACATTCGCATACCACGTCCAAACTAGGGATGGGCTGGCGGTTCGATGCGAACAGGAGTTCACATCGAACATCGGCCGTTCGAAAGTTGGCGAACTTCGCACTTTTCAGGCCGCTCGCAAAAAGTTCGAAAAAAAATAACTAATAAATTTGAATTTTTAAAAAAATTATTATAAAATCCTAAAAAATCTAAAAATAAAAGACTCATTACTGCAGAATATAAGCAATGGTTTATTAGATATTGAATTAAAATGGAAATATTTTTAACATTGAAGCCTATGGGATAAAACAATCTTGTTGCTAAAAACATCAGGCAGACGAGGCCCTCTAATCAGGCACTGTAGAGGGCAGCCCGCCGGGGCCTCCCAAGGATCCCTTGAGGAGCATGAGGCTGCCGGATGACAGAGCTGCGACTGTGCGGACAGGCTGGCCAGGTGCATGTGGCAGAGAGGTGGCGCAGGGAGGGAGCCACTGCACCTGCGGCCACGGCAGACCCCCCCCCCACAACCAGGATCCAGGGAGCCTCCACTGACTGACTACCAGGCTAAGGTAAGGCGACTCATTTCTAAAAAAAAAAAATCCGAGGACATTTTTAAATGTCCCAAGGAACATAAAATAAAACCTTTTTTTTCTTTCTTTCTAATACTCACCTGATTCCTGGATCCACCAACAAGCGCAGCCTCACGTCTCCCACGCTGTTAGACGCTGCATACACCGACGCGCCGTGTGCAGCTTCTGAGAAGATATGCTATTAGTGTAGAGGGAGCAATGCAAAATGCGCAGCCGGCTTCCTCGCTACACTAATAGCGTATCTACTCAGAAGCTGCACACGGCGCACCGGTTAAAGCTAGCGTCAGACTGTAGAGGTGCTGTGCTGTAGTGTGAGGATTCATATGCTGCATTAATTCTTCTTCTTACAAATTTGGTTACTTAACCCGTTTGCATTTGGATTGTAATATTGTGACATTCAGGGCCCCGGGTGGCGATCGGGGGGCCCCTGGACGCATGGTGCCGCCAGCTGGCTGAATGCCAGGAGCTCTGGTGGCACTTGGCGCAGCTGTAAGTGATTAGGGGGCAGGGCGCGGCGTGATGACGCCGAGTCGCTGGGACCTTTAAATCAGGAGTGCGCGCTTACACCTCGCCTTGCCGTGGAGTTTTATTCCCGCATCGCTAGCTTACTGAATCAGTTTGTATACTTGTTACTTACCCTGCTTGTTCTGAGGACCCAATCAGTTGCCGGCTTTGCCTGTCATTCGACTATTCTGTGTACTCCCTGCCTGTTCTGTTTGCCTCATGTTGCTACTGGTGTGCGCCGATTCTCACCATATCCAGTAGCGCAGTACAAGTGCCTAAACGTTGGTGATTCGGTTTTGTTACAACAACTACTCTCGCTCTGCGCCCCTGTCTGGTATATTCCGCTGCTTCTTACTGCTGGTGCGCTTCCATCCTGCCATATACTATAGTGCAGTACAAACATATATTGATCTCAGTCTGTGGTGTATATTGTTGGTGCTGTCTCCCTGGCCTGTGTGGCTGCTAGAGGTTAGGTTTAGTGGTCCCGAGTCCTGACCATCCTAAGGATCGGAGGGTTAGATGTCTGTTACCAGGGATCCTACCAGGTCTGTCCTGGGGAATCATTACAAATATGCGGTGAACGCCGCAGCAAATGTTAATGCTCATGCAAGTGAGCGTTAGCGTTAAGATCGTAATTTTTCCCACTCGTTGTTGCTCAAATATTTCCCATGGCTTCAAATCGTGTTTAAACATGAGCAATAGTGGTAAAAATTAGCTCAGAGCACAGCGGTAAAATGGCTCAAAAAAAGATTTTTGGATCAAGCGTGGGAAAAACAGACGCTTGGGTACCACATGCTTGAAGCGACATATGACCACCTGCCACACATCCCGTTGGCACAAAACTTTGCATATGTCCTCCTCCTCATCTGTCTCTACCCCCACTATATGTCCTGCCATGTCATTGCCTACAACCTCCACTAACAGGGGTGATGCTACAGTAATGGGTGTAACCGGTCCTTCCTCAGAATGTGACAGCATCCCATCAGCTGCAGATTTACGCAGTCAGATTTCGTTGCCCCAGCTCCTGCAGCGTAAGAAAAAATATAGTCCCAACCATCCACATGCACAGCGTTTAAATGCCAGCTTGGCAAAATTACTCGCATTACAGCTGCTGCCTTTCCAGCTGGTGGACTCTGCCTCCTTCCGTGAATTTGCCGAATGTGCTGTACCACAGTGGCAGGTTCCAAAACACCAATTCTTTTCACGGAAGGCCATTCCAGCACTATACCAGCAGGTGGAAGGCAATGTTATGGAGTCATTGGGAAAGGCAGTCAGCAGCAAGGTGCACATTACTTTAGACACGTGGTCCAGCAAGCATGGACAAGGCCGTTACATTTCCTTCACGGCACACTGGGTAACTCTGCTTGCAGCTGGGAGGGATCCAGGATGGGGCTCTGTGCTGGAGCTTGCTCATCCACCACGCCTCCAGAAAGTTGCTTATATGAGGTCTGTCTGCTCCACCACCTCTTCCTCTTCCTACTCCTTCTCGGTCTCTGGCGAAGTGGCAGTTAAACCGACGAGTGGCAGGGGCTACGCAATGGCTCAAGCAAAAAGATTCCATACTGTGCTTGAGCTGTTTTTTTTAAGGGACAGGAGCCACACCGGGCCAGAAATTCTGTCAGCTCTGCAGGGTCAAGCACAGAGATGGTTAACACCACGCCAGCTTGAGCTGGGAATGGTCGTCCGTGATAATGGCAGCAACCTTCTCTCCGCCCTACGCCAGGGTAAGTTGACGCATGTACCATGCCTAGCACACATCCTAAATCTGGTGGTAAAGAGTTTCCTAACCAGGTACCGAGGGCTGGCAGAGCTTCTCAGCCAGACCAGAAAAGTCTTCAGCCACTTCAGATGGACATTCCCAGCAAGTGTTCGCCTGGCAGAAATTCAAAGAGAATTCCACCTTCCCACAAACTGTCTGATCTGTGACATGCCCAGTGCCCACTAGGTGGAACTCGATATTGGCAATGCTGCAGCATCTGCACAAGCAGCAGAGGGCCATCATTGAGTACCTGTGTGAGTATAGCACAAGGACAGGTTCAGGTCAACTTGGTTTCCCCCCGCCGGCAGTGGCTGATGATCAAGGATGCATGGACTGTACTGTCACCATTTGAGGAGGCAACGAGGATGTGAGCAGGGACAGTGCATGCATCAGTGACACAATTCCTTTAGTGTTCCTGCTGGAGCACACTCTGTGGCGAATTATAGATGTGGCACTAGAGGCAGAGCAGCGGGAGGAAGAGGAGGACTTTGCTAGCTCTCAAGGCTCCAGTCTTTACGCAGACAGCATTCCTGCGGGTCTTCAGATCCGACAGGAGGAGGAGATGAGGAGGAGGAGGAATATTTAAGTTGTGGGGGCATTGAAGGTGGGGATTCCTCAAAGGTGGGTTTTGTGTCCCCAGAAACCCAAGGACTAGTACGTGGCTGGGAAGAGGTAGTGCACGATATACGGTCATCCTCAGTGACCAGGAACACTCTGAAGCTAATGCCACCTCCAACCTATGCTGCATGGGCTCCCTTATCCTGCAAAGCCTGCTAAAGGATCCCTGGATTCGTGCTATCAAGGAGAGGGATCATTACTGGTTGGCAACCCTTCTTGATCCACGATACAAGGGTAAGTTTACAGAGCTCATCCTGCCCTCACAGATGGAGGACAGGATGTAACATCTTGAGGACACTCTAAAGCGACACTTGTATAACACCTTTCCAGACACTGGTAGGTTACATAGTTATAGTTACATAGTTATATAGGCTGAAAAAAGACATGCGTCCATCGGGTTCAGCCTCTCCCACATAACCTACTGCTGTTGATCCAAAAGAAGGCAAAAAACCCAGTCTGAAAAGCTTGCCAATGTGCAAGATACTGGGAAAAAATTCCTTCTTGGCCCCAGAATGGCAGTCAGATTTCTCCTTGGATCAAGAAGCTTTTACCCGCATATTAAATATTATAACCCTTAATATTCTGTGTCTGCAGGAAGTCATCCAGTCGTTTTTTAAAAGTCTGTACAGACTCTGACCCAACCACCTCAACAGGCCCTTAATAACCCATCCTATGCTTTAAGCTAAATTTTCTTTCTTCCAGTCTAAATGGATGACCCCTTGTCTTATGTATAGACCTGTTAATGAATAGGTTATCAGACAATGGTTGATAATGGCCCCGTATATATTTATATAAGGTTATCAGATCCCCTCTAAGGCGCCGTTTCTCTAAACTAAACAGGTTTAAGCTTGTTAGTCTTTCCTCATAACTTAACCCTTCCATTCCCCTTATTAATTTAGTTGCCCGTCTCTGCACTTTTTCAAGCGCTATAATATCTTTTTTTAAGACAGGTGCCCAAAATTGCAAGGCATATTCAAGGTGCGGCCTGACCATTGATTTATACAGAGGCAAAATTATGTTTTCATCCCTTGAGTGAACTCCCCTTTTAATGCATGCCAAAACTTTGCTGGCCTTGGCGGCTGCTGTTTGACATTGCACATTGTTACTTAGTTTGAAGTCTATGATTATTCCCAAATCCTTCTCCTGCTTGGATTTCCCTAACTCCGTACCATTTAGGGTATAAATTGCTTGTGTGTTCTTCACTTCAAAATGCATAACTTTGCATTTATCTAGATTAAATTTCATCTGCCATTTAAGTGCCCAGTCCCCCAATCTATCTAAATCCCTCTGCAGTGAAGTAACATCCTGCTCACATTGTATTACTTTTCCTAGTTTTGTGTCATCTGCAAACACTGATACATGGCTTTCAATGCCTATCTCAAGGTCATTTATAAATAAATTGAATAGTATTGGTCTTATAACAGACCCCTGAGGGACACCGCTTACCACTGGTGTCCATCTTGAAAATGTACCATTTATGACCACTCTCTGTACCCTATCTTTTAGCCAGTTTTCTATCCAAGAACAAGTATTTTCATCTAGACCAATTTTTCTTAATTTAAATAGTAACCTTTTGTGTGGAACTGTGTCGAAAGCTTTGGCAAAATCTAAGTAAATCACATCCACTGCGACCCCCTGATCTATACTTCTACTTACTTCCTCATGGAACGTAATTAGGTTAGTCTCACATGATCTGTGTTTCATGAAACCATGCTGATTTTTGCCAATTACATTATACCTCACAATAAATTCCTGAATATTATCCCTTAGTAACCCCTCAAATACTTTCCCAGCCACAGATGTTAAGCTCACAGGTCTGTAATTCCCAGGCACAAATTTTAAACCTTTCTTAAATATAGGGACCACGTCAGCTTTTCTCCAATCCTCTGGTACTATTCCTGAAAGAAAAGAATCTCGAAAGATTAAGAACAGAGGTTTACATATTTCAACGCATAGCTCTCTCAGTACTCGCGGGTGAATTCCATCTGGCCCTGGGGCTTTATTCACATTCACATTGTTTAGTTTCTGCAAAACCTTGTCCTGAGTCAACCAGTCACTTTGTATTAGTAAATTTTTATTAATGAATTTCATGTCTCCTGTTATAGGTTTCTCTTTGATAAATACTGAAGAAAAATAATCATTTAAAATTTCTGCCTTATCCTGATCTTCAGTTAACAATACCCCTGACTCAGATTTTAGTGAACCTACATTTTCACTCTTGTTTTTTTTAGAATTTATGTACCTAAAGAATCTTTTAGGGTTGGTCTTGCTCTCTTTGGCTATTTCTTTTTCATTTTCTAGTTTAGCCCATCTAATCGCATTTTTACATGCTTTATTGGCTGCCCTATATGCTTTATAGGATGCCTCAGATTTATCAAATTTAAAAGCTTTAAATGCCTTCTTTTTATTTTTCATTTCCTTAGTTACCTTCCTACTAAGCCACAGTGGTTTCAGTCTGTTTCTTTTATATTTATTAACCAGTGGAATATATTGTGACGTGTACTTTTCTAGTGTTAGTTTAAAGATATTCCACTTATCCTCAGTGTTTTACCCGTGAAAGAGTTTCTGCCAGTCAATGGCATTGAGAGCTTCCTTTACTTTAATAAAGTTGGCCTTTTTAAAATTATATGTTTTAGCATGCCCCTTATGAATGTGTTTTTTTGAGTTTATTTCAAAAGTCACCATATTATGGTCACTGTTTCCCAACTGTTCCTTTACATTAATATTTGAGAAAAGCTCCACATTATTTGTTATAACCAGGTCCAGACAGTTATCCTCTCTAGTTGGTGTTTCTACCAGTTGTGACATGAAGGTATAATTTAAAATGTTCAGAAACCGGATTCCCTTTGCTGAATTACTAGTCCCCCTATCCCAATTAATGTCCGGGTAATTAAAATCTCCAATAATTAAAGTGCTACCATGATCTACAGCCTTCCTAATTTGCTCTAACAGTTGTTCTTCCTCATCATTATCTATATTAGGTTACCAAGTGATGATACAGGTGTTTCTGAGGCTGCGGTTTATCAGAGGAAGAACGGTGAAGGGGGCCGCTTGACTGATGCCTTTTGCAATTTTTTTAGTCCACGACCCCCCAGGGACGTCAAATGTAGGCACCCATTGCCAGCGTCTTCACCATATGGTGCAGGACTAATGAAGTGGAATCAGGCTGGAAGATGGTCGCCATTATGAGCCAGGCGGCCATCTTGTTCAGAATATTGGTTCACTTGAAAATAACAAGGTAGATTTCAGTAGAAACTAGAATGAAGCTTACATAGAATTTTAGGAATGTGTTAGATTAGCAGAGAAACAATTAAAATTGAGGAAGATCCAGGCTGCTCTTGGCACAGAGGGACAGGATGACAAATGGATACATCAAGGTCACAGAGACCTGCAGAGAGACAAAGAGAGCGTAGAAAACAGACCATGTCTTATCTGTGACAAATAAACATAGGCTCTGGGGAGGTGGGCACGGCCCGGATTGAGTGCCGCAACAAATCACGAACTGTCAGACTAACATGAAGTTTGCCAATTTACGGCCAATGTATGGAATGCCTTTGTAATTAACCAAGGGAGGTACTAACCCACGTGGGGTGGGATAGTGTCACCGGGAGGTGGGCTAATTGGGATGCACCTAATTATGTATTCGGGGTATAAAACCCCTTCTCGGGGTGAGTTCGGGGCTCACTCTTTGCGATTTAATCCTGTGTGAGCATTGTGTGACGACACAAATAAAGTTTGCCTTTCCTGAAGAGACTCGTGTTCAGACAATCCTTGCTCGTGTCCGGTCCGGCCTCGTCCCGAGTGAACCTTGCAGATTCCGGTAACATTTCTTGGGGGCTCGTGAGCCGGGATACGACTGCTGAACACTGTGGCGGTTGACTGCAGGTGCGAGTGATCCCGTCGGTTGGGCGTCCGTTGAAGGTGAGCTGACATCTGCAGGTGCCAAGCAGTAGTTCCTGTTCAGTGGACCTCATCTCGTCCCAAACGGACCCCCGGCCCGGGAAGCTGGGACACCACCGATTCTGAGGAAACAGCGAGCAGCGCGGCGATAGGTAAAGTGTCTTCTATGTTTGTATGTGTATCAGAGATACCGGTATAAGGGAAACATCCGACCATAGTCGGATAAGGAGACCCGCAGCCACGGTCTCGTTGACATACTGAACCCGACGCCAAAAGCACGGACAAGCAAAAGAGCCAGAGTGGCTAGCGCGTGTCTGGACCCGGGGGATCAGATGTTAACTAAAGGATAATTCTGTAAAAGAGGGAGAGGGTAGCCACGTGGAGTTGCATAGTTGTAGTCAGTGTTTGTAAACAGAGCTTCTGCACGTGGACAAGGAAAGGAGGAGGGATTTCTGTGACTGGGCTGAGAGCCCTGAGTCAGTGCTAGTGTGTACGTCGTGTAGTGAAGGGGGCCAATTGAGGTCAGCGGTAGCTGCAGCGGTAGTGGTGCCGGGTGGGTAAAGTACCCATCTAGTCAAATTGGAATTGCAGACGGGAGTGTTGTTGTAGAACGGGGTGCACATAGTCACAAGCAGACAAGAGTAGAGTTCAATCAATTGGGTATAAGGAGCCAAGAGGAGGGACAGCGTGCCCTCGGCTAGTAGAGAGAGTAGAATTGTTTATGTATTGTTTTGTGCTGAAAGTATCTGGTACAGTATGTGCTGTGAGTGATTCGAGTGCTGTGACTCCCAAGGTATGTTTCCGGCTCAGGCGACTGCAGTCCGGCTACTGACGGAGGAAGCGAATCCGATATATATGAATTGTTGACTGAAGTAATAGACAGTAAATTTCAAGTGTTTTTGCTAAAAAGTAATAGCTGTATTGTAAAAAGGTTTCTGCCCTTAAAGAGTAACAATGGGTAACGGGTCGTCCAAACCCAAGAAGGTGAAGAAGGGTGAGACGCCCTTAGGGTATATGGTGCGGAATTTTGAAGCGCTATATGCAACACATGATTATGGTGTAGAGTTAACTAAGGAGAAACTAACATTAATGTGTACAATTGTATGGCCACTGTTAGTTCCAGAGTGGCCAGAGCAGGGGTCAATGGACCCGGAGTTAATACAGAAAGTGCATTCCCAAGTCACCGGGAAATGCGGACATCCTGAACAGTACCCGTATATAGATATATGGAGGTATTGTGTAAAAGATAAAAGTCATTTTATAATGATGGCGGGACAAAACAAGAAGCAGGTACCCCCAAATAATGAGGAGAAAGGGAGACCGGTGTTGATAGAACAACCAGAGGAGATTGATTCTTTGCCCCCTCCTTATCCATCATGTTATGGGGCAGCTAGAGAAGCTTTGAGTGCCGCGGTTGCGCGGGCGGAGAGGGGGGAGCAGGCAGCTGCTACTTCCCGGCTGGCTCCCTTCGCTCCGCCACGCGGTATTGCGGAGGAAGACCAGGGGGCAGTGGGTGGAGGAGACAGAGAGGTCCCACCAGGGAAGATTGAAATGCCCGATGGGAACGTATATAAACTAGTAACAGTAACCCCAGAGGACAGTGATGATGACAGTGGAGATGTAAGTCAAGGTGCCACCACTCGCGCAGCGAACAATATATATAAACCCCGAGAACCATATCAGCACAATCCCAACAAAAGTAAGATGCAAATGCCTCTGCGGGAGGTACCAGGACCTTTACTGGAGAATGGATTACCTGGTCCAGTACAATACACCCCATTCACGACAACAGACCTATTTAACTGGAAATCGCACACACCACTGTACTCCACTAATCCCGCGGCAGTGGCCAGTATGATAGAGTCAGTCATGCTTACACATAACCCCACATTGGCAGATTGTCAGCAACTAATGTTGACAATGTTCACTACTGAGGAAAGAGCCCGAATAAATAGTAGCGCGTGGAAAATTCGAATTGCCCAAGCTGTAGAAGATGCTAAGCCCCAGCCAGAAGCGTGGGCAGAGGAGCATTACCCCAAAACAGATCCCAAATGGCCATACCATACTGCTGATGGTATTGCTCACCTACAGACGTACCGTACAGCGGTGATAATGGGCGTTAAAGCGGGAGGGAAGAAACCCACAAACATGGGGAAAATAGCGGATATTGTACAAGAGTCTAAAGAATCCCCAAGTGCATTTCTAGAAAGGTTACTAGATGCATATAGGATGTATAGTCCTATTGACCCTGAGGCAGTGGAGAATCAGAGATTAATCAATTCTTCTTTTGTGGGTCAGTCACAGAGAGACATACAGAATAAAATACAGAGACTAGATGGGTTCTTAGGAAAAGGTATTAGCGAGTTGGTAGAAATTGCTAATAAAGTGTATCATAAACAGGATCTAGAGGAAAAGCGGGAGGAGATAAAGAGACAGAGGGCACACAGGTGTTGTCAGTTATATGGGAAATGGTGGAGGAAGAGGTGCCCCGGAGAGAGGGAGAGCAAGGGGTCGGGGAGGTAGAGGTAGGGGAGCCCCTAGGGAACCCCTGGGACCCAACCAGTGCGCCTGGTGCCGGGGTGAGGGTCACTGGAAAAATGATTGTCCTGCATTTTTGGCTAAATTTGGGGGACAGGGGGAGGCTGGAGAATCGGGAGGTCAAGCCTCCAATGGTCAGGTAACAAACGGTAGATATGAGAGAAGTGAGGGTGCTGGTGCAGGGTTTGTGGGTTTGGCGGGAACGTCATTTGAAGGGCAGGGTACATATTGACAAGGACCTGGGCCCATCCCACTCGGTAACCACGAGCCCACGGTCACTATGAGAGTGGGAAATAAAGATGAAATTTTTATGGTTGACACCGGTGCCGAATATTCTGTTGTAACACAGCAAATTGCACCCCCAATGGGAAATGAAGTTGATATTATGGGAGCAATGGGGGTGTCTGCCAAGTACCCCTTCCTTGCTTCTCGAAAATGTAGTGTGGGTGGGCATAATGTTGAAAATGAATTTTTGTATATGCCCGAATGTCCCATCCAGCTCCTGGGGCGGGATATCCTTTGCAAATTGCAAGCCCAAATTACATTTCTTCCCGGGGGACATGCTCGATTAGACCTGCCTGAGAGTGGCAGCTCTACACGGCAGTACAGCCCAGCCATTCAGCACACCCAACCTGTATAAATTGCAGTGATTATGCCAAGAGAAGAAGAATGGCACACAGCACCAACTCTGCCGGCTGCCCCGGACCCACACACACTACTTCTGTGAATTCCTGGCGTGTAGGGAGAGGAAAACCCGCCCGGACTAGCTGTAAATATCCCTCCAGTGTATGTCGATTTAAAACCTGGTGCAACTCCTGTGGCTTTAAGACAATATCATATCCCACAAAAAGCCAAGCAGAATATCCAGACACATTTACAGAGACTTAAAGACCACGGCATATTGAAATTCTGCGTGTCACCGTGGAACACACCCCTGTTGCCAGTACTGAAAGAGGGCACACAAGAGTACTGCCCAGTCCAGGATTTACGAGCCGTCAACGAAGCCACAGTAACTCTACACCCTGTGGTTCCCAACCCATACAATTTATTGGCGTTAATTCCCGGAGATACAAAATATTACACTGTGCTTGATTTAAAAGACGCTTTCTTTTGCATCCGACTGGCTCCGGCAAGCCAGCCCCTTTTTGCATTTCAGTGGGAGGAATCTACCACGGGAGCGCGCCATCAAATGACCTGGACACACCTCCCTCAAGGTTTCAAAAACTCGCCCACGATTTTCGGGTGCGCGCTCAGCCAGGACCTCCTCTCCTTCAACGCTCAGCCAGACAAAGTTGTTTTACTACAGTATGTAGATGATTTATTACTGGCTTTTTCCACAGAAAAAGACTGTTTATCTGCCACAAAAGCCCTGCTACATCTACTATGCCTTGCAGGTTACAGAGTGTCAAGAAAGAAAGCACAAATATGCAAACAAAGTGTAAAGTACTTAGGTTTCCAATTGACAGGTACCAAGCGTGCATTGGGAGCAGAAAGAAAAGAAGCAGTATGCCGAATACCCCAACCAAAGACCAGAAGACAAGTCCGTGAGTTTCTGGGAGCTGCAGGCTTCTGCCGCCTGTGGATCCCCAACTTCGCAGATATTGCCAAGCCCCTTCATCAAGCCACTAAGGGGGGAGAACATGACCCCTTCCTCTGGGAAGAAGAGCAAACAGCAGCTTTTCTAAAATTAAAGACTCTGTTAATGGAAGCTCCTGCACTGGGACTGCCAGATCACAGCAAGCCCTTCCAGCTGTACGTGCATGAACACAATCAAGCAGCGACAGGAGTGCTGATTCAGAGTTTCGGCTCCTGGCTAAGGCCTGTGGCCTATCTCTCCAAGCAACTTGACCCTGTGGCCTGTGGCCTACCCCCATGCCTGAAAGCCGTGGCAGCCACCGCAATGCTGATAGCAGAAGTAGACAAGCTGACCCTTGGACAAGTTCTTCATGTCAAGGTGCCCCATGCTGTCAAAGCCCTGCTGGATGTAAAGGGAAGCTACTGGTTCAGCAACAGCCGGATGACAAAGTACCAAGCTATGATGTGTGAGAATCCACGGGTTCATCTGGACCTCATCGCTACCTTGAACCCTGCTACTTTACTGCCTGTCTGTGAAGAGGATCCAGATCATGAATGCCTCCAAGTCATGGAAGAAGTGTTCAGTAGCAGGCCAGATTTGAAAGACGTACCCCTAGACAAATACGATCTACAGTTGTTCACTGATGATAGCAGCTACATGGATGATGGGAAGAAAGTCTCCGGCTATGCAGTAGTCTCAGCAGAAGAAATTATCGAAGCAAATCCACTACCAGGCCATACATCTGCACAACTGGCTGAAATAACAGCCCTAACCAGGGCTCTGGAAATGTCCGAAGGCAAAAGAGTGAATATCTACACTGACTCCAAGTACGCCTTCATGACGGTCCATGCACATGGTGCACTCTACAAAGAAAGAGACCTACTTACTTCCTCAGGACAACAAATCAAGTATGCAGCTGAAATCGCAACCCTCCTAGAAACTGTATGGAAACCAAGTGCTGTCAGTATCATGCACTGTCGTGGCCACCAGAAAGGTCATGATGAAATCCCAAAAGGCAACAGGCGCGCTGACCAGGCCGCAAAAGCAGCTGCAAAACCATTGCTAACAATTGATCAAGCCAAAGTCCTGCTCTGCAAGCAAGAGCCTCAACCTCCCATGCCAAACTACGAATTCTACATGAATTGGAGAAAATTTGAACCCAAAGGCGAGTTCATTGAAATTATATTGCACAAATGGCAAGATGAGTACGAACTATTAGAACTCAATCATGATTATGTCCAATGACTTTTCCCAACCCAGTCTCAAGGCCGAAATTTCTACTCCACTCCTCTGAATCCTCAAGAGACACGCCTAATGATCAACACCTCAGAAGTTCAGCAAAGACTACGCAGAGCATACAAAATGATGCTGAAATTCTTCGGCGTAAAATTAATGGGGGAGTGTGAAGAAGATACAAAAGTAACCGAAGTTGAACGAGCAGAAAATTTCGCTTCACGTTTTGAAAATCTAACAACCAACCCTCATAATAATCTACGGATTACACGAATACTGCTAAATCTGGGAGAGTTGGGAGCAGAAGAATACCAAGCCCCGTTGGTGAGGTTCTTCCTCAAAGAGATCCTTATCAAAAACAAGCTGCCAAGAATGAAGAAAAGTGCAATGAACTTTTTCATACCAGCAGTAAGAGATTCACAGGACAGACAAGATCTGCTGTTCTTTGCATGGCGATACTATTTCCCAAAAGAAGAATTTGTCTGGGGAAACCGTGGAGAATTGGCACGATACAAAGCAAAACCAGTGGTGGCTGCACTCCTACCGGCGCCACTGAGTGAATGGACACCCGTATATTCAGAGAAAGAGAAGAAATGGCTGTCAGAAGAACAAGGCAGATATGGATAAGATGGTTGGTTCCAGTTGAAGAATGGACAAATAGTCCTACCAGCAACATTGGCTCCTGAGATTGTAAGAACGCTCCACGCAAGTACCCATGGCGGAAGAGAAATGATGGAACAGCAATTGGAGCCACATTTCTACATACCAGGACTGTCAGTAGTCTGCAAAGCAATAACCCAGCAGTGTGTGACATGTGCCAAAAATAATCCAAGAACAGGCCCATCTCAACCTCCAGGGAAGCAGCCAATTGGGCTATCCCCAATGGCATTGTTACAGATAGACTTCACGGTTTTGCCGCCCTGCAAAGGATACAAATATCTACTGGTAATGGTGTGTACCCTGACAGGATGGGTAGAAGCTTTCCCGACAAGAACAGAGAAGACAGTGGAAGTGGTGAAAAGTCTGATGAAAGAAATAATACCACGCTATGGACTTCCTCTCGAGATGGGGTCGGACAATGGCCCTGCATTCATACAGAACTGTTTACAACAGCTCGCCTGTCTGTTGGGTATTACCTGGAAGCTACATACTGCCTACAGGCCCCAGAGCTCGGGAAAAGTCGAGAGAATGAACCGCACCCTGAAGACTTTGATGTCCAAACTATGCCAATAGATGTCACTAGGCTGGTTGGATGTGCTGCCGATAGTCCTCTTGCACATTAGGTGCAGACCAACCCCTCAATTGAAGCTAAGTCCGTACGAACTTATGTTTGGATGGCCTACCCCTCTGATTAGTGGACTAAGGGGGGACCTTCGGGCATTGGGAGAAACTAAACTAAATGATCAGGTTGTACTGTTAGGAAAATCAATGCAGAAACTGAATACTTGGGTGGGAGATAATATACCTCACTTTTTATATCCCCCACTGCATAAGTATTGTCCAGGTGACTCAGTATGGGTGAAGGAGTGGAAAAATGACCCACTAGGCCCAAAGTGGAGAGGTCCTTACCTTGTCCTGTTATCAACCCCTACAGCAGTAAAGGTTGCCGAGGTGGTCCCGTGGATACATCACTCCAGACTGAAAGTAGCTGCAGCCAGTCCTGAACCAGCATGGAAGGTCGTCACCAACGAGACCAATCCACTGAGGCTAAAGCTGACAAAGACCACAGCCGTGAGCATCTGAATGATCCAACTGAAAGCACCCAAATGATTTCACAAGTGGGTGTTTGGATGGACACAATAAGGCCTGACCATCCACCAACAGGGGAACAAAGGGATCCCCCGGGGGATACCCCAAGGGTGCTTTTTAGGGGCCCAGCCCCCACCCTTGATCAACCGGAAATGTCTTTTGTTTTTGAAATTCCGGTGGGGAGGGATTGGGTTTATGTGACTGTGAAAAGAATTGCCCAAGGGATTTTGACATTTGAGGCATTTGTGGTACTGATTTTGTACCTTGCAAACTTGATTTATGGACTCTCGCATGGAGAATGCCCCAGGTGCCCAAGCACCACCAAGAAAGTGGATATCTCCCATATCTGGAATGGTACGCACCCGGTGATGGAGAATCGTACTATGTGGAGACAAAAGCGAGAGGCGACGTCCGAAATTTTGCCAAGAGGACATATACAATTTAAATATGACTATGCTAAAAAGTCTGGGCAAACCGCATGCTGGGTGTGTAGTAGGTTGCACCCAGAGACAATCCACATACCATTTGCCTCTGTTCCAATGAATTTGAGTATGTTTGCGTCAGGGAATGTCACAATACATGCTTTCGATGCACCAAGGGAAAAAACAGAATCATTCAGTCCCGGGTACCCCATAATAGGGCCAGTATACCCACCAGAATGGTGTTTCCAACTAGGACCAGATAGAGAATCAAATAATGAGGGTGGAGGGTGCTATTCAAGCAAGTTCAACCGGACATCATACATCTAAACATTTAACACAAAGGAGCAATCAAATTTTCTATACATACGATGTAGAAAGCTCACAAGTGATCAGGAAGAGGTGATTGCGAATGTGGCAAATGGAAGGCAGAGTGCATTGGATATGATGAAACGACTGAGACAACTGATGATAGAAATAGGAAAAGGAACACTGTATCTGTCACCATTTATACTGAAAGCGGGGTATCAGGTGTGTTGTGGAAAGGTGTGTTACACATGGGTGCCACCAACAATAACGGGAATGTGTTATTTGGCTAAACTGATTCCAATACAGAGAGTAAGGGGAGATAACACGGATACAGACACAGCACTTCACCCTAGGTACCCACTGGTGTTTGAGAAACAGAAGAGAGAGTTGTTTAGAAAGGCGGATCGAATATGGGCATGGCTGCTGGCATGAACTGGATGGGGAAGAGAGTTGATGGTAAGAATGAACAGTTATGCCAGTCTGGACGAGATTCTGAATAAGACTAGTATGGACATTCAGTTGCTGAATCTGGAGGTACGTGAGATACAGAAGGTGCAAATGATACATGATATGGCACTAGAACAGATCAGTGCGGCTCTGAATGGATTGTGTGAGATGACATTCCATTATGAATGTTGCACCTTCATCAGGAACACCACACATGATGTCCCTGACTATTACCAGGTAATCCAAGATCACCAGGAGAAGGTAGCACAGTTGCAGAACACAGCAAGGAGTATCGCTGCTGAAGGCTGGAATCCACTCCGTGGGTTCGGAGCAATCGGAGAGTGGTTCGGATCCATTCTGAGATTTATCTCACAGATTGGATCCATGATTCTGATGGTGGTGGTGATCCTGGTCGTAGGGACACTAATGTACCGCATAGGGCTATGTCTATGGCCACTATGCAAGCGAGCACTGACACCCAAACAGACACAAAAGATACCACTGATTATCCCACAAGACATGTTCCCAACAAAAATAGGTCCCCTAAAGTATGAGGAACTCAAGAATAACACTAGTGGGGTGTGATGGCTACAAGCATCAGGAAAAGAACCAAGGGGGAATGAAGTGGAATCAGGCTGGAAGATGGTCGCCATTATGAGCCAGGCGGCCATCTTGTTCAGAATATTGGTTCACTTGAAAATAACTAGGTAGATTTCAGTAGAAACTAGAATGAATCTTACATATAATTTTAGGAATGTGTTAGATTAGCAGAGAAGCAATTAAAATTGAGGAAGATTCGGGCCGCTCTTGGCACGGAGGGACAGGATGACAAATGGATACATCAAGGTCACAGAGGCCTGCAGAGAGACAAAGAGAGCGTAGAAAACAGACCATGTCTTATCTGTGACAAATAAACATAGGCTCTGGGGAGGTAGGCACGGCCCGGATTGAGTGCTGCAACAAATCACGAACTGTCAGACTAACGTGAAGTTTGCCAATTTACAGCCAATGTATGGAATACCTTTGTAATTAACCAAGGGAGGTACTAACCCACGTGGGGTGGGATAGTGTCACCGGGAGGTGGGCTAATTGGGATGCACCTAATTATGTATTCGGGGTATAAAACCCCTTGGTCGGGGTGAGTTCAGGGCTCACTCTTTGCGATTTAATCCTGTGTGAGCATTGTGTGACGACACAAATAAAGTTTGCCTTTCCTGAAGAGACTCGTGTTTAGACAATCCTTGCTCGTGTCCGGTCCGGCCTCGTCCCGAGTGAACCTTGCAGATTCCGGTAACACTACCTAGGGGCAAGGGCAGACCTGGATACCTTTACAGCAGATGATCCACTTGCTTACTGGGTGTTGAGATTGGATCACTGGCCAGCACTTAGCCAATATGCTATGCAGCTACTAGGTTGCCCTTCATCAAGCGTGCTTTCTGAAAGGACGTTCAGTGCCGCTGGAGGTTTTTTCACAGACAAAAGAGTGCGTCTGTCCACCGACTCTGTAGACCAGCTGACATTTATAAAAATGAATCAGTCCTGGATCAGCAGCTATCACTCCCCTTCCCCTGATGCTGATGTAACTGAATAGATCGGGGATCTCTTCTGCATTCCCAAAACCTCCACCACTGCACTCATCCACAATACCTCAGAGGGGTTACGGTGTGACGGCACTAGCTGGCACCAAAGGTTTAATTTTACTTTCATCCAAAGCCTGCATAAGTTTCACCATAATTTAGCCTAAGAATCACTAAATTTGTTCTGCGTGTCCTAGAACGTCTCCTCTTTTCATACAGGCTGCCGCCCCAAGCAGTTGTTTATGAATAGATTAAAGGAAAACCATTTACCGTAATTTGAAATGTCATTTTTTTCTTTTCAAATGTTTCTATACATCCTACAAATCCGCCACTTCACGGGCAGGTTATGGGGACCTCCTAGGCACAATATTTGAAGGAATTTTTCATTTTTATTCTTAACCTTTAGGTTATGGAAAAATCACTGTTCCTTTAAAAACTTTTTTTTTTTTTTACTTTTTGTCCTTTTTTCCTGTCCCCCATGGCACTACCCAGACCCCCATACACCTTTTATGGCAAATATCTTACATATACCCCATCCCCATCCACCCACCCACCCAGTGCTGGTCTGAAATTTGTTGCTTACTTTCCAGCTGCTTCCACTTTGCAAATCACCCTAATTAACCCAAGGTTTTAGCCCTTCCCGTGATATGTTAATCTGTATTATTTGTGTTTTGTTTTTAATTTCTTGCATTTTATTACTTTGTATTTCTGTAACTGTAACACTTCAATGTTCTTGAACCCAGGACATACTTGAAAACGAGAGAAATCTCAATGTATCCTTCCTGGTAAAATCCTTTGCAAATAAATAAATAAATAAATATACGCCCTCTTGGAGGACACTCTAAAAATTGAACGTTTGAGTCCCATTGACTTGCATTGAGTTCGAATTGTGTTCGAATTCAAACTTTTTCAAATGTTCGAGTTCGAATGTGAACCGAACACGGGGGTGTTCGGCCCATCACTACTCCAAACTAATGGATTGGCCTTCATAATATTCTGAAACCCGGAAGCAGGATGCAGCGATCAGATGGAGGTAACTGCGGGAGGACATCTGGGAAACGCAGGGACAGGTATGTATCAGCCGGAGTGTGGCTTGGGGTTACCGTTTTTGGCACTGAAATTTAACCTCGAGCCACACTCAGGAATGCCACCAGAGAGGTTAAAGAGGAAAAAGTAAGTACTGTAAATACTCGAGTATATCGCAAGATTTTTGAGAAAAAAACAACCTGAAAATCAGAGGGGTCGCGGTATACTCGAGTCCTCTGCGGGGAGTATAAATCTGCTTCCTGCCAGTCTCACTCACGTTCACTGTGCACCATGGTGGCGCTGGGAGGAAGTGCTCATATACCGTTACTTCTTCCCATAGGTCCATATACACGCAGCCGGTGTCGCGGAGGAAGGATGAAAGCAGTGATTATACAGTGGCTCCCGTCCCAAGTGGCTCCCAGGTTCAATTTTAAACGAAGATGAATTGTTGAACAAAAAGAAGGGGTAAAATAAATAATGAAGAGAGTGGGTGTGGTCGGGAGGACAGTCTAGGTTGTGAGACCTAGAAAAGCAGCCAATAGAAGGCATCATCATGGCACACCTCATTAACATGAAACCCTCACTACATTGAACAATAAACGTGACCAAAGGTCATTCCGTCTCCCACACTACAATCCCTGATCGGGAGTTAAAGGTAAAGATTAAAGACACAGCCCAAAACAGTGAGGAGAAGAGAACAACAGATTACAGAGGGATGCCATGCTCTATCAGATCAGATACCTCAGACACCTCAGAACAAACACATGATCAATCTGCAGGTAGAACATTTTAACATATCAACTTAATTACTTGGGGGAAAGTGTGCTCAGACAATTTGACTTTGGGATGTCTGGCTAACACCCCCCACAGGAACATACTTAACACTAATCAAGTTAGCCAGACCCTTGACAGACTATCAGATCGGCAGCACATTAGACTCTCTAAACAAAAAAAAACCTTAACAAGAAACAGTGTTTACAATAAATCAATAACACAAAGTGTGGCAATGCCCAATCACCCCTCAAATTGTCTTCCCCTGATCAGCCCTAGCCTGTGGGCATGAGGCCGATGTCCACACTTCTCTGAAGGGCACAGGGTCTGTATTTAGCGTGGGCAATGCTGGGAAGGTCTGTACCAACCAATGTAGGACCTGGTAAAGAAAAGTCTCTTAAACGGTGGAGGGAGCTTCTGTCACAACCGTCTTTCAGCGACAACATAGTACAAGGAATAGGGGGACCCCCAAAAAGGAGTCTGTCATCACATTGGGAAATGCAAAGAGTGAGGTGGAATGAACATGAAAAGAGTGAAGTGGAACCAGTGCCGTACTATGGGGGGTGGGGGGAGCGATCTGCCCTGGGTGACAGGGGTCACAAAAACACTGGTGCTTGGGTGGGGGGGTGCACAAATATCAAAATCACTAGCCCTGGGTATGTGGATTCCTGCTGAGAGCCCTACCACACTCTCATCAGCGCTGCGCCCCACCCTCCTTTCCACAATGTGAGGCCGGAGATTGAATACAGGACTTCCATATCTGGCTCCTCCCACAGTCTCCTGTCATCTTTCTATACCGGTGCAGCACTCTGCCAGTGCATGCTTGGAAGCTGCTGGGGAGATGGCCTGCTGGGGAGGAGGGACAAAGACCTAGGACAGGAAGAGAAGCTACAGATACAGGTCTTGCAATGTTTTTTAATTTTTTTTAGTATGATCTGCTGCTCACACGGTGTGTGCAGAGCTCTGGACTCTGCTGGGGAGGGGGAGGGGGAGAGAGAGGGGTTCTGTTCTGGATGCTTTTTGGGGAGGGGCTACTGCTCTAGATGCTTTTGGGGGGAGGGGTACTTCTCTGGAGGCTGCTGCTGCTGTGGGTGGGGGGTGTGCTCTGGATACATAGAAACATAGAAAATGTCGGCAGATAAGAACCTGTCGGCCCATCTAGTCTTCCCAATTACATGGATACTTTACCTGGATTTATCTTTTGTTTAGGATAGCCTTATGCCTATCCCATGCCTGCTTAAATTCAATTACTGTTTTGGCCTCTACCACTTCAACTGGAAGGCTGTTCCATGTATCGACCACCCTCTCAGTAAAATAATGCTTCCTGATGTTACTTTTAAACCTTTGCCCCTCTAATCTAAGACTATGTCCTCTTGTTTTGCTACTTTGTTTCCTTTTAAATATACTCCCTTCCTCGACCTGTGGATACTGTGGGACTTTCTCTCTCCGGTCTCTTTAACATCCCCCACATTCTTCACTTTAACCCTCTCTCTCATTCCTCCCTTTCAGCTCACTGGTTTTCCCTCTCTTGTTTAATTCCTCCTGTCTGCATTCCTCAGTCACTGCCACATTAAGCTGGGGGGCTTCTTCATGCTTGGCCCCCCTCACTGATGTCTACCACAATATTTTCTGGTGATCAAGCATCCCCACAAGCCTGACGTGCCCCCCACCTCTCACCTTCCTTCCCTTAGTAAGGGACAGGGTTATTTAATTAGTATAATAGTTTGTTTTTTTACAGGATTATTCAAAGAGATCCGAATGGCTGGAGAAAGGTAACCAAACGCTGACAATCAGCATTCGGTTACCTTTCCTGGCCATTCGGCTATCCAGAGAGCAGGCAATTCGTCAAATCCTGGCGAATTGCCTGCACATACGGTGCCTGTTCGAGGGCAGTGAAATCCCCATGAAAAAGCACTGCTTCGTCTATTCATAGAACACAAACCAGCAGGGAAAGGTTCCCGAAATGCCCTGCCATTCGGTGGTTTAATTCGACAGACAGGTTTATTCAGGCGAATCCCATAGGCTTCAATGTTAAAAATATTCCCGTTTTAATTCAATAGCTAATAAACCGTTCATTATAAAATTCTGCAGTAAAGAGTCTCTTTATTTATGGATTTCTTAGGATATTTTAAGCATTTTTCTGGATTTTTATATTTTTTTTAAAAATTCCGTTTTTTTTAAGTTTACTTATTTTTTCTGTAAAAACCCTTTTTATTATCATTCCTTGGACCTCATATGTAAATTTCAGACATTTTCGCTTAGTAGTTTCTTTGCAAACAGCGTTTCACTTTTCAATCATTCAAACAAACTGTTTTGCTAATTCACTTCACACGTCTGCGGTGTCGGCTTTTTCCCGGCGGCTTCGCTGCGTGTGATCGGCTCCTGCTTGGGTTTTTCCGGCGTCTTCGACGGGTTAAACCAGATGTTTTTGCTGGTTTTCGACGTGCATTCGCCAGGTTTTTGCCAGGTTTTCGGCAGCTTTTCCCTGCACTTCGACAGCCCTGTGGTGCTTGCTGAATACACCGCAGGGTGGCCGAAATGGGAAAGCCGATTTGCACCAAATTGAAGAGACGAAAAGTCACCGAACGTGCGGTGACTTTTTGAATCTCTTTCAATAACCCTGTTAATTTTATTTAATAAATATATTAATAATTGTATGCATTTTAGTATTTAAATGTATTTTTACCATTTCGTTTTATGCATTTTAATATATACTTCATTTTAATCTATTCTAATGCATAAATTTACTTTAATATTAAAATATATTAATTGTATTTTAATAATTTATCTATAATTTTTAAATTTTATTGCTGTGTTGCTCTGATAGCGCATACACACAGCACATTACTGTAAATTTTATTACTGTGGATTCTGTGATATGCTCTTTACCGCACATCACAGAGCTCCACATCAATGAAACTCACAGTAATGTGTGGTATGTATGAGTATGTCACAGAATCCACAGTAATAAAACTCACATAATGTGCGGTTTGTATGAATGTATCACAGAGCAACACAGCAATAAAAGTCACAGTAATGAGCGGTAGGCATGAGCCTAAGTTTTATTGCTGTGGAGCTCTGTGATACACTCATTCACACTGCACATTACGGTGAGTTTTATTACTGTGGCGTTTCAAAGCAGCTGTACTGTTGTCTTACATTATCTACAACTCCAATCACTCTCAGGCACCCCTAGAGTATATGGATGACTGCCTGAAAATGATAGGAGTTGTAAGCAGTGTGCTACAAGTGTCATATCAGACAAAATATATGGAGATATATGGGCTATCAGGGTTATTCAGAGAAAGGTGAAACTCTGGAGAACCTTTGGAGAAGTGAAAATTCTAGGTTAAAATAGCCAAACCAGAAATATCCTGCCATTTATCTTACTTTCCAAATCGGCTATTTTAACCTAGAATTTTCACTTCTCTAAACATTCTCCAGAGTTTCACCTTTCTCTAAATAACCCTACAAGTTTTATTTTGGATGGGTTATGGACCATAAAGAAAGATCTCTGAAACAGAGATACTCTTAAAAAAGACAGTGTAAAACATTGAGAGAACCTCAGTTAGTGAGACCCCCTCCATTACACTCCACAATTGTAGTCCTTAATGGGGCCTGGAGAGGCTTTTTCTAATAGAGACTGCCTTAAAGGACACAGAGAGCGCCTCTGTTAGTGAGGATTTTTTGCTTGGTGGCGGGGGGGGGATATCTTCCCCGGGTGCCAAATACCCAAAGTACGCCTCTGGGTGGAATGAACATGAAAAGAGTGGGGTGGAATGAACATGAAATGAAAACAGTAATTTAACAGACTTGTAATTTTTTTGAAAGTTTATACTTTTATAATTTTGCTCATCTCGTTATATTGGAGTCTTGGATAGTGATGGGCCAAACACCCCCATGTTCGGTTTGCATTTGAAATCGAACATCCGAAAAAGTTTGACAGTGAACTCGAACACAATTCGAGCACCATGAAAGTCAATGGGGCTTGAACGCTCAAAAATTAAGGTCCCCTCCAAGAGGGCATATATGCAAGATATTGGCCATAAAAGGTGTATGGGGGTCCGGGTACTGCTCTGGGGGACAGGAAACAATAAAAAGAAAAAAGAAAAGTTTTTTACCCTTTCACTGCTGAGTGCTGAGCCATTTCACTACTGTGCGCTGAGCTCATTTTTACCATTTTGCTCATGTTTAAACGCGATTTGAAGCCATGGGAAATGTTTGACCAATAAGGAGTGGGAAATGTTTGACCAACAAGGAGTGGGAAATGGAAAGGAGAAATGTTCTGTATTCTGGCGCCACCTTGTGGTTTCTTGGTTAAAAGTTTGGTTTAGTAACTGTAGTAAGTTATCTGCAGATACTCGAAACTGGTGTGCAGATAGGTGCAGAGTTGTGCAGAACTAACAAGGCTGACAGAGCAAAATAGACAATACACCATACATAAAAACACGCAAAAGAAACAATTCAGAAGGGATAGCTTCCTGAACAATTTGTGGACATATATCTATGCAGATTGTGCAAAAATAGCAGGATATGTAGATACACAGGATGTGCAGAATAATGCTGTTAAAGGGCATGAGACCCCAAAAGAATGCAAGTTGCAGGCTTGCGCCTGTGGTAAACTCTGTCGCTCAATAAGGTGCAGAGATCAGGAGGACACTCGGTTCAATTAAATCGGCAAATAAACAAAAAAATAAATAAACTTGAGTAAATGTGCAAAGTGCAAATCCACAGTCCTAAAAAGGGGAACAACAGTTTTCAATCAAAACATATATACAGTGTGTGCAGAATGCAGCAGCTAATCTATGCCCGGGTAGAGTGGTATATCCCAATCCACTCAAATAAACAGGATAAAGGTAGGTTGAGCAGAGTTCAGCGCTTCTTTCTGTCCGTTCCTTTATGGAAGATAATGGCCTAGGTCTTCACCAGTAGGCAAATGATGAAATGCTCTTCAATGCCTAAAAAAAAACATAAAACAGGGCATAGAGTAGTAAACCCTGACACCTTATCATACCTATAAAATCGGAGAAACGTTGGATCCGCGTGCAGCCTCTACCCCTCGGCCTATAGCTGTCTGCTGCGAGCACAGCCGGCTCTACAGGATGCACGTGCAGCCTCTACCCGCTGCTGCGTGCACATCCCTTTCTCCTGGATGTGCGCGTGGCCAACGCGTAGAGGCTGCACGCGTATCCAGCGTCATGAGCTGGGGGCAATATATATCCATCTCAGCTGGGGGCAATTATACCCATGTGAGCTGGGAGGCAAATTTACCCATGTGAGCTGGGAGGCAAATATACCCATGTGAGCTGGGGGGCAAATATACCCATGTGAGCTGGGGGCAAATATACCCATGTGAGCTGGGGGCAAATATACACATGTGTGACGGGACGGCCGCCACTACGCCGTAGCGCAGTACAACAGTTCAAGTGTTTATTTATTTGTTTTTTTATTGAAAGTTCGTTAGCCCTTATTTTTATAAGTACCCCAATGTGATTTTCCCTGTTGTTCCCCTGTTCCCCGCTCGTTCAGAGCCACGGAAAGTTCACCAGTCTATAAGTGCCCCGAGCCGCCGCTAATTATGCCTGCCCAGCCACCCAACCTTGTCCGCCTTGCCCCGTGGAGCGGGTACCACGTAGAAGAGTGCTTCTTGGCCAGTGTGCCCCCTAAAATAGGTTCTATCGGGGGTATGAATTGCGTGTCAGAGCGCCCACGGGAACCCCGAGAACCGACCAGCGACCCTCGGCCTGGAGCGCGGCTGAAAATGATGACTCTTGCTCGGGTACAGCCGCCGAGCTTCCACCCTCCACCGCTCGGGTCCCCATGGTCCGATCAGGGCGCTTTTTGGAGTGAAACAGCCCAGGGGCCCGAGCTACATGGCTGTACCCAAAGCGTGCCACTGCTCCAAGGGGATCACCCCCAAAACCAACGTAACCCCAAAGTCGGGCTGAAAGCCGCAGGGGGGCCACGAGACAAGGGAAGCGCTCACACCACAGGAGCGGCTCTGGGAGGGGGCCAGACGAGCTGGCGTCGAGCACCAAGATAAGGACTACGCACAGCAGGGGGGGCCCCAGGTTAACAAAGGGAAATTGGGCAATGGTTCGGGGCAGTGGCAGAGATAACCCCGGGAGGGTTGAGGGGGGGCCAGGGGAGAACAATGCCTTTTTCCCCCATAAATACGCTTGTGTTCCCCATGCAAATAAATCACTCTTATTTGAACCTTTACTCCTGCCTTGGCTAGTAATTGGGGATAACAGGGCTTTGGGAACCGGGATGCTTGAAAAACCTCTCTACAGCGCTGCAGCCTCGGGGTATCCTACGAGGACCAGCGGCACCTCGCTACCACACTACTGACCTGCAGGTGTACTCGGCGCTGATGGCGGATCTACTCACCCCGAGTAGCGGGATCCGTCACACCATGTGAGCTGGGGGAAATTATACCCATGTGAGCTGGGGGCAATTAGACCCATGTGAGCTGGGGCAATTATACCCATGTGAGCTGGGGGCAAATATATACATGTGAGCTGGGAGCAATATATATATATCCATGTGAGCTGGGGGTAATATATATATCCATGTGAGCTTGGGGTCAGAAATCATTGGGAGCACTGGGCAGCCATATGCTCCACAACAATAGACTGCCCTCTGGTACCAAGTGTCATAAATAAGAATGATCGCACTCACATGGAATGGTGTCTCAGGTCAGACACCGGATTTGAAGGCAACTGGCGACTTGTGTGGGAAGGCCAGATTTCCCCAGAATGTGGCAGGAAGTGCTGGGTAGGGATGAGCCGAACACCCCCGTGTTCGGTTCGCATTCGAACTCGAACAATTTCAAAAGTTCGAGTTCGGACGAGAACACGATCCGAACTCAATGCAAGTCAATGGGACTCGAACGTTCGATTTATAGAGTGCCCTGCAAGAGGGCATATATGCAAGATATTTGCCATAAAAGGTGTATGGGGGTCCGGGTAGTGCCCTGGGTGACAGGAAGCAAGGAAAAAAAGATTTAAAAACAGACGTTTTTAAAGGAACAGTGATTATTCCATGAAATAAAGGTTAAGAATAAAACCGAAAAATTCCTTCAAATATCGTGCCTAGGAGGTCCCCATAACCTGCCTGTGAAGTGGCGGATTTGTAGGATATATAGAAACATTTAGTACCATAAAATGACATTTCTAATGTTGGTAAATGGTTTTCCTTTAATCTATTCCTAAACAACTGCTTGGGGCGGCAGCCTGTATGAAAAGAGGAGACGTTTTAGGATACGCAGAACAAGTTTAGTGATTTTTTTGGCTAAATTATGGTGAAACTTATGCAGGCTTTGGATGAAAGTAACCACAGGTGTATTAAAATTGGACCTTTGGTGCCAGCTAGAGCCTTCACACCGTAACCCCTCTGAGGTATTGTGGAAGAGTGCAGGGGTGGACTCTGCATTCAAATATTAAAATGATTGGAATCAGGTACACGCGTCAGTGCACCCAAATATTGGGCAATTGGTGGCAGCTAGTGCCTTCACACCGTAACCCCTCTGAGGTATTGTGGAAGAGTGCAGTGGTGGAGGTTTTCGGAATGCAGAAGAGATCCCCGATCTATTCAGTTACATCAGCATCAGGGGAGTGATAGCTGCTGATCCAGGACTGATTAATTTTTATAAATGTCAGCCGGTCTACAGAGTCGGTGGACAGACGCACTCTTTTGTCTGTGAAAAAACCTCCAGCGGCACTGAACGTCCTTTCAGAAAGCACACTGGATGAAGGGCAACCTAGTAGCTCCATAGCATATTGGCTAAATTCTGGCCAGTGATCCAATCTCAACACCCGGTAAGCCAGTGGATCATCTGCTGTAAAGGTATCCAGGTCTGCCCTTGCCCCTAGATAGTCCTGCACCATATGGTGAAGACACTGGCAATGGGTGCCCACATTTGACGTCCCTGGGCGCCGTGGACTAAAAAAATTGCAAAAAGCATCAGTCAAGCGGCCCCCTTCACTGCTCTTCCTCTGATAAATAGCAGCCTCAGAAGCACCTGTGTCATCAGTTGGTGATTTACCAGTGCCTGGAAAGGTGTTACACAAGTGTCGCTTTAGAGCGTCCTCAAGTTGTTTCATCCTGTGCTCCCTCTGTGAGGGCAGGATGAGCTCTGCAACCTTTCCCTTGTATCGTGGATCAAGAAGGGTTGCCAACCAGTAATGATCCCTCTCCTTGATGGCATGAATCCTGGGGTCCTTTAGCAGGCTTTGCAGTATAAGGGAGCCCATGCAGCGTAGGTTGGAGGTGGCATTAGCTTCAGAGTGTTCCTGGTCGCTGAGGATGACCGTATCGTGCACTATTGCGCCCTTATTTAAAACGAAACAAAGTAGCAAAACAAGAGGACATACAGGGTTATTCAGAGAGCATGAAAAGCAGGAGAATGACTGGGGAATGAAAAATTCTAGGTCAAAATAGCAGATTTGGAAAGTGAGATGGAAAGGAGAATTTTTCTGGTTTGGCTATCTTGACCTAGAATTTTTCATTCTCCAGTCATTCTCCAGTCATTCTCCTGCTTTTCACGCTCTCTGAATAACCCTGATAGTCTTAGATTAGAGGGGCAAAGGTTTAAAAGTAACAACAGGAAGCATTATTTTACTGAGAGGGTGGTGGATACATGGAACAGCCTTCCAGTAGAAGTGGCAGAGGCCAAAACAGTGATTGAATTTAAGTAGGCATGGGATAGGCATAAGGCTATCCTAAACAAAAGATAAATCCAGGTAAAGTATCCATGTAATTGGACAGACTAGATGGGCCGAAAGGTTCTTATCTGCCGACATTTTCTATGTTTCTATGTACCTCCTCCCTGCCACGTACTAGTCCTTGGGTTTCTGAGGCACAAATCTTAAATATTCCTCCTCCTCCACATCCTCCTCATCTTCCTCCTGTCTGATCTGAGGACCCGCAGGAATGCTGTCTGCGGAAAGACTGGGGCCTTGAGAGCTAGGGAAGGCCTCCTCTTCCTCTCGCTGCTCTGCCTCTAGTGCCACATCTATAATTCCCCGCAGATTGTGCTCCAGCAGGAACACTAAAGGAATTATGTCACTGATGCATGCACTGTTCCTGCTCACCATCCTCGTTGCCTCCTCAAATGGTGACAGCACAGTCCATGCATCCTTGATCATCAGACACTGCAGGGTGGAAAAAAAAACAAGTTGACCTAAACCTGTCCTTGTGCCATACTCACACAGGTACTCATTGATGGCCCTCTGCTGCTTGTGCAGGCGCTGCGGCATTGCCAATGTCGAGTTCCACCTGGGGTGCATGTCACAGATCAGGTGTTTTGTGGGAAGGTGGAATTCTCTTTGAATTTCTGCCAGGCGAACATTTGCTGGGAATGACTGTCTGAAGTGGCTGCAGACTTTTCTGGTCTGGCTGAAAAGCTCTTCCAGGCCTGGGTACCTGGTTAGGAAACGCTGTACTACCAGATTTAGGACGTGTGCTAGGCATGGTACATGCGCCAACTTACCCAGGCGTAGGACAGAGAGAAGGTTGCTGCCATTATCACAGACGACCATTCCCAGCTCAAGCTGGCGTGGTGTTAACCATCTCTGCCCTTGCCCCTGCCCCTGCAGAGCTGACAGAATTTCTGGCCCGGTGTGGCTCCTGTCCCCTAAACAAACCTGCTCAAGCACAGTATGGCATCATTTTGCTTGAGCCATTGCATAGCCCCTGCCACGTATCGGTTTAACTGCAACTTCGCCAGAGACATTGAAGGAGGAGGAGGAGGAGGAAGAGGTGGTGTAGCAGACAGACCTCATATAAGCAGCTTTCTGGAGGCGTGGTGGATGAGCAAGCTCCAGCACAGAGCCCCATCCTGGATCCCTCCCAGCTGCAAGCAGAGTTACCCAGTGTGCCGTGAAGAAAATGTAACGGCACTGTCTATGCTTGCTGGACCACCTGTCTAAAGTAATGTGCAACTTGCTGCTGACTGCCTTTCCCAATGACTCCATAACATCATCTTCCACGTGCTGGTATAGTGCTGGAATGGCCTTCTGTGAAAAGACATGGCGTTTTGGAACCTGCCACTGTGGTACAGCTCATTCGGCAAATTCACGGAAGGAAGCAGAGTCCACCAGCTGGAAAGGCAGCAGCTGTAATGCGAGTAATTTTGCCAAGCTGGCATTTAGACGTTGTGCATGTGGATGGTTGGGACAATATTTTTTCTTCATCTGCAGCAGCTGGGGAAACAAAATCTGACTGCATAAATCTGCAGCTGATGGGATGCTGGCAGATTCAGAGGAAGGACCTGGTACACCCATTACTGTAGCATCATCCCTTTCAGTGGAGGTTGTAGGCAATGACATGATAGCAGGACATATAGTGGGGGTAGAGACAGATGAGGAGGAGGACCTATGCAAAGTGTTGTGCCAACGGGATGCGTGGCAGGTGGTCACATGTCGCCTCAAGCACATGGTACCCAAGTGTCTGTCTTTCCCACGCTTGATCCTCTTCCAACATAGCTTACAAATAGCAATGCTGCAGTCTGCTGCACATGTCGTGAAGAACTCCCAGACAGCAGAGATCCTGGACGTGTGCTGCGAGACAACAGCGCTCTGTACCTGAGCAGCTCTGACATCTGATGCCTTGGACTGGCTACGGTTGCTCATAGAGGACGTTCTGCCACATTTTTGTTGTGCCTCCTCCTCCTCCCTTGACTCCTCTGTTCGATCAGGCACCCAGGTGGAGTCAGTGACATCATCATTGTCATCACCCCTCATCTCTTTATCACTGGAGCCATCCTTGCAATATGCTGCAGCTGCTGGGGGAACATGAGTGCCAGTTCTTTGTGTGTCACTGACACCCCCTCCCTCTAGGCTGATTATACTCCCTTCCTCAACCTCAGAGTTTGACTCAGAGCACTGGAGTTGCTGCGCATCCTCAAGCAGCACGTCACTGTCACTGTAGTCAAACAGTTCAGCTGACTCCTCCGTGTATGATAGGCTACGGCAGGAGTAGCTGTGGACATGGAGGCTGAATTAGATGTTTTGGCAGCGGAGATGTACTGTAAACCACTACAAGCCTTGCTGGCAGAGGATGAGGAGGATGAGGATGGCCTGGTTAGCCAATCCTGCAAATCCTCTGTATGTTGCTGCTGCTTAAGATGTCCAGCACCAGTTAGAAACAAGAGCAAGCGTGCCCCTGCAGAGGATGCACCACGTCCACGACGACCAGGGGCACAACCTTCCAACACAGAGGCTGCTTGCCCTCTTATCTGTGTCTGGGAGTGTCTGCCTGTCTTTTTTGGTCTTTCTGACATGGTGAGTGATATATAGATTAAAGATATACAGATTTTGCAGAACTACTCTACTCTGAATAGATAAACAGATGAACTCTGATTAAACTGTGTTATTGTATGGTATCTAGAATTATATTAAAGAAATACTGATTTTGCAGAACAATGCTATAAATCAGTGATACAGCCTGATAGCCTGGCAGCAGCTGGCAGTGCCAACACACAGATTACAATTCCCAGATATCTGATAGACGTCTGTGAGACCCCAATAGCTGGCAGTGAGAAGACACAGATTCCAATTCACAGCTATCTTCTAGAAGTCTGTAAAACCCCAATAGCTGGCAGTGACAAGACACAGATTCCAATTCCCAGATAATTATCTGCTAGAAGAAAGTGAGACCACAATAGCTGGCAGTGAGAAGACACAGATTACAATTCAGAGAAATCTGCTAGACGTCTGTGAGACACACTGAAAGAACAATCACCTCTCACTCCTGCAAAAAAACCACGTGCTGAGGCTGCAGGGAAGCATTATATAGTGTGCTGCGGGACTTAGCTCTGTAGGCAAATTTTGCCCAATCATGGGCTCAATCAGGACTCTGAGCCCTGATTGGCATAGTCTTGCACCGGTCTTGCACCTGACCTGTGGTCAGGTGCAAGGCTGTAGCCAATTACGAGCTTCAGGCCAGTGGAAAAATGCATTGTGGTCCGTTGTGGTGCATTGTGGGTGAACACGCGGCGAACACGCGGAAATGTTCGATGTTCGCCAAACGGCCGAATGGGCAATGTTCGATTCGAACTCATGTTCGGATCGAACCGCCAGCCCATCCCTAGTGCTGGGCCTGTAGTCTTGCTCTGCAGCAGGGGATGCGATGCTCTTCTGTGGTAGATGGATCGGTGCAGGGCTATCTCCTTCGAGCATATTGCTAAAGGGACTGTGTCTTAGCAACGATGAAAAGAGGAAAACGGTCACCAGCTGGTTTGAAAATGTTTTTAATCCTCTAAAATTAAATGAAATACATAATAAAAGGGTAAAATAAAGAAGGGTAGTACACTACAACGCATTTCGCGGGTCACAGCCGCTTCCTCAGTTAGTACTGCCACGAAATTGCACTGTATAGGGAAATTCACTGTTCGGTGCAATTTCGGGGCCAATTTGGTGCTCTTTGAATAAACCTGTATTTGTTACAAATTTAATCAGAATGTGTATAAAGCCTTTGACTGTAACACAGTGTTGGACTTGAATTTTACCAGCATTCTGTATGAGTTTACACTATAAAAGACACTCAGCCTTATAGAAATAACTCTCAAATGCTGTGTAAAAAACGTCCCTTATATTATTTGTAATTTCTGAACATTAGAACATAAAGGGCTACATTACAATCCCTGCGTTAAAACGGGGGTGGTAGGGAGAAAAAAACTGCGCCTGCATTTGAAGCAGGCGCTACGCCCCAGGATGCTCGTGGTTGCGCTGAGCGCAGCCGCGTGCATCCAGTCGATGGAGTCCATATGACTCCATTGAGTCAGACGCCGGCGGTCACATGACCTGCTGGATCTCGCTTCACGAGATCCGGCCTGTCGGCGTAGTGATATGCAGGGGGAGACTTTTCCTCCAGTCTCTCCCTGCTCCTGCCGGACGGAGGAGGCGGTGGGAGTCGCGGTCCTCGCCGCGGGACAAGAGGTGAGTATTCGATTTTTTTTTTGGGCTGGTGTTAACAGATTCTGCAGACCTGGAATCCATTAGCACGAAGTCCTGGCTCTTTCCGCTAGCCAGAGCCGGACGTTAATCAGCGTTAGGACTTTGTAATCCTAATGCTGATTAACACTTTGCGCTCCCTATACTTAATATGGGGAGCGCAAAGTACAGTAACCTCTCGCTGAAAAGCGCAAGGTACCAAACACAAACGGGTTACTTAACCTGTTTGCGTTTGGATTGTAATATGCGGTAGACACCGCTGCTAAGGTTAATGCTTACGCAGGTGAGCATTAACGTTAGCACATAGATTGTAATGTGGCCCAAAGTGTGTCAGCATTTAAGTCCCTGTTACAGCATATATCTACTTCAATACTCCTGTCCTTAAAACTACATCTTGAATTGTGAATACTTCCAGGTATTTTAGATCTTTTGTGTAGCTCACTATATATCTTAATGAAGTGCAGTTATTCACACTGTAATATCTATTTTTTTTATGATGTTATAATGGTTACTTCAGCAAAAGTTTTATGTCCAACAGTTTTGCCTCAAATCTCTAATTTGTATACATTTGTGCTTTTTAAATATTGACTAAAGCAAAATGATAAGATGTCTTCCCTACTGTAGTTTAAAAAATACTAATCACATTACAAAGAATATTTCTTTAGCATGTAAATTCTTTTTAACAGAGAAGAATGGTCTAATTAGTGTGGGTATTCATATGCAGGTATTGCAGGGACTCCTGTAACCTTCAATGAGAATGGTGATGCTCCTGGTCGTTATGAGATCTATCAGTACCAGATACACAATGGCAGTACTGAATACAAGGTGATTGGACAATGGGCTGATCACCTGCAGCTCAAGGTAAGTTATAATTAAAGAGTGTATGTCTATTAGCCAGTCTGTTGCAATATTCCTATCCTCTATCACTAGAAAGATATAATCATGGGCATAGTAACCAAAAATAACATGGTGAGGATAGCATTTTAGACTACTGTATGGATACTGTACATAGAGATAGAAATAGCCATATAGAGAGATAGAAATACTGTACTGTATGTAACGGGAACACACTGGGTTCCGTCCAAAACTCCAGGACCAGAACCAGCCCGTTATTTGTCTGTCCCTTCTTTGACCCAGAACCACGCCAGTAGACCCACAATCACTTTCCAGACTACCCAACTGGTAGCCCTGACATTGTAGAGAGATTCCCCAGTGAAGCAAAGTTTCTCCATACATGACCAGTGAGAGTTAATCCTTTGTAAAAGCAGGAATGAATAACTTTATTTAAAGGGTCCACAGTTACCAAAAACAGAGGGAATGTGTAGGAAAACATGCCCCAGAGTTTCTATGCTGCAGAGCCTTGTAATAAAACACACACACACACACACGTAAAACAAGAGGGCAGGGAGAACCAGTTCAAGCCAGTTTCTAGGGGGTTAAACCAACACAAACAACTCCAGGAACATGTCGAAACAAATCCACTACTGTCAGGTACGCTGCCACGGAGGTGAGGTTGCGAGCCCAGGATGCACTGATACAACAGAGAACTTCGGTACAGTGAAACCAGATGGGGTTTATTGAGGGAAACCATATGCTCCTCATGCTGCGTCAGCTTGGCCTCAGTGACACCACTCTTTCCTGGTTCTCTTCCTATCTCTCTCTTCGCTCCTTCAGTGTCTCCTTTGCTGGAGCCTCTGCACCACCCTGTTCCTCTTTCAGTTGGGGGTACCTCAAGGCTCTGTTCTGGGTCCCCTACTCTTCTCAATCTATACTGCCTCTCTGGGCAACCTCATCTCTTCTTATGGATTCAATATCATCTCTATGCTGACGACACCCAAATCTTCCTTTCCTCTCCAGTTCTCTCTCCTGTGGTGTTGGATTGTGTTACAGCATGCCTCTCAGCTGTCTCTGACTGGATGACTTCCCGTTTCCTAAAGCTCAGCTTCTCAAAAACTGAACTGATCTTTCCTCCCTCTAAGACCTCAATTCCTCTGCCCATTTCCCTTCGGGTGAATGGTGCCACTGTTACCTCTACCTCTCAGGCTCGTTGCCTCAGGGTCCTCTTGGACTCTAATCCTTTACTCCTCACATTCAGTCTCTAACCAAATCTTGCTACTTCCATCTAAAAAACATTGCAAGCATCCATCCCTTTCCTTTTTTTTGAAATTCAAAATTTTTATTGAATAAAAATACAGACATATGGAAAAGGAAGAACACATTTTCCATCAGGAAAGTAAAGAAAGAGTCAAGAAAACAATCAGGCATCAGTTAGAAAAAAATAAATCATGAGCACAACATTCCAGAGTACCAGGTGTATAGTCTAAAGGAGGTAATAAAGCGAGCCGCCAGTTATCTCAGGGACCAGCGCATTCTCTTATGCTGGAATTGCACTCCTAACAGATAAGGCAGCAGATGTAGAGCCTGACATAGGGGAATATAGAGAAAAGAGGGGGGAGAGAGAGAGAAATAGAGGAAAAGGAGAAAGAGAGAAGAAAGGAAAAAAAAAGGGGGGGACAAAACATCATATTAAAAGGTAGACAAAGACAGGACAACAAAGAAAGTCCGACAGGCACTTGCAAGATCACATCAAGATCTCGAAAAGAGAGGTTCAGTTCCCCCCTAACACCCCAGTCTCCACCAAGACAAATCAACAATCCCACGACACATATCCCTCCACCGATAACCCATAGGTGATGAACCAAAAATATAAAATACAACCGTCAGATGTCCCTGTTCCACCATCTCTCCCCATTCGCTAAATCAGTAAGCGCAACATAAGAAGACAGCATTAGGGATGAGCTGTTCGGTTCGATATGTTCGGAGTTCGCATTGAACATCGGCCGTTCGTCGGTTTGCGAACTTCGAACATTTCCAAGTGTACGGTTCGAGTTCTAAAAATTTTTTTTTTAAAAAGTTAGAGAAAATGCTTAACCCTTTCGCTGCTGAGGCTTTTCCCGCCCCTGTGCTGAGGTCATTTTTTACCTGTTTTGCGCATCATGTTTAAACGTGTTTTGAAGGCTTATTTTAGTATATGACACCGACATATTATATATCGTTCTTTCCGTCAGACTCGGTAGATTCATAATATGTCATTATTATATGTATACGTTATGTCATGTCTGTATATTATAACAAAAAATGCAATAAAATATGTATTTTCAATAATTTACAACGTGTAAAGTGTTTTTTTCCACATTTTAACATGCGAGCAATTGCGGTTATATTTTGTATGGGGTGCGCTTGTTAAAAAAAATTAGAGATGGAGTCTCGTTACATTTTTTTTGGGGAAAATGACACTATTTTTAACAAACGCACCGCATACAAAAATCGTTAGTGCAGCATCATTGTTCACATTATAATTGAAATGGGAACAATATTGCTGCATTAACAAACCCAAAAAAAAGAAAAAAAAGTGTTTATTTTTTTTTTTTTTTTTTTTATACAACATTTTTAACTTTCATGTTTGGTATCGTTGGAACGGCCATGCTCTGGCCGATCCAACGATATCAAAATTTAACCCCTAGCTGCCACGGATCGGGAGATAGGGAGTTCATTGGAACTCCCTATCTCCACAGTTGGTGGCAGTTAGGGGTTAACTGTAGGACTGGCGTCATCGTGCTACGCACGATGACGCCAGTCCTCTGGGGGAGTTCCCGGAGGCTTGGCCGACATCCAAGATGTCGGCCAGCTCCCGGGAAGGATCGCGAATCGGCGCTTTTCAGCGCCGATTTGCGATCCAGCTCCCCAGGGGTTAATGCCAGGCATCATTTGGAAGGGCAGGCTGTGCCCTTCCAAATGATGCCTGGGTTAACCCCCTGTGCGCCGCCGATCGGGAGGGAGAGAGGTCCGAAGGACCTCCCCCCCCCTCCCTTTCAGGCGCCTCCTCCGCACATGCGGGGGGGGGCGCCTGAATTAGGTGTCATCGCGCCCCCGCGATGACACCTAATAATGGCGGCTGCTGGTCCGGATGCCGGGCTGACATCCAGGATGTCAGCCCGCACCGGAGGGGCCAGCGATCGGCCGGAACCCGGCCGAACGCTGACCCCAATGTGAGGACGCGCTGAGCGCGTCCTCAGCACACCAGCGGTAATGCTGAGGACGCGCTGAGCGCGTCCTTAGCATTGAAGTGGTTAAAAAATACTAAAAAATAGAGAAATAAAGAGACTCTTTACTGCAGAATATTATAAGCAACGGTTTATTAGATATTGAATTAAAACGGGAATATTTTTAACATTGAAGCCTATGGGATAAAACATTCTTGTTACTAAAACATCAGGCAGACACGGCCCTCTAATCAGGCACTGTAGAGGGCAGCCTGCAGGGGCCTTCCAAGGATCCCCTTGAGGAGCATGCGGCTGCCGGATGACAGAGCTGCGACTGTGCGGGCTACCCGTCCGGGTGCATGTGGCAGAGACAGCGCAGGGAGGGAGCAACTGCACCTGCGGCCAAGGCAGACCCCCCCAGCCCCCACAACCAGGATCCAGGGAGCCCCCACTCACCATCAGGCTAAGGTAAGGCAACACATTTCTAAACAAAATAAAATCCGAGGACATTTTTAAATGTCCCCGGGAACATAAAATAAAACTTTTTTTTTCTTTCTCTACCTGGCTGAATATATTTAATTACCGTATTTTTCGCTCCATAAGACGCACTTTTTTCCCCCAAAAAGTGGGGGGAAAAGTGGGTGCGTCTTATGGAGCGAATATGGCCCAGCAGCTCGTGGATGTGCCTCCGCTCACCTGCCGCGCGCGCCGTTCGTCTCCCTCTGAGCATGCGTCCGGCGGCAGGAAGCTTGGGCACTCGCCTGGGGGAGCCACGTGACCGCGATCTCCCGAGATCGCGGTCACGTGGCTCCCCCAGGCGAGTGCCCAAGCTTCCTGCCGCCGGACGCATGCTCAGAGGGAGACGAACGCGGCGGCGGCGGCGGCAGGTGAGCGGAGGCACATCCACGAGCTGCTGGGCCATATCCATATGTGAGCTGGGACATTATCAATGTGAGAGCTGATGGGGCAAATCCATGTGTGAGCTGGCTGGGGCAAATCCATGTGAGAGCTGATGGGGCAAATCCATGTGTGAGCTGATGGGGCAAATCCATGTGTGAGCTGGCTGGGGCAAATCCATGTGAGAGCTGGCTGGGGCAAATCCATGTGTGAGCTGGCTGGGGCAAATCCATGTGAGAGCTGATGGGGCAAATCCATGTGTGAGCTGGCTGGGGCAAATCCATGTGAGAGCTGATGGGCGCAACATGTGTGAGCTGGCTGGGGCAAATCCATGTGTGAGCTGGCTGGGGCAAATCCATGTGTGAGCTGGCTGGGGCAAATCCATGTGTGAGCTGGCTGGGGCAAATCCATGTGTGAGCTGGCTGGGGCAAATCCATGTGTGAGCTGGCTGGGGCAAATCCATGTGAGAGCTGGCTGGGGCAAATCCATGTGTGAGCTGGCTGGGGCAAATCCATGTGTGAGCTGATGGGGCAAATCCATGTGTGAGCTGGCTGGGGCAAATCCATGTGTGAGCTGGCTGGGGCAAATCCATGTGTGAGCTGGCTGGGGCAAATCCATGTGTGAGCTGGCTGGGGCAAATCCATGTGAGAGCTGGCTGGGGCAAATCCATGTGTGAGCTGATGGGGCAAATCCATGTGAGAGCTGATGGGGCAAATCCATGTGAGAGCTGGCTGGGGCAAATCCATGTGAGAGCTGGCTGGGGCAAATCCATGTGAGAGCTGATGGGGCAAATCCATGTGAGAGCTGATGGGGCAAATCCATGTGAGAGCTGATGGGGCAAATCCATGTGAGAGCTGATGGGGCAAATCCATGTGAGAGCTGGCTGGGGCAAATCCATGTGTGAGCTAAGGCATATCCACGTGTGAGCTAAGGCATATCCACGAGCTGGGGCAATATCCATTATTTCACTATTTCATTCAGAATATTTATTTTCCGGTTTTCCTCCTCTAAAAACTAGGTGCGTCTTATGGTCAGGTGCGTCTTATGGAGCGAAAAATACGGTATATATATTAGATACATTCAGCCAGGTAGAGGGGGGTGGCATGTGGGCTGTGCGGGTTCTCAGCCAGTGGTTTGTTTTTTTTGTGTGTATATTTTTAGCAAATTTATAGGGGAAGGTAAGGGCAGGTATGATATATATATATATATATATATATATATATATGATAAGAGATATACCCATATTCTTATAATTACGAGTATAGCAGTCTGTAGTGATACCTTTTGTTATTGGACTAACGTTACCACATTTCTAAACAAAATAAAATCCGAGGACATTTTTAAATGTCCCCGGGAATATAAAATAAAACCTTTTTTTTCTTTCTCTACCTGGCTGAATGTATTTAATTATATATATTAGATACATTCAGCCAGGTAGAGGGGGGTGGCTTGTGGGCTGCGCGGGGTCTCAGGGAGTGGTTTGCCTACCTAATCTATATTCTTATAAATATATATATCCAGACTTGTATTATACACACATTTTGGCAACTAATTGCCCCCCCCCCCGCCCCATTTGGCTGATCCCTCCAGAAGAAATGTTGAACCCGATAGAGCAGAGAATAATATATATATATATTCTCTGCTCTGTCGGGTTCAACATTTGTTCTGGAGGGATCAGCCAAATGGGGGGCCGCATTTAGTTGAGATTGTCCACATGCCACCCCCCATGTGCGTATGTGTAAATATGGTCTGAGGTCTGTGGGTGGGTGTATATATATATCTGCGTGTTGATATATACGTATATATAGGTCTGCGTGTTGATTTATACGTATATGTCTGTGTGTGGTATCCAGGGCCAGTGCAAGCATTTTTGTTTACTCAGGCGAAGTTGTGTTTTGGTGCCCCCTCCACCCAATCCGTGCCATGCCAATCGGGAGTGTTTGGTGTCCTCACGCATTGCCAATCTATGCTGTGCCTGGTGCCCCTCCTGTGCAACAGGGCCAATCTACAGAGTGTGTGGTCCCCTCCTTTGGCAATGTGGCATAGGAGGGGCACCAGGCACTGCAAAAATTTGCAATGTGGCCCGGTGGTGCCCCCTGGTTTTGCTGTGTCAATATACCCACATATTTCAAACTGCCTGCCACTCCCAGTGTTTCCCTGTGATCCTGCTACCTACCACTCTCACTCTGTTGCTGTGGTCCACTGCCTGACTCCAGGTCTCCAGAAGCAGACTGGTAGCAGGGTCCTCGTCCTCTAATTCAATTCACTCCCCCTTAAATCATTTTTCCCCTTTAAATACTTTCACCCCCTCCCCCTTAAATTCATTTCATATAGCGTATGACAGCGCTCCACAGCAATAAAACTCACAGTAATGTGCGGGGTGTATGAGCGTATGACAGAGCTCCATAGCAATAAACCTCACAGTAAAGAACACCCTGGACCTTTCAGGAAGGGGGACATGACTGATGGCCTGGGCCTGTCAGTTAAGGAAGGATCTGGAAAGTTATAGAATCCCCAGTACCTTTCAGGAGGGGGGGGACTGATGGCTTGGAACTGTCAGTTAATGAAGGATCTGTTAAGTTATTGGTGGAGTGTTTGCAACAATGTTTCTTACCTGGGCTATTTATGCTTCTGCTGGGGGGAGTGTTCTTCCTCTTGTTCCCTGACAGCGTGAGAGGTGCTTCAAGAAGATGCCCACCCACCCGCCTGCCCTGGATTTCGGTTATGTCGTGTCACAGCTTTTGGCGGGTTTCCCTGGACAACAGTGCTTTAAGGACAGATAAGCCGACTTCGGGTGAGGCTCTGGGGAGATGAACCTCGCTTGCGGGGGGACGAGCTCTTGGTTTTGGTACACTGGTGGAACTGCCTATTGCATTGGGGCGATAGGGCAGAATGGAGATTCAAAGCACTGCGAGTTATTGTGGTGTATATAGTTAAATAAAGCTGTGGCCCATGCCCATTCCAACTTATATATGTGTTTGTGTCTATTTATTATGGTTAAGAGGGGGTATGGGCCGGGAAGGACTCAGGCCTAAGCAGTCATGTACCGATATCAGTTTACTCATACCCCCCAGCAGAACAATCACACACACACACACACACTTACACACTTATACACACACACACACACACACACACACGAACATTACACACACACACACGAACATTACACACACACACGCAGAACATTACACACACGCAGAACATTACACACACACACACCCCCAGCAGAACATTACCCCTCCCAGCAAAACATTACACCCCCCAAGCAAAACATTACACCCCCCCAGCAAAACATTACACCACCCCAAGCAAAACATTACACCCCCCAAGCAAAACATTACACCCCCCCAGCAAAACATTACACCCCCCAAGCAAAACATTACACCCCCCAAGCAGAACATTACCCCTCCCAGCAAAACATTACACCCCCCAAGCAGAACATTACACCCCCCAAGCAGAACATTACACACACACACACCCCCTCCCCTCCCTCATTTTATTCAAACCTTTTAAAAATCTTCTCTCGGCCTCTCTGCGCAGTCCTCCTTCACACTACAGTGAAAGCACGCAGACTTACTCTGCTGCAGGGCCGCACCCTAAGCTTTGGGGTTTGTCCTCCAGGCTTTTCTGCTGCTGCGTGCCCTGGCTATACATGTCACTTGAGGAGGGCAGTGCCAAATTATGCAGTGTGCCTGTTCATGTTTAGAATGTGGGACTGAGGCAGGCACACTGCATTGGTTTGAGAGTGCGCGGCTGGGTCCCTGGTTGATGTCTGAAGATCATTCATAGCTCCGCTTCCAGTATTTTAAAAACAGAATTTTTCTGCCCCTCACACTGACAGCAAGCCAGGACAGTAAGGCGGCCACCTGTGCCGCCTTACACTAGCGCCGGCCCTGGTGGTATCAATGCATCCCTACTCTATACACAGCGCTCTGTGTCCCTATAATATATATGATCAGGGGTTACCTTTTTTTATATTTTTATACTATTCCTATTAAATTAACAGTAATTTTTGATGTATTTTATTCTGTAGAAACTTTTTTTTGCCTATATAACATGTGCTTTGTGAAAATAAAACGGTTTTGTGTGTACATTTTAATTTAGTTAGTGGATTCCTGTCCAGTGCGGTGAGAAGTAAACGTAATGCAGTGTAGACACGCTGCGAGGCGGAGCAGAGTGAAGTCAAGCCTGCAAAATGTTTGCTTCTCTTCGCTTCGCTACGCTGTGCGTCGCTACACACTCAGTGTGTCTCAGCCTTTATTCCCGCATCGCTAGCTTACCGAATCAGTTTGTATACTTGTTACTGACCCTGCTTGTTCTGAGGACCCGATCTGTTGCCGACTTTGCCTGCCATTTGACTATTCTCTGTGTGTATTCCCTGCCTGTTCTGTTTGCTTTTTGTTGCTACTGGTGTGCGCCGATTCTCACCATATACAGTAGCGCAGTACAAGTGCCTAAAAATTGCTGACCAGGTTTTGTTATAGCTGCTGATGTAACTGAATAGATCGGGGATCTCTTCTGCATTACCAAAACCTCCACCACTGCACTCTTCCACAATACCACAGAGGAGTTACGGTGTGAAGGCACTTGCTGCCACCAAAGGCAAAATATTTGGGTGCACGGACGCCTATACCAGATTCATATAATTTGAATATTTGACCGCAGGGTCCAACCCTGCACTCTTCCACAATACCACAGAGGGGTTACGGTATGACGGCACTGTTGCCGTCACTAACGGCCCAATTTTAAAGCACCTATTGTTACTTTCATCCAAAGCCTGCATAAGTTTCACCATAATTTTGCCAAAAAATCACTAAACTTGTTCCGCGTGTCCTAAAACATCTCTTTTCATACAGGCTGCCGCCCCAAGCAGTTGTTTATGAATAGATTAAAGAAAAACCATTTACCGTCATTTGAAACGTCACTTTTTTGTTTTTAAATGTTTCTATACATCCTACAAATCCGCCACTTCACGGGCAGGTTATGGGGACCTCCTAGGCACGATATTTGAAGGAATCTTTCGTTTTTATTCTTAACCTTTATTTCATGGAAAACTCGCTGTTCCTTTAAAAACGTTTTTTTTTTAAACTTTTTGTCCTTGTTTCCTGTCCCCCAGGGCACTACCCGGACCCCCATACACCTTTTATGGCAAATATCTTGCATATATGCCCTCTTGGAGGGCACTTTAAAAATCGAAATTTTGAGTCCCATTGAATTGCATTGAGTTCAGTTCGTGTTCGCGTTCGAACTCGAACTTTTGAAACTGTTCGAGTTCGAATGCGAACCGAACACGGGGGTGTTCGGCTCATCACTAGACAGCATAAATAATATAAAAATATAAAGCTGTCCCAAAAAGTAATGCAGTTCATTTAAAAGTAAACCTCAAAAAATTAGGTCAAGGGACCTCTAAACATGGGAGCGCATACAAAAAACAAACCTATATAAATAAACATATATATATACTTAGAAAAATAGAAAGAAACATAAAATACTGTACTTAACAACTCTGCTACGTAATACAGTTCACTCGAAAGCAAACCCTTAAAAATTAGGTAATAGGGCATAAAGGCATACAGTATATCGCTGTCTCTGAGCATTGCCAATTTAACCCTATGCTTGCCGCTAGGTTTATTGCTCGCTGTCTGGGTTCTGTCCCATCTCGTCTTGGGGTATCGCTTGTGACCTTTCGAGGTACCATTACCCAACGTACAGCTCATATTAATGTTTATGTGAAAAACCGCGATTAAGTAATAGTGTTTATTTCTGCAGTTTGTGATTTCTAATTACATCTCTGAATATACTCGTGAGAACAACCTTATCTGCAAGTCAGTACCTTCTGGTATTAGCCAGGTATCTACTATCTGCAATTTCAAACCAGTCTATACTGTTTCTGAATTTCTTTTGACTGCCCTGCACCTTGAATACTTCACAGACTGTCATCCCACGTATCATGTTTCTGAGCGTGTCCTAGGTAATCTGTTGGTCTCGAAACCTTCAGAGCCTAGAGGCAATTCAGTTAGCCCTTGTGTCTCCTTGGCTATTAAGTTACAGTCTGTAGTTTATGAACCTTTTGTGTTATTCAAGCAGATACTTTTGACCTTCAAGGATCTCAACTCCGCTACTCGTGTGTCAGCGTTACCGCTACCGTTACAGCCAGATTCCCAGCCCAGGCTATTGACCTGATCGTCCTGAGATAAGAAGTCACGCTGTCTGCTCCTCGGGTATATTCGGGCACTTTTATCCCTCCGATACTCCTGGCCATTAACCTCCTCTCCGGCTCTCGTGCTGACTTCTTCTCCACAGCTGGATCTTGTCTTTGGATCTTCACTGGGCTCATGCATTTTTGGAGTGCATGTAGGGGAGGGGAGCTCACCGAGCAGCCATCAAATGGGAGTTCACAGAGCATTAGGAGCAAATTAAATGGGCTTCCGCTCTGGCAAACACCGTGCAGGAGAGAGGTCGAGGGGTGATCTCTGCAATCTATAGCAGGAGGCAGTATTTTACCAGGAAGGATACATTGAGATTTCTCTCGTTTTCAAGTATGTGCTGGGTGGCGAGGGTGTACCGTCAGGTGTCTTGCCCAAGGACATTTACTGGAGAGGTGCTCTTGCCGGGATTGAACCCATGACTCCACAGGCTCTCTCCACGCAGAGCAGTGATATTTCCTCTACTCCACCCAGCCGGTAAAAAAAAATGAGTATGGGAGCAGAACAGAATTGCCGTTTTAGTTTCTGAAAGGCCTTTTCTGTGGCAGAGGTCCAGATGAAAGTATTCTTTAAGCGTGGTCAGAAGGGCTACTGTCTGTGAGAAGTTTCTTATTAATTTGCATTAATAGCGAAACCGAGAAATCGCTGGATGTCTTTTACGGTCTTTGGTATAGGCCAGGAGGTGACTGCTTCGACCTTTCTTGGATCCATTTCTATGTGACTGGGAGTGACTGGGATATTCATAGTGACTGTATCTTGTACAGAAAGTGGTCTACCATTCATCTCCTTTTCGGATACAAATCAGGTTGCATGCCCATTTCAGATCGAGTTCTGTGAAGATAGATGCTGATTGCAAGCACTTCATGAGTTCAGGTATAAGGGGCAACGGATACCGGTTCTTAATCATTATGCAGTTGAGTTCCCTATAATCCACACAAAGCCGCAAATCAGGTTGCATGCCCCTTTCAGATCGAGTTCCGTGATGATAGATGCTGATTGCAAGCGCTCCATGAGTTCAGGTATAAGGGGCGACTGATACCGGTTCTTAATTATTACGTGGTTGAGTTCCCTGTAATCCACACAAAGCTGCAAACCTCCATCCTTTTCTCGAAATTAGAAGATACCAGCTTCAGCTGGTGAGGTTGATGGTCGAATGAATCCTTTTTTGAGATTCTCTTCTAGGCATTCATATAATACTTGTAACTCTGGTTCTAGTAGCGGATGATATGTCCAAAAAGGATGGGCACTCCAGGCAACAACTCTATAGGACAATCCTACAGTTTGTGAGGTGGTAGCTTTTAAGCCTCTCTGTCACAAGAATAAATCAGCAAATTGTTGGTAAACTGATGGTAATTTTGTATTGTTCATTGGAACCATGTCTTTGTCAGTTATGGAGTTCAGAAACCCATTCTATCCTTGCAGAGAGGTCTCTTGAAATGAGAAGAGAAGGGAAAACACCCTGTGGCCCAATCGATGGTTGAATGTGATGACAGAGCTATGGGATGCCCAGGATTATTGGGAACATAGGAGTAGGTACATGTCGAATTGTATGGTCTCAATATGAAGAGGACCCACCAACATAGATAGTGGAGTAGTCTCCTGTGCCACCCGACCAGAACTTAATGACGAGCCATCAACCAAATGTATGCTTTCAGGGTTTATTTTCTTTACAAGTTGTACAGAATTTAAATGAGTAACAGTAATTTCCATGAAACAACTACTTGCCCCGGAATCCACCATGACCAGCAGTTCCACGGTCTTCTTTCCTCACTGAAAATGAACGGAAAGAGAAAGGTCAGGTCGGGGTAGTGGAGGCATTACAAGAAAGTTTATAGATAGATATATAGTCCTGTATACCTCCTATGCAGATGATTTTTCTGGACAGGAATGAACTTGATGGCCTGCTTTGCCACAATAGAGGCAGAGGTTGTTCATGCAACGTCTTCCTAGTTCTTCTGGAGGGAGGCGACCACATCTAGAACCCAGTGGCATAGGTTCCTCAGGTGGGGCTGGAAGTGCCAACCTACCAGATGTCGGAGGAGAGCTTTGTGTGGGATGAACTGTAGTCCTGTAAACCAGTAGGCGCTGAGCAGCTCTTTCACTTTGTCTTTTCCAAAATCCTCTTTCCATGTTTAACATCACCTGATCCAGGGTGGGTGGAAGGCAATACAAGCAAACTCATCCTTAAGCGATTTGGACAGTCGTTGCTAGTATTGGTCAGTCAATGTTGAATCCTTCCAAGTGGTTTCAGAAGCTCATCTATGGAATTCAGTGATGTACTGTTCAATGGGTATTCCACCTTGACGTTGAGACTTAATGTTAGTTTGAGCAGTGCTGGTGCGGAAATAGTTTTCATATATGTTTTCTATAAAGGTGAGAAAAGTGGGCCAAGTCTCCAAAGCATGATGTTATGTGCATATTAGGTTGTAAACCCAAAGCTGTGCTTCTCCGGTCAGGCAGTGATATAATCTTAGTGATATAACCTCTAGCAGATAAGGAGGTGGGGGACTGACTGGCAATACCGGTTCTCGTATCTAGCCTTGTAATTGTACATGATTGGCCTGCAAATCCTGAAAGGAACGATTAAGCGTAGCAACTTGTCGAGAGATGGTGTTTATTGCTACAGCGAGTTCTGAAAGGTCCATGGCGGCCTTTAGTATAATGTCAGGTCTGTCATTGAGTGATCCCAGGGAGCAGATGAGGGGGCCTCAATATGCAGAGTTCAGGTGCAGATTGATCATATACAGGATCTCACAGAAGTGAGTACACCCCTCACATTTTTGTAAATATTTTAGATCTTTTCATGTATGTACTCTTAGGGGCACATAGGGACAGACCAGAAATCCCTTATATTTAGGATCCGAGCTAAGGATCAATGGCATTTTATTTTCTTTCTTTCAGCTACCATATGGTCCTTGAGTAGTGTATATAGATATGTGTTTTTCTGGATTTGTTCATATGCATCTGAGGGAGCTTCTACACATCAGCATTTAATTATCTATTGTACATGATCTTTTCCTTGTTGGGCATGTGGTGCTGCTTGTTGGTGAGCACCTTAACCTCTTTATCGGCCCTCTTTTAGCCTGGATGTGTCTCCGATGGTACACAGTGAACCCGGTCTAACAGTTGAGTGTACTTGGCTTCATATAATAGGGCAATAATGAGAGGGTCTTGAATGGTGGATCCTGAAGAAAGTTTACGGAGAGTAAACTGAACCGTTGAACAATAAAGATACTTACTATTATTTGGAAAGACCCTGAGTGCCGCTTTTTTTGATTATATATATACTAGTTGTAAAGCCTGCCCAGAGGGCAGTCTATTGTGGATATACTGCCCCAGCTCATGGATATACTGCCCCAGCTCATGGATATACTGCCCCAGCTCATGGATATACTGCCCCAGCTCGTGGATATACTGCCCCAGCTCATGGATATACTGCCCCAGCTCATGGATATACTGCCCCAGCTCATGGATATACTGCCCCAGCTCGTGGATACTGCCCCAGCTCGTGGATACTGCCCCAGCTCGTGGATATACTGCCCCAGCTCGTGGATACTGCCCCAGCTCGTGGATACTGCCCCAGCACGTGGATACTGCCCCAGCACGTGGATACTGCCCCAGCTCGTGGATACTGCCCCAGCTCGTGGATACTGCCCCCGCACGTGGATACTGCCCCCGCACGTGGATACTGCCCCCGCACGTGGATACTGCCCCCACACGTGGATACTGCCCCCACACGTGGATACTGCCCAGCACGTGGATACTGCCCCAGCACATGGATATTTGCCCCCAGCTCATGGATTTGCCCCAGGTCATGGATTTGCTCAGCTCATGGATTTGCCCCCAGCTCATGGATTTGCCCAGCTCATGGATTTGCCCCCAGGTCATGGATATGGTCCCCCAGCTCGTGGATATGGCCCCCCAGCGCTCATACTTACCTGTCGAGCGGCGCCAGGGAAGTGAAGATTTCCCCGCTTCCGGTCTTTGAAGGACCAAGCCGCGGTCACGTGACCGGGGCTTGGGTCCTTCAAAGCGGAAGCGAGGGAACTTTCCCTCCGCCGCTCGGGGGGTAGGATGCGCGCGGCAGCCGGGTAGAGACTGCGCCTCTACCCGGCTGCCGCGCGCATCCTACCCCTGAGCGGCGGAGGGAACTTTCCTTCGCCGCTCGGGGGACCCGTTAGATGCGCACAGCAGCCGGGTAGAGGCTGCGCTCGCAGCCTCTACCCGGCTGCCGCGCGCATCCAACCCCGAGCGGCGGAGGAAACTTTCCCTTCGCCGCTCGGGGGGTTGGATGCGCGCGGCAGCCGGGTAGAGGCTGCGAGCGCAGCCTCTACCCGGCTGCTGTGTGCATGTGTAACCGCCGCGGCGAGCCGGCAGCCGGCTCGTGCCGCGGCGGTTGCATGCGCGCGCAACCAACCGCCGCTGGTTGCGCGCGCATGCGCAGTAGGGTTTTGGCGACGGACAGCCAAAGCCTTACTCTTTTATAGTATAGATATATAATATATATATATAATATATACACACACAAAACAACGAAATACGAACTGAAACCTTCTTCAAAAAGGTTGACGTAAATAGTTTTTTCGAGATGTCAAGTTGCCATCTACTACAATGGCTGGACGGAGTCCCCAACCAGCAATTCCTCAAAATTAGAAGAAACTGTACGGAACTGGCCACTTACAACACAGACAAATTGAAGAAGACTTCATGGAAAAAGGATATAATCCAGATATACTTGAAAAAGCAAAATTTTAAGTGAGAGATGTAGAACGCAACACTATACTGAAGAAGAGACCAAAGAAAAATCATGAATTTACTACAGACGTACCATTTATTTTTTCCTACAGTGCTAAGAACAGATCCATAAGGAAAGCAGTGAGGAAATATTGGCCGATTCTGAGAAAAGACCCTCTTCTGAAAGATATCCTACCCGAAAACCCGAGGATGATCTGCCGAGGTGTAGGAAACCTCAAGATGAAATTGACCCACAAGAATACGAAGAAGAACCTTGCAAGTGCCAAGTATCTTGGTATAAATAAGGGTTTTCATCAATGCGGGAACTGCCTCAACTGCAGAAAAACAAGAAGCAGAAAGCAGGTCATCATGCAAGTAGATGGAATTACGGGACCCCTAAGAATAAAGGATGTCATAACTTGCTTCATGAGAAACGTTATTTACCTACTCATATGTCCTTGCGGCTTGAAGTATGTGGGAAGAACCACCAGACCCATTAACATCCGCATCCAGGAGCATATTAGGAACATTAGGAAAGGGTGTGACTATCACAGCATCCCACTACACTTTAAAAGTAAACGTGCCCAAAACCCCAAAGGACTCATCTTCCAGGGTATAACGAAAGTTGAGACACCATGGAGAGGTGGCAACTTTGAAAAGTTGATTGGGAAAGTAGAAATTAGCTGGATCTTCAATCTAGGCACACTACAGCCACAAGGACTCAACGCTGACTTTGAGCTGTGTCACTTTCTCAATTGATTACTATTCCTATCCCCTTTATCCTATTAAAACATTAGTCTGAATATTGCCCTATTCCGTTTTTTACCTTGCTCAAATTTAGATTACTCAGATTACTTCTCCTATCCTGTATTTATTCTATTTGTTAGTCCGATATAGTTTTTAACCTTGCCCATATTTAGATTACTCATGTCACCCCTTTTATCCTGTATTTATTCTTAAAAAATTATTTGAGTATTGTCCTATATCATATTTAACCGTGCCCATATTTTAGATTTCTATATACATTTTTACATTTCTATATACAATTTTTAATATAACTTCATATTATTTTAAATATCCCCATGTTGTCTAATACCTTCATCCACCACTAATGTAGCCCTAAATATCGCTAAAAATTTTGATTAGCAAGTATAGTTTAATTACCTAACGCCATTGTGTCCATACTAGATAGGCCGCGGACAAGAATCCTCCCCTTTCCCCACTCCCCCCCTATTTTATATTATAGTGGCCACTATTAATGCTCTTGATTGGCACAATTGCCCTATCATATGTAAAATTGCCTTTAGTATGTATATAGACCTACTGGTGTATTTTTAACTGTTACCACATTTTTAACCGTTTCTAATGCTGAGTACTCCCTACCACCAGTAGCCATTTAGTTAATAAGGCCCACCGACTCATAAGGTCCCATAATGCTATTTATATATATAAAAATACTCCACTTATTTACAGCGCTTGATATCCCATAGTAGGAGGTCTTAATCACCAGTATGCTCCCATTTTTTTTGTTTACTCATGGTTTATTAATCGAAATTCATTATAACTACCATGAAGCAAGCGTTGAAATCATGAGCAACCGAGTGGAACGCAAATATGAGGCGCTGGAATGCATTTCTAAAATGGCCCCGACGTGACTTGATGACGCGGCATGTATCACATGAATGCGGGTCCCGCGAACCCGGAAGCGGACCCTTTCTGCATCATGCGAGTGGCTTCTCACAAACACTCAATACTCTTTGAATATACGGAGACCTCTGCAGAGCCTCAGAGCCCCCCTTCTATACGGTTGATATTGACTCTCTCTTTTTTGAGCACTGGTTACGTGCACTTTTTTCTTATAGGAGCCCTAATCGGGTGACTGGACTAGATATATTGCACTTATCTGGACATTGTGGGCTCGTATCTATTATATGGACTAAATGTGTTGTCGATTCGAGATTTGATCAGCGGATTTCGCACAATTAGATTATATGCACCTTGTTACTGCATTTGCACCTTATGTTTATCTCACTTTATATTTGTTGCACTCGCACTGTTCTTAGCTGCACTCTACTGTAAGTTATTGCAGATTGTGCAGTTACCTGCAGTATCAGTACGTATTGATTGCTGTAATCCAAATACCGGTTCTCCAGCCAAAACAATAGCTGGACCTATAACATCTATTGCACCACTAGGAACTCCCTTCCCCATTGTTGAAATACAGCACATTTCATCAAGAGTTTGTGCTTTTCCTTGTTGGCAGCATAACATATTGATAACACCATTCAATATATTAGTGCCTGCACCAACACCATACAGTGGCAAGAAAAGTATGTGAACCCTTTGGGATTACGTGGAGTTTTGCATGAATTGGTCATAAAATGTGCTCTGATCTTCATCTAAGTCACAACAATTTTAAAAACACAGTCTGCTTAAAATAATACAACACAAACATTATATGTTAACATGTGTTTATTGAACATAACATGTAAACATTCACAGTGCAGGATGGAAAAAGTATGTGACCCCCTAGCCTAATGACTTCTCCAAGAGCTAATTGGAGCCAGGAGTGAGCCAACCTTGAGTCCAATCAGTGTGATATTATTGGATGTGTTGCTGAAAGCTGTCCTGCCCTTTAAAAACACACCAGCTTTGGATTTACTGGTTTCAAGAAGCACTGCCGGATGTGACCCATGCCTCGCAGAAAAGAGCTCTCAGAAGACCTACAATCAAGAATTGTTGACTTGCATGAAGCTGGAAAGGGTTACAAAAGTATCTCCAAAAGCCTTGATGTTCATGTGTCCACAGTAAGACAGACTGTCTACAAATGGAGAAAGTTCAGCACTGTTGCTACTCTCCCTAGGCGTGGTCGTCCTGTAAAGATGACTGCAAGAGCCCAGCGCAGAATGCTTAATGAGGTAAAGAAGAATCCTATAGTGTCAGCTAAAGACTTACAGAAATCTCTGGCACATGCTAACATTTTTGTTGACACATCTACAATAAGGAAAACATTAAACAAGAATGGAGTACATGGGAGGACACCACGGAGGAAGCCATTGCTGTCCAAAAAGAATACTGCAGAACTTTTGACGTTTGCAAAAGAGCACCTGGATGTTCCACAGCACTACTGGCAAAATATTCTGTGGACAGATGAAACCAAAATTGAGTTGTTTGGAAAAAACACACAACACTATGTGTGGAGAAAAAAAGGCACAGCACATCAACATCAAAAAACCTCATCCCCACTGTAAAACATGGCGGAGGGGCATCATGGTTTGGGGCTGCTTTGCTGCCTCAGGGCCTGGACGGATTGTTGTCATTGATGGAAAAATGAATTCCAGAGTTTATCAAGACATTTTGCAGGAAAACATAAGACCATCTGTCTGCCAATTGAAGCTCCGCAGAGGATGGGTGATGCAACAGGACAATGACCCAAAGCATACAAGTATTAAACAAAAGAATGACTTCAACAAAACAAAGCAAGCCTTCTGGAGTGGCCCAGTCAGAGTCCGGACCTCAACCTGATTGAAATGCTGTGGCATGACCTTAAGAGAGCGATTCACACCAGACATCCCAAGAATATTGCTACACTGAAACAGTTTTGTGAAGAGAAGTGGTCAAAAATTACTCCAGATCGTTGTGCAGGTCTGATCTGCAACTACAGGAAACGTTTGGTTGAGGTTATTGCTGCCAAAGGAGGATCAACCAGTTATTAAGTCCAAAGGTTCACATACTTTTTCCACCCTGCACTGTGAATGTTTACATGTTCTGTTCAATAAAAAAATAAAATAATTCAACACAAACATTATATGTTAAGCAGACTGTGTTTTTCAAATTGTTGTGACTTAGATGAAGATCAGAGCACCAATTCATGCAAAACTCCACATAATCCCAAAGAGTTCACATACTTTTTCTTGCCACTGTACTGTATAAGAGCGAAGTACCAAAGGGTTAATTCAGAGGCAGATATCGTAAGGCAAGCAAAGGGTCAAAGGGCTGGCAGGCACAGATTCAGAAGCTAGTATACAGCCTGGAGTCAATTCACAGAAGGTAAAAATACAAGAGGGAGCTGGCTACAAGGAACAAGATGCTATACTAAAGCGTATGTTCCATGAGGGAGCTGGGTTTAAATGGGACCGGGCTATAGGCTCCACTCACATGTGCTGATTTCATCACTGAGCGCCCACAGCAGTTAGAAGGGAAAAGGAGGTGATGTGTGGCAGTCAAGCCCCTTGGGGGACAGATAGGCAGGAGGCTTCACATGTGAGTGTCACACTGCAGAGAGGGGTGTGATGGCCCCGCAGCATACCAGGGCAGCTTGTAGGTAAGCGGGTTCAGGGGCCCCAGAGACAAAGACCTGACAGTCTGCGGGCACAAGACTGGCATCCACTCCTCTCCAAAGGGCACAAGGTCCATATGTAGTGCGGGCAATGCTGTAAGTGCCCACGCCAGCCAATCTCAGATACTTGGAAAGTTTGAATCCAAATCTTTCAAAAGGTGGCGAAAATGCAAGCTCCGCAAATAGTTCCCAGTGTTCCTTCGCATATTCCTCCACCACCGTGACCTGATCTCATCGCGTGAGTTCTCCTCTGTCTACATGGAGTTCTATGGACTCCTGGAGCAGATATAACACCAGTGCAGTTTAGTTATCTCCCTGAGGCTCAGCAGTATTACAACTTGAGATGCTGGTAAAGAGGCTCTGTCATAATATGGACCATTAAACCACGATGGAAATGTGATATGGAAGACAAACATTTTACCATTTGAAACTTCTCTCTAACATCTAGAGATGTGCACCGATTTATTTTCGGCTCGTTTCGTTTGGATTTTGTAACTTTTCGTTTTGGATCGTTTTGGCCGATTTTCTTTTCGGCTCGTTTTTCGTATCGACTTTTTTTCGTGAGATCGGAAATTTTTGTGTTTTTCGGAACGTCTGTTCTCCTCGTTTCAAAGTATCTATTCCTTTTGACTGAAATGAATGTTTATTCGGATCCAATATTTCTATCGATACGGTAATTCTGTCGATTCTATCTTTTTTTTATTAAATAAAGATCCTTTTTTTCTTATGAATATGCATTGCACAACTTTATTTAATCATATTAAAATGGTATGAAAGGAACAAAAATTTAAAAAAACAATTTAAAAATTCCAAAACTGACCCAAACGGTCTGACTTTAAAAATAAAAACCAGAATAAAAGGTTTTAAAATGGAAAAAAAGCTGAACAAAATTATCAGATTTGAAAAAAAAAAAAAATAGAAAAAATAATATGATTTAAAATGAAAAAAACATGTAAAAAATGAATGCAGCATATGAATACGCACACTGCGGGGAAAAAGTGCCTCCCTGCGCTGTATAATTAATGCAGCATATGAATACGCACACTGCAGGGAACAAGCGCTAGGGATGTGTGTTTCGGAATTTCGGAATTTTCACGAAATTTCCCGATTTGTGCATTCGGATTTGGCCGATTTTCCGAAAATTTTCAGATCCGAACACGGCAGATCCGAAAAATTTACGAAACGAAAATTTGTTCGGAGTGTTCGAATGGACTAGAAATGTGTAAAATCGAAAATCATTTTCATTCCATTCGTAATTTCGGCTCCATTTCAGTAATTTCGGACAACGTATTTTTTGGTTATATCGCTGATTCTGTAATTTTGTATCATTCCCATCACAATGTATCCTTCTTGTAAAACCAGAGAAATCGCAATGTATCCTTCTTGTAAAACCAGAGAAATCTCAATGTATCCTTCTTGTGAAACCAGAGAAATCTCAATGTATCCTTCTTGTAAAACCAGAGAAATCTCAATGTATCCTTCTTGTGAAACCAGAGAAATCTCAATGTATCCTTCTTGTAAAACCAGAGAAATCTCAATGTATCCTTCCAGGGAAACCAGAGAAATCTCATTGTATCCTTCCTGGGAAACCAGAGAAATCTCAATGTATCCTTCTTGTAAAACATGAGAAATCTAATCGACAGAAATATCGGATCCGATAAACCATTAGTTTACGTCAAAACGAATAGACACTTTGAAACGAGGAGAACAGACGTTCCTAAAAACACGAAAATTTCCGAAATTACGGAAAAAAAGTCGATACGAAAAATGAAACGAAAAAGAAACGAACCGAAATGGAAATCGGTCGAAACGAACCGAAACGAAAATTGACAAAATACGAACGAACCGAACCGAATCGAACCCAAAAAAAAAATCGGTGCACAAGTCTAACAAGCGCCTCTCTGCGCGGTATAATTAATGCAGCATATGAATCCGCACACTGCAGGGAACAAGCGCCTCTCTGCGCGGTATAATTAATGCAGCATATGAACCCGCACACTGCGGGGAACAAGCGCCTCTCTGTACGGTATAATTAATGCAGCATATGAATACGCACACTGCAGGGAACAAGCGCCTCTCTGCGTTGTATAATGCAGCATATGAATACGCACACTGCAGGGAACAAGCGCCTCTCTGCGCCTCTCTGTGCGGTATAATTAATGCAGCATATGAACACATACACTGCGGGGAACAAGCACTCTCTGCCCGGTATAATTAATGCAGCATATGAATCCGCACACTGCGGGGAAGCGCCTCTCTGCGGTATATGTAAAGTATACGTCTGTGTTATATGTACAGTGGCAAGAAAAGGGATGTGAACCCTTTGGGAGTACGTGGAGTTTTGCATGAATTGGTCATAAAATGTGCTCTGATCTTCATCTTAGTCACAACAATTTGAAAAACACAGTCTGCTTAAAATAATACAACACAAACATATGTTTTCATGTTTTTATTGAACAGAACATGTAAAAATTCACAGTGCAGGGTGGAAAAAGTATGTGAACCTTTGGACATAATAACTGGTTGACCCTCCTTCGGCAGCAATAACCTCAACCAAACGTTTCCTGTAGTTGCAGATCAGACCTTCACAACGATCTGGAGTAATTTTGGACCACTCCTCTTCACAAAACTGTTTCAGTGTAGCAATATTCTTGGGATGTCTGGTGTGAATCGCTCTCTTAAGGTCATGCCACAGCATTTCAATCAGGTTGAGGTCAGGACTCTGACTGGGCCACTCCAGAAGGTGTATTTTGTTTTGTTGAAGTCATTCTTTTGTTGAATTACTTGTATGCTTTGGATCATTGTCCTGTTGCATCACCCATCCTCTGCGGAGCTTCAGTTGGCAGACAGATGGTCTTAGGTTTTCCTGCAAAATGTCTTGATAAACTCTGGAATTCATTTTTCCATCAATGACAACAATCCGTTTTGATGCTGGTGTGCTGTGCCTTTTTTTCTCCACACTTACAGGGTTATCCAGAGAGTGTGAAAAGCAAGAGAATGACTGGAGAATAACTGGAGAATGAAAAATTCTAGGTCAAAATAGCCGATTTGGAAAGTGAGATCAAAAGGGAGAATTTTTCTGGTTTGGCTATTTTGACCTAGAATTTTTCATTCTCCATTCATTCTCCTGCTTTTCACGCTCTCTGAATAACCCTGATAGTGTTGTGTGTTTTTTCCAAACAACTGAATTTTGGTGTCATCTGTCCACAGAATATTTTGCCAGTAGTGCTGTGGAACATCCAGGGGCTCTTTTGCAAACTTCAAACGTGCTGCAATATTCTTTTTGGACAGCAATGGCTTCCTCCGTGGTGTCCTCCCATGTACTCCATTCTTGTTTAATGTTTCCCTTATTGTAGATATGTCAACAAAAATGTTAGCATGTGCCCTAGATTTCTGTAAGTCTTTAGGCTAGGGTCAGACTAACGCATTTTTCGCGTTGTCCGTGAAAAAGTGCGTTCGAACGAATGGAAACATTTTTTCACAGAATATGCAATAACGGTCATACCATGCGCATTTTCGTCCTTGATTTTGTACGAAATCATCAATAAAACCCTTTTTGTGTCTGGACGTTATGTTGGCCGGACATTAGCAGCGTCTGACGTCTCCTAATCACACACACACGCCGCTAGTGGACGCAGCGCACTCTGTACGTCAGTACTAGCAGTTTCACGTTCTCGAAAAAATGCGTTCGTTTGCCACTTGCGTTGAGCAGCCGCACTTTTGTGTGGCCGTTCTTCGTATGCTGCCTGGCATTGGACGTCATTTGCTGCTAGCACGGCCGTGATTTAGTGCTGCTAAACGTACGTTGATACTGCGTTAGTCTGACCCTAGCCTTAGCTGACACTCTAGGATTCTTCTTTACCTCATTAAGCATTCTGCGCTGTGCTCTTGCAATCATCTTTACAGGACGACCACGCCTAGGGAGAGTAGCAACAGTGCTGAACTTTCTCCATTTGTAGACAGTCTGTGTTACCGTGGACACATGAACATCAAGGCTTTTGGAGATACTTTTGTAACCCTTTCCAGCTTCATGCAAGTCAACAATTCTTGATTGTAGGTCTTCTGAGAGCTCTTTTCTGCGAGGCATGGTTCACATCAGGCAGTGCTTCTTGAAACCAGTAAACCCAAAACTGGTGTGTGTTTTTAAAGGGCAGGACAGCTTTCAGCAACACATCCAATAATATCACACTGATTGGACTCAAGGTTGGCTCACTCCTGGCTCCAATTAGCTCTTGGAGAAGTCATTAGGCTTGGGGTTCACATACTTTTTCCACCCTGCACTGGGAATGTTTACATGTTATGTTCAACAAACACATGAAAACATATAATGTTTGTGTTGTATTACTTTAAGCAGACTGTGTTTTTCAAATTGTTGTGACTTAGATGAAGATCAGAGCACATTTTATGACCAATTCATGCAAAACTGTACGTAATCCCAAAGGGTTCACATACTTTTTCTTGCCACTATGTATGTATCCTGTCTGTATGTTATAATTTAAAATGCAATAAAATTTGAATTTTCAATAATTTACAACATGTAAAGTGTTTTTTTTCACATTTTAACATGCGAGCGTTTACGGTTATACTTTCTATGAGTTGCGCTTGTTAAAAAGAATTAGAGATGGGGGACTTGTTACATAAATTTTTTAGGGGGAAGATTACACGATTTTTAACAAACTCAACCCATACAAAAATCGTTAGTGCAGCATCATTGTTCACATTATAATTGAAATGAGAACAATATTGCTGCAATAGCAAAACAAAACAAACACTTTTTTTTTAAATTTATAAAAAAAAAATTATATATTTTTTCCCTACTTTTAACATGGTCATGTTTGCTATGGATGGAAAGGCTATGCTCTAGCCGATCCAACGATACCAAACATTAACCCCTAGCTGCCACGGATCGGGAGATAGGGGGTTCATTGGAACCCCCTATCTCCACCATTGGTGGCAACTAGGGGGTTAACTACAGAACTTTATCCGAGGACCTCATTTGAAACATCGGGACTTTAGATAGATTTTGACTCTTATTTCGACTATCCGAAAGTTAAAAAAATATGTCCAAAGTCCCGATGTTTCACATCGGAACTTTGGATAGAGTAAGTCCGTTAAACATAAATACATTACGATTTTCTAACGATCAGGATGCTGGATAGCACTGTTCTGTCCAGCGTCCTGATCCTGATCGTTAGAAAATCTGACTGCCTATATGTTTAACGAATGAAAGACTTACTCTATCGGATAGAGTAAATCTGCCGTTAAAAATGGCAACAGTGCTATCCAGCATCCTGATTGTTAGAAAATCGTACTGTATATATGTTTAACAGACTTACTCTATCCAAAGTACCGATGTGAAACATCGGGACTTTGGATAGATTTCCACTATCCAGAAGTTAAAAAAATAAAATAGTCGAAATCTATCAAGTCCCGATGTTTCACATCGGGACGTCGGATAGAGACAATTCTGGAGTTAACCCCCGTGGCAGCTAGGGGTTAATGTTTGGTATCGTTGGATCGGCCAGAGCATGGCCTTTCCAACCATACCAAACATGACCATGTTAAAAGTTGACAAAAAATATAAAAAAATAATTCAATAAAAAAATATTAAAAAATAAATACATTTAAAAAAAAAAGCTGTTTGTTTTTGTTTTGTTTTGCTATTGCAGCAATATTGTTCCCATTCAATTATAATGTGAACAATGGTGCTGCACTAACGATTTTTGTATGGGTTGCGTTTGTTAAAAATCGTGTAATTTTCCCCCAAAAAAAATTATGTAACAAGTCCACAATCTCAAATTTTTTTAACAAGCGCAACTCCTAGAAAATATAACCGTAAACGCTTGCATGTTAAAATGTGAAAAAAAAAACACTTTACAAGTTGTAAATTAATGAACATTCAAATTTTATTGCATTTTAAGTTATAACATACAGATGGATACATATACATACAGTCACGGCCGAAATTGTTGACACCCCAGACATTTTTCCAGAAAATCAAGTATTTCTCACAGTATTTCTCACAGTAACACATGTTTTGCTATACGCATGTTTATTCCCTTTGTGTGTATTGGAACAAAACAAAAAAAAGGGAGGAAACAAAGCAAATTGGACATAATGTCACACAGAACTCCAAAAAAGGGCTGGACAAAATTCTTGGCACCCTTTCAAAATTGTGGATAAACAATATTGTTTCAAGCATGTGATGCTCCTGTAAACTGCCCTGGGGCAAGTAACAGGTGTGGGCAATATAAAAATCACACCTGAAAGCAGATAAAAAGGAGAGAAGTTCACTTAGTCTTTGCATTGTGTGTCTGTGTGTGCCACACTAAGCATGGACAACAGAAACAGGAGAAGAGAACTGTCTGAGGACTTGAGAACCAAAATTGTGGAAAAATATCAACAATCTCAAGGTTACAAGTCTATCTCCAGAGATCTAGATTTGCATTTGCCCACAGTGCGCAACATTATCAAGACGTTTGCAACTAGGGATGAGCCGAACACCCCCGTGTTCGGGTTCGCATTCGAACTCGAACAATTTCAAAAGTTCGAGTTCGAACGAGAACACGAACTGAACTCAATGCAAGTCAATGGGACTCGAAAGTTTGAATTTTAGAGTGCCCTCCGAGAGGGCATATACAGTATGCAAGATATTTGCCATAAAAGGTGTATGGGGGTCCGGGTGGTGCCCTGGGGGACAGGAAACGAGGACAAAAAGTTGAAAAAAAAATAATTTTTAAGGAAACAGAGTTTTCCATGAAATAGGGCTAAAAATTCCTTCAAATATCGTGCCTAGGAGGTCCCCATAACCTGCCCATGAAGTGGCGGATTTGTAGGATGTATAGAAACATTTAAAAACAAAAAAATGACATTTCTAATGACGGTAAACGGTTTTCATTTAATCTATTCATAAACAACTGCTTGGGGCGGAAGTCTGTATGAAAAGAGGAGACATTTTAGGATACGCAAAACAAGATTAGTGATTTTTTGGCTAAATTATGGTGAAACTTCTGCAGGCTTTGGATGAAAGTAACAATAGGTGCTTTAAAATTGGGCCTTTAGTGTCGGCAACCGTGCCGTCACACCGTAACCCCTCTGTGGTATTGTGGAAGAGTGCATGGTTGGACCCTGCGGTCCAATATTAAAATGATCTGAATCTGGTAATATAGGCGTCAGTGGCAGTGCACCCAAATATTGTGCCTTTGGTGGCAGCAAGTGCCTTCACACCATAACCCCTTTGTGGTATTGTGGAAGAGTGCAGTAGTGGAGGTTTTGTGAATGCAGAACAGATCCCCGATCTAGTCAGTTACATCAGCATCAGGGGATTGATAGCTGCTGATCCAGGACTGATTCATTTTTATAAATGTCAGCTGGTCTACAGAGTCGGTGGACAGACACACTCTTTTGTCTGTGACAAAACCTCCAGCGGCACTAAACGTCCTTTCAGAAAGCATGCTGGATGAAGGGAAACCTAGTAGCTGCATAGCATATTGTCTAAGTTCTGGCCAGTGATCCAATCTCAACACCCAGTAAGCCAGTGGATCATCTGCTGTAAAGGTATCCAGGTCTGCCCTTGCCCCTAGGTAGTCCTGCACCATAAGGTGAAGACGCTGGCAATGGGTGCCTACATTTGACGTCCCTGGGTGTCGTGGACTATTAAAATTGGGAAAGGCATCAGTCAAGCGGCCCCTTTCACTGCTCTTCCTCTAATCAACCGCAACCTCAGAAGCACCTGTGTCATCACTTGGTAACCTACCAGTGCCTGTAAAGGTGTTGCACAAGTGTCGCTTTAGAGCGTCATCAAGTTTTTTCATCCTGTCCTCCCTCTGTAAGGGCAGGATGAGCTCTGCAACTTTACCCGTGTATCGTGGATCAAGAAGGGTTGCCAACCAGTAATGATCCCTCTCCTTGATAGCACAAATCCTGGGGTCCTTTGCCAGGCTTTGCAGGATAAGGGAGCCCATGCAGCATAGGTTGGAGGTGGCATTAGCTTCCGAGTCTTCCTGGTCAATGAGGATGACCCCATCGTGCACTTCCTCCTCTCAGCCACGTACTAGTCCTTGGGTTTCTGGGCACACAAAACCTTCCCTTGAGGAATCCCCACCTTCAATGCCCTCACTACTTATATATTCCTCCTCCTCCTCATCCTCCTCCTGTCTGATCTGAGGACCTGCAGGAATGCTGTCTGCATAAAGACTGGGGCCTTGGGTGCTAGGGAAGTCCTCCTCTTCCTCCCGCTGCTCTGCCTCTAGTGCCACATCTATAATTACCCGCAGAGTGTGCTCCAGCAGGAAAACTAAAGGAATTGTGTCACTGATGCATGCACTGTCCCTGCTCACCAACCTCATTGCCTCCTCAAATTGTGACAGTAGTGTGCATGCATCCTTGATCATCAGCCACTGCGGGGGGGACCAAGTTGACCTGAACCTGTCCTTGTGCCATACTCACACAGGTACTCATTGATGGCCCTCTGCTGCTTGTGCAGACGCTGCAGCATTGCTAATGTCGAGTTTCACCTGGTGGGCATGTCACAGATCAGAAAGGTTTGTGGGGAGGTGGAATTCTCTTTGAATTTCTCCCAGGCGAACACTTGCTGGGAATGACCGTCTGAAGTGGCTGCAGACTTTTCTGGCCTGGCTGAGAAGCTCTGCCAGCCCTGGTTACTTGGTTAGGAAACGCTGTACCACCAGATTTACGACGTATGCTAGGCATGGTACATGCGTCAACTTACCCAGGCGTAGGGCGGAGAGAAGGTTGCTGCCATTATCACAGATGACCATTCCCAGCTGAAGCTGGCGTGGTGTTAACCATCTCTGCACCTGCTCCTGCAGAGCTGATAGAATTTCTGGCCTGGTGTGGCTCCTGTCCCCTAAACAAACCAGCTCAAGCACAGTATGGCATCTTTTTGCTTGAGCCATTGCATAGCCCCTGTCAGGCGTCGGTTTAACTGCCACTTCGCCAGAGACAGAGAAGGAGGAGGAGGAGGAGGAAGAGGAAGAGGGAATGGTGGTGGTGGAGCAGACAGACCTCATACAAACAGCTTTCTGGAGGCGTGGTGGATGAACAAGCTCCAGCACAGAGCCCCATCTTGGATCCCTCCCGGCTGCAATCAAAGTTACCCAGTGTGCCGGGAAGGAAATGTAACGACCCTGTCCAAGCTTGCTGGACCACGTGTCTAAAGTCATATGCACCTTTCTGCTGACTGCCTTTCCCAATGACTCCATAACATTGTCTTCCACGTGCTGGTATAGTGTTGGAATGGCCTTGCGTGAAAAGAAATGGCGTTTTGGAACCTGCCACTGTGGTACAGCACATTCAGCAAATTTACGGAAGGAAGCAGAGACCACCAGCTGGAAAGGCAGCAGCTGCTATGCGAGTAATTTTGCTAAACTGCATTTTTACGCTGTGCTTGGGAATGGTTGGGACTTTTTTTTTCTTATGCTGCAGCAACTGAGGCAATGTAATCTGACTGCGTACATCTTCAGCTGATGGGATGCTGTCACATTGTGAGGAAGGTCCTGGTACATCCATTACTGTAGCATCATCCCTGTCAGTGGAGGTTGTAGCAGGCAATGACATGGCAGGACATACAGTGGGGGTAGAGACAGATGAGGAGGAGGAGGACCTATGCAAAGTGTTGTGCCAATGGGATGCATGTCAGGTGGTCATTTGTCACCTCAAGCACGTGGTATCCAAGCGTGGGATGTCTTTCCCACGCTTGATCCTCATCTGACATTACAAATAGCAACGGTGCGGTCTGCTGCACATTTCTTAAAGAACTCCCAGACAGCAGAGTTCCTGGATGTGTGCTTTGAGACAACAGCGCTCTGCACCTGAGCAGCTCTGACATCTGATGCCTTGGACTGGCTAAGGGTGGTCATAGAGAACGTTGTGCCTCGTGTTTATGTGCCTCCTCCTCACTTGACTCCTCTGTTCGATCAGGCACCCAGGTGGAGTCAGTGACCTCATCATCATTGTCATCACCCCCTATCTCCTCGTCACTGGAGCCAATTTGACAGTATGCTGCAGCTGCTGGGGCAACATGAGTGCCAGTTATTTTTGTGTCACTGGCACCCCCTTCCTCTAGGTTAATTATACTCCCTTCCTCAACCTCAGAGATTAAATCAGAGCACTGTAGTTGCTGCGCATCCTCAAGCAGCATGTCACTGTCATTGTAGTCAAACAATTCAGCTGACTCCGTGTGTGATGGTGAGCCTACAGCAGGAGTAGCTGTGGACAAGGAGGCTGCATTAAATGCTTTGGCAGCTGAAGTGAACTGTAAAGCACTACAAGCCTGGCTGGCAGAGGACTTGGAGGATGAGGATTGCCTGGTTAGCCAATCCACCAAATCCTCTGTATGTTGCTGCTGCTTAAGACGGCCAGCACCAGTTAGAAAGGATAAGCGTGCCCCTGCAGAGGATGCACCACGTCCACGACGACCAGAGGCACAGCCTCCCGACACAGAGGCTGCTTGCCCTCTTATCTGTGCCTGGGAGCATCTGCCTGTCCTTTTTGGTCTTTCTGACATGGTGAGTGATATATAGATTAATGATATACAGAACTCTGATTCAACTCTGGTATAAAGATTAAAGATTTCCAGAACTCTGGTATAACTCAGTGAGACACCCTGTGTCAGGATCCATGCCTGATGTTGCCAGGATCCATGCCTGCTGTTCTCTGCCATATCCGTGCTTGCAGCACATCCATGTAAAGTGCTGCCTCAGACCTATCCAACTGATAGGGGTTAACCAGTAAAGTTAAACACAAACCACACACCACACCCTCCTACCCGTCTGTCTGTCAATAAAAGAGAAACTCCCTCCTGTGCACGTTGGCTTTGCATTTACAAGTCAACCCTGTGCTATACTTACTTGCTTATGTTCCTAGTGATCAGTGTGTACCAGACCCTGCTTGACCCACCAACCTTGCCTCCTTGCTGCCAGCCCTTTGATCTACGGACTGTCCCTGACTACGCATTCTCTTCACCCCTTTGTACCTCGCCTTGGACTCAGACCTGCCTCAGTCAGCTTACTCCTAGGTATCTCCAGAATATGCCTGCCTAAAGGGCTCTAACCACCTGAACATGGGTCCCACCACGGCGAATTCCAGGTGCCACCCTGACACCCTGATAGCTGGCAGCCAGTGACAAGACACAGATTACAATTCCCAAAAACCTCTATAAATCAGTGAGACCCCTGATGAGTGGCAGTGACAAGACACAAATTACAATTCCCAGAAACCACCTACAAGTCAGTGAGACCCCCTGATAGGACCCCCTGATAGCTGGCAACAGTGACAAGACACAGATTACAATTCGCAGAAATCTGCTAGAAGTATGTGGGACCCCCTGATAGCTGGCAGTGAGAAGACAGATTACAATTCCCAGAATCCTCCTGTAAATCAGTGAGACCCCCTGATGGGTGGCAGTGAGAACACACAGATTAGAACAGTTCCCAGATATTTTGTAGAAATGAGACCCCCAAAATACTTAGTGGCAGTGAGAACACAAAGATTACAACAATTCCCAGATATTTTGTATAAATGACTGACCCCCAAAATACTTGGTGGCAGTGAGAACACACAGATTAGAACAATTCTCAGATATTTTGTAGAAATGAGTCCCCCCCCCCCCAATAGCTGGTGGCAGACTGGCAGTGAGAACACACACTAACACAACCATCTCCTCTCAAAAAATAAAATTTGCCCAATCAGGACTCTGAGCCGTGATTGGCATAGTCTTGAACCTAAAAGACAGAGAACCGGTGCTCGGTGCTCCCGCGTTCACGGTATAAAGGGAATCTCTTCCGTATAGAGAAAAAGATATACGTTATAACATAGGGTAAATATTTTACTGTCTTGGACAATTCATAGTTCGTCGGAGTATTCTTTCCAGAGCCTCGTTAGGCTCGATCACGTCGCCTGCGGGTGTTTCACACGGCTCACCCGATAGCCCTCGCTGGTTTTAATTTGGCTGCCCTTTGATATATGTTGTGTTTTACTGTTGTGTTTTTTTTGTACATCCCCACGGTTGGGGTTCCCTGCTCGTTCCGTTTGGGATGGTGGAGCTCCGGGCGCTGTATAGATAGGATACCCCGAAGGAAAAGACGACTGACAGACCTCATGATTGGAGGAGGAGGCGGAAGTGCATGCGTTCCAGGGTGGAACGCGGAAATGGATATGGACGTAAATAGAATGTATGCTTTCTAGTGTGGATTGTGGAAGCAGGCATCCAGCACACACATGCTAATTAATGAACAAATAGCCGCACCTGGGACTCCCACCCACCTGAAACAAGTGGAAGTAATTGGCTATCTGGCATGACCAGACGCCTCTTTACTGGGCTATAAATGTCACCAACAATGGGGGGAGCGCACCTATACTATTGTGCTTTTTATTTTATTTATTTTTTCTTTTATTTTCTATCAACTGATGAAGCCCTAAAGGGTGAAACGCGTATTGTTTTTTTCTTTCTTCTGTTTTTCACTCATATGTTCCAATAAACATCCTTTATTTAATAGGATAGAATCCTTTCTACATTATTGAGTATTGTAGACTTCTACCAGTGGAAGACTTATTGACTACCCAGGACTCTGAAGGGATACGAAGGCCTTAAGATAAGCTAACCACTGAGGGCCATTGGTACTCAACCATTGGAGGACCTGTGGACTACCTAGGATCCTGAAGGGATACCAAGACTACAAGACGAGACAACCACTGAGGGCTATCGGGTGAGCCGTGTGAAACACCCGCAGGCGAGGTGATCGAGCCTAACGAGGCTCTGGAAAGAATACTCCGACGAACTATGAATTGTCCAAGACAGTAAAATATTTACCCTATGTTATAACGTATATCTTTTTCTCTATACGGAAGAGATTCCCTTTATACCGTGAACGCCGGAGCGCCGAGCACCGGTTCTCTGTCTTTTTTGTTGTATTTGGTGTGGTTTGGGACTGCACTTTTGGTGCTCTGGGCGACGGGGTTCACGTTTCATTTTGCTCTGAGTGTCTGTTCTCCACATTTTTCCACTGTATAGTCTTGAACCTGTCTTGCACCTGACCTGTGGTCAGGTGCAAGGCTGTAGCCAATTACAAGCTTCAGGCCAGTGTAAAACTGCATTGTGGTGCATAGTGGGTGAACATGCGGCGAACACGCAGAAATGTTCGTAGTTCTCGAACATGCGAACAGGCGATGTTCGAATCGAACTCCGAACCAATTGAACCGAACAGCTCATCCCTACTCTCTACTAGGGATCGGCGTTCGGTTCGATTCGAACATGAGTTCGATTCGAACATCACCCGTTCGGCGAACTTCGAACATTTCAGGCCGTTCGCAAAAAGTTCGAAAAAACTAATTTTGAATTTTTTTTAAAAAAATCCTAAAAAAATCTAAAAATAAATTGACTCTTTACTGCAGAATATTATAAGCAACAGTTTATTAGATATTGAATTGAAATGGAAATATTTTTAACATTGAAGCCTTTGGGATAAAACAATCTTGTTGCTAAAACATCAGGCAGACAGGCCCTCTAATCAGGCACTGTAGACGGCAGCCTGCCGGGGCCTCCCAAGGATCCCTTGAGGAGCATGTGTCCGCCGGATGACAGAGCTGCGACTGTGCTGACAGGCTGGCCTGGTGCATGTGGCAGAAAGGTGGTGCAGGGAGGGAGCCACTGCACCTGTGGCCACGGCAGACGCCCCCCCCCCCCACAACGAGGATCCAGGGAGCCTCCACTGACTGACCACCAGGGTAAGGTAAGGCGAGACATTTCTAAATAAAAATAAAATCTGAGGACATTTTTAAATGTCCCAAGGAACATAAAATAAAACTTCTTTTTTTTTTTTATTTCTATTGCTCATCTGATTCCTGGATCCACCAACAAGCGCAGCCTCCCGTCTCCCATGCTGTTAGACGCTGCATACACCGGCACGCTGTGTGAAGCTTCTGAGAAGACACGCTATTAGTGTAGAGGGAGCGAGGGAGTGTAGAGGGAGCGATGCAAAATGCGCAGCCGGCTTCCTCGCTTCTCAGAAGTATACTTGTTACTTACCCTGCTTGTTCTGAGGACCCGATCTGTTGCTGGCTTTGCCTGCCATTTGCCTATTCTCTCTGTGTACTCCCTGCCTGTTCTGTTTGCCTCCTGTTGTTACTGGTGTGCGCCGATTCTCACCATATACAGTAGCGCAGTACAAGTGCCTAAACGTTGCTGACCCAGTTTTGTTATAACAACTACTCTCACTCTGCGCCCCTGTCTGGTATATTCCGCTGCTTGTTACTGCTGGTGCGCTTCCATCCTGCCATATACTATAGCGCAGTACAAACATATATTGATCTCAGTCTGTGGTGTATATTGTTGGTGCTGTCTCCCTGGCCTGTGTGGCTGCTAGAGGTTAGGTTTAGTGGTCCCGAGTCCCGACCATCCTAAGGATTGGAGGGTTAGAGATCTGCTACCAGGTCTGTCCTGGGGAATCGTTACAAATATGCGGTGAACGCCGCAGCAAATGTTATTGCTCATGCAATTTTAATGCACCTGTTGTTACTTTCATCCAAAGCCTGCATAAGGTTCACCATAATTTAGCCAAAAAATCACTAAACTTGTTCTACGTGTCCTAAAACGTCTCCTTTTCATACAGGCTGCCGCCCCAAGCAGTTGTTTATGAATAGATTAAAGGAAAACCATTTACCGTCATTTGAAATGTCATTTTTTTCTTTTTAAATGTTTCTATACATCCTACAAATCCGCCACTTCACGGGCAGGTTATGGGGACCTCCTAGGCACGATATTTGAAGGAATTTTTCGTTTTTTTTTCTTAACCTTTATGTCATGAAAAATCACTGTTCCTTTAAAACCTTTTTTTTTTTTACTTTTTGTCCTTGTTTCCTGTCCCCCAGGGCACTACCCGGACCCCCATACACTTTTTATGGCAAATATCTTGCATATATGCCCTCTTGGAGGGCACTCTAAAAATCGAATGTTCGAGTCCCATTGACTTCCATGGAGTTTGAATTCGAACTTTTTCAAATGTTAGTGTTCGAATGCGAACCGAACACGGGGGTGTTCGGCCCATCACTACTCTCTACCATTGTGGTAGCGATTTTAAATAAAGCAAAGAGCAATAAAAAAAATCTAACTGTAAGGGAGTGGCTGCCATTTCATATGAAGTAAGGCCACTCTTGGATTTCTGGGTAATTTGGTGTGAAAACTCAAATCTAACATTTTATCCCAAGTGGGGCTGACTCACTCACACAGCCCCACCAAGGGCTACATTACATATTTTGCAGTAAAACGGGGACGCTAGGGAGAAAAAACCTGCGCCTGCAGTTTTCTCCCTAGCGCCCCCGTTTTACCGCAAAATTACAATGCAGGTGCTTAGAAAGCTGCCTTCATTATTAACGGGAGCTAAGCCCTGGGATGCGTGCAGCAGCGCTAAGCGCGCTGCACACATCCTCTCAATGGAGTCCATTGAAACAGACTGCGGAGGTTACATTACCTGCCGGATCTTGTCTCGCAAGAGTTAGCGTAGTGATCCGCAGGGAGAGACTGGGGGACTTTTTCCCCCCAGTCTCTCCCTGCTCCCGCTGGATGGAGCCACGGTCATCACCACGGGATAGTAGGTGAGTATCTGGATTTTTTTGGGGGGGCCTACTGCTGGTGCTGCTAACGTTAGCACCCAGAATGTAATGTAGCCCCAAATGTGAAAAAATTAACCTACTTTATCCATGCATCTCCAAGATAGAGGCAAACTTGAGGGATAAAATGTGTTGATTCTTTTGGGGATAAAATACCAGTGATTAATTATTTGAAATTGGGTTTCTACCAGATTTAACGAATGAATAGAATTCATGATTTTAAAAAAGGTCCAGCTGGTACCAGCTGATGAAGCCGTGTCTAGATGCGGCAAAACGCATTCTGGAGCTTATTTTATAATATGCTTTAATAAATTTTATTTTATCCTGTCCATCGTTGTGCAATCCTTTGAATCCTTGGTGGTTTATTTTGGGTTTCCCAGCAAAAAGAAAAACTCTTGAGCGAGCATCCAAGAGCTATGGTAGCTCATCAAACTGTAAGTAGGAAATCAGCAAAAAACTAGCTCCTGAGCAAATCAGATCTGCGCAAGGAGAGTCCCTTTTCTTCCTGCTTTTATTGCATGTTTTTGGATGAAAGGCTTCATACAAGGGGGGGGGGTCACCTAAGAAATAAGAAGGCAATAACCCGCAGGCGTGGACCCACTCAGAGCCAGTGCAAGGGCTCTGTATTTTTGTGTAAAATCACTAGACATTAAATATGTGAAACTTCTTGACGAAATATACTGCACCATAATTGTGTTGCTCTGTATTTTTATGTTCGTTGGAGCTTCGATATATATATTACACTATTGTGAGATGCAAGGACCCCATAACGCATTGATTGTGCCATATCAGGTGATATGTATGTATTCTGCATGTTATTGGTGTAGTGGAACCACTAAATTCCGGTACTGGCCATTGGGGTTCCTTGGTGGTGGATACACGTTGTGTAGCGCTGTATCATTTATTTTATTCTTTGGGATCTCTGCCTAAAGCCACCAGGCCCCTTTTAAAGATGGCTATATTGTGACAAAGCCGAACCATCCCAGTGGCATAGGAAGGTGAGGCCGGAGGTGTGTCACAACCTCAAAAAGGCCTGTACATTATCCACCATGCAAATAGATTCGCCTTGTGCCCTGAACAACGGAATTCTCTTCCCCACTCCAGTCTGGCCCGTCTTAGACCTTGCTACCCATATTACTACTCTGTCGCCCTCCACCCACATGTTGTCCGCCTGCAACCCGCCATTGCCCCGTCTAGATGCACTCACTAGCTCCCCCACCTGCAGCGTGCCGAAAAAAGCCAATGACATCGCTGTCCTTATCAATGCGACCTCGTACTCATCCGCACCGAAATTCCCCACAAAACCCCACAAGCACCTCAATAATTGCACGGACACCAGTCTTCTGGCATCTCGTCTCCTCATGTTCCTTTGCCGACAAGGCATGCAACACAACCCCGTTGATACCCCAGCATTGAGCTTGTTTGCCATAAAAGACCGTATCAGTGGTAGAGCATGCCCTTCTGTTTTCGCTCCTTGTTCCATCCATGCTTTCCATTCTGCCCACACCCGTGAATACGACGTTCAGGTCGATGGCGCCAGAGACTCTCTCACCCAGTAGCCAAAGTCCCTGTCCTGATGTTCCACAGGTATGCCGGACAATCCTGCCCCACCAGGTCCGCTCTCGGCACCAAGGCGCAAAACCGGTCCCACTGAAAGTGAGACAGAGAGTCAGCCACCGAGTTCAAGTTGTCCAGGGACGTGTCTCGCCCTGCAGAAAATATTGAGTTCCAGACTGTGCAGCACAAAACAATTCAAAAGCCGCACCACCGGGGAGGGGACTTGGAGGTCAATGAGATGACGGCCGAAACCACCGCCATGTTGTCTGACCGGAATAGAACCCTGCGTCCCCTAAGCCCCCCCTCCCCACAATTTCATAGCTACGAGCAAGGGAAAAAACTCTAAGAACGCCAGATTCCTCAGTAATGGCGTGCCGACCCATGTCTCCGGCCATCGCGACGCACACCATTGGCCCACAAAATAAACTCTGAACCCCACCGCCCTGGACGCCTCCGTAAAGAGCTCCAATTCCTCCACCAGAATTTCTGCCGTCAGAAAACAAGCCTTCCCATTAAATAACACCAGAAAGGTCTGCCAAACTCGCAGGTCTTCTTTTAAGGCCCTGGTGATCTGCACAAAGTGATGCCCCTCCTTCACTCCCATTGTCGCCTGCGCAAGCCCCCTCAAAAAGACTCTGCCCACCCTGATAATCCTGCATGCAAAATTGAGGCGACCCATTCGAGACTGTAGCTCCCTAAACTGCAACTTTTTTGTCCCTAGTGCCCTCTCCACGTCCCGCAAGGCCTCCACTACTTTATCAGCTGGTAGCTGACATTCCCCTGCCATGGAATCAATCTCGATGCCATGGAAGACCATGGTCGTATCCAGACCCACTGTCTTATCAGCCGCCAACAGAACCCCAAATGCTTGAGCCATCCATTGGAAGGACCGCAACAAGTAACAACACTCCCCCGTGCCCCCGTCTCACACACAGGAAATCATCGAGATAATAGACTAACCTTTTCGAGCTGGCCACCCTCCTCACCACCCATTCTAGGAACATGCTGAACTGCTCAATAGAACGCGCAAGAAATAGCACAGCCCATCGGAAGACCAAGATCAACATAGGTTGCCATTTCGAGGGGGCTTTCTAACAGATGATGACAGTCCGGGTAAATCCTGCTGACTGTATGACCCGGACCGCAGAATCGAACGAGGTATATGAAACAGAGGAAGATACAGGAGAGATGTCATTGTTCACTGAAGCCCCTTTTGGGTATGAAAAATGATGGATCATTCTAAAAGCACCTGGTGTCCGCTTTGGGACAACCCCTAACGGTGAAATTTGGAGACCCTCCAAAGGGGCCTCCGTAAATGGCCCTGCCATTCGACACGCTCGCACTTCCTTCTCTAGTTTAGCCCTTTAACACTTCTGGGTATTCCGCCACGGATCTCAAGTTCTTCAACTCCCCCCCTCCCATTCCTTAAAAGGGATTCAAAACCGGCCTTCAATCCCTCCCTCAAGAATTGCGCATCCTCCCATTTAGCGTACAAGTTTAGCCATGGTTCCATCGTGCCTAACTTCACTGGCATGATTCCAATCTGCAACCGCGACTGCTGTGCTCCTAGTCCGTTTAAAGCATCTTGTTTGCGCGTGTCCCCCTCTGCACCCTGTACACTCATGTCTGAATCTGCATGAGTTCCCGAACTTGCATACCGTGGAAATGTCCACCAATAAAATTTTAAGTTCTATTTCTAACCACCAATCTTAGTTCTGGAAGTGGTTTTTCCACTTTTCTCTGACCTTTCACATTTGCATACCGCCTCATTGAACTGCCAGCATGCTCCCCTTTTTGGCCCTGGCGGCTGTATACTGTTAGGGCAACTGATGCTGTGGAAACATGAGCCGCATCCAAAGTGTAATCTCAATTCGATCCCACCACATGCTTGGGTGCGACACCAAGCGTTGACGAAACTGTTCGTCGTAGTCCCACCAGGCCCACCCTCCATAAGTCTTACATGCATCCCAGATGATGTCCACATAGCAGAAAAGTGAGGAGCACAGCTGTGGCGTGCGCTCGCCCATCACATTCACCAAGATACAAAATGCCCTGATCCAATTCACAAATGACCTGGAAACCCTCTGAAACCGTTTTCTGCGCTCCTCCTCCTCCTCCTTTTCCCCTCACTCTTCACCTCATCCCTCGCCCCTTAAGCCCTGTCTGATGCAAGTAGGGAGAATAAGTCCACGTACTCCCCACGCCAGATGCGTTCTTTTACGTCCTGCTTTAGGTGCATGCCCAGTGGGCCAGCTGAGGTACGATATGGTCTGCTAATTGCAGTTTTTGGCACTCCACTTCACTTCCGCCCTGCCCCTGCGCTTTTCTTGACCTGTCCCTATGTGACTCGGGCCCCCCCCCATCGCGTCACAAACAGGCCTGTCGGCTATCGTTTCTGCTGCCTTCTCCGCTTGCCACACTTGCCTAACGTCGCTGCCCCTTTCCCCCTGTGAACCTGAACCTGCCCATGCTGCTAAGAAATCCTGCAACCTGCCATCAGCGTCCCCCCCCGCAACTCACCACTGTTTTCCGGCGCCCCTGAGACCGTTGGCTTCTCGGAAAGTTTTAGCACTGCCTCCAGCCATAACCCTTTAGTATATTTAACATGGGCTCTTCTGCTTTATTTGAGCCTGCTAGGTGCGGCGGCTGCTTCCCCTGGAGGTAGCCAGATGCTCTGCTGAGCGTTGTGGCTATTCATCAATACTTTCGGGGTTCTGCTGGATAGCTCTCGTTCCCTGGTTACTCCTGCAAAAAGAGCGCCCTGATCCAGGGACAAGGGACCGAGCGGCAGTGGTTACAAACTGCCCAACAGCTGATGAAGTTTGTTTGCCTTAGTGCTCCATAGCCGTAGCCGCTCTGTTTTGGGACCATCGATTGGAGAGGTTCCCGATGGAGCTTCCTCTTCAAACTCACCCCACAAAAGGCAACCCTCCCTGGGGACCTAATGTCCGAAAAGCGCCCTGGTGGGGGCAAAGGGGGCTCCAGGGCAAGTGGGTGAACAGGAGTAGGGTTTTGGCAGCTTGCCAGCAGTATTCATGATCTCCTGGGGAGCCTCCTGCCTTACACAATTTAAGGTAAGCCAGGGTACACTTTGCAGGAACACTAAACATTCCATATTTTGTTTGTACAATTGGTACTGGTACAAGCTGGACACAGAGGGGAACAAGTTATTAATCAGCACAGGAGATATACAGACAAACTAGCAGTCGGGCTGTTTCAGTGACTGATAAATTGTAGCAAGCATGTACTCCGTGGTTACTGGCAGGATCGGTGCAGGGGAAAAACATGATTAAATAGAATTCTAGGAACATTTTTACAATAAATCTAACCGGGGAATTTGTTCATATAAATATAGGGTAAACGAAATATAACAAAATAAGAATGAAATTAAACTAAATAAATCCTGTGGCGGCCAATCCGTCACACCTGTGAACCCCCAAGCCTGTGCTTGCCATGTCTCTCTGGGTCCTCGACCAATTCATCATATAGGCGTGCCGGTGGTTTGGTGTTTCGCATGGGTCTGCCCTGCCTGGCTACCCTCCCCCACTGCTGGTCTCCCCATCTCCATGGCCCATGCTACCCCCTTGAGAGATATGGATCTCCTAAACTCTGCCACCAGTTGTTCTACCTGCACTGCACCGGCCATACTCACTGCTCCTGAATACTGGTCGTCCGCTGGTCATGGGGATACCCCTCTGCTGCCCTCAGACAATCTCTGCACCCTTCTCCACTCTGCTTGTATCGTGGATGCTGCTTGCTTCCTCTTCTTGCATCCACAGCACCGATAGCAAACTTTTTTTTCCTTTATTCCAATTTGCCGCCTTCATCACGCAGACCAGCTGCCTCGTCACGTGGCTTTGTCCCCAGCTGTTGATGGCACTGATTTCGCATCTTCTCTTCGTGTCCCCCACTGGTTGGTTTAACCTCCCGGCTGCCTGCAACTCACTCCATCCAATGGTGCTGTTCTCGGTCCCTGCTTCCAGCTGTCTCTCTTGGTGCTGCTCCCAATGTCCCACGCTGGCAGCTCCCGATGTCCCGTGATGGCTCCTCAGGTCACAGCCTCCTCCGCTGCTGTCCCACGTGGTGTTCGTCTTTGCTCCTTCCTCTCCTGTTGCTGGCCCCGCCCTGAGCTCTGAGCATAACCCTATGCCATCCTCGTCGGTCACACCCACTCTTCTCCCCCCACCTTGCGGCTAGGTCCTTTGTTAGGTTCCCGCCATGGGGTTAACCCCCTGCTGAGCTAGCAGCCTCGGAGCCCCTCAAGGCTTTTGCACCTTAATGCTCCAGGCCTTCATTTAACTACCAAATCTTTTTCTCCAAACCTCCAAATATGTGGAGGACAATGGTTTATCCAAAGTGGTCAGCATATCCATGATTTTGCCTAAAGCCTTATCTATTCTTTCATGTTTAAAAATAGTTCATTTAAAGTAATAATATCAGATTGTGCAATTATTAAAGAATTACTCAAATAATGCTTCATGTGTTAGTATTTCCAATCTAGCACACTCCCAAACTTGCTTTATGGCCTCTTTTTGTAGTGGCCTGCTTTTACTTATGCTCTCACCTCCGCTGAGACATGTATATGTTATGTTTGTCCTAGGTAAGCACTGTGACTGTGTCTGTCTGCCTTCGCAATACAGCTTTGAAAGCATTCTTTTACTGCATTTCTGATTAAAAGCCAAGTTTTATTTTATTCTATTATATCCATTATTTTTTCAGACCATCCAGATATGCTGCAGAGGGGAATGTACAGCGCCTGGAGATGAAGATCACTGGCTTATGGGACTTACTTACAGCTGCTGAGCGAGTCAAGGATAATGCTGCTCGGGAGCGAGAGGAGGCCATGGCCATTGGCATTTTAAAAGTCCAGGCAGCCATAGGGCATAGTGTCTCCTGGAATCCCAGATTATGGGGCTGGCGGAGAAGCTGAGAGCCAAACAGAGTAACGCTGAGAGAGTAGGCGAGAATCTCAAGAAGGCCAGACTGCTGAGTGACCAACTGAGAGCAGACGGAGAGGCAGAGTGAAGAAAGGCCCAGCTGCTTGAGAAGGCTCATCAAGAGCTTCAGGAGCAGCTTGATGCAGAGACCCATCAATGCCACAGTATTGGTGAGCAGCTGCGACAATCTGAAAGTATGCTGCACAGTGCCTACCAACAGCTGGAAAACAAGAGGCTCCAGACCATGCGGCATCAACAGATCCAGGCTGAACTGCAAGCATCAGTTTCTGAACTGGAAGCAAGGACCGTGTGGCTAGAGGTACAGCTGGACGCCGAGATAGTTAGGTGGCATGCCGTCGGTGAGGAGTTACACCAGACAGAAAAGCGGAGAACAACCGCACATTGCCAGTGGAGCTCAAGATGGCCCCAGGTGAGGAGCCAGCAGCAGAGCAGAACAAGCATCAGGGAAAGGAGGCAGTCTACCTTGCTACCCAGCGGCGAGTGTACCCCTTGCTGCTGGAGCCGGACACTGTGTTGACAGAGTGTGCTCGGTCTTCGAGGAAGATGGAGACCCCCGGCACTCCACCCCACCAACAAAGGTGCCACCAGAGAGAGGACCACTTCCCACCTGCCCAGGAGACCAGCTGGACTGGTGAGTGACCACCTGGAGAGGCTACTGGGTTCCTGGTCAGGAAGAAGTACACCCCTTGGGGATTGAAGGAATTGCTGTGGGTTGGGCTCCTTTTGAATGTTTGGGAGGGGGCATCAGCAGAAGGAGAGACTGGGGACTGTAAATGCTGACTGTGTTCTGGTCCTCGGTCTGCAGAAATATCCTGGAGAAAAAGATGTGGGGAGAAGGCCCAGTGTGCCCACTAATGAACATTTTTTCTCTTGACTATAATGGCATTTTACCTGGCGCAGTGAATCTTTGGAGTCACTGGACAAGAGAAGTGGCTTGCCTCTTACCCCACGATTATGGGCCAATGACCGGGGATACCCCGCCGAAGGTGCTTGTGTGCCAGAACCCTGGAACTTTACAAATGGTGCAGCAAAGGGACCGAGGGAGAGGTCTTGACAGTGGCAAGTGATCTGTTGGGATCTAAGCTCGCCCTGATGATCTGGAAGGGGTGAAGATATGTGACGCAATGGCCGCCCCAATGTTTATTTGCATTTATTTTTCCTTACATTTCATGGTCTCTGTATATAGGGTAGAGTGCTGTGCTGTTCTCAAAGTGTATATCTGTATGTTACAGTTACAAGATTTTTAAACTAACAAGTTCCATAGTACTATGCAATGGATAAGACAGGATAACATATGCATGCATGTTGGACACAGAACAGTAGGAGAGGACCCTGCTCAAGAGCTTGCAATCTGTAATCATTTGCCTGCCTCCACCCCCTCCACCAGATCTGGCTGTAACCAGAACTCTTTATCAGTTTCCTTCATTAGACCAGGGTGTGTGTGGGGAGGGGGGGATTTGGTATAGAGTAACGCAGGGGTGTGATTTTTACATTTGAGTGTCTGTACCTGAAAAACTCTGAATAAAGCATTCTGCGTTTTGGTGTGCAAGCATCATAGTCTGTGTGTCGTCTATTCTGTGTGGCTATGATCACCTCCTTGTACAGTGGAAAGGGGCGCCCAGACAGAGGGTACCTAGCGTGGGGGTACCCTGATCCGGAATATGTTGCTTTTGACCACTGTTTTCGTAACACGCAAAAACTAGAGCCGGGATTATTAATGGCTCTAGAGCATGTCAGTTCTCCTAGAGTTTAGTGTTTTGTTTTTCCAATCTTGCATTTAGCAATACTGCACCATATGTTCTTCCCTATTTTGTTCTTATTATTAAGGTGTTTTAGGAGCAGTTGATAAGACATTGTCTTTGTATCTGACAATATAAGTATTGTTTTATATCACAGTACATTCAAAGGTATTTATATTCACTGGAACTAAAAAGTACCCAAAATTGACTAACGGTCAGAGGAAAGTCGTCAGGATCTGAGTCGTGAAAAGGAACCAAATATGCAGGAATAGAAATCTTCAGCAAGATTAATGAGATTTAGCATATATGAGGTTAAATCTTTAGCAGAGTCGAGCAGCAAAATGTCCATATAATAGTTTAGCAGATTCAATAATGCCCAGGATACTTGAGGTTAAGTCTTTAGCTAATACTTAGCAAGTTCAGCAACAGAGATTTCAGGAAACAATTGTAGGTAGCTTGAGTATGGAGACCAATAAACAAGCATTGACTCACTGGGCTTCTGTGGATTTATGCTGAGACTCCTCAATCAATCAGATCCTCATCAGCTTGGTGCTGGGCAGGAGAGCAGGATGATGATGATGTCATTAGCAATGATGTGGTCTTGCGCACGTAGCCAGAACACACCCGGTATGATTGCTACTGTTCTGCCATTTGAGGACTGCGCAGCATGTGATGAATACATGGTGAACCGGACAGTAAGTTCATTATGAGAAGGAAGAGGGGTAGTACCGTGACAATACCCCCGGACAAAGCGACCACTACAGGTCAATCAGGGTGTAAGCTGTGAAAGCGACGGATAAGGTCCGGAGCGTTAACTTCAGAGGCTCGTGACCAAGAGTCATCATCGGGACCGCAACCTTTCCATCTAATAAGCTAATACAGTTGTCTTCTTATATCATGCATAGCCTGAGTCAAGGTGGATACTTGGTTAGTAAGGGAGATCAGGGCATCAGTAACTCCTGCTGGTTCCATTTTGGGCTTGTTTATTATTTTATTTTATTTATTTATTTATTTATAAAGGATTTTACCAGGAAGGATACATTGAGATTTCTCTCGTTTTCAAGTATGTCCTGGGTTCGAGAACATTGAGTGGTTACAGAAATACAAAATAGTAAAATGCAAGATATTAACACAGGACCAAATATACAGATTAACAGAAAAATAAATATGGAGGAAATGTAGTCATTATGTTACATGTTTACAGGTGCATTTTGTATTGAGGTATGCTAATAGGGAGCTCTTAAGGGACTTTAGACTGGGGGAAGATTTGACGGCGTCTGGGAGGTTATTCCATATTTGCGGTGCTCTGTAGGAAAATGTGGATCGAGCCATTTTCTTTTTGTATTGCGGTATTGCAAGTAAGGTGCTGGTCCTGGATCTGAGGTTATAGGATGAGGGAACTGCTGGGGGAAGCAGCATATTCAGGTAGGGTGGTAGCTTCCCAGAAAAGCTCTTAAACACCAGGTTGGAAAGGTGAAGGGTGCGTCTAGAGTCCAGCGATGGCCAGTTTAGTTCTTTTAACATGTCACAATGGTGGGTCATGTAGTTACATTGTAGCACAAAGCGACAGAATGAGTTATACAATGTAGTAAGTTTCTGGAGGTGTGTTTGCGGGGCGGCTGCATACACTACATCTCCGTATTCAATGGCTGGCATAAGCATTTGTTGTACAATCTGCTTTCTTACCGCGGGGCTCAGGCAGGATTTGTTTCTGTACAGGGCACCTAGTTTGGGGTAAAGTTTAGATGAGAGTTTTTCGATGTGGGGGCCAAAAGATAGATTAGGGTCTAACCACATACCTAGGTATTTGAGAGAGGTGACTGTGGTCAGTGTGCCGTTTGATTTTGTCCCAACACATAGATGGGGTGTTTGCAATTTGTGTAGTTTAGGTTTTGTTCCAAAGAGCATTGTAACCGTTTTGTCAGTATTTAGAAAAAGTTTGTTATTTGCTATCCACTTTTCTACCCCTGTGAATTCTTCTTGCAGCACGGCCTCCAGCTGCGGGAGATTTGGTTTGCTGGTATAGATTACCGTGTCGTCTGCGTACATGTGTACAGTTGAAGCTTTGCAGACATTGGGCAGATCGTTTATGAATATTGTGAATAGCAGGGGGCCAAGTATCGAGCCTTGGGGTACACCGCACGTGACTGGGAGGGGAAGGGAAGTGCTGTCAGAAATGGACACAAATTGAGACCTGTCAGACACATATGATTGGAACCAGGTTAACGTACTATCACCAATACCAGAGTTTTTTAAGTTTTTGTAATAGGATGCCATGGTCTACTGTGTCAAAAGCCTTGGCAAAGTCAAGGAAGATGGCTCCAGTTAGATTTCCTTGTTCCATGCCCGCTTGGATATCATTACAAACTTTTAAAAGGGCAGTTGTAGTTGAATGGTTTGGACGAAAGCCTGATTGATCTGGGGTTAAATAGTTCTGATACTGATAATAATCACGTAATTGAGTGTAGACACATTTTTCCAGAATTTTTGACATTACAGGGAGCAGTGATATTGGGCGGTAGTTGGATACCAAAGTATTGTCTCCACTTTTATGGATAGGTACCACCCTTGCAGTCTTCCAGAGTATGGGTATGTATCCAGTTGCCAGTGATTCATTAATCAGGGTTGCGACAGGTTTAGCAATTGCTGGTGCACTGATTTTCAGCAGCATTGCTGGGATTTGATCAGGTCCAGACTGGTATTTCATTTTTTTGTTACGGAGAAGTTTAGTGATGGCACTGACAGGCACAGGCCTAAAACTGAATAGGTCTGGGTTATGGGGTTTTTGCACTGTTGGTGGGTCCTGACCTTCGTGCGGCCTTTCTGATTGCGTTTCATTTCCTAGCTTAGCAATGAGGGTGGTGGCGCATCCAACAAAATAATTATTAAAAGCATTTGCTACATCTAGGGGGTGTTGTACAGTTTGGTTGTTTACTTTTAAAGCAGCTGGTTGGGAGTGGCTGGGGGGTGCTTGTATGTTACTTATGATTTTCCAAAAATTTCTGGGGTTTGATATGTTATTGTTTAAATTTTCATTGAAGTATTGGGCTTTAGCCATTTTTGTTTCTTTTGTGCATTCATTCCGGCATTTTCGGTATTCACAGTGATCGTTCATGGATCCAGTACTCTTGAACTTTGACCACAGGGAGTCTCTAAACTGGTACATATGCGTGAGGTCAGCTGTAACCCAGGGGAGATGGGCCCCTTTTACTCGCACTTTACGCAGCGGGGCATGGGAATTCCAGAATTGCAGGAGCTCAGACTGAAAGTATTCAACTGCACAGTCTAGGTCTGGGATTAGGTTTAGCCTGTACCAGGGGAGCTGTATGAGATCACTTAGGAAGGATTCAAGAATAAATTTCTTGAAAGACCTGGTGGTTATTACCTTTGGGGGAGATTTCAAGGCCTTTATTTTGCGCACGCAATACACTAGACAATGGTCACTAAAGCTATTAGCAAGAACGCCTGCCTCCTGTATTCTATCAGGAGATGAGGAGAGAATCCAGTCCAGCAAGGTATGGTTAGGGCTTTTCATATTAATGCGAGTGGGGGAGGAGATTAATTGAGTTAGCTGCAAAGTTTTAAATAGTGTGCAGTGTTTATTGTTTTTAGGATTTAGCCAATCTGTATTAAAATCGCCGAGGACCAGCAGTTCACTTTTTTGGTTTTGGGCAAGTAGGTTATTAAGGATTTGAGATATGTCAGAGAGGGAGTGCACTGGAGAGCTCGGTGGACGATACAACCCAGCAACAATGATTGATTTACTGAATGGGATCTCAATTATACCAGAGAGGAAATCAAAGGTGACAGGAGAGCTAGAAGTCTGTAAGGGGGTGAACTTTATGGACTCCTCAACATAAATAACAATTCCCCCTCCTCTCTTTGCTCTGTCTTTTCTATAACATGAATACCCCTGTATTGATATGGCAGAGTCTGGTACTTTTGGGGTTAACCACGACTCTGTGAGCACAAGGACTTTGGGTTTGTAATAGCAGCACCAAGCCTGAAGCTCATCCAATTTAGGGAGTAAACTTCGGATGTTACAGTGCACGAATGAGAGGCCTTTTTTAGTGGGGAGACTAAAGGTTGTGTCACCTATAGGACCAGGGTTAGATTCCACATCGTTTGCCAGGGAAAGTAGCAGAATGAATAGAAATTTGGACAGAGTTTTCTTTTGGTGATACTGTAATTGCACAGTATTAAATCTCTGTGTGGGGGTAGGAGGGCTGGACTTTAGTACTCTCCACCAGCACTCTGCTGACAGGTTAGAAGAACCAAGTAGGCTGAGGATCTGAGTCGTGAAAAGGAACCAAATATGCAGGAATAGAAATATTCAGCAAGTTTAATGAGATTTAGCATATATGAGGTTAAATCTTTGCAGAGTTGAACAGCAGAACGTCCACGTAATAGTTTAGCAGATTCATAATCCTCAGGATACATGAGGTTAAATCTTTAGCAGAGTTGAGCAGCAGAATGTCCATATAATAGTTTAGCAGATTCAATAATGCCCAGGATACATGAGGTTAAATATTTAGTTAATACTTATCAAGTTCAGCAACAGAGATTTCAGGAAACAATTGTAGGTAGCTTGAGTATGGAGAACAATAAACAAGCATTGACTCACTGGGCTTCTGTGGATTTATGCTGGAACTCCTCAAACAATCAGATCCTCATCAGCTGGGTGCTGGGCAGGAGTGCAGGATGATGATGTCATTAGCAATGATGTGGTCTTGCGCACGTAGCCAGAACACACCCGGTATGATTACCATGAGGAGAGACCTGGGGCTGAAGTCCCTGCACTGTTCTGCCATTTGAGGACTGCGCAGCATGTGATGAAAACATGGCGAACCAGACAGTAAGTTCATTAGGAGAAGGAAGTGTCACAGTGTTATATACTGTATATTCTGATAAGGAACCAGATGTAATGGAGATTTGGTCAGTACAATATGGCTGTAGAAGATAAGGTTAGACGCCACAACTACTGGTCTTGGACATTTTATTTAGGAATATAGCGTTGTCGAGGTCACAAGCAGTGTTCAGCAATTTGGGCAGCAGACGATAGCGTTGTTGAGGCTACAGGCAAAAGTTCAGCAACTTGGGCAACAGAAGTTAACTTTGTCGAGGTCACAGGAAAAAGGTTCAGCAACTTGGGCAGCAGAAGATAGCGTCGTTGAGGTCACAGGCAAAGGTTCAGCAACTTGGGCAACAGAAGATAGCGTCGTTGAGGTCACAGGCAAAGGTTCAGCAACTTGGGCAACAGAAGATAGCGTCGTTGAGGTCACAGGCAAAGGTTCAGCAACTTGGGCAGCAGAAGATAGCGTTGTTGAGGTTACAGGCAAAAGTTCAGCAACTTGGTCAACAGAAGATGGCGTTGTTGTGGTCACAAGCAAAGGTTCAGCAACTTGGGCAACAGAAGATAGCGTCGTTGAGGTCACAGGCAAAGGTTCAGCAACTTGGGCAGCAGAAGATAGCGTCGTTGAGGTCACAGGCAAAAGTTCAGCAACTTGGGTAACAGAAGATAGCGTTGTTGTGGTTACAGGCAAAGGTTCAGCAACTTGGGCGGCAGAAGATAGCGTTGTTGGTCACAGGCAAAGGTTCAGCAACTTGGGCGGCAGAAGATAGCGTTGTTGGTCACAGGCAGAGGTTCAGCAACTTGGGTGGCGGAAGATAGCGTTGTTGGTCATAGGCAAAGGTTCAGCAATTTGGGCGGCAGAAGATAGCGTTGTTGGTCACAGGCAAAGGTTCAGCAACTTGGGCGGCAGAAGATAGCGTTGTTCGGTCACAGGCAAAGGTTCAGCAACTTGGGCGGTGGAAGATAGCGTTGTTGGTCACAGGCAAAGGTTCAGCAACTTGGGCGGCAGAAGATGGCGTTGTCGGTCACAGGTAAAGGTTCAGCGACTTGGGCGGCAGAAGATATCGTTGTCGGTCACAGGCAAAGGTTTGTAGGAGAAGGAGATACTGAAGTGAATGTCATTCAAGATCACTATCAAAAGTTGAGGAAATTGCTAGATCGTCAGCCCAGGGACTTCATGCAGATCCAAACAAAGTCAAAGCCATTACTGAAATGCCCAGATGCCTTGGATGTTAAAGGTGTACAGGGATTTTTGGGGATGGTGAACTATCTTTCAAGGTTTTTTGAGAATCTCTCTGATGCAGGTGAACCACTGCGCCAGCTAGTCAGAAGGATGCAGTGTGGGAGTGGACTGAGGTGCAGGAAGTGGCATTTCAGCAGATCAAATCCGAAATCAGCAGTGCTCCAGTACTTAAGTATTATAACCCAGTCGACCCATTGGAATTACAATGTGATGCATCAGAGAAAGGACTGGGAGCAGCGCTGATGTAAGGTAAACAACCAATAGCTTATGCAAGCAGAGCAATGACTGAGACAGAGCAGGTGTCACGCTCCTCGCCGGCGGCGGCGCCACAGATGATAAAACACGCTATTGCATTCCTCATACTGCAGGGCAGCACCCTTCAGTTGCTGCCACAGAATAAACTGTTGCCGTATCCAGCTCTGCACTAAGTATCAGGTGCATCGCATTATTCAGCTGGTTGCCTCTATATTACTCAACCACACCCTTACCTAGGGGCTTCAGCATCAAACTTCACTTCCAAGTGGAACTCGTGCAGCCAGGAGCCTGTTTCGCTGACAAACCTGTGTGCAGGATTTACAAGATGATCTGACGGCTTGCTTGCCTACCAGACAACCGCCTTCCATACCCCTGGCTTCATATGTCTGGCTTCATCTAAGTGAACCCCTCTGGCTTCACCTCAGAGAAACCCCTCTGGCTTCATCTCCGAGAAACCCCTCTGGCTTCATCTCAGAGAACCCCTCTGGCTTCATCTCAGAGAACCCCTCTGACTTCATCTCAGAGAACCCCTCTGGCTTCATCTCAGAGAACCCCCTCTGGCTTCATCTCAGAGAACCCCTCTGACTTCATCTCAGAGAACCCCTCTGACTTCATCTCAGAGAACCCCTCTGGCTTCATCTCAGAGAACCCCTCTGGCTTCATCTCAGAGAACCCCTCTGGCTTCATCTCAGAGAACTCCTCTGGCTTCATCTCAGAGAACCCCTCTGGCTTCATCTCAGAGAACCCCTCTGGCTTCATCTCAGAGAACCCCTCTGGCTTCATCTCAGAGAACCCCTCTGGCTTCATCTCAGAGAACCCTTCTGGCTTCATCCAGAAGAACCCTTCTGGCTTCATCCAGGAGAACCTCTCTGGCTTCACCCAGGAGTACCCCTCTGGCTTCATCCAGGAGAACCCCTCTGGCTTCCTCCAGAAGAACCCCTTTGTTTCATCCAGGTGAACCCCTGCATTTGTCTAAAGGACTTACCTGTGTATCATAGACTCCCTGCATACTGGACTTTTCCTTTTACTTCAGTTTATCCTGCTTCAAGAACCGTCCCTGTGTGGTCAGTCTGTCTGTCTGTCTGCATCCCTTTTCCTGTGTTATCCCTTCATGTTCTGTGAAGCTTCTCAAATAAATCCCTTTCTTGTTGCAATCCATTGCCTCCTTGTGTCACTGCACCTCTGGGCTCGCAACCTCACCCACCTACTTGGTTGAACGTTACAGCAGGGTTATGCACAGATAGAGAAGGAGCTGTTAGCTGTCCTTTGGGATGGAAAAATGTCATCAATTCACATTTGGCCAGACAGTAGATGTACAGTCGGACTATAAGCCCCTTGAAAGCATTATGAAGAAACCCTTACTTAAGCACCCAGATGTCTTCAGCGTATGATGTTACGCCTTCAGATGTATGATCATGTATCAGATACTGCCCAGGAAAGTATATGGCAGTGGCAGACACATTGAGTAGGGCATATCTAGAAGAAGGTTCCACGGAGGGCTCAGTGGAGCACCAGGTTGAACCTATAAACATGCTCCAATATCTACCAATCTCCCAATCTACAACAAAGCACGGATAAAAGACAAGACTTTACAAGCAGTGAAGCAAATTGTGTTGAGGGGATGGCCTCATGCAAAGGAACAGGTGCCCCTAGAGGCTTCACCATTTTACAACATACAAGATGAACTGAGTGTACAGGATGGTATTTTGTTCAAAGGCGAGCGAATAGTTATTCCATCTGACCTACGAACAGATATTATGTCTTGAATACACTCTTCATATTTTGGAGTGTAAGGATGTCTATGCAGAGCCGGGAGAGTGTTTACTGGCCAGGAATGAATGCACAGTTGAAAGAGTATATTGACCAATGTGACATATATCGTACGGTTGATACTAAACAACAAAAGGAGACATTTATGCCTCAAAAGATCCCAACTAGACCATGGGAAAGTCTTGGCATCGATTTGTTCACATTCCATGGCAAGGAGTATTTAATAACATTGGACTATGACTCTAATTTCTGGGAGATAGACCAGCTGCAGGATACTAGATCTACTGCAGTAATAAAGAAAATTAAAGGCCCATTTTGCCAGATATGAAATTCCAGACACTGTGGGCCATATTACATTCTCTGCGCAAGTGGTTTTGCGTGCGCAAATGCGCATTTGCATGAGGGGAAAAACCATTTGCGCGCAACGTCGTGTTCCTATCTATGTGCAACGAACGCGCGTTAACGTCTACCGCGGGTGAACCTGCGCAAACGAAAATTTGTGCGTGCATCCTATACTTAACATTGTCAGCGCAAATGCGTTCGTGCGCTGGTACGCGGATGGTATTTCAATCTGTGTGCAACGAAGGTTTGTGCAAATTTTCATAACGTCTTTGAAAAACAGGTGGTAACTGTAAATTTGATCATCCTGGCCGAAACGAAATACACCAGCACAAAATAAAAAATACAGCACAGTACAGTTACACATTCTACACATACCCAAACAATAAAATTAATAAATTGCTTTATTTTATTTTTTCCTGCAGCATATATACTCAGATTGACTTTGACAGGCGCAACATCCTAACGTTAGAAAATGGTGGTTCTTAATTCTGATTGGCTGAATCCCGTGAAATAAACAGTCCGAACACAGATTTCTGCGTGCAACGTACTTTGCGCACATTTTTGTGCGTGGTTTTTCCGCACGCAAATTTTTGACGGATGAAAAAATGCGCTGAGAACACGTACATTTTCGCGCGATCGCGTTTTTTTTTGTGCGCAAAAAAATTGCGCTTTGCCAGCACAATTACGCAGAGAATGTAATATGGCCCTGTGTGTTCAGATAATGGACCCCAGTTTATTTCAATGGATTTCAGGACATACTTGAAAACGACAGAAATCTCAATGTATCCATCCTGGTAAAATCCTTTCTCAAAAAAAATTCAAATTTTTTTTAAACACTTTAGTGTGAATTAGGACATTGACCACGTTACCTCATCACAACCTCATCACAAGGATACCCTCTAAGCAATGGGAAGGTAGAGTCAGCAGTAAAGACAACCAAGAGAGTGCTGCAAAAGGCTGTGTCTTCTGGAAATGATCCTTATTTAGCATTACTGGATCATTGTAACACACCAACACAAGGCATGGAGTGTAGCCCTGCTCAAAGACTGATGGGTCGACGAACCAAATCATTACTTTCAAAGTGAGGGAGTCTGTTAAAACAGGAGCAAGTGATGAATGACCGGCACCAAAGCCTTTGCAGGAGCAAACAGGCATTGCAAACGACTCAATACAACAGGGGAGCCAAAGACATGAGGCCTCTAAATGTGGGTGAACAAGTGTGGATGCAACCTCCAATGAACCAGGGAAAAGAGTGGCGGAAAGCTTGCCTAAGAGCACCGGTAGGAATCCGATCATATGAAGTGGTAACAGAGTCAGGACAGGTTCTGGGAAGAAACAGAAGGCACCTGAGAGGCACTGAACGCTACATGCCTCAAATAAGGACACAAACTAGCACCCATGAGGAATATCACATAGGAGGATACAAACCAGCCATCAACAGCAAAAAACACAGAAGAAGGTCAGACACAGATACAATGCAGGATGAAAACAGAGTCCTGCTAGAACAACCAAAAGTCTCCAGAAACACCCAGACTAGAAGTGGGAGATGTATCCAAAAGCCAGCATATCTAAATGACTATGTGGACTACGTTTACACCACTGGAAGAATGCATCTCAGGAACCGAATACCACCTGGAATTGAACTAAAGAGATAGCACCTTCCATTTCCCGAAAAGGAAGAGAAAGGGTTCAAGTGGTTATGTACTAAAACAGCATATGTATGTTTATATATAATAAGAGCAATTTTCAAGAAAAAATGTAATATATACTGAATAACTCACGCATAGGATGGAAGTACTGTAAGATTGGAATACTTATATTTAGTTGATTTCTTCTCTTTTCCTTGGTTCCAGCGATGTAATCCAGATTCCAGGGTGGGATGGACAAATAACTGGGCTTAGGAAAAAATGTGTATCGATGCAAAAGACCAGACAGCAAGACATGTATAAGAATAAAAAATATTGACTTTTATTTAAATTAAAAAAGCCATATGTCAGGAATAAATCAATTTATTTTTTTTGGTATAAAATAATACAAAAGCTTTAAAAGGATCACCAGAACGCGTTTTCGAAGTATAGGCTTCCTCAGTGAGTGTCCTTTTGAGGCAGAATAATCTCTTAAATCAATCTGAAAAAAGAGGGTGTGTATGTCTCTATTTATAGTTTTTTCTGGTCTTGCTGCACATTTAAACTTAATAGGGAAAAGGTATGCTGCATCTCGACGTCTTCTGGGTCCCTGGTGTGTGTTCCACCCTGAATAACATGGTGACGTCATCTGGTACTGTGTGTGTGCATCTTGACGATCCTGCTGGAAGCGTATTGTTCATGATCTCAGCAGATCTAGTTTCACTCTCGGCATCTACAGAGAGAATTAATGGCAGTCATTGGCAATCTGTTTTAAAAAGGAATTATAGCCAGTGGACATATTTCAAAGAGGAGTCTTTTCTAATGGGCATAATCTTATAAATAAGAAAAGTTCTGAAACAACATCAAGAGTGTCCAGTGTCTCTGTTATTAGTAGTGATTCCTTTCTGGTTCTAATTTAAAGTGGTATTTATGTGGGATTTAATAAATTGCCCAAGGAAATGTAATATTCTATTGTGTGCAAGTGCAAAAAAGTGAATCTTATCTAGAAATGTGCGGAAGGAAAAGATCTAAATTAGACAATATAAAATATTAATAATGGAAACCTGTGTTTCTCTCTTTGCATTTACTTGCAAACACCGGTGCTGTACACAATCCCAAAAATTCATTAAAATTATGACAATCCTCCGGGACGGCCCATTGTCTCGGCAGTTGGTGGTCTACTGGAACCCTTATCCAATGGCTAGATTATTTGATTAAGAACCCAGTCAAGAGTGGCTTGACCGCCAACTGCAATGGCCTCACATTGAGTGAGCTCCATCTCACCTCCGGCGAAACCACAGCATAGACCCAGCGAATGTTGTCATGGGCAAAAGCAAAAAGGCCCCCCAGACTCCAGGAGCGCCTTCCACAAACCCTGAATCGCCGGCGCCTGGAATCCGCCAATACTTCGCCCCGCAGCTGGAAGAGGACGGAGCCCCGCCACCACCTAAAATGGCACTGACCCAGACATGCGGCCCTTCATCGCCATCTCCCTCTTCCACCGATGCGTGGGATGCACCGGAGGACATCAGGCAGCTCCTGCACTCACTGCCTACCAAGGAGGATCTGACGGCAGCCACAACATCTTTACGCCAGTCCTTGGCGGCGGACATTGAGCGGCTCAGGGGAGACCTAGGAGGCCTACAATGCCATGTGGAATAGGTAGAGAGGGGGCAAAAAGAACAGTCAGACCTCGTGGATGCCACAAACGACCACATTGTTCAGCATTAGGGATGAGCTGTTCGGTTCGGACGGTTCGGAGTTCGGACCGAACTTAGCCTGTTCGGTCTGCTCGCGAACTCCGAACATTTCCGGGTGTTCACCGGATGTTCGACCACAATGGCCCACAATGCACTTTTACACTGGCCTGAAGCTCGTAATTTGCTACAGCCTTGCACCTGACCACAGGTCTGGTGCAAGACAGGTTCAACAGTATGTCAATCACGGCTCAGAGTCCTGATTGGGAAAATTTTGCCCAATCATGGGCTCACAGAGCTAAGTCCCGCAGCACACTATATAAGGTTTCCACGCACCGCTTCAGCATGCATTTGAGAGGAGATTTTATAGGAGATTGTTGTTGTGTGTTATTACTGCCGGTCTGCCACACTACTATATCTACCAAATATCTGGGAATTGAGGTGATGTGTGTCTTGTCACTGCCAGCAAGTATTTTGGGGTCACAAATTTCCACAAAACATTTGGGAATTGAGGTGATCTGTGTCTTGTCACTGGCTGCCAGCAAGTATTTTGGGGATCACAAATTTCTACAAAACATTTGGGAATTGAGGTGATCTGTGTCTTGTCACTGGCTGCCAGCAAGTATTTTGGGGGTCACAAATTTCTACAAAACATTTGGGAATTGAGGTGATCTGTGTCTTGTCACTGCCTGCCAGCAAGTATTTTGGGGGTCACAAATTTCTACAAAACATTTGGGAATTGAGGTGATCTGTGTCTTGTCACTGGCTGCCAGCAAGTATTTTGGGGATCACAAATTTCTACAAAACATTTGGGAATTGAGGTGATCTTCTGTGTCTTGTCACTGCCAGCAAGTATTTTGGGGGTCACTAATTTCTACAAAACATTTGGGAATTGATGTGATCTGTGTCTTGTCACACAGCCAGTGCCACGCAGTATTTTGGGGGGTCACATTTCTACAAAATATTTGGGAATTGTTATAATCCGTGTGTTCTCACTGGCTGCCACCCATCAGGGGTCTCACTGATTTATAGGAGGTTTCTGAGATTTGTAATCTGTGGATTATCGCTGCCACCCATCAAGGGGTCTCACTGATTTATAGGAGGTTTCTGAGATTTGTAATCTGTGGCTTCTCACTGCCACCCATCAAGGGGTCTCACTGATTTATAGGAGGTTTCTGAGATTTGTAATCTGTTGCTTCTCACTGCCACCCATCAAGGGGTCACGCTGATTTATAGGAGGTTTCTGAGTTTTGTAATCTGTGGCTTCTCACTGCCACCCATCAGGGGGTCACACTGATTTATAGGAGGGAATTGTAATCTGTGTCTTGTCACTGGCTGACAGCTTTCAGGGTGTCTCACTGAGTTATACCAGAGTTCTGTAAATCTTTTAATCTTTATACCAGAGTTGAATCAGAGTTCTGTATATATTTAATCTATATATCACTCACCATTTCTGAAAGAACAAAAAGGACAGGCAGACGCTCCCAGACACATATAAGAGGGCAAGCAGCCCCTGTGTCGGGAGGCTGTGCCTCTGGTCATGGTGGACGTGGTTCATCCTCTGCAGGGGCACGCTTGTCCTTTCTAACTGGTGCTGGCCGTCTTCTGAAGCAGCAGCAACATACAGAGTATTTGGTGGATTGGCTAACCAGGCCATCCTCATCCTCCGAGTCCTCTGCCAGCCAGACTTGTAGTGCTTTACAGTCCACCTCAGCTACCAAAGCATCTAATGCAGCCTCCAGGTCCACAGCTACTCCTGCCGTAGCCTCGCTATCACACACGGAGGAGTCAGCTGAATTGTTTGACTACAATGACAGTGACATGCTGCTTGACAATGCGCAGCAAGTACAGTGCTCTGATTCAATCTCTGAGGTCAAGGAAGGGAGTATAATCAACCTAGAGGAAGGGGGTGCCAGTGATGACACACAAATAACTGGCACTCATGTTGTCCCAACAGCTGCAGCATACTGCCAAGTTGGCTCCAGTGATGAGCAGATAGGGGGTGAAGATGACATTGATGATGAGGTCACTGACTCCACTTGGTGCCACATCGAACAGAGGAATCAAATGAGGAGGAGGGGGAGGAGGCACGGCAAACACGAGGCACAACATCCTCTATGACAAACCGTAACACTAGCCAGTCCAAGGCATCAGATATCAGAGCTGCTCCGGTGCAGAGCGCTGTTGTCTCAAAGCACAAACGCAGGAACTCTGCTGTCTGCTGGGAGTTATTTAAGAAATGTGCAGCAGACCCCACCGTTGCTATTTGTAATCTATGTCAGATGAGGCTTAAGCGTGGGAAAGACACCAGAAACACTTGGGTACAACGTGCTTGAGGCGACATATGACCTCCTGCCACACATCCCGTTGGCGCAAAACTTTGCGTAGGTCCTCCTCCTCCTCATCCGTCTCTACCCCCACTGTATGTTCTGCCATGTCATTGCCTACAACCTCCACTGACAGGGATGATGCTACAGTAATGGATGTACCAGCTCCTTCCTCACAATGTGACATCATCCCATCAGTTGAAGATTTACGCAGTCAGATTACGTTGCTGCAGCTGATGCAGCGTAAGACAAGATATAGTCCCAACCATCCCCAAGCACAGCGTCTAAATGCCAGCTTAGCAAAATTACTCGCATTGCAGCTGCTGCCTTTCCAGCTGGTGGACTCTGCTCCCTTCCGTGAATTTGCTGAATGTGCTGTACCACAGTGGCAGGTTCCAAAACGCCATTACTTTTCACGCAAGGCAATTCCAGCACTATACCAGCACGTGGAAGATAATGTTATCCAGTCATTGGGAAAGGCAGTCAGCAACAAGGTGCATGTGACTTTAGACACGTGGTCCAGCAAGCATGGACAGGGTCGTTACATTTCCTTCACGGCACACTGGGTAACTCTGATTGCAGCTGGGAGGGATCCAAGACGGGGCTCTGTGCTGGAGCTTGTTCATCCACCACGCCTCCAGAAAGCTGCTTGTATGAGATCTGTCTGCTCCACCACCTCTCCCTCTTCCTCCTCCTTTTCCTTCTGTGTCTCTGGCGAAGTGGCAGTTAAAACCGACGCCTGACAGGGTCTATGCAATGGCTCAAGCAAAAAGAAGCCATACTGTGCTTGAGCTGGTTTGTTTAGGGGACAGGAGTCACACCGGGCCAGAAATTCTGTCAGCTCTGCAGGGCCAGGTGCAGAGATGGTTAACACCACGCCACCTTCAGCTGGGAATGATCGTCTGTGATAATGGCAGCAACCTTCTCTCTGCCCTACGCAAGGGTAAATTGATGCATGTACCATGCCTAGCACATGTCCTAAATCTAGTGGTACAGCGTTTCCTAACCAAGTACCCAGGGCTGGCAGAGCTTCTCAGCCAGGCCAGAAAAGTCTGCAGCCACTTCAGACGGTCATTCCCAGCAAGCGTTCGCCTGGCAGAAATTCAAAGAGAATTCCACCTTCCCACAAACCGTCTGATCTGTGACATGCCCACCAGGTGGAACTCGACATTAGCAATGCTGCAGCGTCTGCACAAGCAGCAGAGGGCCATCAACGAGTACCTGTGTGAGTATGGCATAAGGACAGGTTCAGGTCAACTTGGTTTCCCCCCCCCCGCAGTGGCTGATGATCAAGGATGCATGCACTGTACTGTTACCATTTGAGGAGGCAACGAGGATGGTGAGCAGGGACAGTGCATACATCAGTGACACAATTCCTTTAGTGTTCCTGCTGGAGCACACTCTGCGGGGAATTATAGATGTGGCTCTAGAGGCAGAGCAGCGGGAGGAAGAGGAGGCCTTCCCTAGCTCTGAAGGCCCCAGTTTTTCCGCAGACAGCATTCCAGCGGGTCCTACTCAGATCAGACAGGAGGAGGATGAGGAGGAATATTTAAGTAGTGGGGGCATTGAAGGTGGGGATTCCTCAAGGGAGGGTTTCGTGTGCCCAGAAACACAAGGGCTTGTGCGTTGCTGGGAGGAGGAAGTGCACGATACGGTCCTCCTCATTGACCAGGAAGACTCGGAAGCTAATGCCACCTCCAACCTACGCTGCATGGGCTCCCTTATAATGCAAAGCCTGCTAAAGGACCACAGGATTCGTGTTATCAAGGAGAGGGATCATTACTGGTTGGCAACCCTTCTTGATCCACGATACAAGGGTAAAGTTGCAGAGCTCATCCTGCCCGCACAGAGGGAGCACAGGATGAAAAAACTTGAGGACACTCTAAAGCGACACTTGTGTAACCCCTTTCCAGGCACTGGTAGGTTACCAAGTGATGACACACGTGCTTCTGAGGCTGCGGATGATCAGAGGAATAGTGGTGAAGGCCAGGGCCGCTTGACTGATGCATTTTTAAAAAAATTTTAGTCCACGACGCCCAGGGACGTCAAATGTAGGCACCCATTGCCAGCGTCTTCACCATATGGTGCAGGACTACCTAGGGGCAAGGGCAGACCTGGATACCTTTCCAGCAGATGATCCACTGGCTTACTGGGTGTTGAGATTGGATCACTGGCCAGAACGTAGCCAATATGCTATATAGCTACTAGGTTGCCCTTCATCCAGCGTGCTTTCTGAAACTACGTTCAGTGCCGCTGAAGGTTTTGTCACAGACAAAAGAGTGCGTCTGTCCACCGACTCTGTAGACCGGCTGACATTTATAAAAATGAATCAGTCCTGGATCAGCAGTTATCAATCCCCTGATGCTGATGTAACGGAATAGATTGGGATGTCTCCTGCATTCACAAAACCTCCAGCACTGAACTCTTCCACAATACCACAAAAGGGTTACGGTGTGAATGCACTTGCTGCCATGAAAGGCACAATATTTGGCTGCACTGACGCCTGTGTCAGATTTATATCATTTGAATTTTTTGAACAGCAGGGTCCAACCCTGCACTCTTACACAATACCACTAAAGGGTTACGGTGTGAATACACTTGCTGCCATGAAAGGCGCAATATTTGGCCGCAATGACGCCTGTGCCACATCTACAGTATATCATTTTAATTTTTTGAACCGCAGGGTCCAACCCTGCATTCTTCCACAATACTACAGAGGGGATACTGTATGATAGTACTTGCAGGTCTGGCACCAAAAGCACAATATTTGGGTGCACTGCCACTGACGCCTATATCAGATTCATATCCTCAGAGGGGTTACGGTGTGACGGCACTATTGCCGACGCTAAAGGCCCAATTTTAAAGCACCTATTGTTACTTTCATCCAAAGCCTGCATAAGTTTCACAATAATTTAGCCAAAAAATCACTAAACGTTTTCTGCGTATCCGAAAATGTCTCCTCTTTTCATACAGACTGCCGCCCCAAGCAGTTGTTTATGGATAGATTAAAGGAAAAGCATTTACCGTCATTTGAAACGTAATTTTTTTGTTTTTAAGTGTTTCTATACATCCTAGAAATCCGCCACTTCACGGGCAGGTTATGGGGACCTCCTAGGCACGATATTTGAAGGAATTTTTCATTTTTATTTTTAACCCTTATTTCATGGAAAACTCACTGTCCCTTTAAAACCGTTTTTAAAAAAAACTTTTTGTCCTTGTTTCCTGTCCCCCAGGGCACTACCCGGACCCCCATACACCTTTTATGGCAAATATCTAGCATATATGCCCTCTTGGAGGGCACTCTAAAAACTGAATTTTCAGCCCCATTGACTTGTATTGAGTTCGAGTTCGAGTTTCGAACATTTTGGAAAGTTCGGGTTCGGGTACGAACCGAACTCAGGCGTGTTCGGCTCATCCCTATTCAGCATCATCACCACCTCACTTCCCTCACCCGCCATATAGAAGATCTTGAAAACAGAAGACGCAGGCAGAACATTAGGGTAAGGGGTCTCCCAGAGAGTGAGAAAACGGCGGAAGATCTGCATCATGCCTTATTGCGCCTTTTTAACAAAGTACTAGGCCGCCCACCAGACACCCACATAGACATTGAGCGATTCCACAGGGCTCTTAGGCCCAGGAGGCCCCCAGAAGCTCCACCACGTGATGTGATTTTTTTATCTACTGCGTTTCAGTATTAAGGAGGATATTATGAGACTGGCGAGAGACACCCCGCGCCTTGTCCTAGATGGCGCCCCGGTCTCTCTATATAATGAGGTCTCCCAATCACTCTGCAAGCAAGACGTGCCTTACGACCCCTTACACTGACACTACAGCAGGAAGGGCTACAATATTGATGGTTACATTCCTTTGGCCTGCAGGTTAGAACGCAGCAGGGCCCGGTGACCATTAGGTCGGGGGAGGAACTGGAAGGTTTTCTACGCGCACTACAACTGCCAGCGGACACATTGGACACTTGGCCGGATATATTGGCCATGTACACTGCTGAACCGTCTCTGCCACAGTGCCCTGCACGCAGGAGATGCCCTCGAGGTTCTCGGCCCTCCACCCAGGGTAATACCCCATCCAGCTCTCAGGAACTCTAGAATACTTCTCCCCTTGTTTTCTTTTTTTGTTCCTCGATCATCTAGGGCATGGACGCTGGTGATTCATCAAACTCCATCTGAGTTTTCATACTTGGCCTACATGGCCTTGCCGCGGGGTATACACCCGCTCGCGACATTGTTTTAGATCTTTTTTCGTACTAATTGTTCTTTTTTTGATACCGTGTGACGGTCGGACACATTTCCCCAACGAGCAGTAACACGCCCCGTCGTGGGCTTTTCCGTGTGGCAGAGTCTGACCTACCCTCCTTGGGGTGACAAGACCGTAATCGCCACACAAGTTGCGATTGCTCTGATAAGTGCTTGTTATTACTGTTATTTCTTATTACTGTTTAGCATTTTCACTCAAGTGCATTTTCTCCATCATCTTACTTAGGTTCAGTGGTCTTCACTGCACTACCGCATCCCTCTCGCACGACCCGGATAAGCTGTTTATTGTGATCCATGGTGTATGTCCCTGACATGCTGAGGGTACTGTCACTGAATGTAGGAGGTTTGAACGTCCCAGCAAAACGCCACATTGCATTACGGAAACTTCGCAATCTTAAGGTTTCTTAAGGTAGCACTCTTACAGGAGACACACCTTTCAGGGCCCCGTGCACCCCTGCTCCACAACCGTGACTACCCCACTGGGTTCTATAGTAATTACTCTTTAGGTAAATTGAGAGGCAATTTTAGTGGCCAGGTTGCTCCCGTTCGCCCTCCAAGACATTAAATGCGGCGCTGAAGGCCGGTATGCACTGGTGAAAGGGACCATAGGTGCCCAAATGTATACTTTTGCCTCTGTATACCTCCCTAACAAACGCCAACACAGGGCACTCAGAGAGATCCTCCAAGTGATTGAGGCCTTCGCGGAAGGGATTTTGCTCATAGGCGGGGACATTAATATGGTCCAAAGGAACGTCCAGCTTAGCCCCGACCATACTTCGCCAAACCAGACTCCTCTTACATAAACACAGGCTAGTCGATAGTTAGAGGGCACTGCATCCGATGGGTAGGGACTACGCCTACTTTAGCGCACTTCACCAGCGCTACACCAGATTAGACTACATATTTGTCCCGTTTCAAAACGCGCACTTAATATGTGAAGTGACCATAGGCATAACGACTTGGACGGACCACTCGCCGGTACGCCTGACATTGGCGACGGCCCTTTACAGACCCGAATCCCTGCACTGGCGTCTCAATGAAACCCTATTAGCTGACGCTGAAGTCCTGTCAGGTCTGACCACTACCCTCGAACACTACTTTGCAGACAATGTACAACCAGACACCCCATTGGTTTGGGAGGCGCACAAGGCAGTGGCGAGGGCATACTTGATATCTCAAGGGGCACGGCTCAAGAGAGAGCGCGCGCGTAGATTTGAGGAATTGCACACACGCATCACTACACTGGAACAGGCACACAAGTCTCACCTCCTGGACGAGACATACACTGAACTAATGTCGTGTAAAGCGGACCTACACGCCCTCCTTAACATAACGCCCTGCAGAAGATACTGTGGACTAAACAACTCTACTTTGAGCACGGCAATAAATGCGGCAGACTCCTGGCGCATTCCCTCCGCAGCCAACGGAATGCTTCATACATTTCTAAAATCCGCTCCGGCGCGCAGGCTCCGTCCTCCCTCCCGCAAGACATCATGACACATTTCCATAAACACTTCCATGACACGTACAATCTTCCCACACAGACGGACACTCAGAACACACTGACTATTGAAACTTACCTACAGAAACACCTCTGTACTTTCTTATCGGATGAAGACAGTAAGTCCCTAGACAGACCTATAACTGGAGAGGAGCTTGAAGAGGCGATCAAACTGACACCCTCGGGCAAGTCTCCTGGCCAGGATGGACTCCCCCTCCAATAGTATAAATCTCTGGAAGGGCTTCTGACCAAACACTGGCTGCTGGCCTTTAACTCACTTACAGAGGGCACGCACCTATAGGCCTCGGCGCTGGCCGCTAACATAACCCTAATCCCAAAACTGGGGAAAGATCTGGAACACTGCGGAAGCTATAGACCTATATCCCTCCTTAACCAGGACCTTAAGCTGTTTGCGAAAGTCTTGGCTAACCGCCTGAAAACCTATGTACCAGCGCTGGTGCATGCAGACCAGACCGGTTTCATCCCTGGGAGGGAGAGTAGGGCAAACACGGTGCATGCGATAGACCTCATCCATGCTGCCACTACAGGGGACCAGGAACCGACTTTACTACTGTCCACTGATGCGGATAAAGCATTTGACCGGGTCAGCTGGCTATTCCTCACTCACACACTGCAAACGATGGGCGTGGGAGCGAACATGCTGACCTGGATCAAAGCACTTTACACAAACCCCACCACTAGGATCAACATTAACGGTGCACTATCGAACCCCTTCCCGATCAGGAATGGCACGAGGCAGGGCTGCCCCTGTCCCCGCTCTTGTTTGCACGGACCCTTGATCCATTCTTGCAGGCAATCCTCACTGACACTGACCTCCACGGCATAGTGGTGGGGAACCGAGAGCATCGGGTGGTGGCATACGCAGATGGCATGCTGTTCTTTGTCCGCCAGCCGAGGATTTCCCTTCCGAGACTACTACAGCTCGTCACACAATATGGAGCCTTAAGTAACTTAAAGATCAACATGGACAAATTGGAAATTTTGCCCCTACACATCCCATTGGACATGAGGGACTCCCTCATGACGGCCTTTCCCTTCCTCTGGTGTGTCACGGGGCTGAAATACCTAGATATTACACTGACGCCAACATGCGCGGCACTATATGCAGCTAACTACCAACCACTGTTGGCGGCCCTGACAGGGGATCTCTTAAACTGGTCATACCCCCACATCTCATGGTTTGGCTGTATCAGCGTGGTCAAGATGAATATATTGCCGCGTATCCTGTACCTTTTTCAGACCCTCCCGATACTCCTACCACGCGCCTTTTTCGCACACATACGACGCACAATCTCTAGATACATATGGGACTCCAAAAAACCTAGGATCGCTTTGGCATTGCTCGAAAGCCCAAACACGATGGGGGGGTTGCGGTACCACACTTTTGGCACTACTACGGCGCAGCCCATCTCCAACGCATATTGGAGTGGATGACAGACGTAGCAGACAAGCAGTGTATAGGGATAGAGCAAGCAAACTCGAGCTGCCCTTTGTCAAAACTTCCCTGGCTCCCTGCTTCCATGTAAAAATGATTGACCACAACCCACCCCTTAATTGATGCCACGCTACATACATGGTGTACGTTAACGACCAAACGCGAACTTGCACCGTTCCCATCCCCGCTGTTGCCACTGCAGTGGCTACCAGAGTTATCCCGAACTTTACGACTGATGGGATTAGCTGACCCTCCTCCCTCGACATTTCTTAACCGCAGGAACACCTGTTGCGTGCGACCACTTACCTGTCTCACAGCCTGACTCCTTCTTAACCAGGTTTCACCGCCATAGACTCATCCAGCAGCTACGCTCACTTTCCACTCTTGATTCGTATACGAGACCACTCACGACAATAGTGGAACGGGGTAGACTGCCCTCCCAATGCCTCTTGGCCAGGTATGACCTTCTACAGTCTGTCAACACTTGCCCATCAGCAGCTCGGGCCAGTTGGGAGAGGGAACTAGACATACAGTTTGACGATCATCAATGGAGATCAATATGTTCGTTAGCTCACACTAGGTCGATGTCCACTAGGGTCCAGGAGGCCAACTATAAGCTGCTCACTAGATGGCATAGAACACCCAACATGCTCAGACACTTACCAGGGGGGGAGGAGGCATCCTGCTGGAGATGTAAGGCACCCACTGCCAACATTTGGTGGTCTTGCCCGACTTTGCACCAATTCTGGACCACTGTCCATGCACGGGTCTGCAAAAACCTGGAACCCCAGCCCCCCTTTTTGCCAGAGTTCTACCTCTTGAGTCACACGGATATCGCCCCAGAGTTGTTTAAGAAGTCGGTGGCTATACGTCTCTTACAGGCGGCATGGCTGGCGATCCCCTTCTACTGGAAACGATCAAAACCCCCTCCCCTCACACTGTGGCTCCATGAGGTGGAGTCCATCTGCTCGTCTGAGGAGCGGTTAGCTTACACGCAGGGGAAGGCCGCTGAAAACACTCTGAAATGGTATTATTGGCTAACAACCTGCCTGCCCAGAATGAGTTGTTCCACACAGACCCAGGGCCATTAATTGTGCATCAGTAGCTGTGACACACTGAAACCTACCATTATTGATTATCTGCTGGACCTGCACTGTCTCTTTCATGTATCAGAACGAACTGTACAGAATACCGCAACTGCCTATCACCTGTTTTATATGCTTTGATTTATGTTATCTTGAGGTACGCTATTATTTGGTAGTTAACTGATACAATAAAGGCTCATGTGTTTTTCAATAAAAATTCAATATGTTAAAAAAAAAAGAACCCAGTCCAGAGTTTGTGGACTTGCCTTAAAGACAAACAGGAATTGTTGCAAAAAATACAGCACTTGGAGTTACCAGATGGTCCAGTCACATTACTTACGTGTGACGTGAAAAGTTTATACACGATTATCTCCAGAGAGGAAGGGGTACAAGCTCTACGGGAGGTATTAAGTCAAGCAACTAATTATAGTGGTCCTCCTATTTAATATACCCTAGAATTGCTTGAATTGGTATTGGCCAATAATTACTTTCGTTTTGACAATACTTGGTACTTGCAGACCACCGGGACATCCATGGGGTCATCGGTAGCCCCAATGTATGCTAATGCAATCATGTATTGCTTTGAGACCACCGAAATTATTCCTCGTTTTCATGATTCGTTAATTTTTTTATACAAGGTTTATTGATGATTTGTTTCTAATCATTAAAGATGGAATGCAACAGGTAGAAACCATTATCGCTGAAATTAATGGTTTGAATTTCCCTGTAACATTAACAATAACAGCAAGTGAAACCACAGTGGACTTCTTGGACGTCCGTATTTATTATCAGTTGGATCATCTCCAATATACTTTGTATCAGAAACCTACTGATCGCAATACGATTCTGCATGCGCAGAGCTCACCCCAGATACCCCAGACCCTCAGAGAATCTATACCATATACTCAGTTTCTACGTGTATTTAGGAACAATTCAGACTGAGAATATCGACTGTCAAATTAAACAAATGTGGGACAGATTTCGGGAATGGGGTTATCCCCGACAGGTCCTCCAACGAGCATTGGATCGGTGTAAAAACCCTGAAAATAAACGAGAAAAAAACTTGAGTTCTGTATTCACCACAACCTTTTCCCCATGTGCATGAATCACAATTGGCCAGTGGTTGGGGGCGACCCAAGTTTACCTAATAGCCTTAAACCTCTCCCTATGATGAGTTACCACCGACCGAAGAATCTGAGAGATATACTGGTTAAAACAGATCCTGTATATTGTTATGAGAAAAAAGAACTGTGGCGTAACAATGGTTGCTTTCGGTGCCTGGGGTGTGTGACATGTAGTCATATGATCTCAGCCAATGAATTCAATCACCTTCTCCCCCATAAGTCCAATACGTATAAAATCCACCAGCAAATAACATGCACCACAGAGTTTGTGGTATACAAGATTACCTGCCCTTGTGGTCTTTGTTATATTGGAAAGACGGATACCACCTTACGGGAATGGATTTGTGGCCACCGCTCATCCGTTCGACTAGCATACAGGGATGGTAGTAGTTACAAGCCTGTCGCCAGAAATTTTTTGGAGAAAAATCGCCAGCTACCAATGCTTAAATTTATGGCCATTGAACATATGCCCCCCCTGAGGAGAGGAGGCGATTGCAGCAATCTGTTTTGTTTCTTTGAAGAGAAGCTTACTGGATAAAGGAACTTGATATGTTGCAACCTCGTGGCCTCAATGAGAGATTTTCATTACATATATTCCTCTAAGCTCCATTCCTCACCCTATTGCCCCCTTGTGTGTATAGGTATACATTTCAGGGGTTGGAGTGAAGGATTGAAGTTATATATTATTTCAAATTGTAGTATGCAATAGCAGGTCCACAATCAAAGATACTCTTCCATTTGTTTTTTTAATTTTTTTTATGGTGCATTACTTTGGGATTGAATGTATCCAAATTATGCCCTCAGCAGGGCAGTGGGAGAAATATTCAGTAAATCCTAGGAGTAACCTTGTTTGGAGTGGTTTCCTACGTGCTGTAGATTATCCACAGGTGATACGCTGGTGCCAGCAGTAATTGGTTGTGGAGGGTGTGCCGACAGCACTGGTGCAGGGAAGCACGGATGGTGAGATCACTGTTTGTTATTTAAACTGTGCAGTAAGCTGTATATTTTTTATCCTGAAGAAAGCTTGTGGGAAACAAGCTGAAACGTTGAATTAATAAAATTTGATACTTATCTACAAAGTCCCTGGAGTGCCGCTGTTTGGAGGAGTGTATATATATATATACTATTTTTATTTTTTTCAACCCCTTAGTGACCGGGCGGTTTTACATAAATCCGTCTTTTAGTGACCGCTGCTGTTTTTACGTTTCTGCGCTGTTAGTGTTTAGGTCAAATTTTCCTCTTACTCGTTTATTCAACCCACACATATTATACACCCTTTTTCCCGCCATTAAATGGACTTTCTAGAAATACCATTATTTCCATCATATCGAATAATTTACTATAAAAAAAAATGAAATATGATGAAAAAATGGTAAAAACACACTTTTTCGTAATTTAATCCCCAAAATCTACAACCACCAAAAAAGACCGCGGCTAAATAGGTTCAAAATTTTGTCCCGAGACTAGAAATACCCAATTTTTACATGTGTTTGCTTTTTAACCCCTTCACTGCTGAGCCAGTTCACCTATGTGCGCTGCGCTCATTCTGACCATTTTGTGCTAATTATTTTGAGATGGCAGCCTAGGTCCTATTTAATGAAACCCCCCCCTAGACAAAAAAACTTTAAAAAAAAAACATTATTTTATTTAATTTTAATTTTTTTTTTAAACCAACCTGGTCATGTTTGATATCATTGGAAAGGCCATGATCAGGCCTTTCAAATTATTTAAAATATGACCATCTAGCTGCCATGGATCGGGAGCAGGGCCGGCCCTACCATGGTGCAGAGCGGAGCAGCGGCGCCAGGCGGCAGAATTCCCGGGCGGCAAATTTTAGCCGCTGGTGCCGCTGCAGCCGCTGCACTATTTTTATATATACATTTTTTTTAAATCGGCGGCAGCATCTACATTTGCCGCGCCGCCGGGCAGGGAATATTGTTCAGGGGACTGAGGATCCGCCCACACGCGCAGTAATCCTGCGCTTCCATTCCTGGCCGCATGTGTGTGGGCGGGTCTAGAGTGGAAGCGCGGGATTACAGCAGTGGACGAATCTTAGCAGCAGCAGCAGCTCCTCTAGTTTCGCAGGGATCATCCATCTGTCTGTGGTAAGAGACCCTGGCCTGCTCTATGCTCCAGCTCATTTTTATTATCCTGCTGAGAGCAGGTGGCCCCCTCTGCTCCTTCTCCCGCGCAAACACTCCCCACGCCGGCCCTCCTCTAATCACTTACCCTGGCTCCCGTTTCTGACAGCCAGGGTCACACCGCGTTAACTTGCTGCAATCAGGACATCATGGCAGGCTGTGATCTCCAGTAAGGCTCTTTGGATCAGATGCTGGAGATCACAGCCTGCCATGATGTCCTGATTGCAGCAAGTTAACGCGGTGTGACCCTGGCTGTCAGAAACGGGAGCCAGGGTAAGTGATTAGGGGAGGGCCGACGTGGGGAGTGTGTGCGCGGGAGAAGGAGCAGAGGGGGCCGCCTGCTCTCAGATCTTGCCTGCCATGAGATTTACCCCTGTGAGATTACACACCGTATAGGATAATGTTGTAACACACTAAATGGAAAGAATGTTTTTAACATGGCTATGTGGGTCTCGTTAACTTCATGGTGGATTTGCTGATCCTTGTGGCTCGTGCAGACCTTTATGATGTTTTGATTTACGTTGCTGGCTCCTTTAAATGGCAGCATGTTTATTGATGCGGCTCCTTTAACTGAGCATCTGGCTATTCTCCGCCGTCTAAACAACGCTACGGACAATGTATGCCGCTTCTATACGTGGCTTAATTTATCTCTCATGCTGTTTAAATGTTTCCTCTTAACACTATACGTTACCGAATGGAATGTATTTTGATCTAACGGAAGGCACTGCATGTTATATTGCTGACATTTTCTTAGCCTCTTGTCATTTGCTCAAACAACTTAATTGTCTGGCATCATTTAGTGTTTTAAAGAGGAGGCTATAAATCATACCTTGCTGCCTTCTAACTAAATTGACCTTTACCAGTGTTTGTAGATTTCAGCAAGGTTATTTAACTGGCATCAATTAATTTGCTGGTTTCCAATAGTGACATTAACCAAATTAGGTACAATCACTGCTTCTCAGTATGGTGTGCAAATGAATTAATGTTCACTAATTTATTGGTCTTTATTATTAGGAGAAAAATAATTGCATACTGAGTACTGTGCTTATACCCACCCAATTGTCTTTTTGAGTTTATACACCATATATGCTTTTATACATGTCAAGTCTTGCAAAAGGTTTCTTTTTCTTTTTTCAATAGTTTTTCTTTATAGCTCTGTGATACGCTCATACACACTGCACATTACTGTGCGTTTTATTGCTGTTGAGCTCTGTCATACTCTCATGCATGTCACGTTTTTTGTTGGGGGGGGCAGCATTTCATCCATCGCTCCAGGCAGCACATGGTCTTGGGCTGGCCCTGATCGGGAGATAGGTGGATCCTTAGGATCCCCTTATCTCTACATGGCAGCTAGATGGTTAACTGGCCCACTGACATCCTCACACATATGGTGAGGTTGTCAGTGGGTGGGGGGGGACCTGGAGGCTTGGCTGACATCCAAGATGTCAGCCCCCCTCCAGGTTCGAATCGCGTTTTGGTGCCAATTAGACTCTCCCCTTTTCAGCGGCGCAAAAAGCATCTCCCTAGCTTCAATGGTTGGGGAGATAGAGGGCTCCCCTCCATTGATTTGCATGGGGACGCATGCTGATGACGTCACCACACAGCGTGGCGACGTCATCAACCTCGCCTGCCCATGTAAATCACATGGGCAGGCTTCCTCCCTGCCAGATCGCCGAGGGATCCAGTGAGGGAGGTTAGTATCGGGCGGGAGGGGGGTTAGGCGCCGCTGACATACCCTGTACGTCCGCGGGTCTAAGGGAGACCCGTGGACAGGACGTACAGGGTACGTCAGCGGTCCTTAAGGGGTTAATTAACTCTCAGGTTGAGTATTTTGACTCAAATAATAGGGTATATGTTTAGTTTATTCATTTCTATCCCTTTAGTTTTCTGTGCAAATGAGTAAAGGAAGGGTGGAATGTGTATTTATTAATACATAAAATTAGTGTGATGGATATTTTTTAATTTTTATTTATAAAAGGATGTCGGGCTTTCCTAGGAGACAAGCTGTGGTAATGTCTCATTTGAACTACACTATATTGCCAAAAGTATTCGCTCACCTGCCTTGACTCGCATATGAACTTAAGTGACATCCCATTCCTAACCCGTAGGGGTCAATAAGACGTCGGTCCACCCTTTGCAGTTATAACAGCTTCAACTCTTCTGGGAAGGCTGTCCACAAGGTTTAGGAGTGTGTTTATGGGAATTTTTGACCATTCTTCCAGAAGCGCATTTGTGAGGTCACACACTGGTGTTGGACGAGAAGGCCTGGCTCTCAGTCTCCGCTCTAATTCATCCCAAAGGTGTTCTATCGGGTTGAGGTCAGGACTCTGTGCAGGCCAGTCAAGTTCATCCACACCAGACTCTGTCATCCATGTCTTTATGGACCTTGCTTTGTGCACTGGTGCACAGTCGTGTTGGAAGAGGAAGGGGCCAGCTCCAAACTGTTCCCACAAAGTTGGGAGCATGGAATTGTCCAAAATGTCTTGGTATGCTGAAGCATTCAGAGTTCCTTTCACTGGAACTGAGCCCAGCTCCTGAAAAACAACCCCACACCATAATTCCCCCTCCACCAAACTTTACACTTGGCACAATGCAGTCAGACAAGTACCGTTCTCCTGGCAACTGCCAAACTCAGACTCATCCATCAGATTGCCAGATCGAGAAGCGCGATGTGTCACTCCAGAGAACGCGTCTCTACTGCTCTAGAGTCCAGTGGCGGCGTGCTTTACACCACTGCATCCGACTCTTTGCATTGCACTTTGTGATGTATGGCTTGGATGCAGCTGCTCGGCCATGGAAACACATTCCATGAAGCTCTCTGCACACTGTTCTTGAGCTAATCTGAAGGCCACATGAAGATTGGAGGTCTGTAGCGATTGACTCTGCATAAAGTTGGCGACCTCTTCGCACTATGCGCCTCAACATCCGCTGACCCCGCTCCGTCAGTTTACGTGGCCTACCACTTCGTGGCTGAGTTGCTGTCATTCCCAAACCCTTCCACGTTCTTATAATATAGCTGACAGTTGACTGGAATATTTAGGAGCGAGGAAATATCATGACTGGATTTGTTGCACAGGTGGCATCCTATCACAGTTCCATGCTGGAATTCACTGAGCTCCTGAGAGCGACCCATTCTTTCACAAATGTTTGTAAAAACAGTCTGCATGCCTAGGTGCTTGATTTTATATACCTATGGCCATGGAAGTGATTGGAACACCGGATTCTGATTATTTGGATGGGTGAGCGAATACTTTTGGCAATATAGTGTATATAGGGATTTTATAGAGCGGAGAAAACTATTTGGGATGATTGTGTATGCATGCATGCATGCAGAAAAAAAAAGAAGAAAGGACAGGGATATGGAACTAAACTCCTAAGTTCCTATATAGTGTATATTAATGAGGCAAGAAGGGAACAATTAACATCAAGGGAATGAGAGGGGAATTTAAAGTATATGGGAGATAATCTAAGTAACTGAGTACTATGTTAGGAATGAAAGGCGGAGGAGTCGTTTATAATGACGAGAAACTATTATGAGGAGGAGGCATCTAGAATCTTACGAGATGAAAGAACCTATCAAGTCCTAAACCATGATCTATCATTACGGATAAAAAACCTCTTCATAGAATGAAGGGAAAGAAATGGGGATCCTCAATAACAAAGAGCATGAATATCTAACTCCTAAGCACCCAATAATACCAGTATTCTATTTCTTACCCAAGATACATAAAAACATAGCCCACTGGGGCGACCCATCATTTCGGGAATTCACTCGGACTCGAGTAAAACCTTGGAGTATAATGATGTGTTACTCCAACCAATAGTTTTGAAAACTGAAGCTTATCTCAAAGATACAATGAACCTGCTACAGATATTAGAAGATCTCGAATGGCAGGAGAACTACATACTGGTAACCAGCGACGTAAGTTGCTATATAGTATTATTCCCCATGATAAAGGTTGTGAGGCGGTACAACATTTCCTCACAATCAGAATTTATACTGAAAGGAATAAAGCTTATTTTGGAAAACAACTTCTTCAATTTCAAAAATACCTTCTTTGTTCAACGAGAGGGTAGGACTATGGGCAAAAAATTTGCACCATGCTTTGCCAATCTATATATGGCCTATTGGGAAAAAAGCAGACAAGAGGAATGGAACATAATATTATATAAGCATTATATTGACGATATTTTCTTAATTTGGAGAGGAGAAGAACAGTTATTGAAAGGATTCCAGGAGAATCTGAATATCAACGATTGGAATATAGTACTAGATTCCACTTATAGCAAGGAACAGGTAAATTTCGTAGACCTAACAATATATATCGAAGATGGCAAAATTGAAACTAGAACATATTTTTAAAAAGTCAACATCAATAGCTTTATTGAAAGAAGCAGTTGCCACTTCGAGAAGTGGCTAGAAGGCATCCCAAAAAGTCAACTGTTGAGGATTAGGAGAAATTGCACGAAACAGGAAACCTTTCAAGAACAAGCAAGTATCCTGATGAAAAATATGGAAGATAAGGGCTATGAACGAAATACCCTGGAAAGAATAAGAGGAGAAGTCAACGAAAAAGAAAGAAAAGAACTGATAAAATATCAACCTAAACAAAAAAATAACTTTGTAGAGAATGGAGGAGTCCCTTTTATATTTACATATAATCAACAAAACTGGCAAATAAGAGCCATCCTTAAACACTGGCCTCTTCTTCTGAAAGATCCTCTTTTAAAAGAAATCCTCCCAGAAAACCCTACGATCATCTGTAGAGGCGCAAAAAACCTGATAAACAAACTTACTAGAAGCCACTATACGAAAGAGTAGACAAACAACAATATGTTTGGAATAAGCAAAGTATTACATCGTTGTGGTAATTGTCGTAATTACCTTGATACAGGCAATAAAAAGGAGATGATCAAGACGTTTGTAGGAGAGATCACCTACCCCATCAAAGAAGTAATCACATGCTTTACAAAGAATGTTGTATATTTACTCATATGTTTCGTGTGGCCTGAAATATGTTGGAAGGACCACGAGACCCTGCAATAGAAGAATTTATGAGCATGTTCGAAACATCAGAATTGGCTACGAAAAACATTAAGGATCCCATCATTTCAAGATCAAGCATAACAGCAATCCTAAAGGCCTCATTTTCATAGGCATCAAGAAAGTGGAAAGAGATTGGAGAGGAGGATATTTCGATAACAAAATCAACAAAGAAGAGATGAAATGGATCTACCTCTTGAACACTCTACAACCAAGCGGACTCTTGGATACTTTAAATTCCCCTCTCATTCCCTTGAAGTTCATTGTTCCCTTCTTCCCTCATTAATATACACTATATAGGAACTTAGGGTTTTAGTTCCATATCCCTGTTCTTTCTTCTCCCTATTTTTTTTCTGCATGCATGCATACACAATCATCCCAAATAGTCTTCTCTCTATAAAATGCCTATATAGTTCAAATGAGACATTACCACTGTTTGTCTCCTAGAAAAGCCCTACATCCTTTTATAAATAAAAATTAAAAAATACCCATCACACTAATTTTATGTATTATCAATGGAAAAGGGGGTAGTTCCTAGTGTCACAATGGATATTAAATATGACAATTTAAATGTTGATGTTACATCATCTTAAACCAACAGATGTGCATTACTCATGTCATATAGGATTCCAATAAAGTGTGTCTTCAATAGTGCAAATGTAACTTCTAGAGAGTACAAAGTGCTAGTGCAACAGTTGATCATGCAGTAATGCAAAGTGCAAATGCAGCAATAAAGTGCATATAGTGCAAATTTGTGCAAATAGATCATTATCGTGGTTAATGGTTTAACCAAAATCCAAATACTGAGGATTTAATGTCCTTATTGTTCACTTTCGAAGTTCCTAGATGAACAAGATGTGCACCAAAAAAGTGCTCTGCAGTCAGTCAATATTACCCCTTTTCACAAAATTAGGGATTACCCCTAATTTTGTGAAAAGGGGTAATATTGACTGACTGCAGAGCACTTTTGGTGCACATCTTGTTCATCTAGGAACTTCAAAAGTTAACAATAAGAACGTTAGATCCTCAGTACGCATTGAACATTGGCGTAAGGTCCTTTTCACTTTTTCCATCGGATGCTAGTATTTGGATTTTGGTTATACCATTAACCACGATATTGATCTATTTGCACAAATTTGCACTATATGCACTTTATTGCTGCATTTGCACTTTGCATTACTGCATGATCAACTGTTGCACTAGTACTTTGTGCTCTCTAGAAGTTACATTTACACTATTGAAGACGCACTTTATTTGAATCCTATATGACATAATGAGTAATGCACATCTGTTGCTTTAAGATGATGTAACCTCAACTTTTAAATTGTCATATTTAATATCCATTGCGACACTAGGAACTCCCCCCTTTTCCATTGACTGTACATTTGCACACCCCTTCGAGTCTGTGCTATCTCCTAGGTGGCAGTATAACTTAGGAGCGCCCCCACCGACTTCTCTTTTCTGGAATTTTATGTATTAATAAATACACATTCCACCCTTCCTTTACTCATTTGCACAGAAAACTAAAGAGAGAGAAGTGAACAAACTAAACATATACCCTATTATTTGAGTCAAAATACTCAACCTGAGAGTTAATTAAATTTAAAAATTATATATATATATATAATATATCAAATAAATACAAAAAGAGTAACACAGGTTTCCATTATTAATATTTATATTGTCTAATTTAGACCTTTTCCTTCCACACATTTCTAGATAAGATTCACTTTTTTGCACTTGCACACAATAGAATATTACATTTCCTTGGGCAATTTATTAAATCCCACATATATACCACTTTAAATTAGAACCAGAAAGGAATCACTACTAGTAACGGAGACACTGGACACTCTTTATGTTGTTTCAGAACTTTTCTTATTTATAAGATTATGCCCATTAGAAAAGACTCCTCTTTGAAATATGTCCACTGGCTATAATACCTTTTTAAATTAGATTGCCAGTGACTGCCATTAATTCTCTCTGTAGATGCCAAGAGTGAAACTAGATAGATCTGCTGAGTAGGGATGAGCGTTCGGTTCGGATCAGTTTGGAGTTCGATTTGAACATCGTCCGTTCGGCTGTTCGAACTCCGAACATTTCTGCGTGTTCGCCGACAATGTGTCAGGATCGGGTAACCCCACTTGCAGACTGTAAGCCAACAGACCCTGACCAACCGGTCCTTAGAAATGGCCGGGTTATGGTCAGTAATACTGAGAATGACGAACACAAATAAAGTGGTGGAGTGCAAAGAAAAACAACCTGCGGAATAAAGTAACCCACAATGCTCTAGCTAGCCGGTCCCTAATAATGGCCGGGTTAAGCAGGGAAAACCAACAAAACACACATAGGCAGGGGTTAAGGAAATAGAGGTCCGTTATACTATGCCAGAAATCAGGGCGCCAGAATACAGGGAAGTCGAGACAAGCCGGGATCGTATAAACCAGGAAATCAGTCAGAAAAGGAATCAAGAAATAACAACAAGGCACTAGGAGTAACAAGAACCACGCTAGGGCAACTTGCTAAGAGAAAGGAAGCCCTTTAAATAGAGCCACAGCACTACCTATTGGTGCTCAGAGGAGACGCCCTGCTCTGCTATAGGATAGCAGGTCATGTGCTGCGATTGGTTGTCCTTCCTGCATGTTGCATCTGATTCGCGGGCAGCACCATTCCCTGTCATGTAGTACACAGTACCCTGGAATAAGGCTTTCTGGATATCAGCTGCTGTGACGGCCGCAACATTTCCCCGGACATGGGGCGAAGGTGCAACATTTCCCCAGACATGGGGCGAAGGTGCAACATTTCCCCAGACATGGGGCGAAGGTGCAACATTTCCCTGGACATGGGGCGAAGGTGCAACATTTCCCTGGACATGGGGCGAAGGTGCAACATTTCCCCGGACATGGGCCACCGTGACACAATGGACCACAATGCACTTTTCCACTGGCCTGAAGCTTGTAATTGGCTAAAGCCTTGCACCTGACCCACAGGTCAGGTGGAAGACAAGTGCAAGACTATGTCAATCACGGCTCAGAGTCCTGATTGGGCAAATTTTGCCCAATCATGCGTTCACAGAGCTAAGTCCCGCAGCACACTAAATAAGGCTTCCCTGCCTGCAGCCCCAGCATGTGTGTTTGCAGGAGTAAATCAGAGAGGAGAGGAGATTGTTCTGTCAGGGTGTATCAGTGACGTTGTAAGAGATTTCTGGGAATTAGAATGTGTCTTGGCACTGCCAGGCTATCAGGGACAGTGTGTTGCAGTGAGTTGTAGGAGATTTCTGGGAATTTGAATCTGTCTTGGCACTGCCAGGCTATCAGGGACAGTGTGTTGCAGTGAGTTTTGTCGAGATTTATATTCAATAAGAAACTTATACGAGATATAAATATCAATCGTTTATATTTCCTAGAAATTCTCCTAAATTAGAAACATAGAAACATAGAAAAATGTCGGCAGATAAGAACCTTTTGGCCCATCTAGTCTGCCCAATTACATGGATACTTTACCTGGATTTATCTTTTGTTTAGGATAGCCTTATGCCTATCCCATGCTTGCTTAAATTCAATTACTGTTTTGGCCTCTACCACTTCAACTGGAAGACTGTTCCATGTACTTTAGTGACCTTACCAGTAGGGCCTGTGTTATCCATGATAAAGGTGCAACAGGAGCCACCTGTACCTTTCAGCATCTTACAGACCCCACCCCTCTCTGCCAGTAGCATATCCAGGGCCTTGCGATTCTGGAAGGTCATTGCAGAGGTCGGGCCTAGCTGGTCGGCCAAACCCTGGAGAGCATCTCGGGTATAGTTTACAAACCTCTGCTGATTGTAATAGATGTAATTAATCCAATCAACATTTTTATTGTTGGTTATCATGGGGTCAGTGACTCGAATCCCGCCTTTACCTGGTCTCTAGCTTTGAACTCCTCAGGCACCCCCTTGGGACTCCTATGACATTGATGTAGACGTGTGGGTCGAAACTGCCAGGTACGGGTTTCGCCTCTCTCTTTTGTCTAGTGAGTCCGGGGGTGTGGGCTATTTGCAGATCATCAAAGGGCAGGATGTGGAGGGGCATGATGGCTTCAGCCAGAGCACACTCACCGTTCCATACACCTGCCAGGCGGGAGCAGACCCGCAGGTCTCCGCAGATCCAATAAACATCTCCCAGGGATATCACCTGGTTTTGCACTTTCTCTTTCTCCACAGCGCTGTACCGAGCACAATAACCTGTGAAGTTCCCAACCACCCGGCCACCGGTCCCCCAAGAGCAGTAACCCGGGATAGATGGTGATACTCTCTGTGGGTCTGGGGTTTTGTGTCTGGAGGGGTTATTTGGACTTCCATTCTTCACAAGTATCTTGATTTAGGGTGTTGTTGGTAAACAGACTGAAAATCACTCCTCGATGTTCTCGGGGATATTAAGAGGAACAGTACCTAGATGAGGCCTAGCACTGCCACACACATAGCAATTGGTTCTGTTGTGGGATTGAGCGCTATATTTCATCCATTCTAACCAAACATTCACATCTGATCTGAGTATCCTGTTTCAATGGCTACAGTATCTTCAAACGTGGGATCAGCGATGGCCACTATACCATTGGAAGAGATTATATGGCGTTTAAGGGGGTTGGACTGTTGGTGTGAGGGGACCCAGTCCAGAGCAGGCAGAATTTTCCCAGGCTCTGAGGATTCCCTGACCCCACTTTTTCCCACATGCCCAGAACGTAGGTCCCTGCATCCCTGGGTCCAGGATTTTCTAGGGTTAGGATCAGTTTTAGTGCCGTTGTCCCTGTCCTAGGCCGAAATACCTCATCATCATCTGACTTCTGCAATTCTTGGCTGGGGCTTGTGTTTGGGGCCATTTTCAGTGTCATGCGAGTAAGAAGTGATTTACCATTTTTATCTTTCTTGTCTAGGGCGCTCTGTGGTTTGTGTCCCCAAGAAACCCCAGTACTCCATCCCACTGATCCCCCACCACCACACTCCTGTCCCCAATAGTCATTGGTAACACACACATACATATATATCGTAGTTGTGTGGGATCCCATTTCTCTGGATACACTGCAAGCGGGGGCCTGGGCAAGGCCTTACATCACAATAGTTAAAGGTATAAGTTGCCACGCGAGTGTTAGAGGAATTGTACCAGAAAGTGGTTAATCTGTTTTAGCCGGCAGCAGCAATTTCCCTGGCGGCAGCAATCTGCTGCCCTATGACAATGCCCACCTGTCCCCCCACAACCTGTTGTTGTAAGGAGGAGCTGGAAAGGACAGTCGTATCTGGGCTCAAGTGGAGTTTTCCGAAGGAACTTCTTAACTAGTACCCAGTCTCCCAGAACCAATTGATGAGTGTCTTTGCTACTGGGATCTGGAATGGAAGAGAACACTTGACCATAGATATCCGTTAATGTTTTTGAAACACTGGTGATGTACTTTACCAGACTGTCAGATTGTAATTGCAGTTGCTGGGGAACATAGCACCCTAGTCTGGGGCCGTGCCTGAACAGTATTTCAAAGGGTGACAGATTGTGTAGACCGATGAGGGCATTCATCAATGTTTTTGAAAGGTGTGAGGGCCCATTTATGCGTGTGTTTCACTGCTTGTTGCAGTGCCCTGGAACTGTGTTTTCTGTAACTCTGTAATCTGTACTAACAATGAAACTGGCTGCTCGAGTTCCTTTTCCTGTGTCTGTGCCGCTGCTTGTTTTGCTGCCTGGTCTGCTAGGTGGTTTCCTCTGGCTTCTGGGGTATTAAGCTTGCGGTGTGCTTTAACTTTCAGGACAGCAACCTGCTTTGGTAAAAGCAGAGCGTCCATAAGGGACTGTATGGCTTTTCCATGTTTAACAGGTGTGCCGACTGCCGTCAGGAAACCGCGGTTATGCCAAATTAGACCAAAATCATGTGTGATGCCATTAGCGTATCTTGAGTCTGTGTAAATGTTAGCTGTCTTCTGTGCACTGATTGCGCAAGCCTGTGTAAGTGTGTGCAGTTCCGCTTCCTGGGCAGAAACGGTGGGGGCGAGGGGGAAGTGTACAAAATAGAGAATTTACCAAACTTGTCCGCAAAGCGGGAGCCATCCACATACAGTGTCAGGTCAGGGGCTGTGAGAGGAGTATCGCACACAGAGGGCAGGTGCGCAGCTTCTGAGATCATGGCTTTGAGGCAATCGTGTGGTCAGAAGGGTAGGGTCAGGGGAGTCATCAGAACCAGAGTCCATAGGGGACTCGTGGCTATCATTATCACAACCAGAATCACCCCCCCCCCTCAGGAAAAGGAAGGAGAGTAGCCTGGTTAAGGCAATAGCACCAGGTTATGGAGATGTTATCCGGGAGCAATTACAAGCGCAGGTGCCTTGCGGAGGACAGGTGTTTGGGCCGGGTTTGTTGGAGGATGGTAGAAATGGTAGTGCCAACACTTGGAATGGTACGTCTCATCTCGGTGTTGCCCGTGTCTTTTCTTTCAATTATCTCAAACTATACTTAAGCACCAGGCATCACAAGACAGTTGTTACTAGTATCTTGATCTGTTAGAGAATTGGGGGACAAACCTTTTCAGACATTAGTAACTTTCTCATGTACATAGCTAGGTCACACTCTGTCTGTGGGTTGGTTCACTACCTAGAGAATCCTATTTTCCTTAAAAATAACAACCTGCAATTACAGAAACAGACCGTGTTCCTACTATTCATCATAAACCAAAATAAGCGCCATCTAAAGTACTATTGCAGGAGGTAAATAAACACGCTCTATCTAAAATTGCATAGAGCTGTACATTTTTAATTCGCTGTCGCAGCCCCCTTACTGGAGCTCCTGCTCTCGCTGCCCCTCCTTCTTCCCCCCGGCAGTATTCTCTACGGCTAGAAGTCCAAGGCTAACAAACTTCTGCTTTTTTTTTTTCCTTTTAACTTTCACCTTCTGGTCTAAATCCTGCTTCCCTTCCACCAAATAAAAACATAACACAATAGAATACAGGATACTTTAAATATAACTTGTATTAAGGGGTATCAACAGATCTTCCAAGTGATTCAAACCTGGTGCAAAACTAGGTGGGTCTGGAAGAGCACTCCGCCATTCTGCAGGAAAAAAATACACTTTTTTATATTATGGCACTGTAAGTAAAATTAGTAACCATCAGAATAAAATAAAAAAAAATCAGCATCTACAAAGCACCAACGGGCTCCGTGGTGCTGCACAAAAATCGAAATATCAAAAATTGTGACAGTCCTTCAGCAAAAAAACCCTCTTTACTCTGTCATGCAGAGCAAAGCTGATATAAATTTAAAGGCAGGGCGTTCACATTATAGACATACATTCGTTCTTCAAGAATAACAATTCTGCATACAGATGTCTATTAGGGATGAGCCGAACACCCCCCCAGTTCGGTTCGGGCTCGAACCCAAACTTCCCATTTGTTCGGGTCCGAACCCAAACCAAATGCAAGTCAATGGGGCTGAAAATTCGGTTTTTTAGAGTGCCCTCCAAGAGGGCATATATGCTACATATTTGCCATAAAAGGTGTATGGGGGTCCGGGTAGTGCCCTGGGGGACAGGAAACAAGGACAAAAAGTTAAAAAAAAAAACGTTTTTAAAGGGACAGTGAGTTTTCCATGAAATAAGGGTCAAAAATAAAAACCAAAAATTCCTTCAAATATCGTGCCTAGGAAGTCCCCATAACCTGCCCGTGAAGTGGCGGATTTCTAGGATGTATAGAAATATGTAAAAACCAAAAAATGACATTTCAAATGACGGTAAATGCTTTTCCTTTAATCTATCCATAAACAACTGCTTGGGGCGGCAGTCTGTATGAAAAGAGGAGACATTTTCGGACACACAGAAAAAGTTTACTGACTTTTTGGCGGTGAAAAGCAGGAGAATGACTGGAAAATGGAAAATTCTAGACCAAATAGCCGATTTGGAAAGTGAGATAAATGGGAGAATTTTTCTGGTTTGGCTATTTTGACCTAGAATTTTCCATTCTCCAGTCATTCTCCTGAGTTTCACCTTTCTCTGGATAACCCTGTCAGGGTTATTCAGAGAGCAGTGAAGAGCAGGAGAATGACTGGAGAATGGAAAATTCTAAGTCAAAATAGCCAAACCAGAAAAATTCTCCCATTTAGGCTAGGGTCAGACTAGCGAATTTTTAATGTGCGTTTAGGCGCACTTAATCACGGCCGCACTAGCAGCAAATGACGGGCAATGACGGCCAATATACTGAATACGGTCGCACGAAAGTTCGGCTGCGCAACGCAAGTGGAAAGTGAACGCATTTTTTCGAGAACGCAGAACCGCTAGTACGGACGTACAGAGTGCGCTGCGTCCACTAGCGGCATGTGTGCGTGATTTGGAGACGTCAGACCCTGCTCATGTCCGGCCAACATAACGTCCAGACACCCAAAGTTTCCTGGTTTGGATCCGTAAAAAATCACGCACAAAAATGCGCATCGTATGACCGTTTTCGCGCAATCCGTGAAAAAATACGGCAATACGTTCGGACGCACTTTTTGATGGTCGCTGCGAAAAATGCGTTAGTCTGACCCTAGCCTTATCTCACTTTTCAAATCGGCTATTTGGTCCAGATTGTTCTCTTTTCCTGCCATTCTCCTGGTTTTCACCTTTCTCTGAACAACCCTGAGAGACAATTGAAAGCCAGGAGAACTGGCAAGAGAAGAGAACAATCTAGACCAAATAGCCGATTTGGAAAGTGAGATAAATGGGAGAATTCTTCTGGTTTGGCTATTTTGACCTAGAATTTTCCATTCTCCAGTCATTCTTCTGAGTTTCACCTTTCTCTGAATAACCCTGTCAGGGTTATTCAGAGAGCGGTGAAGAGCAGGAGAATCTCCTTCTTTTTTTACCGCTCTCTGAATAACCCTGTGAATGTTTAATCCCGAGGTGAAAAATAACATTGCTTTAGATTTTTTTCAAACACCAGTTAACCACTTGGCTGCTATGGACGCGCTCAGCGTGTCCAGCCAAGTGGTTCTCCTGGCAGCAATCCGGTGCGGGCTGACATCTTGGAAAAAATTAAAAAAATAAAATAAACAAGTTTTTTTGTTTGTTTTTGTTAATGCAGCAATATTGTTCCCATTTCAATTATAATGTGAACAATAATGCTGCACTAACGATTTTTGTATGCGGTGCATTTGTTAAAAAAAGCGAAATTTTCCCCAAAAAAAAATGTAACGAGACCCCATTTCTAATTTTTTTAACAGGCGCACCCCATACAAAATATAACCGCAATCGTTCGCATGTTAAAATGTGAAAAAAAACACTTTACACATAATAAATTATTGAAAATTCTAATTTTATTGCATTTTTTGTTATAATATACAGACATGACATAACGTATACATATAATAATGACATATTATGAATCTGCCAAGTCTGCCAGAAAGAACGATATATAATATGTCTGGGTCATATATCAAAATATGGCTACAAAACGCGGTTAAACATGATGAGCGAAAGCGGTAAAAATGACCTCAAAACAGAGGTGTGAAAAGCCTCAGCAGCGAAAGGGTTAAATGCAGCATATTAGGATGTTTTAGGAGGGAAATTAATTCTCAAATCTCAATCAGAAACAGACACCACCCCACCCCCTCACTATATTGTACAATGTATCAAATTGATTACCAGACGAAAAACACCTGGTGTTATGCCCGTTAGTGAACAGAGGTCATTTAGAGTTGATAATCTTTCCACGTACACATTAGTTTTTAATTCAATACCTAATAAACCGTTGCTTATAATATTCTGCAGTAAAGAGTCTCTTTATTTCTAGATTTTTTAGTATTTTTTTAAGCATTTTCTATACTTTTTTCATAATTTCTTTTTTTTTTAGAACCCGAACCGAACATGCCCAAAAAGTTCAAAATTCGCGAACTTTCGAACTGCCAAAGTTCGGGTCGAACTCCGAACCGTCCGAACCCGAACAGCTCATCCCTAATGTCTATACTTTACATTTAATATACACTAAAACAAACTGACTTCTTGCAATATGTACAGAGGGTTAAGTTTTGTTATAGAACTCTCTGTTATCAGGTTCAGGCTAAAAGAATGCACTCCCCTGCACCCCTTTACAGAGACCGTGTGGACTGTGAAGACAGTGAAGACCGTGACAACTGAAAATTCTACTATTCTCAGCCAAAGCTTGCAATGCATGCTAAATTTAGACATCCAGAGAAAAAGTTTGAATCCCTGTATGTGAACCAGGGTTTGCAAATGTCCCTGGACACACTACACGCACACATGCACAATTACAATGTATACACTTTTAGACACTATATACAGTCACACCAGGAAATCTTGACAATCACACACTAGGGGCACACACTGTAAGGCTAGGGTCAAACGAAAGCATTTTTACACGCGAACGTAAAAAAGTGCGTCCGAACGAAGTGACGTATTTTTTCACGGAGTGCGCGAAAACGGTCATACGATGCGCATTTTCGGGCGTGATTTTTTACGGATCTGCAATTAAACGCGTAATCTAATTTACCAAATCAATAGGTGAATCAAAAATTAAGGTGAAGGGGTATAAAAAGCCATTTCGTGGATGGTGGCGTTTCACCAAGATGGATGCACTGCAAGTGTTTGTGTTTGCTGCAACGGGCTACCTGTACCTCCAGCACAAAAGACAACGGCGAACATGGGTTCATCCCATCAACGCTGCCAGACACACTCATGGCCACTTTGTGACGCTGTACAGGCCACTGCGAGAGAGGGACCCCGTGAAGTTTTTCAACTACATGCGGATGTCCATCCCCTCATTCGATGAACTGTTGTCACAGTTACGGGAGCCGCTGACCAAAAGGGACACCAACATGAGGGATGCCATACCACCGGAGGAGATGCTGGTCATCACTTTGCGGTAAGTACTTCCAAACACCTGTATGCATGACTTCGCTGGCAGTCAGCAGACATCAGGGATGTGCGTTTCAGGTTTCAGAATTTTCACGCAATTTCCCGATTCGTGTTTTCGGATGCGGCCGAATTACCGAAAATTTGAGATCCGAAAACGTCAGATCCGAAACGTTTTCCGAGCCGACCCGAAATATTTACGGAATTTTCGAATGGACTTGAAATGAGTCAAATCGAAATTTATTGCTTTGAAACGAGGAGAACAGACGTTCCGAAGAAACGAGAATTTCCAAACTTACGAAAAGTCGATACATAAAACGAGCGAAGTGACACGCAAATACGAAACATGGTCGAAATTCCGAGAAAAAAGTACACGGCAAACGAGTCGAGCCGAACCGAATCGAAACAGCGATAGGTAGAAACGAGCCGAATCGAAAAGTTTAAAAATCCGAAACATCGAACAGAATCGACCCGAAAAAAATAAAAGGTGCACAAGCCTAGCAGACATGTGCTCGGTGTGCAGAGTCCCTATTGTCGGTCTGGAGTGACATGTACGCAAGCACATTCATACCCACCCACACGCAGGCATCACATTTCAAGACACGTCCAAAAAACCTCTGACACTGACAAGAATGTATGTAAATAGAAATATATTGTAATAAACAAGAAAATAAATGAATTACATATTTGTAACATATATACAAAAGAAAATAACATGAAGGACAAAACATAACAGTGACAACAGGAACAGCATGTCAACCAAAAACATAAAACAGACAAGACACCTCACAAATCCTGGTACAGAGGAGCATCTGGCTCATGAGGACCATGTGTGGATCCGCGGCGGTAGCCAGACTCTGGGGAGGCCCAGCAACATGGGACATGGGTGGGTGGCGCCTGGCTGTGGCTGGCATCACCAGTGGCCTGATGGCGTTGTGGCACCGCACCATAGTAGACTGCAGCCTGTTCTGGACGGGACAGGATCTCATGGATGAGGTCCAGGGATCTGCGGCGGTACTCCACCTTCTGCGCCGGGGTCATCTGGTCCAGCAGGGATTGACAGGAATGGACAAAGGACATGTCCTCACTGTCAGTGATGGTGCAGCGTGGAGGTTGTGGATTGTGCAACCCCATGAACCTGACCATGGCCTGCTCGAAGTCGCTAGGCGGTCCCCTCCTCCTGTTGTGAGCCGGTCTGGTGCTGTCTCTCGGTGCTGCAGCTGGCACTGGTCCGGTCTCCACCTCCCCCTCCACCTGCGAGTCCGTGCCACCCTGGTCAACCTCCTCCTGCCAGCTGGCAGAACCCCCTGCCGGCAGGTGTTGCTCCTGTGACCCAGAGGTGGATGGCTGGTCAATGCTGCTCGCAGTTGGCCTTGGCTCCTGGGTCCTCCTGAGGAACGACAATTGTTCGGCGTAAAGATAGCTGTGCACCTTCCTCCTTGCCCCAGCTCCAGAGCGCGCAGCTGCCGCTTCCTTTTTCAGGACCCGGGTGTAGTTGTCCCTGATAGTGCGCCACTTGTTGCTAATTTCATGTGCTGCAAAACATAATGAGAGTGACATTAGGTTCGGTTCATATGATGTGATCATAACACAGATTTAATTCATATTTCCCAGGTATCTTGCTAGTAGACATGTGCATTCGTTTTAGTACTAAAACGATTTAGTCCGAATTTTGGGATAATTTAGTTTTCGTATGACTCAAGCGAAACGAAACTGCTCAGTACAAAAAACGAAAGAAACTAAAATAAAATGCACTACATTTTAGTTTCAGTCCTTTTTGTGATATTACAATGAGTGAAGGAGACCAGCAATGAAGAGCGCAACATCGTAACATCCGAAGTTCTGCACCCTTCACATGCCAATGCAGTAGGATGTTCTATACAGAGAGGGGCATTAATTAATGCAGGAGGATTTCTATACATTATACAGAGAAAGTATAAATTGAGGACGATGTTCTATACAGAGAGGGACATTAATTAATTCAGGAGGATGCTCTATATATTATACAGAAGGGCTTATTAATACTGGAGGATGTTATATACATTATACAGAGAGGGGTATTAATTAATGCAGGAAGATGTTCTAAACATTATACAGAGAGGAGCCTTTTTTTAAGCCTTTAAATCCAGTGGCTGTGAGCGCTGAGATTGGCTGCTTGTTACATTATCTCTCAGTACAATGTATCAGGCTCAGCTGTTACAGTAACTGACTGTAACAGCGCTCAGAGTTTCAGTAAAACAAGGAAATAATATTGTTCTAACCTCTTATATATAAAAATATTATTTACTAGTTTTACTGAAACTCTGAGCGCTGTGATGAGCCGCAGTCAGTTACTGTAACAGCTTTGCCTGACACAGGGCAGTATTACAATGTTGGTGCTAACTTAACCAGAGCTGTTGTAAACTGAAAACCTCTATAGGCAGTGGCGTAGCGTGGGGGGGCTGGGGGGGCCGTGGCCCCGGGCGCAGTTTTGTTAGGGGCGCATTTGCGCCCCTAAAACTGGCCCGGGGGTTGAGGGGACGCAGATGCCGGGCAGCGCGGGAGCGCCTGCCCGGTCTTTAACAGTCCGTCCTGTTAGGTGATGCGGCGTGCGCAGCCGGTCACGTGGTCCGGCTAATCAGGTGGTACGGAATCTCTGTACCACCTGATTGGCCGGACCACGTGACCGGCTGCGCACGCCGCGCAGCCGCATCACCTAACAGGACGGACTGTTAAAGACCGGGCAGGCGCTCCCGCGCTGCCCGGCATCTGGGTCCCGGTCCCCTCAACCCCCGCCGGAGCTGGGGCCTGGGGCAATATCCAGGTAAGGGCTGGGGGCAAATCCATGAGCTGGGGGCAAATCCATGAGATGGGGGCAAATCCATGAGTGAGCTGGGGGGCAAATCCATGAGCTGGGGGCAAATCCATGAGCTGGGGCAAATCCATGAGCTGGGGCAAATCCATGAGCTGGGACAAATCCATGAGATGGGGGCAAATCCATGTGAGAGCTGGGGCAAATCCATGAGTGAGCTGGGGGCAAATCCATGAGTGAGCTGGGGGGCAAATCCATGAGTGAGCTGGGGGCAAATCCATGAGTGAGCTGGGGGGCAAATCCATGAGCTGGGGGCAAATCCATGAGTGAGCTGGGGGGCAAATCCATGAGCTGGGGGGCAAATCCATGAGTGAGCTGGGGGGCAAATCCATGAGATGGGGGCAAATCCATGAGTGAGCTGGGGGGCAAATCCATGTGAGAGCTGAGGCAAATCCATGTGAGAGCTGAGGCAAATCCATGTGAGAGCTGAGGCAAATCTATGAGCTGGGGGCAAATCCCCGTGAGCTGGGGCAAATCCATGAGTGAGCTGGGGGGCAAATCCATGAGTGAGCTGGGGGGCAAATCCATGAGCTTGGGCAAATCCATGAGCTGGGGGCAAATCCATGAGCTGGGGGGCAAATCCATGAGCTGGGGGCAAATCCATGAGCTGGGGGCAAATCCATGTGAGAGCTGTGGCAAATCCATGAGCTGGGGGCAAATCCATGTGTGAGCTGGGGGGCAAATCCATGTGTGAGCTGGGGGCAAATCCATGTGTGAGCTGGGGCAATATCGATAACGTCCACAGGTTGGGGGGGGGCGCACAATTCTTTGCTGGCCCCGGGCGCTGACAACCCACGCTACGCCACTGTCTATAGGCTATAATGGCTCTGGAAGTTTACAACAGCTCTGGTTAAGTTAGCACCAACTATGTAATATGGCCCACATTGTGCTGAGAGTGAGAGATACTGTAGCAAGCAACGATCTCAGCCCTCTGAGGAGCCACTACAATAGTAATTGTATCCACTGGTTTTCGGATGAATTAAATTAGTTTTCATACTAAAGAACTGAAAACGAATTTCTTTAGGAACTAAATAAATTGCATTTTAGGACTAATCCATTAGTTCAAAACGAAATTTTGTGCTGTGCACATGTCTACTTGCTAGTGGATGCAGTTTGAAGGATCTGCATTACAACTTCCGCATTGGCAGATCAACAGCTGGTGAGATCGTCCGCAAGGTGTGCCAAACAATATGGGAAACCATGAAGAAGCAATGTTTACCAACACCCACGGACGAGGCATGGGTAGCAATTGCAGCAGGATTTTGGGGGAGAGCCAACTTCCCCAATTGCCTTGGAGCCGTGGATGGCAAACATGTCCGCATAGTGAAGCCACTGCACAGTGGCTCACTGTATCAAAATTATAAACATTTCTTTTCCATTGGCCTACTGGCGGTGGCAGATGCCAACTATAATTTTGTGTATGTGGATGTCGGATCATAGGGCAAAGACTCTGACTCCACACTGTTCAGGAACTCTACACTGTGGGATGAGCTCGAGAGTGGGACCCTGCACATACCCAGACCCGCACCATTGCCTGGCAGTGACGTGGTAGTCCCCTATGCCTTCGTGGGTGACGAAGCATTCGGCCTATCCACACATCTCCTACGGCCCTACTCAGGGACACACCTGACTGTGAGGAAGCGGGTGTTTAATTACAGGCTGTTGCGGGCGAGACGGTATGTGGAGTGTAGCTTTGGCATACTGACCAACAAGTGGAGGATTTTTCATAGACCGCTTGATGTAAATGTGGACTTCTGTGTGGATATAGTGAAATGCTGTTGCATCCTACATAATTATGTTCGTGCGAGGGATGGTTTTAATTTCGCTGATACCCTCACAGTTACGGGTCTGGATGAATATGCAAACCATGACATAATAGCTGTGAATAGACACAGCAACAGGTTTCGCGATGCTCTGGCTAATTATTTTACTAGCGATGCAGGGCAGGTGCCCTGGCACCTGGGGAGCATTTAACATGTGACGGCACTTATTATGTTTGCCTTTACTTTTATTGTACATGCAATTTACATGTGATTATGAATTAAATAATCATGTACTCACTCTGTAGCTTCTGCTCTCTGTCAGACCACGTATCATAGTCCAGGTACACCTCCCTCGAGACTGCAACCCATGCGCTGGCCTTTCTCAGTTTGTCCTTGTACAGGTCAAAAGCCGTGTCCCAAATCTCAGGATGCTCCGCCACTGCCGCTATCAGACGCTCCACATCAATATCCACACCAGCCATCTTCTGCAATTGCCAGGTACAACAACAGCCACCACAGGACACTTTTTTCGTCTGGACGTTATATAGGCCGCACATGTGCAGCGTCTGACGTCTCCTAATCACGCAAACACGCCGCTATGCCGCAGCTGCGCAATCTGTACTCCCGTACTAGCGGTTCGGCGTGCTCGAAAAAATGCGTTCGTTTTCCACTTGCGTTGCGCGGCCGGACTTTCGTGCGACCATACTTCGTATATTGGCCGTCATTGCCCGTCATTTGCTGCTAGTGCGGCCGTGATTATGTGCGCCAGAACGCGCGTTTAAAGTGCGCTGGTCTGACCCCAGCCTTAATGTAGAAGTGTACACACACATCACATACAGCAGCAGGTTGCTCTATCAGGAGGATCCCATTACTTGACACCTGGCTGAGACAGTAAAAAACCATGTACATAAAACAGCTATTTATACTCACTATGCATTCACATTGCAGGGGAAATCACACGCACACACACCGAACAGCATCTAATTATTTCAATTAACCCCATACTGACATCTCAGAGTTTAACCAAAACAATTTTTAAATCAAAAATAATATCTTGAACATCAGATAAGAAATCAAGGAATGGCTATATAGCTACTGATATATTCACTCCTGAAACCTCTGGACAGTTACCTGCCTGAGATAATCCCAAGTGTTGTTGTTTTCTTTTGTTATTTTTATTATTTTATTTATTTATTTTTTGTTTACCTCTTACACAAGTCCAAGTCGGAACAGGCGTCCCTGTCCAACTGTCGATTAACTTTATACCTTGAGCATCATATAACAATTCAGTCGTCTTTTATAATTATTACACATTTATAATAACGGTTTCTTTTTACGCGCGGAGTCTATCTTTTAGGTCTTGTCTACCCGGACCCACAGCCGTTTACAGACTTTCTAGGAGACTTTGATTTCCCTAAGCTACACTGGTCTTACGTTCTACACAGCTATGCTGTTTGCGTCCCATCTTTGTTTTTCTCACTTGCCCGGAGACATCCATCCCGCATGGCTACTCTGTTTATTACCCATCCCTGATTGTTAGCTTCTTTCCTGATCAATTCAAGCAATTCACATAGTTTATCAGGTGGGCATTGTCATGAGGTCTTGATTCTGGGGTGGGAAGGATGTGAGGGTCGTGGGTTTGGTACGGGCAACCTGGGGCATGTGCAACCCTACATGGGACGTCAGGGACTCATTTGTACAATTTACAGAGTCCTGTGAATGGCTGGACAATGACAATTGACCTGAGTCACCGGTCCGGTCTACCGACTATAAGGTGGTGTTCAGATTGGGCAGGTGGGGCATAATAGGGGATATGGTCGGTACCTGGCTCGCGGCTGCTGATGAAGGCATGCAAGGACCAGGGGTGTAGTATGCCCCATCAATGTTTAAGACAGGGTAAAGGCCCATGAGGGTTCTGTTTACTATTTTTTTTTGGGATATTTAACCATAAGAAGGGGGCTCGAATCTTGGGGTGAGGTAATAGTAATTGTTTTTTCCCTTCCTATTTTCCTCTGTTTCTATCCACCCTTCTTTCTCAATCTCTTTTGCAACTTTATACCATGCTTTTGCTACATTTCATAAGCCATTGTCAATCAACATTCCTTTCCTATTCTTCAATAAACTTCTCCATTCCTCTGTTTGTAATCTGGGACTATCTAAGCCACAAACTCTACCGAGAAGTTTCAATTTCATAACATTACTTTTACCTGCTCTCTCTTCAACTAACTTGCGTGGAGTAATCCATCCCGCATGGTTACTTTGTTCAGTACCCATTCCTGATGGCTAGCTCTTTTCCTGATCAATTTAAGCAATTCACGTAATTTATCAATAGTCAGAAGTGAGGATAGACCTATACCTATCGTGTCTTACTACCAGGTGTATCTAGCCTGCATCACCTGTCACTGCTAGATCACGACAATAAAGCGTCACGTCCTCCCCTATATTCCAATTCCAAATATAGTCTATATACGTATATATATATATATATATATATATATATCTTACTACCAGGTATGTCTAGCCTGCATCACCTGTTACCGCTAGACATATATATATATATAATGTGAGCTGCTACCAGGTATGTCTAGCCTGCATCACCTGTTACTGCCGCTCACACTACCCCTTCTGACTGTCAATCAAACTACACCCCCATCAGAGATATATTGTGTCTTACTACTAGGTATGTCTAGCCTGTATCACCTGTTACCGCTAGACCTGGATAATCTCTCTGATCACCAACCAAACCACAATTCCCATCAGGAAATATGCCTTCAATACAAAGGACCGTGAACAGACGTACAGACAATCAAACAACAGGCATGCGACTCGTGGGTCAGTAAACGGGCATCTACGCAAAGTTAAAAATAAAACCCACTTTGGTGCTTCCCCAAGCGCCACACTTGGATTCCCAGGGCGAGGACTGCAGACCAGAACACGTCACAAGTAGGATAGCAAAGGTATCTTACCGTGAGATTACGAAGTTGATCAGGCTCCGTCTCTGGTGCGGTTCCGCCAGGAAATCCTTTGTGTTGGCGATTTGGCAGAGGCGTAATCCAGATGCCCCACATTGGGTACCAACTGATATAGATCAGACTTAAACAGTCTCTTGCTTGAATGCCTGCTGCTGCCAAATGGTGGAGAAGCCAATCAATTCAAGTGCGCACTGGAAGAAATGACACAGACTCGCTGGCTAGTTGTCTATGTAGTCTTTCTCGGACAAAGCCGGGTGACTTCTCTGCTTTTTATTGAAAAGATACAAGCTTTTATGCTACTTTGTGCGTAAATGAAAACAGGCTGTTGCCCAATATTTTAATCATCGTCAGTAAAATTGTGAAATTGCAAACTTATGTTGAATAATAAAAAAGTAAACATCAGTTTATCGGTTTTTCCCCTTAACCTCCCTGCCGGTATTCCCGAGTGTGACTCGGGGTTAAATTTCGCTACCGCATACGGTAACCCCGAGCCACACTTGGGCTGGATGCAAACTCACCTCCTCCTGGCTCCCTCGCTGTCCCCCGCAGTGTGATCTCGGAGAGCTGCTTCCTGGAAGGCTCCCTGCGAGTCACACATGCAGGGGGGGGTGGGTCTAGTAGCAAACTTAGAAAAATTGGATTCTACAGTGTAAAATGATAAGTGCAATGTTTATGAACAGCCACTAGGTGGCAGTACAGGATAAGAAATAGACCATACATCCTCTCACCCTTGCTTGCAGACAGATATCAGTGTTTTTTGTTGTATTTTATTGAATATCATTTATTTGCATTATTTTGGATTATTATTTTTTGGGATAATAAATTATTATGTTGTGTTTCAAACTTTATTGGACTCAGTGTATTTACTTTATTTATTTATTTATTTATAAAGGATTTTACCAGTAAGGACTCTTGATTTCACGGATTTCAGTGCGTGATTCCTAATTATTACAGGTTAACTATGTACAAAAACACCTTTCCTCTAAAAAAAAATTGAGACGCTTTTAGACACGAAATTTTGAAAAAATTAGACCGCCAGGGAGGTTAAAGGGAGTTGTCACAGGATGTTCCAAGATGTTCCAAAATATTCTCTTCTTGATACCAGAAAGAGGAACTACATGTGCTGAAATCTGCTAAGATAGCGTGTTAAGCAATAATATAAATTTGATTCTTATAAAAAACAGTTTAATTTATTTTCTTAAAGCCGTACTGTTATATTTGAAATGGGCATTTTTCTAAGCTTTCCTTTATTATTAAAGCAGATATATATTTCTTGTCCATAACACATTCACTTTCATTTAAGTTTAATTTCAGGAGTTGGGTAGTAAATATACAGTTGTGTTCAAAATTATTCAACCCCCACTGAAATTGAGTGTTTTGGCCAGTTTGACATTGATTTTGATCATTCAGTCATCTTGCTTACAATTAAATCAAAGAGGCACGTGTAGGTCAGACAAATATAACATAACATTTATAATGAAATAACCACAAATGTCTTTTCTGTGCTCACATCATTATCAGTTTTATTCAACCCACAAGTTACATTCAATCTTAGTACTTAGTACAACATCCTTTTACAGTTATAACAGCTTTTAAACGTGAAGCATAGCTTGACACAAGTGTCTTGCAGCGATCTATGGGTATCTTCACCCATTCGTCACGTGCAAAAGCCTCCATTTCAGTCACATTCTTAGGCTTGCGCACTGCAACTACTTTAAGTCCCACCAGAGGTTCTCAATCGGATTTAAGTCAGGTGACTGCGATGGCCACGCCAAAATGTTCCAGCCTTTAATCTGCAACCATGCTCTAGTGGACTTGGAGGTATGCTTGGGATCATTGCCCTGTTGAAAGGTCCAACATCTCCCAAGCCTCAGGTTTGTGACGGACTGCATCACATTGTCATCCAATATCTCCTGGTGCTGAAGAGAATTCATGGTACCTTGCACACGCTGAAGCTTCCCTGTACCTGCAGAAGCAAAACAGCCCCAAAGCATGATTGACCCCCCGCCATGCTTCACAGTAGGCAAGGTGTTCTTTTCTTCATAGGCCTTGTTCTTCCTCCTCCAAACATAGCGTTGATCCATGGGCCCAAGCAGTTCTAATTTTGTTTCATCAGTCCACAGAACACTATCCCAAAACTTCTGTGGTTTGTCCACATGACTTTTGGCATACTGCAGTCGACTCTTCTTATTCTTTGGAGACAGCAAGGGGGTGCGCCTGGGAGTTCTGGCATGGAGGCCTTCATTACGCAGTGTGCGCCATATTGTCTGAGCTGAAACTTCAGTACCCACATCTGACAAATCTTTTCTCAGTTCCTCAGCAGTCACACGGGGACTTTTCTCCACTCTACGCTTCAGGTAGCGCACAGCAGTCGAAGTCAGCATCTTCTTTCTGCCACGACCAGGTAGCGTTTCAACAGTGCCCTTTGCCTTGAATTTGCGAATGATGCTTCATATGGTCTCTCTTGGTATGTTTAACATCTTTGCAATCTTCTTATAGCCATTGCCCTTCCTGTGAAGAGTAATCACCTCTTCTCTTGTCTTCCTGGACTATTCTCTTGACTTCGCCATGTTTGTAACCACACCAGTAAATGTCTAGAAGGAGCTGAGTATCACAGTCATTTTAAAGCTGCCTAATTGGTGCTTATTATGCTTTATTGCTGCTCCGTGACATCCACAGGTGTTTTCAATACCTGATTGAAAACACTTGAATGAACCTCTGTTCTTCAGAGTGGTAGTCTTTAAGGGGTTGAATAATTGTGTCAATGAAGAATTCACAAAAGAAACATTTACTACTGTATTACAAAACCAATTGATGTCATTTTAGTTGCATATGGTTCTTTAAAAAGTCCTTGTAGGATCTCATTCTGAATACAATTACAAATGTACACTAAATTCCCTAAAACCCTTTACAGCATTGGGGTTGAATAATTTTGAACACAACTGTAGTAGCTGTAGATTGATTAGGTGAATAGACGAGTAGTTGAATAGTGAATAGGTGATGAATAGAGGATTAGGTAAATAGTTGAGTAGGTGAATTAAAAGATTAATTAAAGTGATTTGTAGCTGAATTAAAGCGATTTGGTGATGAATAGCGATTAGCTGCATTAAAGTGATGAAATTAAAAAGTGAAAAACCTTAAACATAAATACAGAAATTGTATAAATACATTGCGCATAAAGCTTGTTAATCATTAACTTCTGTGTCAGCTTCATTTTCACTAGCACACACTTCTAGAATATCATTACTGCCAAATATATTTTAACTTAAAGAAACAGACATGAAATGAACTAATATAAAGAACTACACGTGGAATCTCCTCACACTGAGCATGAAGTAAATCTAAAAGTTAACTAAACTGGCTTAATTCCTTTTCTGTACATGACTGTGACACAATCCTTTCCTACATATGACTGTGAAAATAGTCTTTTAGCTCACCGACTGCCACTCCAGGATCTGAAGATGTTTGTAAATCTGTGCACTCTTATCCAGGTTGTTTGCTGCAGGCATAGAACTCTAAGATGGCCCCTCCCTTCCTCCACAGGCTCTCTGAGGCTGCTGGGAAGCCTGACCTCGTGTTACATCCTCAGCCCCCGCTGTGCCCTCTGGGGGGTCTGGGCAAGAAGGGGGACCACTGGCTGGCCGGGTGTCAGCACTTTCTGCTGGCAGATCGGCATCTGAGGGGGCGGGGTCAGGTATGGTTACCAGGAGCCGCAGGCTTTAAAACAGGGCTCGAGGAGTTGCCTCATTTCCCTGTTGCGAAGTTTACTTCACGCACCACTACTTCCTGAATCTGTTTGAATTTACTGTTGACGACCCTGCTTTGTATGAGATTCCTGCTCCTGAAATTTGACCCGGCTTGGCTTTGACTACTCTCTCTCTCTATCATGTATATTATGCTGTTTGCGTGTTTTAGTGATTTAAGCCCATGCTGGGTTGATCGCTCACTGTTTACATTTAGGGGTATCGTTTGTAACCCTCTGGGGTCCCTTTACCCAGGCTACTATTCATGTTAATGTTTTTGCAAAGACAACGATAACAAACGATTGTTTATTTCTGTTTAATGTTATTTCTAATCGCATCTCTGTACATATTAGCAATAAAAATCCTGTATGCAAGCCAGTACCTTTCGAGAGTCACCAGGTATCTACTAATCTCAAGTATTTACCAGAACGATTGGTTTCTGCATCTCTGACTGCCCTGCACCATGAATACTTCAGACTGTCGTTCCACATATGGTGTTTCTGAGCGTGTCCTAGGCGGTCGGTCTCGAAACCCTCGGAGCCTAGAGGCAATTCAGCTAGTCCTTTGAGTCCCCTGGCTCTTGAGTTACAAACTGTATTTTATGCAATTTCTGTGTTAATCAAGATAGTATTGTTGCCCTTAAGGATCTCAACTCCGCTACTCTTGGGGAAGCGATATAGCTACAGTTACACCTCTGCTCTGACTGGCTGACCCTAGCTGGAGCTGAATTGCATGCAGGGATCAGTAGTTCTCACAGACTCTTGCAGATTTCAATCACATTAGCTGAATTACAGTCATTTTATTATCCCACTTGCTTGTACCTTAGCTGATCATTCTGTACTTCTGCAGTTTGACTTGACACCTCCCACTCAATTTTCTTGGATACAAAGTGAAATGGCAATGTTTAGAATGCAAACGTTTCGATTTCTGGTTGTAGACCAACTAAGATTCTTCAGTATTCAGTGAATATGCCGTGCAATTTTGGGCACCTGTCTTAAAAAAAGATATTATAGTGCTAGAAAAAGTGCAGAGATGGGCAACTAAATTAATAAGGGGAATGGAAGGGTTAAGTTATGAGGAAAGACTAACAAGCTTAAACCTGTTTAGTTTAGAGAAACAGCGCCTTAGAGGGGATCTGATAACCTTATATAAATATATACGGGGCCATTATCAACCATTGTCTGATAACCTATTCATTAACAGGACTATACACAGGACAAGGGGTCATCCATTTAGACTGGAAGAAAGAAAATTCTGCCTAAGGCATAGGAAGGGTTATTTTACGGTGAGAACAATAAAGCTGTGGAATTCTCTGCCTGTTGAGGTGGTTGGGTCAGAAACTGTACAGACTTTTAAAAAGCGACTGGATGACTTCCTGCAGACACAGAATATTAAGGGTTATAATATTTAATATGTGGGTAAAAGCTTCTTGATCCAAGGAGAAATCTGACTGCCATTCTGGGGTCATGAAGGAATTTTTTCCCAGTATGTTGCATATTGGCAAGCATTTCAGACTGGGTTTTTTGCCTTCTTTTGGATCAACAGCAGTAGGTGATGTGGGAGAGGCTGAACCCGATGGACGCATGTCTTTTTTTCAGCCTATGTAACTAGTTTGCTCCTCAATTGGAAGAAGGACCACCAGACGCCTGACATCTCTGTGAAGAACAGTACTAAGAATTTTCTCTTTGCGTCCTTTACACTCTGGTTGGTTTGTGTTTTCATTTAATGGTCTTATAATAATAGGAACTGAATAGCCTGGAGAAGTTTGGATGTTGACATCTCTCACAACACCCTTGCTGTCTGGGTTAACACTAATTACTCTGCCAAGTTTAAATAGACCTCTGCATTCTGATCAGCTATCCAAACAACATCCCATACTGCAACATTTCTATGCGTAGTATGCCACTTTGTTCTCAAGAATAAATTAGGACCTGCAAGCTGGCTCCAGTGTCTCCAAAAGTCCTTCACTACCGATTGCATTGCTTGGAGCCGCTTAAACGGATAACTGGAAAAGTCAAATGTTTTGATATCACCACTTTGGGATGCTCGTCCCAACAATAGTGTATTAGGAGTTACATACTGAATGCAGTCTTCTTGAACTTGCGCTCTAGCATCGATGGGTCATTCATTTGCAAGGTTGGCCGCCATCTGAAGAGCTGTTTGGAATTCACTGTAGGTGAGGGTAGATTCCCCTCCGTGACTTTCTGTGTGAGATTCTCGAGCTAGCAGAGTAGAAACCCAGGCATTGGACTGAAGAACTGGGACACTAACCTGGGTCTTCCTTAAAGGCTTGTGCTCTTCCACTGCAAAGTAAAAACCCAGAATCCGGATCTATATAAATCACCAACCCGTTGGTGGTGTTTGGAAAGGTGATGTCTTCTTGTGTAGTAAGAAAAATATGAAAAATATCTCGCAGAGTATCTTCTCTTTCTCTAATTGATATGGTTCCTGTTGAAGATACGGCCTCCCACTTTGGGTTGTTTAGTGTCCGGTTGCGGCAGAGGAACCTTTTTGCTGCTCTCCATACCCAGGCTATTGTTTTGATTAGTCTAGTGAGATCACTGAATCGCTTCGAGTCACACAAGCTTTGAACAGCTGACCCTGGAGGAGGTCTCCTGCATCCTACTTGGGCTTGAAGGGGATCCTCATCTTCCTCCAATTCCTCAGATGGATTCTGCTGCCTCGCTTTGGATCGCGTGAGCAGAGCTGCAAATGCCTTCCTTCGCGGTTTACTGATTCTTTCTCTGGTATTTGCTGCAACACCCTTAGCGGACTTGATTGGCCATTCATTCTCAGGCAGGATCAGGAACTTTGGTCCACTTTGCCAATCTAAATGTTTGTCAAGATCTTGAGGGCTAGCTCCCCTCTGCTTGGCTGGAGTTACTAGTAGTGATGAGCCAAACACCCCCGTGTTCGGTTCGCATTCGAATTCAAACTATCTCAAAAGTTCAAGTTCGAACGCGAACACGAACCGAACTCAATGCAAGTCAATGGGACTCAAAAGTTAGATTTTTAGAGTGCCCTCAAAGAGGGCATATATGCAATATTTGCTATAAATTTATTTGCCATAAAAGGTGTATGGGGGTCCGGGTAGTGCCCTGGGGGACAGGAAACAAGGACAAAAAGTTAAAAAAAAAAACATTTTTAAAGGAACAGTGAGTTTTCCATGAAATGAAGGTTAAGAATAAAAACGAAAAATTCCTTCAAAGATCGTGCATAGGAGGTCCACTTAACCTGCCCGTGAAGTGGTGGATTTGTAGGATGTATAGAAACATTTAAAAACAAAAAAATTACGTTTCAAATGACGGTAAATGGTTTTCCTTTATTCATAAACAAACTGATTGGGGCGGCAGTCTGTATTAAAAGAGGAGACGTTTTAGGACATGCAGAACAAGTTTAGTGATTTTTTTTGGCTAAATTATAAATTTATACAGGCTTTGGATGAAAGTAACAATAGGTGCTTTAAAATTGGGCCTTTTTTTGTCGGCAACAGTGCCATCACACCGTAACCCCTCTGTGGTATTGTGGACGAGTGCAGGGTTGGACACTGTGGTCAAATATTAAAATGATATGAATCTGGTATAGGCATCAGTGCACCCAAATATTTTGCCTTTGGTGGCAGCAAGTGCCTTCACACCGTAACTCCTCTGTGGTATTGTGGAAGAGTGCTGTGGTGGATGTTTTGGTAATGCAGAAGAGATCCCCGATCTATTCAGTTACATCAGCAACTATAACAAAACCGGGTCCGCAATGTTAAGGCACTTGTACTGCGCTACTGTATATGGTGAGAACCGGCGCACACCAGTAGCAACAGGAAGCAAACAGAACAGGCAGGGAATACACAGAAAGAATAGTCAAATGGCAGGCAAAGTCGGCAACAGATCGGATCCTCAGAACAAGCAGGGTCAGTAGCAAGTAAACAAACTGATTTGGTAAGCTAGCGATGCGGGAATAAAGGCTGAGACACACTGAGCGTGTAGCGACTCATAGCTTCACGAAGTGAAGAGAAGCAAACATTTTGCAGGCTTGATTTCACTCTGCTCCGTCTCGCAGCGTGTCTACACTGCATTACGTTTGCTTCTCACTGCACTGGACAGGAATCCACTAACTAAATTAAAATGTACACACAAAACCGTTTTATTTTCACAAAGCAAATGTTATATAGGCAAAAAAAGTTTCTACTGAATAAAATACATCAAAAATTACTGTTAATTTAATAGGAATAGTATAAAAATATTAAAAAAAGGTAACCCCTGATCATATATATTATAGGGACACGGAGCGCTGTGTATAGAGTAGGAATGTATTGATACCACCAGGGCCGGCGCTAGTGTAAGGCGGCACAGGCGGCCGCCTTACTGTCCTGGCTTGCTGTCAGTGTGAGGGGTGGAAAAATTCTGTTTTTAAAATACCAGAAGCGGAGCTATGAATGATCTTCAGACATCAACCTCCAGAAGAAATGTTGAACCCGACAGAGCAGAGAATAATATATATATTCTCTGCTCTATCGGGTTCAACATTTCTTCTGGAGGGATCAGCCAAATGGGGGGGGCAATTAATTATCAAAATGTGTGCGTAATACAAGTCTAGATATATATATTTATAAGAATATAGATATATATATCTATATATATATCATACCAGCCCTTACCTACCCCTATAAATTTGCTAAAAATATACACACAAAAATATCAAACCACTGCCTGAGACCCCACGCAGCCCACATGCCACCCCCCTCTACCTGGCTGAATGTATCTAATATATATAATTAAATACATTCAGCCAGGTAGAGAAAGAAAAAAAAAGTGTTTTATTTTATGTTCCCGGGGATATTTAAAAACGTCCTCGGATTTTATTTTTTTTAGAAATGTGTCGCCTTACCTTAGCCTGGTGGTCAGTGGGGGCTCCCTGTATCCTGGTTGTGGGGGGGGGGTCTGCCGTGACCACAGTTGCAGTGGCTCCCTCCCTGCGCTGCCTGTCTCTGCACACATGCACCCGGGCGGCTAGCCCGCACAGTCGCAGCTCTGTCATTCGGCGGCCGCATGCTCCTCAATGGGATCCTTGGGAGGCCCCTGCAGGCTGCCCTCTACAGTGCCTGATTAGAGGGCTGTGTCTGCCTGATGTTTTAGTAACAAAAATGTTTTATCCCATAGGCTTCAATGTTAAAAATATCCCCATTTTAATTCAATATCTAATAAACCATTGCTTATAATATTCTGCAGTAAAGAGTCTCGTTATTTCTAGATTTTTTAAGCATTTTTTATACTTTTTTCACATTTATTTTTTTTCGAACTCGAACCGACCACGTGGAAATGTTCGAAGTTCGAACTGTCGAACGGGCGATGTTCGATGCGAACTCTGAACAGATCGAACCGAACAGCTCATCCCTAGTCACTAGGCCTCCTGGATCGTACACTCGTGACACCTGGCTTAACAGCTCCCTTCTTGTCAGCGGATCTGGTGTTTGAGCTCTAACTTGCTTTGTGAGAGATTCTGACCAAGTCTCATTTTCTTTTTTCTCTTTGAGAAATTGATTGAAGTCATCACAGAAAGCATATCTTCTTCCACGATATAGCCCAGACCCAGTGCTTTGTTTTCATCTTCACACATTTGGTTTGATAAAATAAGTTTTTCTACTTTGGTTTCGGAAGACTTTTCTTTTGACTCACTCCTCCCACTTTGACCGGAGAAGACCCAAGGTTTAAGAAGAAATCCTCCTTTTAAGATTGCCTGTACATTTGCCACTATAGATCTTAGCTGGTGAAAGTCATTGTGAGATGTGAGAATGTCGTCAACATACAGTAACTGTCTTGGTGTAGCACTCTTCGTTCTTCCTCAAGATGAGCAAAAGATGGCAAGTTTGCAGTTTCGCGCATTGCCAGCTGCACAATGCAGCCTGCTGGTTTGTCTCCAATGTTCACTCTTGTGATTGCGTATTCGCTCAGTTCTTCTTTTTCTGAGTTTCTCCAAAGGAATCTGTGCAGGTGCATTTCTTTGTCTTCTAGCCAGACCGAATTGTACATTTTCTTATTGTCTCCTATTGCAGCGTGCACCCCGCTTCTGAATCTTAGCAAGACAGCACGTATCTCAAATTTGGAAGTCTGGGCCTCTAACTAGCAAGTCGTTCATGCTAACGCCTCTGAATCTTGGCTGCTGTTCCAAACGAGTCTCAATGGGGTTGTGACAGAGTGCGGGTTTGGAGCAATAAGATGACTGACGTACCACACAGCTTCACTCCATTCGTTGATTGTCATTTCTGGTAACTTAACTGCAGCTCCTCTGATAAGCATATCTTGAACTTGAGCTCTGTAGGCAGTTTTCCATTCGGGCTCTTTAGCTAGCTGCTTTTCCATCCTCAGGAACGTAGCTTCAGCTGCACTCTTGTTGTTCGGTAAGGATGCTGGGTCTCCTAACCAGGGATATTTAGCGTGCCAATGTGGTTCTTTACTGTGTTTGCCTTCTTTGACATAAGTGAGGCCTTCTCTTACTAGTTCAAGTTCTCTCTTCACCCAGGGTAATTTCTTTTCCACCCGGTTCGCAATTCCCGCATCGTCAACCACCACACTTGTGTTCACACGCAGCACCGATGGAATCCCACCTCCACCATTCCAGAAAGTCTTGGCTGCTAGTAGAGGTACACGCTTCGTAAAATTTGGCTAAAGGTTCTCCTATTGGAAGGTGCTCTCCCACTTCATGTTTTACAGTCGCCATTCTCATTGACCTTGCAAAGTGCGTTTTGGGCTTGTGGATTGACATATCTGCGTCTTCAAAGAGCTCAAGGTGAGCTCCGCCGACCGTCTTTCCTAGTGGTCTGTCCCTCGGCACAAGGTCGCCGACTACTTGGACTCTTTGTGGGGCCAATTGACCTTCTCGATGGCTTATAAAGAAGTTCAACTACTCTAGGCCTTGTGAGTTCGATGAGCGGAACATCTGGAAATAATTTTTTCAGTTGCTCAGGTGGCACTGCTTTGTGAATGTCAGCGATACTTTCAAGTCCATAACAGGCCAATTGGTATGGCCTGAGAGTGCCCTGATCAGACTTTACTCTAAGTTTTTAGAAGATATTGCAATGTCTTCGCGCGGACATTCATTCCTCCAACTCCATGGATGACTAGAGTGATTTTCTCACCTCTTAAGTTTAGGCGATGTGCAGCACTGTGGGTTATGTAATTTGTGTCAGATGCTAATTCTATTAATGTCCCGATTGTCTGTCCAGCATTGGCAGTTACGTTGAGGAGCATCATTATTACGGGAAGTTCTAGTAACCTACATTCTGCTGGTAAACTTGACTGTTCTTTTGTCGTATTGAACAGTTGCTGTAGTGTTCGAAAACACACTTCAGCATTGCTGTGCTAGATCTGGTGAGAGTTTACTTAGGAAATCTTCTTGAACTTTTGTGTATTCTTTCTTGCCACTGTCTCCTTCAGAATGAAACTTGTTCGCTTCCCGAACAGTGTTGCTTTCCCTTCTCTCAGCATTTGTGCATAAATAGAAGTGATGTTCAGGAACACAGTCTTTGTTTTTGCATAGATAGTTAACTTTACAGACCGCGCTGTCATCGTGGACTTCGAGGCACCTTTTACAAGCTCCCAGTTTCTTCACTGCAGCCATCCTGTCAGTTCATTTCTGTGACCGGAACGGTTTGCAGAAGTTAAGCACAAAAGAAAGCTCTACATCACCACAGACTACACACCCATTTTGGTAATTGTTTGACCTCGTGGACTTTGATTTTGCCCACCTTGGTTCAGATTTTGATTCTCTTCTGTTTGATTATTATTATTATTATTATTCTTTATTTATAAAGCGCCAGCATATTCCGCAGCGCTGTACAATAGGCACAGTATAGACAGGGTTACAATACAATACATTGAACAACATTTGACAAACAGCACAGGAGGAGATGAGGCCCTATTCCCGTAGGAACTCACAATCTAGGAGGGTTGGGGTTGGAAACAGGAGGAGAGGACTGCAAGGTGAGAGTGATTGATGGTTGCGTCAGTGAGTTGGGTGGTAGGCTTCCCTAAATAGGAACGTTTTAAGGGAGTGTTTGAAGGAAGAGAAGTTAGGGGAAAGTCTGACAGTACGAGGGAGAGCGTTCCAGAGAGTGGGGGCTTGATTCTTCATCTCTTAGTTGCTCGAGCTGCTCGTAAATGCTCTTGCTTTTTGAGGAATACCAGAAGTTTGTCAAACCGGTTGTCTGGTGTGACAGCATTTCTGTTGGTCAGAGACGTGGACAAGCCTTTCTGGAGTGACTCGGGAAGTTTTCCGTCTATGGACTTTGTTGCTGAGGGATTTTTAATAGCGCCAAGATTTCCAAGGGCACTCAAATCTCCAAGTGCCTTCTCCACTAGGGATGAGCATTCGGTTCGGATCTGTTCGGAGTTCGAATCGAACATCGGCTATTCTAAAATTTGCGAACTTGGAACTTTTTTGGGACGTTCGCCAAAAGTTCTTTTTTTTTAAAAAAAGTATAAAAAATGCTTACAAAATACTAAAAAATCTAGAAATAAAGAGACTCTTTACTGCTGAATATTATAAGCAACGGTTTAGTAGATATTGAATTAAAACGGGAATATTTTTAACATTGAAGTCTATGGGATAAAACATTCTTGTTACTAAAACATAAGGCAGACTCTAATCAGGCACTGTAGAGGGCAGCCTGCTGGGGCCTCCCAAGGATCCACTTGAGGAGCATGCGGCCGCCGGATGACAGAGCTGCGACTGTGTGGGCTAGCCGCCCGGGTGCATGTGGCAGAAACAGGCAGTGCAGGGAGGGAGCCACTGCACCTGTGGCAACGGCAGACCCCCCACAACCAGTATACAGGCAGCCCCCACTGACCACCAGGCTAAGGTAAGGCGACACATTTCTAAATATAATAAAATCCAAGGACATTTTTAAATATCCCCGGGAACATAAAATAAAACCTTTTTTTTTTCTTTCTCTACCTGGCTGAATGTATTTAATTATATATATTAGATACATTCAGCCAGGAAGAGGGGGTGGCATGTAGGCTGCGCGAGGTCTCAGGCTGTGTTTTTTTTGTGTGTATATTTTTAACAAATTTATAGGGGAAGGTAAGGACAGGTATGATTATATAGATATTTTTATAAATATATATATCCAGACTTGTATTACACACACATTTTGATAATTAATTGCCCCCCCATTTGGCTGATCCCTCCAGAAGAAATGTTGAACCCGATAGAGCAGAGAATATATATATTATTCTCTGCTCTGTCGGGTTCAACATTTCTTCTGGAGGGATCAGCCAAATGGGCGGCGCATTTAGTTGAGATTGTCCACATGCCATCCACCCATGTGCGTATGTGTATATATGGTCTGAGGTCTGTGGGTGGGTGTATATATATATGAGCGTGTTGATATATACGTATATATAGGTTTGCGTGTTGATATATACGTATATGTCTGTGTGTGGTATCAATGCATCCCTACTCTAGACACGGCGCTCCGTGTCCCTATAATATATATGATCAGGGGTTACCTTTTTTTTATACTATTCCTATTAAATTATCAGTAATTTTTGATGTATTTTATTCAGTAGAAACTTTTTTTGCCTATATAACATGTGCTTTGTGAAAATAAAACGGTTTTGTGTGTACATTTTAATTTAGTTAGTGGATTCCTGTCCAGTGCAGTGAGAAGCAAACGTAATGCAGTGTAGACACGCTGCCTGGTGGAGCGGAGTGAAGTCAAGCCTGTAAAATGTTTGCTTCTCTTCGCTTCGCTACGTTGTGCGTCGCTACATGCTCAGTGTGTCTCAGCCTTTATTCCCGCATCGCTAGCTTACCAAATCAGTTTGTATACTTGTTACTGACCCTGCTTGTTCTGAGGATCCGATCTCTTGCCGACTTTGCCTGCCATTTGACTATTCTATCTGTGTATTCCCTGCCTGTTCGTTTTGCTTCCTGTTGCTACTGGTGTGCGCTGATTCTCACCATATACAGTAGCGCAGTACAAGTGCCTAAACATTGCTGACCCAGTTTTGTTATAGCTGCTGATGTAACTGAATAGATTGGGGATCTCTTCTGCATTACCAAAACCTCCACCACGGCACTCTTCCACAATACCACAGAGGGGTTACTTTGCTGCCACCAAAGGCAAAATATTTGGGAGCACTGACGCCTATACCAGATTCATATCATTTTAATATTGGACCGCAGGGTCCACCACTGCACTCTTCTACAATACCACAGAGGGGTTACGGTGTGAAGGCACTTGCTGCCACCAAAGGCACAATATTTGGGTGCACTGCCACTGACGCCTATACCAGATTCATATCATTTTAATATTGGACCACAGGGTCTACCACTGCACTCTTCCACAATACCACAGAGGGGATACGGTGTGACGGCACTGTTGCTGACACTAAAGGCCCAATTTGAAAGCACCTATTGTTACTTTCATCCAAAGCCTGCATAAGTTTCACCATAATTTAGCCAAAAAAATCACTAAATTTGCTCTCCGTGTCCTAAAATGTCTCCTCTTTTCATACAGGCTGCCGCCCCAAGCAGCGGTTTATGAATAGATTAACCCCTTAAGGACCGCTGACATACCCTGTACGTCCTGTCAACGGGTCTCCCTTAGACCCGCGGACGTACAGGGTACGTCAGCGGCGCCTAACCCCCCTCCCGCCCGATACTTACCTCCCTTGCTGGATCCCTCGGTGATCTGGCATGGAGGAAACCTGCCCATGTGATTTACATAGGCTGGCGAGGTTGATGACGTCGCCACGCTGCGTGGTGACGTCATCAGCAGGAGCCCCTATTCAAATCAATGGAGGGGAGGAGAGGGGGGCTCCTTCGGAGCCCTCTATCTCCCCAACTATTGAAGCTAGGGAGATGCTTTTTGCACCGCTGGAAAGGGGAGAGTGGTGTATAGGGAGAGGGGTGTATAGCATTAACCATTTCTCTGCCGAATCGCGTTTCGGCGCTAATTGGCGCCAAAACGCGATTCGAACCTGGAGGGGGGCTGACATCTTGGATGTCAGCCAAGCCTCCAGGTCCCCCCATCCACTGACAACCTCACCATATGTGTGAGGATGTCAGTGGGCCAGTTAACCATCTAGCTGCCATGTAGAGATAAGGGGATCCTAAGGATCCCCCTATCTCCCTATCCATGGCAGCTAGATGGCCTGATCATGGCCTTTCCAATGATACCAAACATGACCAGGTTTTGTTTAACCACTTCGATGCTGAGGACGCGCTCAGCGCGTCCTCAGCATTCCCGCTGGTATGCGGAGGACGCGCTGAGCGCGTCCTCCCATTGGTCAGCGTTCGGCCGGGTTCCGCCGATCGCTGGCCCCCCCGGTGCGGGCTGACATCCTCGATGTCAGCCGCGCATCCGGGACCGCAGCCGCCGGAATTAGGTGTCATCGCGGCAGCGCGATGACACCTAATTCAGGCGCCCCCCCCCGCATGCGGAGGAGGGAGCGCCTGAAAGGGGGGGTCACTCTCTTCCCTCTCCCGATGGCGCTCTGCGGGGGTTAACCCAGGCATCATTTGGAAGGGCACAGCCTGCCTTCCAAATGGTGCCTGGCATTAACCCCCTGGGGAGCTGGATCGCGAATCGGCGCTGAAAAGCGCCGGTTCGCGATACTTTCCCGGAGCTGGCCGACATCTTGGATGTCGGCCAAGCCTCCGGAACTCTCCCCTGAGGACTGGCGTCATCGTGCATAGCACGATGACGCCAGTCCTGGACTTAACCCCTAACTGCCACCAACTGTGGAGATAGGGAGTTCCAATGAACTCCCTATCTCCCGATCCGTGGCAGTTAGGGGTTAATGTTTGGTATGGTTGGATCGGCCAGAGCATGGCCGTTCCAACGATACCAAACACTACTGTGAAAAATGTTGTAAAAAAAAAAAAAAAAATGAAAAATAAAATAAAAAATCTTTTAAAAAAAAATAAAAAAAAAAACACTTTTTTTCTTTTTTTTGTTTTGTTAATGCAGCAATATTGTTCCCATTTCAATTATAATGTGAACAATGATGCTGCACTAACGATTTTTGTATGCGGTGCGTTTGTTAAAAATAGTGTAATTTTCCCAAAAAAAAATGTAACGCGACCCCATCTCTAATTTTTTTAACAAGCACACCCCATACAAAATATAACCGCAATTGCTCGCATGTTAAAATGTGAAAAAAAACACTTTACACATTGTAAATTATTGAAAATACATATTTTATTGCATTTTTGTTATAATATACAGACATGACATAACGTATACATATAATAATGATATATTATGAATCTACCGAGTCTGACGGAAAGAACGATATATAATATGTCTGGGTAATATACTAAAATAAGCCTTCAAAACGCGTTTAAACATGATGAGCGAAACCAGTAAAAATGACCTCAGCACAGGGGCTGGAAAAGCCTCAGCAGCGAAAGGGTTAAAAGAAAATTTTAAAAAAATATATTTTTTTTTTTTTTAAAGTTGTTTTTGTCTGGGGGGATTTAATTAAATAGGACCTAGGCTGTCATCTCAAAATAATTAGCACAAAATGGTCAGAATGAGCGCAGCGCACATAGGTGAACTGGCTCAGCAGTGAAGGGGTTAAAAAGCAAAAACATGTAAAAATTGGGTATTTCTAGTCTTGGGACAAAAATTTTGAAACTATTTAGCTGTTGGGGATTAAATTACGAAAAAGTGTGTTTTTACCATTTTTTCATCATATTTCATATTTTTTTATAGTAAATTATTCGATATGATGGAAATAATGGTATTTCTAGAAAGTCCATTTAATGGCGGGAAAAAGGGTGTATAATATTTGTGGGTTGAATGAACGATTAAGAGGAAAATTTGACCTAAACACTAACAGCGCAGAAACGTAAAAACAGCAGCGGTCACTAAAGGACGGATTTGTGTAAAACCGCCCGGTCACTAAGGGGTTAAAAGGAAAAACATTTACAGTCATTTGAAATGTCATTTTTTTGTTTTTAAATGTTTCTATACATCCTACAAATCCGCCACTTCACGGGCAGGTTATGGGGACCTCCTAGGCACGATATTTGAAGGAATTTTTTGTTTTTATTCTTAACCTTTATTTCATGGAAAACTCACTGTTCCTTTAAAAAGTTTTTTTTAAAACTTTTTGTCCTTGTTTCCTGTCCAACAGGGCACTACCCGGACCCCCATACACATTTTATGGCAAATATCTAGCATATATGCCCTCTTGGAGGGCACTCTAAAAATCGAACGTTCGAGTCCCATTGACTTACATTGAGTTCGGAACGTGTTCGAGTTCGAACTCGAACTTTTGAAATTGTTCGAGTTCGAAGTCGAACCGAACACGGGGGCGTTCGGCTCATCCCTATTCTCCACCGCTGGAATCAAATCAACTATTCTCCTTGGCTGGTGATTCTGGATAGCAGGGATTGCTTGCAGATCTTCCACTATTTCAATCGCTATCATTAGCACATGTCCATAACGGTTCTCTAAAACGCGGAAAATGTCATCTGCAGCATTGTAAGTGGTGAGGCGGAGATCTTTCACAATTCTTTCTTCGAGACTGTCTAATAATTGGAACTTTTTTACTTCTTTTGAACCGGTCGGCTCCCCTTGCTTCTGAAGTGCTTCCCAGTCCCTCTTTCATCTGTAGAAGGCACGTTTATTGCTGGTGAACTTTGGGAGAGATATTGGTTTTAACCGAATATTTGCCATGGAGTTGCTGGAGGTTATCGGTGGGGCTGCTGTTCTCACTGCCTCCTCCTCTCTCTTCGCCCGAATGAAGTCAGCCTTTCTTGAGACCAATCTGATAATATTGAGATCGAGGTTTAACAGACCTTGACGAAAGCTATTCTGATCACTTGGCGGAATGAATTGTTGCCACTGGCTATAGAGATCTTTCGCAGTCTTTGCTAACGTCTGAAGGTGCTTGAGCATGAGGTCGTATGCTTCGTGACTGCCATCTAGAACTACCGCTGCGACAAGTTCACTCTCAGCTTCTGCAATTTGCAATGCTGTGGACAGTTCTTTACTAGGGATGAGCTGTTAGGTTCGGAGTTTGCATCGAACAAAGCCTGTTCGTATGTTCGCGAACTATGAACATTTCGCTTGTTCGTTGCGTGTTCTCCCACAATGCACCACAACGGACCACAATGCACTTTTCCACTGGCCTGAAGCTTGTAATTGGCTACAGCCTTGCACCTGACCACAGGTCAGGTGCAAGACAGGTTCAACACTATGCCAATCAATGCTCAGAGTCCTGATTGGGCAAATTTTGCCCAATCATGGGCTCACAGAGCTAAGTCCCGCAACACACTATATAAGGTTTCCACACAGCGCTTCTGCACACGTTTGAGAGGAGATTTCATAGATTGTTGTTGTGTTAGTGTGTTCTTACTGCCAGTCTGCGACCAGCTACTGGGGGGGTTTGGGGAGGTCTCATTTCTACCAAATATCTGGGAATTGTTGTAAACTTTGTGCTCAGTCCCAGCAACTATTTTGGGTGCTCAGTAATTTCAGCAAAATATTTGGGAATTGAGGTAATCTGAGGTAATCTTTGTGCTCACTCCCAGCAACTATTTTGGGGGCTCAGTAATTTCTACAAAATATTAGGGAATTGAGGTGATCTGTGTCTTGTTGTCACAGCCAGTGCCACGCAGTATTTTGGGAGTCACTAATTTCTACAAAATATCTGGGAATTGAGGTGATCTGTGTCTTCTCACACAGCCAGAGCCACGCAGTATTTTGGGCATCAGTAATTTCTACAAAATATTTGGGAATTGAGGTGATCTGTGTCTTGTCACACAGCCAGAGCCACGCAGTATTTTGGGCATCAGTAATTTCTACAAAATATTTGGGAATTGTTATAATCCATGTGTTCTCACTGGCTGCCACCCATCAGGGGGTCTCAATGATTTATAGGAGGTTTCTGAGACTTGTAATCTGTGTCTTCTCACTGCCAGCTACCAGGGGGTCCCACATACTTCTAGCAGATTTATGTGAATTGTAATTTGTGTCTTCTCACTGCCACCCATCAGGGGGTCACATTGATTTATAGGAGGTTTCTGGGACTTGTAATCTGTGTCTTCTCACTGCCACCCATCAGGGGGTCCCACATACTTCTGGCAGATCTATGCGAGTTGTAATCTGTGTCTTCTCACTGCCACCCATCAGGGGGTCCCACATACTTCTAGCAGATTTATGCGAATTGTAATCTGTGTCTTCTCACTGCCACCCATCAGGGGGTCCCACATACTTCTAGCAGATTTATGCGAATCGTAATTTGTGTCTTCTCACTGCCACCCATCAGGGGGTCTCACTGATTTATAGGAGGTTTCTGGGAATTGTAATCTGTGTCTTGTCACTTCCTGCCAGCTATCAGGGTGTCTCACTGAGTTATACCAGAGTTTTGTAAATCTTTAATCTTTATACCAGAGTTGAATCAGAGTTCTGTATATATTTAATCTATATATCACTCACCATTTCTGAAAGTACAAAAAGGACATGCAGACGCTCCCAGACACAGATAAGAGGGCAAGCAGCCCCTGTGTCGGGAGGCTGTGCCTCTGGTCGTGGTGGACGTGCTGCATCCTCTGTAGGGGCACGCTTGTCCTTTCTAGCTGGTGCTGGCTGTCTTCAGCAGCAGCAACATAGAGGATTTGGTGGATTGGCTAACCAGGCCATCCTCCGAGTCCTCTGCCAGCCAGGCTTGTAGTGCTTTACAGTCCAACTCAGCTGCCAAAGCATCTAATGCAGCCTCCATGTCCACAGCTACTCCTGCCGTAGCCTCGCTATCACACACGGAGGAGTCAGCTGAATTGTTTGACTACAATGACCGTGACATGCTGCTTGAGGATGTGCAGCAAGTACAGTGCTCTGATTCAATCTCTGAGGTTGAGGAAGGGAGTATAATCAACCTAGAGGAAGGGGGTGAAAGTGATGACACATAAATAACTGGCACTCATGTTACCCCAGCAGCTGCAGCATATTGCCAAGTTGGCTCCAGTGACGAGGAGATAGGGGGTGATGATGACAATGATGATGAGATCACTGACTCCACCTGGGTGCCTGATCGAACAGAGGAGTCAAGTGAGGAGGAGGAGGCACAACAAACTCGAGGCACAACATCCTCGATGACCAACCATAGCACTAGCCAGTTCAAGGCATCAGAAGTCAGAGCTGCTCAGGTGCAGAGCGCTGTTGTCTCAAAGCACACATGCAGGAACTCTGCTTTCATGGAGTTCTTTAAGAAATGTGCAGCAGACCCGACCGTTGCTATTTATAATCTATGTCAGATGAGGCTCAAGCGTGGGAAAGACACCGGACGCTTGGGTACCACGTGCTTGAGTTGACATATGACCACGTGCCACACATCCCGTTGGCGCAAAACTTTGCGTAGGTCTTCCTCCTCATCATCTGTCTCTACCTCCACTGTATGTCCTGCCATGTCATTGCCTACAACCTCCACTGACAGGGATGATGCTACAGTAATGGATGTACCAGCTCCTTCCTCACAATGTGACAGCATCCCATCAGCTGAAGATTTACGCAGTCAGATTACATTGCCCCAGCTGCTGCAGCGTAAGAAAAAATATAGTCCCAACCATCCCCAAGCACAGCGTCTAAATGCCAGTTTAGCAAAATTACTCGCATTGCAGCTGCTGCCTTTCCAGCTGGTGGACTCTGCTCCCTTCCGTGAATTTGCTGAATGTGCTGTACCACAGTGGCATGTTCCAAAACGCCATTACTTTTCACAGAAGGCCATTCCAGCATTATACCAGCACGTGGAAGACAATGTTATCGAGTCATTGGGAAAGGCAGTCAGCAGCAAGGTGCATATGACTTTAGACACGTGGTCCAGCAAGATTGGACAGGGTCATTACATTTCCTTCACGGCACACTGGGTAACTCTGATTGCAGCTGGGAGGGATCCAAGATGGGGCTCTGTGCTGGAGCTTGTTCATCCACCACGCCTCCAGAAAGCTGCTTGTATGAGGTCTGTCTGCTCCACCACCACCTCTCCCTCTCCTCCTCCTCCTCCTCCTAATCCTTCAGTGTCTCTGGCAAAGTGGCAGTTAAACCGACGCCTGACAGGGGTTATGCAATGGCTCAAGCAAAAAGATGCCACTCTGTGCTTGAGCTGGTTTGTTTAGGGGACAGGAGCCACACCGGGCCAGAAATTCTGTCAGCTCTGCAGGGGCAGGTGTAGAGATGGTTAACACCATGCCAGCTTCAGCTGGGAATGATCGTCTGTGATAGTGGCAGCAACCTTCTCTCCGCAAGGGTAAATTGATGCATGTACCATGCCTAGCACACGTCCTAAATCTAGTGGTACAGCGTTTCCTAACCAACTACCCAGGGCTGGCAGAGCTTCTCAGCCAGGCCAGAAAAGTCTACAGCCACTTCAGTCGGTCATTCCCAGCAAGCGTTCGCCTGGCAGAAATTCAAAGAGAATTCCACCTTCCCACAAACCGTCTGATCTGTGACATGCCCACCAGGTGGAACTCGACATTAGCAATGCTGCAGCGTCTGCACAAGCAGCAGAGGGGCATCATCTAGTACCTGTGTGAGTATGGCACACGGACAGGTTCAGGTCAACTTGGTTTCCCCCGCCCCGCAGTGGCTGATGATCAAAGATGCATGCACTGTACTGTCACCATTTAAAGAGGCAACGAGGATGGTGAGAGCAGGGACAGTGCATGCATCACTGACACAATTCCTTTAGTGTTTTTGCTGGAGCACACTCTGCAGGGAATTATAGATGTGACTCTAGAGGCAGAGCGGGAGGAAGAGGAGGCCTTCCCTAGCTCTCAAGGCCCAAGTCTTTCCGCAGACAGCATTCCTGCGGGTCCTCCTCAGATCAGACAGGAGGAGGATGATGAGGAGGAGGAATATTTAAGTAGTGGGGGCATTGAAGGTGGGGATTCCTCAAAGGAGGGTTTCGTGTGCCCAGAAACACAAGGGCTAGTGCGTGGCTGGGAGGAGGAAGTGCACGATACGGTCATCCTCATTGACCAGGAAGACTCTGAAGCTAATACCACCTCCAACCTACGCTGCATAGAAACATAGAAACATAGGAAAATGTCGGCAGATAAGAACCTTGCTGCCCATCTAGTCTGCCCAATTACATGGATACTTAACCTGGATTTATCTTTTGTTTAGGATAGCCTTATGCCTATCCCATGCCTGCTTAAATTCAATCACTGTTTTGGCCTCTACCACTTCAACTGGAAGGCTGTTCCATGTATCCACCACCCTCTCAGTAAAATAATGCTTCCTGATGTTACTTTTAAACCTTTGCCCCTCTAATCTAAGACTATGTCCTCTTGTTTTGCTACTTTGTTTCCGTTTAAATATACTCCCTTCCTCTACCTTGTGGTTTCCCTTTACGTATTTAAATGTTTCTATCATATCTCCTCTGTCTCGTCTTTTTTCCAAGCTGTACATGTTAAGATCGTTAAGCCTTTCCTGGTAACTTTTCTCCTTCAAGCCGTACACCATTTTAGTAGCCCTTCTCTGAGCCACAGCTCCGACCATTTTTTTAGTTTACCTAAATCATTTGTCATTTGGCTGATCCCTCCAGGAATGGAACATCAACCCTGTTGCAAATCTTTGTGTCATCAGCAAAAAGACATACTTTTCCATTAATACCTTCTGCAAAATCACTAATAAAAATATTAAAGAGAATGGGTCCAAGTACTGACCCCTGAGGTACCCCACTGGTAACAAGACCTTGCACCGAAAAAACTCCATTTACCACAACCCTCTGTTGCCTGTCACTCAGCCACTGCCTAATCCATTCAACAATATTGGAATCCAAGCTCAAAGATTGCAATTTAGTGATAAGCCTTCTATGCGGAACAGTATCAAAAGCCTTAATGAAATGTAAATAAGCAATGTCTACTGCACCACCTGTGTCTATTATTTTTGTTACCCAATCAAAAAAATCAATAAGATTAGTTTGGCATGATCTCCCTGAGCTAAACCCATGTTGTTTCTGATCCTGTAATCTATGTGTTTTTAGATGTTCAACAATCCTTTCCTTTAACATGGTTTTCATTAATTTCCCCACTACTGACGTAAAACTAACTGGCCTATAGTTCCCTGATTCCTCCCTACTACCCTTCTTGTAAATGGACACAACATTTGCTAATTTCCAGTCTTCTGGGACGACTCCTGTTAACAAGGATTGGTTAAATAAATCTGTTAACGGTTTTGCTATTACATCACTGAGCTCTTAATAATTTAGGGTGGATCCCATCAGGCCCCATTGACTTATTTGTCTTTACTTTAGACAGCTGCTGTAGAAACTCCTCCTCTGTAAACTGATATGTAAATGTCTCGTTAGTGTTTCCTGCTAACTGAGGTCCCTTTCCTTCCTTTTCTTCTGCAAAGACTGAACAAAAATATTCATTGAGGCAGTCAGTGAGACTCTTATCCTCTTCTACATACCTTCCTTCCTTTGTTTTTAATCTAACTAATCCTTGTTTTACTTTTCTTTTCTCGTTTATGTATCTAAAAAATGTTTTGTCCCCCTTTTTTACTGACTGAGCTATTTTCTCTTCTGCGTGTGCTTTGGAAGCTCTTATAAATTGCTTTGCCTCTTTCTGCCTAATCTTATAGGTTTCTTCTTCACTCTGAGTTTTTTTATAATTATTGAATGCTGTCTTTTTGTTCTTCACTATTTTGTCCACTTCTGCAGAGTACCACAGTGGTTTCTTCCCATTTTTGTTTTTGCTAACAAGCCGAATGCAATTGCCTGTGGCCTTCAATAATGCTTCCTTTAAATAATCCCATTTCTCCTGGACTCCCTTTAACCCTTTCGCTGCGGAGGACGCGCTCAGTGCGTCCACCCGCAGGTAACGTTCCTTGCGGTGGACGCGCTGAACGCGTCCTCCCTTTGGGGCCAGCGTTCGGCCGGGTTCCGGCTGATCGCTGGCCCCCCCGGTGCGGGCTGACATCCTTGATGTCAGCCCAGCACCCGGATCCGCCGCCGGCCTAATTAGGTGTCATCGCGGCGGCGCGATGACACCTAATTTAGGCACCCCCCCGCATGTGCGGAGGAGGCGCCTGAAAGGGAGGGGGGGAGGTCCTTCAGACCTCTCTCCCTCCCGATTGCCGGCGTTGCAGGGGTTAATCCAGGCACCATTTGGAAGGGCACAGCCTGCCCTTCCTAACGGTACCTGGAATTAACCCCACGGGGGCTGGATCACGAATCGGCGCCGAAAAGCGCCGGTTCGTGATCCTTTCCCGGAGTTGGCCGACATCCTGGATGTCGACCAAGCTTCCAGGAATGCCTCCTGAGGCCTGGCGTCATCGTGCATAGCACGATGATGCCAGTCCTGGAGTTAACCCCTAACTGCCACCAATGGTGGAGATAGGGGGTTCCAATGAACCCCCTATCTCCCGATCCGTGGCAGTTAGGGGTTAATGTTTGTTATTGTTGGATCGGCCAGAGCATGGCCGTTCCAACAATACCAAACTTGACTATGAAAAAGTTTTTTAAAAAAAATAAAAAATAAAAATAAAAAAATATTTTACAAAAAATTATAAGAAAAAATAAACACGTTTTTTTCTTTTTTTTGGTTTGTTAATGCAGCAATATTGTTCCTATTTCAATTATAATGTGAACAATGATGCTGCACTAACGATTTTTGTATGCGGTGCGTTTGTTAAAAATCGCGTCATTTTCCCCAAAAAAAATGTAACGAGACCCCATCTCTAATTTTTTTAACAAGCGCACCCCATACAAAATATAACCGCAATTGCTCGCATGTTAAAATGTGAAAAAAAAACACTTTACACGTTGTAAATTATTGAACATTCATATTTTATTGCATTTTTTGTTATAATATACAGACAGGTCATGACGTATACATATAATAATGACATATTATGAATCTGCCGAGTCTGACGGAAAGAACGATATATAATATGTCTGGGTCATATACTAAAATAAGCCTTTAAAACACGTTTAAACATGATGAGCAAAATCGGTAAAAATGACCTCAGCACAGTGGCGGGAAATACCTCAGCAGCGAAAGGGTTAAACTCCTCCAGTCTGATAATGACTCCTTCACACAAAATCTCATTTTAGGAAAATCTGTATATTTTCTGTTTTTTAAAGTCTAAAACTTTTGTTTTTGTGTGGTGCGGCTCCATCCCTGTTCTTATATTAAACCATACTGACTGGTGATCAGGGCCGGTGCCAGCATTTTTGTCTACTCAGGCGAAGGTGCATTTTGGTGCCCCCCTCCCTTATCTGTGCCATGCCTATCAGCATAGAGAAAAGATTTACAATTGTGCATGATCACTGTTACTGCCCCCACTGGGAGACTATTCCCTGTTTCTACTGCCTCTTCTATGTCGCTGTTACTGCCCCACTGGGAGACTATTCCCTGTATCTACTACCCTTTCTATATCACTGTTACTGCCCCACTGGGAGACTATTCCCTGTATCTACTACCCTTTCTATATCACTGTTACTGCCCCACTGGGAGACTATTCCCTGTAACTACTACCCTTTCTAGTCTGCCAGTGGGGGCAGTATCTACTACCCTTTCTATATCATTGTTACTGCTCCCACTGGGAGGCTATTCCATGTATCTATCTACTATCCTTTCTATATCACTGTTACAGGGAATAGTCTCCCAGTGGGGGCAGTAACAATGATATAGAAAGGGTAGTAGATAGATGGAATAGCCTCCCAGTGGGGGCAGTAACCGTGATATAGAAAGGGTAGTAGATACTGCTCCCACTCGGAGGCTATTCCATGTATCTACTACCCTTTCTATATCACTGTTATATGGAATAACCTTCCAGTGGGGGCAGTAACAGTACTATAGAAAGGGTAGTAGATACAGGGAATAGTCTCCCAGTGGGGGCAGTATCTACTACCCTTTCTATGTTTACGGTTACATGGAATAGCCTCCCAGTGGGAGCAGTAACAGTGATATAGAAAGGGTAGTAGATACATGGAATAACCTCCCAGTGGGGGCAGTATCTACTACCCTTTCTATATCACTGTTACTGCTCCCACTGGGAGGCTATTCCATGTAACAGTGACATAGAAAGGGTAGTAGATACTGCCCCCACTGGGAGACTATTCCCTGTATCTACTACCCTTTCTATAGTACTGTTACTGCTCCCACTGGGAGACTATTCCATGTATCTACTACCCTTTCTATATCACTGTTACTGCTCCCACTGGGAGGCTATTTCATGTAACAGTGACATAGAAAGGGTAGTAGATACTGTCCCCACTGTGAGGCTATTCCCTGTATCTACTACCCTTTCTATATCACTGTTACTGCCCCACTGGGAGGCTATTCCATGTAACAGTGATATAGAAAGGGTAGTAGATACTGCTCCCACTCGGAGGCTATTCAATGTATCTACTACCCTTTCTATATCACTGTTACTGCTCCCACTGGGAGGCTATTCCATGTAACAGTGATATAGAAAGGGTAGTAGATACTGCTCCCACTCGGAGGCTATTCCATGTATCTACTACCCTTTCTATATCACTGTTACATGGAATAACCTCCCAGTGGGGGCAGTAACAGTACTATAGAAAGGGTAGTAGATACAGGGAATAGTCTCTGAGTGGGAGCAGTATCTACTACCCTTTCTATATCACTGTTACATGGAATAGCCTCCCAGTGGGAGCAGTAACAGTGATATAGAAAGGGTAGTAGATACAGGGAATAGTCTCCCAGTGGGGGCAGTATCTACTACCCTTTCTATGTCACTGTTACTGCTCCCACTGGGAGAATATTCCATGTAACAGTGACATAGAAAGGGTAGTAGATACTGTCCCCACTGGGAGGCTATTCCCTGTATCTACTACCTCTTCTATATCACTGTTACAAGGAATAGTCTCCCAGTGGGGAGCAGTAACAGTGATATAGAAGGGGGTAGTAGATACAGGGAATAACCTCCCAGTGGGGGAAGTAACAATGATATAGAAGGGGTAGTAGATACTGCTCCCACTGGGAGACTATTCCCTGTATCTAAAAAAAAATGGTGGCGGGGTCGGACTCCTGCTCTCTGCCACCTGCACCTACCAGCATCTCCCTCCACCCCCATCCCTCTCCTTCTCCTCCTTCGAGACACACTGCATCCGCCTGTTCTCTCCTCTGGCTCTCAGGGTGGCAGTCATCTACCGCCCACCGGGACCAACCTCCCAGTTCTTTGACCACTTTGCTACCTGGCTTTCTCACTTCCTGTCTTCTAATCTTCCATGCCTAATTCTCGGGGACTTCAACATTCCCATTGACTATCCTTCCGCTCCTGCTGCCTCCAAACTTCTTTCACTCACGTCCACCCTTGGACTCACACAATCCTCCCTCCTCCCTACCCACCGCGATGGTCACGTTATTGACCTGGTCGTTTCCAACCTCTGCTCCATTTCTGAGTTCAAATGTCGCCCTTTCCCCATCTCTGACCACCACCTTCTCTCTTTCAAACTATCTGGACTTCCTAAACACCCTGCTCCCCCACCCCACACACACACTCGCAGAAATCTACATGCTGTGGACCCCCATCAATTCTCCAACCTACTTCACCACCTCCCTCATACCTCATCCTTCACCTGCCCTGATGCTGCCACTAATCACTACAACACTACGCTTATCTCTGCTCTAGACACTCTTGCTCCTCTTCGACTCTGTAAGGCCCCATGCCGCCAGCTTCAGCCCTGGCACACCCTCCAGACTCGCTACCTGCAAAGATGCTCCCGCACCGCAGAGCGTGCCTGGAGGAAATCCCGCTCTGAAGCTGATTTTGTTCACTTCAAGTTTATTCTCCGGTCATACACCTCTGCCCTCCACTTGGCCAAACAATCCTTCTTCTCATCTCTTATATCTACGCTGTCCTCCAACCCTAAACGGCTCTGGTCCACCTTCAACACCCTCCTCTACCCACCTGCACCTCCCCCCTCAGCTGCCTTCAGCGCTCAAGACCTGGCAGACTACTTCCTCAGTAAAACTCTAACTATCAGAAGCAACATCCCAACACAAGATAGTTATCTGCCACCTCCACTCCCACAGGTCCCCTCTGCCACCCTCTGCCGCTTCCTCCCAGCCACTGAGGAGGAAGTCAATTCCTTATTGTCCTCCTCACATCTCACCACGTGCCCGCTCGACCCCATTCCCTCACATCTAATTCCTCCCCTCTCCTCCTCCCTCACCCCTGCTCTCACACACATCTTCAACCTATCTCTCTCCACTGGCTCCTTTCCATCCGCCTTCAAACACGCGCTAGTTACCCCTTTACTAAAGAAACCATCCCTAGACCCCAACTCTCCATCCAACTACCGCCCTGTATCCCTGCTTCCCTTCACATCAAAGCTCTTAGAAAAACTAGTCTTCAACCGCCTCTCCCTCTTCCTGTCCTCCAATTCCCTACTTGACCCCCTGCAATCTGGCTTCCGTCCCCTACACTCAACTGAAACTGCCCTCACCAAAGTCACCAACGACCTCCTAACTGCTAAAAAACACGGCCACTATTCTATTCTCATCCTGCTTGACCTCTCGGCTGCTTTTGACACTGTTGACCACCCCCTCCTTCTACAGACCCTCAACTCTCTGGGTCTCGGTGACACTGCACTTGCTTGGGTTGACTCCTATTTATCCAACAGGTCCTTCTGTGTGTCCTTTGCTGGTAACTCTTCCTCTTCATTGCCTTTATCTGTTGGTGTACCTCAAGGCTCTGTCCTTGGTCCTCTGCTCTTTTCCATCTACACCTCCTCCCTGGGCAAAATCATCAACAGCTTTGGCTTTAATTACCACCTCTACGCTGATGACACTCAGATCTACCTCTCTACCCCTGATCTCTCTCCCCCTGTCCTTTCAAAAGTCAGTGACTGTTTATCTGGCATCTCCTCCTGGATGGCCTCCCACCACCTAAAGATCAACAGGTCAAAGACTGAGCACCTACTTATTCCTCCCTCCAATGCCTCCCCACCTCCTGACTTCTCTATCACGGTGGAGGGTATCACCATTTCCCCATCAAACCAAGTTCGCTGTCTTGGAGTTACACTTGACTCTGCTCTTTCCTTCATCCCCCACATCCAGTCTCTTTCCTCCTCCTGCCGATACCAACTGCGTAATATTTCCAGAATTCGGACATTTCTTACCGCTGTCACCACAAAACACCTCATACACGCCCTGGTAATCTCCCGACTCGACTATTGCAATAATCTCTTATCTGGCCTCCCTCTGTCCCGCCTCTCCCCCCTACAATCCATCCTGAACGCCTCCGCCAGACTAATTCACCTCACCCGCCGCTCTGTCTCTGCCGCTCCCCTCTGCGAGTCCCTTCACTGGGTCCCCATCCACTGCAGAATTAAGTTCAAAATCCTTATCCTTACCTACAAAACCCTCACTAACTCAGCGCCCCACTACCTGTCCTCACTAATCACCAAATACACCCCAGCCCGCTACCTAAGGTCAAACAGTGACCTGCGCCTAGCTTCTCCCCGCATCACCTCTTCCCATGATAGACTGCAGGATTTCTCATGCGCAGCCCCCACTCTCTGGAACGCTCTCCCTCGTACTGTCAGACTTTCCACTAACTTCTCTTCCTTCAAACGCTCCCTTAAAACATTCCTATTTAGGGAAGCCTACCACCCAACTCACTGACACAACCATCAATCACTCTCACCTTACAGTCCTCTCCTCCTGTTTCCAACCCCAACCCTCCTAGATTGTGAGTTCCTACGGGAATAGGGCCCTCATCTCCTCCTGTACTGTTTGTCAAATGTTGTTCAATGTATTGTAACCCTGTCTATACTGTGCTTATTGTACAGCGCTGCGGAATATGCTGGCGCTTTATAAATAATGAATAATAATAAAATAATAATAATAATAATATCTACTACCCTTTCTATATCACTGTTACATGGAATAGCCTCCCAGTGGGGGCAGTAACAGTGATATAGAAAGGGTATTAGATACTGCCTCCACTGGGAGGCTATTCCATGTACCAGTGATATAAGTGTGCGAGATCTCCCCTGCTGTGAAGGAGAAGCCTGTTTTTAGCTCTTGCTGGACCAGGTATCTGAGCACCATATTACAATGTGCTTTAATGTCAGGAAGGATGACCTGGTCCAGCAAGAGTTAAAAACAGAAGCATCTTCACATCAGGGAAGATCTCTCACACTTTTGCTGTGTTTGTGTGTAGGGGGGGGCACCATCTCGCATCTCAGAGGGAGGATATCATGAAAGGGAGAGGGGCAGATGGAGGGCAGGCAGTGTGATAACTCACCTCCTGGCTCCATGGGGTCTCTGCTGCTGCAGGGCAGGGGCTGATTAATCTCCTCAATCGTTCTGCTGTAAGAGGAGCAGCACGAGGAAGCACATAGCCCAGACTCTTCTGCCTCTTCCTGTGCGCCCTCCCCTTCACCAGGCCAGAAGTGCAGCAGCTGATCCAGCCACAAGGGGGAGCACAATTTACATAATGGGCGGCATCAGAAGGAAATCCCCGGCCAGCAGTGAGTGACTATGAACGGGAAGACAATTTTCACGCCCCCCAGTTTGGCATCAGGCCAGAGCACTAAGGCGGCCGCCTGTGCTGCCTTACACTAGCGCCGGCCCTGCTGGTGATCACTAGATCCCAAATTTTCACCTACAACAACGTCCGATACCAAACCTCCATTTGTGAGTATTAAATCCAATATGGCCTCTTTACGGGTCGGCTCCTCAACTACTTGTGTTAGAGATAATCCCAGTAGGGAGTTTAGAATATTTGTACTCCTGGTGCACCCAGCTGTTTTGGTTTTCCAGTTCACATCAGGAAGATTAAAGTCCCCCATGATAATAACTTCCCCCTTCATTGCCATTTTGGCTATTTCCTCAAACAGCAGATTATCTAGCTCTTCTACTTGTCCAGGGGGTCTATAGATCACACCTACACGAGCTACTGTATGATTGCCAAATGTTAGCGTAACCCAAACTGACTCTATGTTCACCTCGCTCACTTTTATTTGGTTCATTTTTATGTTGTTTTTCACATACAGGGCCACTCCTCCTCCTTTCCTACCTTCTCTGTCTTTTCTATATAAAGAGTACCCCGGTATTGTTATGTCCCAGTTATTTTTCTCACTGAACCATGTCTCAGTAACCGCCACTAAATCTACTTTTTCAGCTGCCATCATTGCCTCCAGTTCATTGATTTTATTGACTAAACTGCGAGCATTTATAGACACGACTCTGAGCTTGTCATTTTTTCCCCGCATATTGCTTGCACCCTCCGATTTAGTTTTGGGGACAATCAGGCAGATTGTTTTTTACCCTTTTGTCCCCCCCCTCCTAGTTTAAATATTTCTTTGTGAAACCTTTGAACTTCTCACTGAGAACATATGTTCCCCTATGAGTAAGATGCAAACCATCTTTTTTATACAGTTCCTTTCTGCTCCAATTAGAGCTATCATGGGACACAAAGCCAAATCCTTGCTCCCGACACCATTCCCAAAGCCACAAATTAAATTCCCTATTGCGCATCTGCCTATCCTGAATGTTAAGCACAGGCAAAACTTCAGAGAATGACACAGTGGACGCAATCTGCTGTATTTCACCTCCAAGAACACAAAAATCTTCCTTAATCTCAGAAACCTCATTGCTAGCCAAGTCATTTGTCCCTAGATGGACTAGAACGTCCACTTCCCCTTGCTGATTTGCTTGTTTGACAATATTGAGAATATGTCTCTTGTCTCTACGAGCAGTAGCCCCAGGAAGACATCTCACCAAACCACTACTCTCCAGCTCAACACCTCTTTAGATAGAATCACCCAGCAACAATTGCCTTCTATCATGTCCCACCTTTTCCTTTTTGTTCTTGGTTGCAGTCCTGCATACCTCAGGCATAGGGGATGGTGGTTCTTCAACTATGGTGTCTGAGCCTGCATGGGCTCCCTTATAATGTAAAGCCTGCTAAAGGACCCCAGGATTCGTGCTATCAAGGGAGAGGGATCATTACTGGCTGGCAACATTTCTTGATCCACGATACAAGGGTAAAGTTGCAGAGCTCATCCTGCCCGCACAGAGGGAGCACAGGATGAAAAAACTTGGACGCTCTAAAGCGACACTTGTGTAACACTTTTCCAGGCACTGGTAGGTAACCAAGTGATGACACAGGTGCTTCTGAGGCTGCGGATGATCAGAGGAATAGTGGTGAAGGCCAGGGCCGCTTGACTGATGCATTTTTAAATTGTTTTAGTCCACGACGCCCAGGGACGTCAAATGTAGGCACCCATTGCTAGCGTCTACACCATATGGTGCAGGACTAACTAGGGGCAAGGGCAGACTTGGATACCTTTCCAGCAGATGATCCACTGGCTTACTGGGTGTTGAGATTGGATCACTGGCCAGAATTTAGCCAATATGCTATGCAGCTACTAGGTTGCCCTTCATCTAGCATGCTTTCTGAAAGGACGTTCAGTGCCGCTGGAGGTTTTGTCACAGACAAAAGAGTGCATCTGTCCACCGACTCTGTAGACCGGCTGACATTTATAAAAATGAATCAGTCCTGGATCAGCAGTTATCAATCCCCTGATGCTGACGTAACGGAATAGATCGGGGATGTCTTCTGCATTCACGAAACCACCAGCACTGAACTCTTCCACAATACCACAAAGGGTTCCAGTGTGAATGCACTTGCTGCCATGAAAAGCACAATATTTGGCTGCACTGACGCCTGTGCCAGATTTATATCATTTTCATTTTTTGAACCGCAGGGTCCAACCCTGCACTCTTCCACAATACCACAAAAGGGTTACGGTGTGAAGGCACTTGCTGCGATGAAAGGCACAATATCTGGGTGCACTGACGCCTTTACCAGATTCATATCTTTTTAATATAGGACTGCATGGTCCACCCCTGCACTCTTCCACAAGACTACAGAGGGGTTACTGTATGATGGTACTTGCTGGCCTGGCAGTCTGGCACCAAAAGTACAATATCTGGGTGCACTGACGCCCATTACCAGATTCATATCTTTTTAATATAGGACCGCAAGGTCCACCCCTGCACTCTTCCACAATACTACAGAGGGGTTACTGTAGGAATGCACTTGCTGGCCTGGCACCAAAGGCACAATATCTGGGTGCACTGACTGTCGGGTATATTGGAAGGGAAAAATTAAAATGGATGCCTGTAGCCATTTTGTTTGAAATAGAAAGTCTTTTTTTTTTCAATTTTCCCTAGTTTTAGAAATGAACAGAGATTTTTTTTTAAATAGTTCACGGCTAGGTGACTAGACATGAGGGAACCTTAAAATGTCTTTATTTGATATAATGCCAAGCTAAGTGCTAGACATGTCATAATTAAATTTATTGGTTTGTCTTAAGTCTTTAAAACAAAAAGATATTTTTTTCTTTGGGTATAGGAATAAAAGTTGTAATGTATTATTATATTCATGAAATATATTCTTATAATGAAGGTATATTTTATTATATTTACAGTAGAAAATAGATGCTCCAATTTATATTGTAGAGAGTATAATTGGTAAATAGTATAATTACTGAAGAAGAGATTCTGTGATTTTAACAGAGAAAGGAATTCAACTGATAATGAGACCTAGTAAAATTTTTGAGAGGAGTAGAGATATAAATTTTATGTTGGCAAGATAGACTCTAAGTCTACACTGAAAATAGAGGGTCTTTGTAAGTCAGAATGACCTCTTGACATGAGATAAGAAATATAAAAATTAAATGTGGAAATAATCTGAAGTGCAATACTACCCTCTAGAGGATAGTAAATATTATATTTAATATAATGAATAGATTGCCAGTGACGTCAAATTGACTATAATTGGAGACACGACAATGTAGTCAGCCATTCCAGGACATGAGGCATTCAGAGACTTACACACAAGGCTAGCAGACCATCCCAGGACGATGCACTCAAGACTTCACACCAAATCTCTGACTCACATGCATTGATTATCTGACATTGATAGTCTTCACATATTCCAAAACAATCAAAGAATATTCCAAGGCTGTAACTCATAAAATACAAATTGGAGGTAATGTATGAAAGCAATTTTTATTAAGATTAAATAAATTATATATATTTGGAGTATTTCTTGCAACAGACTGAGATTTCTCAGATACTGTTAGATCCAGAATCTAAAATATTTCTGTTCTGCAGATAGAGATATGAAGAAGAATTGGATATAAGGATTTATCCTAAAGAAACTGTTGCAAAGATTGATATACCAATATCTATATTGAATTTGGAAATCACTGTGATTGAAATTAATAAGCAGGGAATTATATAACTAAAATATAAAAAGCAGAAGATTAGAAGTTTAATTCTCGATATTAGGGGAGGATTCACTAAATAAGTTTTTATTACTTATCATTCTAAAAATAGAATAAGTGATAGCTTATCTTTTGTTGATCCAAGTAGCATAGAGAGATACATATATCTCTACAAGATCTAGCTTGTTAAACATTGGTTTGCTGGGAAATCCATGTTTCGTTAAGCAGAAACTACCATTTGTGTAGTAGTTTACTAACTGATAAGGTAAATGATATTAATCATATATGCATTTACTAACAGGAGATACATATATTGTGAAGCTAGTTTCTATGTGCTGATGGATTTTGTGGTTTATAAATTTTTGTTCATGATATGAGATTTGAAACTTTTTTTGTATACGTAATAAATATATATATATATTTTATCAGATTACTGATTAGTGTATTCTTCAAAGCAAAACACAGACAATTAAAAGAATTTAGGAGAATTTCTAGGAAATATAAACAATTGATTTTTGTGTCTCGTATAAGTTTCTTATTGAATAATAATCCCTGACATGACGCCTTTACCAGATTCATATCTTTTTAATATAGGACCGCAAGGTCCACCCCTGCACTCTTCCACGATACTACAGAGGGGTTACTGTAGGAATTCACTTGCTGGCCTGGCACCAAAAGCACAATATCTGGGTGCACTGACGCCTTTACCAGATTCATATCTTTTTAATATAGGACTGCATGGTCCACCCCTGCACTCTTCCACAATACCACAGAGGGGTTACTGTATGAATGTACTTGCTGGCCTGGCAGTCTGGCACCAAAAGCACAATATCTGGGTGCACTGACGCCCGTTACCAGATTCATATCTTTTTAATATAGGACCGCAAGGTCCACCCCTGCACTCTTCCACAATACTACAGAGGGGTTACTGTAGGAATGCACTTGCTGGCCTGGCACCAAAAGCACAAAATTTGGGTGCACTGCCACTGACGCCTGTATCAGATTCATATCCTCAGAGGGGTAACTGTGTGACGGCACTGTTGCCGACGCTAAAGGCCCAATTTTAAAGCACCTATTGTTACTTTCATCCAAAGCCTGCATAAGTTTCACAATAATTTAGCCAAAAAATCACTAAACTTTTTCTGCGTGTACGAAAATGTCTCCTCTTTTCATACAGACTGTCGCCCCAAGCAGTTGTTTATGGATAGATAAAAGGAAAACCAATTACAGTCATTTTGAAATGTCATTTTTTGGTTTTTACATATTTCTATACATCCTAGATATCCGCCACTTCACGGGCAGGTTATGGGGACCTCCTAGGCACGATATTTGAAGGAATTTTTCGTTTTTATTGTTAACCCTTATTTCATGGAGAACTCACTGTCCCTTTAAAAACTTTTTTTTAACTTTTTTTCCTTGTTTCCTGTCCCCCAGGGCACTACCCGGACCCCCATACACCTTTTATGGCAAATATCTAGCATATATGCCCTCTTGGAGGGCACTCTAAAAATCTAATTTTTAGTCCCATTGACTTGCATTGAGTTCGAGTTCGAATCCGAACATTTGAAAAGTTCGAGTTCGAGTGCGAACCGAACTCGGGGGTGTTCGGCTCATCCCTATTCTTTACCTCCATATTTGGCACAGAAAGTATCCTGAAGGCTTTTGGTTTCTTTTAGCTTTGCGTCACATTTACTTGCAGCTCTTTCAAGGTCGGCTTTTTGCTGTTCTGTTAGAGCAGCTATTTTGCCTTCATCCAGCTCTACTTCTAACTCAGCGATGATGCCTGGCTCAAAATCGTCATTTATTTCCATAACTCTCTCTGCTTGTCTTGTGAGCTTATGCAATCTGTCTTGAAGATCCTCTGCCGTCATATCACTATAGGTTCTGTATATGGTGTTGACTAGACGAGTGAATCCTCTTTTCTCCACCGTCCTTTCTGCCTTCAACTGTTCGAGTGACTTCCCGGTCGCCTGCTCAGCCATCTTGTTGCTTGCTTTTTTTTTTTAACGTTGGGAATGAATGCGCGACTTTTTGATCAGTATCACTGTCTGTTCACATCACAGTTTCCAGTTTTTACTGCGTTCCCGATTTTTCTCTGCGTTCCGGTTTTCGCAGTTTTCTGGCTTTCCTGTTTTTTTACTGAGTTACCGTTTTTTCACTGGGTTACCGGTTTTTCACTGTCAAGCTTTCTCTGGTTTTTTTGCACACTTTTTCCCACTTGAAAGGAAATTCAAACATCTACACTGGAAATAACTGGATTCCACTCTTCATTCACTGTCATTTAAGTTTAATTTCAGTAAATTGGGTAGTAAATATAGTAGCTGTAGATTGATTAGGTGAATAGTTGAATAGATGAGTAGTTGAATAGTGAATAGGTGATGAATAGATGATTAGGTTAATAGTTGAGTAGGTGAATTAAAAGATGAATTAAAGATTAATTAAAGCGATTTGGTGATGAATGGCGATTAGCTGCATTAAAGTGATGAAATTAAAGGTGAAAAAAACCTTAAAGAAATACAGAAATTGTATAAATACATTGCACATAAAGCTTGTTAATCATTAACTTCTGTGTCAGCTTCATTTTCACTAGCACACACTTCTAGAATATCATTACTGCCAAATATATTTTAACTTAAAGAAACAGATATGAAATGGACTAATATAAAGGAATATAAATGGAATCTCCTCACACTGAGCATGAAGTAGATCTAAAAGTTAACCGACTGCATTTATTACTAAACTGGCTCAATTCCTTTTCTGTACATGACTGTGACACAATCCTTTCCTACATATGACTGTGAAAATATTTTAGCTCACTGGCTGCCACTCCAGGATCTGAAGATGTTTGTAAATCTGTGCACTATTATCCAGGTTGTTTGCTGCAGGCATATAACTCTAAGATGGCCCCTCCCTTCATCTACAGGCTCTCTCTGAGGCTGCTGGGAAGCCTGACCTCTGCTCTGACTGGCTCACCCTAACTGGAGCTGAATTGCATGCAGGGATCAGTAGTTCTCACAGACTCTTACAGATTTCAATCACATAAGCAGAATTACAGACATTTTATTATCCCACTTGCTTGTACCTTAGCTGATCATTCTGTACTTCTGCAGTTTAACTTGACAATGTGATTCAGGGTGGAACACACCCCAGGAACCCAGAAGACGGCGAGATGCAGCACACCTTTTTCCTATTAAGTTTAAATGTGCAGCAAGACCAGAAAGAACTATAAATAGAGACATACACCACCCTCTTTTTTCAGATTGACTTTAGAGATTACTCTGCCTCAAAAGAACACTCACTGAGGAAGCCTATACGGCGAAAACGCGTTCTGGTGATCCTTTTAAAGATTTTGTATTGTTTTATACCTAAAAATTTTTTAGATTTATTCCTGCTGTGACGGAACCGTTCTCTTCCGTCTGTCCTGACTCTCCAGACACCCCTTCATTGCGGTCAGCCCGGCTACTGGGAGCGCTGTCCTCAGCGCCTTGAGCAGCTTGACCCGCCTGCTTCTGTTCCTCTGCCCTGGAGCCGTTAGGAATTTCCAGAAGGCCGCTCGGTGCCTTCTGAGGTTGAGTGTATAGTGTAGCGTCGCTGAAATAAAACACCAGACGCGGCTATATGCTTTTAAACAGGATTCTCTCTCTGTCTCAGTCTCTGAGAGTTCTGACTTTTAATGAACAAAAACGCCACCATTTATGCTGAAATCCAACAGCCATAAATTTGCATAAATGACGCACATCGTCCTACTAAAATGCTAATTACATTATGTCAGATAGGTATTTACAATAAACATTCTTTACATTCTTTAGCCTTTAGCTCACACAACATTTGCATAATCTATTGTTCTAACACATCAGATTAAAGACAAACACTATCACAGACTTCTTGAATCAAATATGCAGCCAGATAAGGGGAAAAGCCCTGTTGCATAAATTACACAGCAGTAAAACTTGTTTACTGGCTATACAAAACATATTTACCTACAGGAATATAAGTATATTTAAAACTAAAGTTACGCCATTTTACACTAAACGAATATAAACTAAAACCAAACACTGTAAAATATATTTAAAATCACACGATATAAATGAACAAAGTCTCTTGGGGTTTGAAGCGTGGAGCGCCACGTCAGCTCCATGACATATGTCCCCCCTTCCAGAATGGCAGGGCAAGCTTAGATTCCAAACGGATTGCTTGCCACTGACGAGACCTCTCACTGTGTCCCTTTTCTGCGCCATCTTCAAAGTTCCAGGTTGCGGGCACATAAGCAAAGTCAGTGGGGTCTGACGGTCACCACAGGGTATTCCTGGATGTGGGTCCATAGTCCCGGGGTAAGAGGCAAGCCAACCCTCTTGTCCAGTGCTCCCAAGGACTCACCGCAGTAGTGTCTGCCAGGCAACAGGCCACCACAGTCCACAGAGAAAAATTGTTCCGTATTGGGCACACTGGGCCTCCTCCCCACATGTCTTTTTCTCCAGCATATTTCTGAAGCCCCAGGACCAGAACCCAGTCAGCATTTACAGTCCCCAGTCTCTTCTTCTGCTGATGCCCCCTCCCAAACAGTCAAACGGGGCCCACCCCACAATCCCAAATGGATGCAATTCGTTCTGGGACCAGGAAATTGGTAGCCTCTCAGGATGGTCACTCACCGGTTCTCCTGGTCTCTTGTGCAGGTGAGAAGAGGTCCCCTCTCTGGTAGCACCTTGGGTCATAGGGGTGGAGTGCTGGGGGGTCTCCATCTTTGTTGGGGACAAGGCACACTCTGATGCCAGCACAGCATCCACCTCCAGCAACACTGGGTACACTCTTTCATTCGTGCCAAATATAACAGGGGAAATGATTTGATCCCTCATTGTGCTGCTCTCCTCTGGAGTGGGCAAGTGTGTGCTAGCGGCTTGTAGCAGGGAAAGCACGTGTTGAAGCTGTAGGCACTGTGCTTGTGTCCCATTGAGCTCAGCCCTCAGGTGGCTGGCAGTGCCCTGGTGCTCCTGCGCCAATACACTCAGTTGGTGTGTCAGGTGTCTCACCTCAGCCTCGCTTGCCTGGGCTTGAGCAAGGCTCTCTTTCCGAGCTGCGTCTGCTTCTAACAGCTGATGTTGGCACAGCTGGAGTTGGTTCTGGAGCAACTGTATTTCCTCCTCCTGCTCACAGGCCCGTGCCTGCATAGTGTCCCGGGAGAGCTGTGTCGGCCCCAACTCCTGCTCCCAGAGCTCCAGACGAACCTGGCAAGTGGTCACCTCTGCGTGTAGAGCAGCTCCAGTTCGCCGCTCATCCTCCAACTGTTCAATCATTACACGGGAGCCACGCTCCAGCTTCTCTATTTGAGCGTGGGCTTTACTGAGCTCCTTGTGTAGGGTGTGGTTACAGTCCTCACAGACCTGCAGCTGGGATGACAATTTTTGTATAGTGACTGACTGTTCTTGCACTTCCGTGCAGCGACCATCTCTCTCCGCCGTGACAGTTCACAGTTCGGTCTGATGGTCTTGCAATGTCTCTGTCAGGGCCATTATCTGTGCCCGAGCAGCAAGTAATTCAACCTGTAACAAGCTGACCAGATCGTCCATTGTCTGTGTGGCCCCATCTCTCATGAGGGGAACAGCCTGGGTGCCAGTCTCTCCGGTGACCTGATACTGCCCGCTGGAAGAAGGCTTAATGCTGTAATCCCCGGGCTGTGACAGTGTTTTGCTCTGTCTGCTTTGCCTCGGCCACCCCTCTTTTTCTTCCGCTTCCCGCTGGCTGGTGGGGCAGGCTTCCTCCAGGGGTCTCGAGGACTTGTAGCTGGGCTGCAGTCTGCAAACCTTTTAAGTCCATTTTGAGTGCCCATTCCTCAGCAGTGAGTCCCTTTAGTACGGGCCAAAAGGCAGAGTCCTCATAAACGTCCAGGTAGCGCCCCTGGATGGCGCACAATTCTGCATGTCTGGCAGCTTGTGGACTGCCATAATTGTCTCCCCCCTTAAAGTAGATCCATGCTGGGCCAGGACCGAGGAACACATAGCCTGGGGGAGGCTTCTCGTCAGCTTCCCAATCCTCCTCACTCACACATTGCAGCAAGTCCTCGTATTTGCACTCTAGATCGAGTGCGGCATGCAGCCAGTGCACCAACTGGTCTCAATGGCTCGCAGTGGGCTGAGGCCCCAGCACTTGGGGTCTCCACAGCTGAATGTCCTCTGTGATTCTCTGCTCATAAGGAATAAATGAGCTGTCCTGATCCATAGTCCTCTGTAGACTGTTTTCTTTCACCGCAGGCAAAAACCTCTGCGGTCTCTCTTAGCAGGGACACATCTCCACTCGCTCCGGGTTGCACCACACTTGTGCTTTTGACCCTTACTTCAGTATTCGTTCCTTCCATGGCTCTCCAGCAGGTCCTTCAGGGTGTCCTGCTTGCAGGCTGTATAGTTGGCCATCTCAGGGTGTATTGTTGTTGGAGAGCCTCTATGCACACCGCTTGCCACCAATGTGATGGAACCGTTCTCTTTCGTCTGTCCTGACTCTCCAGACACCCCTTCATTGCGGTCAGCCCGGCTACTGGGAGCGCTGTCCTCAGTGCCTCGAGCAGCTTGACCCACCTGCTTCTGTTCCTCTGCCCTGGAGCCGTTTCCAGAAGGCCGCTCGGTGCCTTCTGAGGTTGAGTGTATAGTGTAGCGTCGCTGAAATAAAACACCAGACGCGGCTGTATGCTTTAAAACAGAATTCTCTCTCTGTCTCAGTCTCTGAGAGTTCTGACTTTTAATGAACAAAAACGCCACCATTTATGCTGAAATCCAACAGCCATAATTTGCATAAATGACGCACATCGTCCTACTAAAATGCTAATTACATTATGTCAGATAGGTATTAAAAATAAACATTCTTTAGCTCACACAACATTTGCATAATCTATTGTTCTAACACATCAGATTACAGAAAAACACTATCACAGACTTCTTGAATCAAATATGCAGCCAGATAAGGGGAAAAGCCTGTTGCATAAATTACACAGCAGTAAAGCTTGTTTACTGGCTATACAAAACACATTTACCTACAGGAATATAAGTATATTTAAAACTAAAGTTACGCCATTTTACACTAAACAAATATAAACTAAAACCAAACACTGTAAAATATATTTAAAATCACACGATATAAACGAACATAAAGTCTCTTGGGGTTTGAAGCGTGGAGCGCCACGTCAACTCCATGACACCTGCCATATGGCTTTTTTAATTTAAATAAAAGTCTATATTTTTTATTCCTATACATGTCTTGCTGCCTGGTCTTTTCCATCAATACACATTTTTTCCTGAGCCCAGTTATTTGTCCATCCCACCCTGGAATCTGGATTACATTGCTGGAACCAAGGAAAAGAGAAGAAATCAACTAAATATAAGTATTCCAATCTTACAGTACTTCCATCCTATACGTGAATTATTCAGTATATATTTCTTCTTGCAAATTGCTCTTATATATATATATATGCTGTTTTAGTATATAACCACTAGGGCCCGGAACCCTTTCTCTTGCTTTATCTTATTGTGTCTTTTGAGGTGTGTGGACACTTTATATTCTAGTGGCAGCACCCACCCTAATACTTTATCCTGACATACAAGATAAAACACATACATAAGCGCTGTCTCCATATCTCCATTCCCTATACAATTTCCTAAAAAGGGAAAAGATGTATCAATATGTATGGAACCAGAACAGAGAGTGTTTGGTTCCAGGGGATGTTTAATATATGTTGCACTGCAGTTAAGCAGGAAGTCAGATACATGGACACTGACTAGTCTAGGAGCTAGAGCTGAAGTTTATAGAACTTGTTTAGAAGATGTTTTGTTAATAAATTTAACATAGCACTGCAGCTGGAGTCTGAGAGGCTATTTCATAAGCAGCAACATTTATACACACAGGGCACTGGCATCATGCAGCCAGATTAACGTGCACATAATGCCTGAGTCCATCCTGCCTGACCAAGTCATGGAGTCCCTACGGCGCACAGCCAGTCACAGTGTCCTGGCTCCGCATGACAAGTACCCCGACAAGGTGTCCCTGTGGCGTCACGCATATCCAGCTGAGATAGTGCGTCCCTTCATTAATCAGCTGTCGGTACCAAAAGAGGTGACCTGGCTGGTGCATAGAGTACTTGGAGCCGATGTCCTGGTGATCGAAGCGGGAGTGTGGCATCCTGACTGAGTTCTACCATGGCAGCCAGCATACGGTCAGCAGGGTCCAGAACATGGAGAAAAAAAAATTGTGGGTGAGGGGCCATCGCGGATATCCAACACCAGCTGAGCAGGCAAGCTGCCTTATCTCCGGGGGGAGTTTCGCTGAACTATAGCCCCAGGTGCGGCTCCGTTCACCCTCCTCCTTTCACAGCCCCCAGGGGCAAATAGGTCCGGTGGCATGGGGATTCCCAGGGTCTCCAGAAGCTGTGGGCTATCCACGGGGAACAAAGGGTCAGCATGGAGCTGCCATGGTGCACCAGAAGGTGAAACGGGAAGCCCCATCGGTAATTATGGCCATGACGGTGCAGCAGATCCATCAGCGTCTTCAGGGCCCTTCGCTTCTACAGCATGGATGGGACCAAATTCACATTAAACAGTGGGCAAACTCCCTCCATCGTCGGAGCGGAGTCCCTCACCACCCGCTTCAGTGCCACCCGCGTGTGGAAGTAGTGGCATTTAAGGTTAAAGTCTTGTGGGGGGCTCATAAGGACCAGGAGGGGGGGGTCGCAGGGCCTATTGGACTAAATCCACGGCCAGGTCTTCATCCGAGGCCTGCGGGAGAAGGAGACAAAAGTACCTGAGGACAAATCCAGGGTCTACAGGACGTTATGGAGTCTGATGTTGGATCTCCACAAGAGATTGTCCAGATCTTATACGGCATCCTGGTGAGCCGAGTTTTTATCTCAGAGAGCATAGAGCTCCTCCACAGCTGAGATAGATATAGAGCTAGAGAGATTCAGCCTGTGTGCAGGGTTCTCCCGGGTGCGAGGTCGGCAAGGCCACAGTGGCCATCTTGGATGCCCCAGCGCGGTCCGATGGAGAGAGATGGTGAAAGCAGCCGTTAATTGCAGGCTGGTCCTGCGGTTGAGACGGCTCCTGGTCATGTCAGGTGGCCAGGTTGCGCCATCTGGGAGTGGGTGTAAGCTGATGTAAGGCCAGTCGGGCACAGAGCGACCAAGTCATGAAGCCATCCTCGGTGCCAGGCAAGCCATGCCCCTATTCACCGATATTTTAATCATTAGTATAGAATATTGCATGCGTCAGAACGATAACTGTTTTTACCTTTTATGTACAGTTCATAGCACATTTTTTGGTATAAAGGGTTATCTAGAAAGCACCGGAATTTCATTGAAATTAGATGCTTGCTCGTTCAGCACACTTGAGTGCTCCTTCGGGGATTCCAGTTTGCCGACTCTGCAGTGAATTCACAATTTAACGTTGGGACCGCCGAACAGACCACTGCTACCAACTGTCAATCAGGCTGCGGAACACCGCCGAAGGCAGTACACACACACACACACACACACACACACACACACCTTTTTGCTGAAACTGAAAAGAAAAATTGGTTGAATTAAAAAAATTAAAACGATTATAATTTTTTTACATTAAATCCTATGGGATTCATCTGTTTAAACTTGTCGACCTGAACCACCGAAAATCAGGGCATTTCACTGATATTTCAGTGCAGTTCAGCATTCTCTGAATAGATTAACCATTACTTCTCTATGGGACAATTTGACTGCTACCGAAGATTAGCCCGATCTGTGGCAAACTGCACCATATTTCTCAAATTGATAGCTTTCTGAATAACCGAACTGCCATGAAATTGCACCGTACGGTAAAATTCAATGATTGGTGCAATTCGGTGCTCTTTGAATAACTCTTATAGTTTTCCTGTGTAATGTATTTCCTATAGGCAGCACAGCTACTTTTTTATTTTGCTGAAATAATGTTGGTCTAATAAATTTGTTTGCACGACTTATTGGGTAGCCCCTCCACATTATGTGCCCCATCACCTGATGTGAGCTAAAACGCTAGCGTGAGTCACTAAAAGGTAATGTCTGATGACCCACCGACAGATCATCTTGTCTGCGCTAGGGAAACACTAACAGGGTTATCCAAAGAGATTCGAAAAGTCACCGCACGTTCGGTTACTTTTCGTTCTCTTCAATTCGGTTCCTTTTGCCGATTGCATTTCGGTGACCCTGCGGTGTATTCAGCAAACACCACAGGGTCCCCGTATTGCAGGGAAAAGCTGCCGAAAACCTGACGAACACTAACCGAATGCACGCTGAAAACAAGCAAAAACATCTGGATTAACCTTTGAACAGGAGCCGAACAGGAGCGAACAGGAGCCGAATCACACAGAGCCGAAGCAGCTGTGACGTAGAGGAGGCAGTGAATAAATTAGAAAAACCATTTGTATGAATCTGGGAAAATGAAACGCTGTTTGCAAAGAAACTACTGAGCGAAAATGTCTGAAATTTTCACAGGAGGTCCAGGGAATGATAATAAAGAGGGATGTTACAAAATAAATAAGTAAACTGAAAAAAATCAAAAAAAAAATCGGACTTTTAAAAAAAAAAAAAAAAAATCAGAAAAATGCTTAAAGTATCATAAAAAATCTATAAATAAAGAGACTTTTTGCTGCAGAATTTTATAATGAACGGTTTATTAGATATTGAATTAAAACGGGAATATTTTTAACATTGAAGTCTATGGGATTCTCCTGAATAAACTTGCCGAATTAGGCTAGGGTCAGACTGAGGCAGTGCGAACGCGCGTTCTGGCGCACTTAATCACGGCCGCACTAGCAGCAGATGCCGGGCAATGACGGCCAATATACGAAGTACGGTCGCACAAAAGTCCGGCCGCGCAACGCAAGTGGAAAATGAACGCATTTTTTCGAGAACGTTAAACCGCTGGTACTGACGTACAGAGTGCGCTGCGGCCGCATAGCAGCGTGTGTGCGTGATTAGGAGATGTCAGACGCTGCTAGTGTGCGGCCAACATAACGTTCAAACAGCCGGATTTCCCTAGACTTCTTTTCACCCCATCGTCATGAAATACGTCCAGAATTGCGCATCGTCTGACCACTTAAGCGTATTCCGTGAAAAAATGCGTGCGCACGCATCGACGTACATTTTGACGGTGGCTTCAGAAAATGCGCTCATCTGTCCCTAGCCTTAAACCACCGAATGGCAGGGCATTAGGGGAACCTTTCACTGCTGGTTTGTGTTCTCTGAATAGCCGAAGCAGTGCTTTTTCATGGGGTTTTCACTGCCCTCGAACAGGCACCGAACAGGCACCGTATGTTCAGGCAATTCGCCAGGATTAGGCGAATTGCCTGCTCTCTGAATAGCCGAATGGTCAGGAAAGGTAACCGAACGCTGATTTTCAGCGTTCGGGTACCTTTCTCAAGCAATTCGAATCTCTTTGGATAACCCTGCATGACCCGGGCTGAGACCCAGTGCTAATGCGGTTGTTTACAGGAAAGAACCGTTTTTTTCCAATGCAGAGTGCCTGGCCATACCTATCCTCTGCCCTCATAAGCTTGTATAAGTATGAACACATCCAGCGAATAGCCCTCACATTATTAAAATCCTCAAAAAGGTGACCATATCATCCATGTTTATATGCACACATAGTAATTAATGCTGATGGGCATTGCATGATAAATGCTACCCAACAGCATGTAAAATCATTACAATGCATTTAATAGATCCAAAAGTAGACACGTGCATTCTTTTTAGTACTAAAACGATTTAGTCAGAATTTTGGGATAAGTTAGTTTTCGTATGACTCAAGGGATACGAAACTGCGCAGTACAAAAAAATAAAAGAAACTAAAAAAAAATGCACTACATTTTAGTTTCAGTCCTTTTTGTGATATTACATTGAGTGAAGGAGACCAGCAATGAAGAGCGCAACATCGCAAAGCTACAGAAAAGGTTTGTATGAGTAATCCTTCCCGACCCCTACCCGAAAATCTGACAGTGATAGAGCTCCAGAATACTCACTCGCAGCATAGACAGCCAGCACAGGAGAGGAAACCTTTACTTAACCCTTGCATGTGTATGAGGCAGACAAGATGATAAATGCAGCTGGAGAAGGAAAACATTCAAATAAATCACACTGAAAGCTAATGACAGAGGAGGGCTGGATAGTAAAAACCCCTTTATAACAAGCAGCGCTGGGAGAAGAGAGGGACTTTATAAAATGTGTGTTATCTCCCCTCCCGCTCTGCATAATAGGGGCTAAGGTCTGATACATTTTATATTATCCAGGAGCACTATCCCCCTTTCCTCATCTATAATACATGTTTTATACAAAGTCCCTCTCCTCTCCCAGTGCTGCTTGTTATAAAGTTTTTTTTTACATCTGATACATTTAGTATCCAGCTCTCACAGTTACTCGGTCATTATGAGTCTTCAGTGTGATTTATTTGATTGTTTTCCCTAGATTTAAAGTGCTTTATTTTATTATAAAAATAAATTACATGTCTATCCAAAAGTAAGACCAGGCAAGCGAGAAAAAATTCCACGCTGGAGCATATAAAATAATACATGTATCAGGCATGGGCGTCCGCAGGATGGGGCAAGAGGGGCACACCCCCCCCTGGAACCAGGGCTGCCTGTCTCCTCTGCCCAGACAGCTGTGTGTGCAGCCTGCTCAAGTGTTTGTTGCTCACAGCAGGCTGCACAGGAGTTCCGGTCAGTGTTTGGGTGGTCTGTGTGGATCTTGTGATGTCACCTCCTCACTCCGCCTCCAATCCACCACGTGCTCCTACTCACTTTAGACGCTGGGAGAGGCTGCCTGGGCTGAGATGCAGGGGCGGCTGCTGCTGCTGTGGCTACTGGATGGAACTTTCGAACTGCCGATGTTCGAGTCGAACTCCGAACTGATCGAACCGAATGGATGGTTTTCCTTGTTTTACAATTTGCAGTCATTTAGACCACTCTATCTCTGGAGCCCTAAGAGCTAGAAGGACATATGAGGTATCATTGGAATGGCTAGATTATAGCCTTTCCAGTGAAACCAAATATAACCAGGTTAATGTTATATAACATTTAAATATCTATTTAAATATTTTTTTGTCTTTTTTTTTCCTTAACACAGCACTATTATTCAGTTTACAATTATAAAGTGCACAGGGTTGCTGCGCTAACTCACCTTCTCATTTTCCACACTACCAGCAAGTGTGTATTTGGTTATGTAATGCATTGTTTCATTCACAACCTAGATGTGGCACTGCAGTGAGGAGAGACATGCTTCCTGTGCGTGGCCGCCGTCCCCAGCCCTGTGAAGGCTGTGACGCGGCCTGCAGCCGAGATCTTGCGGGCTGCGTCATAGCCAGGGGACTGAGACGAGGAACACCGACCGCGTGTAGGAGCACACTGGAGCAGGGAGGAAGACACGGCGCGGGAGGTCTGAGCTGCTGGGTAAGTATAATTCTGGGGGTCAGCCTGTGCATATTATTCTGGGGGTCAGCTTGGGTATATTATTCTGGGGGTCAGCCTGGGTATATTATTCTGGGGGTCAGTCTGTACATATTATTCTGGGGGTCAGCCTGGTTATATTATTCTGGGGGTCAGCCTGGTTATATTATTCTGGGGGTCAGCCTGTGCATATTATTCTGGGGGTCAGCCTGGGTATATTATTCTGGGGGTCAGCCTGTGCATATTATTCTGGGGGTCAGCCTGGGTATATTATTCTGGGGGTCAGCCTGGGTAAATTATTCTGGGGGTCAGCCTGTGCATATTATTCTGGGGGTCAGCCTGGGCATATTATTCTGGGGTTCAGCCTGTGCATATTATTCTGGGGGTCAGCCTGGGTATATTATTCTGGGGTCAGCCTGGGTATATTATTCTGGGGTCAGCCTGGGTATATTATTCTGGGGGTCAGCCTGGGTATATTATTCTGGGGGTCAGCCTGGGTATATTATTCTGGGGGTCAGTCTGTGCATATTATTCTGGGGGTCAGTCTGTGCATATTATTCTGGGGGTCAGCCTGGGTATATTATTCTGGGGTCAGCCTGGGTATATTATTCTGGGGGTCAGCCTGGGTATATTATTTTGGGGGTCAGCCTGGGTATATTATTCTGGGGGTCAGCCTGGGTATATTATTTTGGGGGTCAGCCTGGGTATATTATTCTGGGGGTCAGTCTGTACATATTATTCTGGGGGTCAGTCTGTGCATATTATTCTGGGGGTCAGCCTGGGTATATTATTCTGGGGGTCAGCCTGTGCATATTATTCTGGGGGTGAGCCTTCGTATATTATTCTGGGGGTCAGCCTGGGTATATTATTCCAGTGATTGCGTATATAATTCGGGGGGGGTCTGTGCCTGGATATATATACCGTGTTAGTTCAGTTTCCAAAATCCCGAGTATACAGTTGTGTTCAAAATTATTCAACCCCCACTGAAATTGAGTGTTTTGGCCAGTTTGACATTGATTTTGATCATTCAGTCATCTTGCTTACAATTAAATCAAAGAGGCACGTGTAGGTCAGACAAATATAACATAACATTTATAATGAAATAACCACAAATGTCTTTTCTGTGCTCACATCATTATCAGTTTTATTCAACCCATAGGTGACATTCAATCTTAGTACTTAGTACAACATCCTTTTACAGTTCTAACAGCTTTTAAACGTGAAGCAAAGCTTGACACAAGTGTCTTGCAGCGATCTACGGGTATCTTCGCCCATTCGTCATGGGCAAAAGCCTCCAGTTCAGTCACATTCTTAGGCTTGCGCACTCCTCAGCAGTCACACGGGGACTTTTCTCCACTCTACGCTTCAGGTAGCGCACAGCAGTCGAAGTCAGCATCTTCTTTCTGCCACGACCAGGTAGCGTTTCAACAGTGCCGTTTGCCTTGAATTTGCGAATGATGCTTCCTATGGTCTCTCTTGGTATGTTTAACATCTTTGCAATCTTCTTATAGCCATTGCCCTTCCTGTGAAGAGTAATCACCTCTTCTCTTGTCTTCCTGGACCATTCTCTTGACTTCACCATGTTTGTAACCACACCAGTAAATGTCTAGAAGGAGCTGAGTATCACAGTCATTTTAAAACTGCCTAATTGGTGCTAATTATGCTTTATTGCTGCTCCGTGACATCCACAGGTGTTTTCAATACCTGATTGAAAACACTTGAATGAACCTCTGTTCTTCAGAGTGGTAGTCTTTAAGGGGTTGAATAATTGTGTCAATGAAGAATTCACAAAAGAAACATTTACTACTGTATTACAAAACCAATTTATGTCATTTTAGTTGCATATGGTTCTTTAAAAAGTCCTTGTAGGATTTCATTCTGAATACAATTACAAATGTACACTAAATTCCCTAAAACCCTTTACAGCATTGGGGGTTAAATAATTTTGAACACAACTGTACCTGTACGTAGTGATACCTATCACTGATTAGCTTCCAGACCTGAAGAAGAGCATTATTCTCTTGAAAGCTTGTCTTTTAAATGTAACGTTAATCCAATAAAAATGGTATCACACGTACTGCTATATTCGTGATATATATATATTTTTTTCTTCAGGTAATAGGGGTTGTGGAATTCGTGGGTGAGTTCCCTCACTTCTTTCCCCAAGACTTGACACCTGGTTAAGTGAGGTGTCGTTGGAAAGGTCAGAGTCTGGTCTTTACAGTGATACCAAACATGACCATGTAATGCGTAAAAAAAAAAAAAAGAGTAAATGCAAAATATTTTTTTTATGTTCTACAGCAGAGGCTGCCTTTACAGTACATATAAAACAAACAATGCATTGGCATTCACTGCTCTCACACCTTATTCGGTCTGTCCTACCAGTAATTGACCCTGCATGGACTCATATTTTTAACCTCTCCCTCTCCTCTGGAGTCTTCCCCTCTGCATTCAAACATGCTCTGATCACCCTCTTTCTAAAGAAGCCATCTCTTGATCCCACCTCCCTCGCAAAGTACCGTCCCATCTCTCTGCTCCCCTTTGCCTTCAAAATCCTAGAATGCCTGATCTATAACCAGCTCACCAGTTTTCTCACTGTTAACTCTCTACTCAATCCACACCAGTCCGGCTTTCCCAACAATCTACTGCTCTGACCAAGGTGACTAATGATATAGCTGCCGCTTAAACCAAAGGTCACTTCTCCCTCCTTAATCATCTTGACCTTTCCTCTGCATTTGACACTGTTGACCACCCTCTCCTGCTACTCACGCTGCGTCAACTTGGTCTCAGTGACACATTCTCTCCTGTTCTCTTCCTATAACTCTTCACTCCTTCATTGTATCCTTTGCTGGTGTCTCTTCACCACCAGTTCCTCTTTCAGTTGGGGTACCTCAAGGCTCTGTTCTGGGTCCCCTACTCTTCTCGATCTATACCACCTCTCTTGGCCACCTCATCTCTTCCTATGGACTCCAATATCACCTATATGCTGACGACACCCAAATCTACCTTTCTTTACCCGATCGCTCTCCTCCTTTCAGCTGTCTCCGACTGGATGTCTTTGTTTCCTAAAGCTCGACCTCTCTAAAACCAAACTTCTCGTCTTCCCTCCAAAACCTCCAATCCTGCACACATTTCCCTTCATTTGAATGGTGCCACCATTACTTCTAGCTCTCAGGCTCGTTGCCTCAGTGTCCTCTTGGACTCCAATCTATCCTTTACTCTTCACATTCAGTCGTTAACCAAATCTCGCTACTTCCACCTAAAAAACATTGCTCGCGTCCGCCCCTGTCTTAATCAGGACTCTAAAATGCTCATCCAAGCTCTTATTATCTCCAGCCTTGACTACTGTAACCTCCTTCTCTCTGGCCTTAAGAGGTCCCAGATTCTGCCTCTGCAGTCTGTAATGAACGCCTATGCCAGGCTCATTTTAGGTTCCAAGTCATTATATTGGTGCTCACGTACAAAGCTCTCCATAATCGTGCCGCTACCTACATCTCCTTCCTTATTAGCAGGTACATCCCGTCCCGCCCACTTCGCTCAGCCAATGATCTGATACTGAGTTCCTCGTACCCGCACCCCCAACTCTCGCCTTCAGGACTTCTCCCTTTCTATGGAACTCCCTCCCCCGCAACATTAGACTCTCCCTGTGTCTCCAGTCCTTCAAGAAGTCTCTGAAAATGCATTACTTTAGAGAAGCCTATTGGCTCACTCCATGATCCCCCATTGATTATTTCTTGCTCTATCCTCCCACACACCTAATGTGTCACCCCTCTCCTCTTAGATTGTAAGCTCTCGAGGAGGGTCCTCCCTCCTTCTGTTCCGCTTATGTAACGTGTATTTTTTTCTGTTTCTCCCATTATACAGCTCTAAGGAATCTGTTTGCTCTTTATAAAATACTTGTAACTGTAACTAACTCAACTATGGCAACAGATTCTGCCTCGTCTTTTGAACTGAGCGCAGAGAAAAACTGCTTTTCAGTTTAAAATGTATTATTTTTTTGCCTGAAAACGAAAATTTTGTCATTTTGCCGTATTTCTCTTTTTCTTGTTGGGGGGGGGGGGTAGGGGCGCTCCACATGTCTGTGCCTACAGGCTCCTGAGGTGCAAATCCGGCCCTGGATACAAGTACCAACTTTAGAGTCCTCAGCAAAACAGTCTGGGTTTAGGTACCAACTAGGGCAAACAGGTAGTGTAGAAACACAGTCTATGACCTGTACCACTGCATTCCTGGCAACACTACTGGGTTGACCCAAAGTCTCCTGTTCCTGCTGGGCTGTATCCGGAGTAGTGGAAGTGCATCTGAATCATCCTCAAACTCGTCTTCGTCGCTGTCAACTGTCTCCGTTGATTTTTCAGGTGAAGAGTTTACTGCTTTTGAGTTTCCTGATGAACATGTAGTTGGTTCCGGTTGAATCACAGGTGCGTCCTCGGTTGTTTCCATTGTAATTTCCTCTATACTTTCCTCTGTTCTTTCCTCACACGTTTCCAACTGGCAAGGGTAGAACATCGGGCGCTTCAGAATTCAGTTCAATGTCTTTACCCTGGACAGGTGCAATACTGTGGTCTGCGTCCATATGGTCTTCGCAGATAGTAAGGTGGGTAACGCCGTCTGCGGTACGGGCGCTGTTGGTTAGAACCATCTCCACTTCCTCAGGCTTCTCTCCAACCTCACCGTTTTCGTAGTTTGGCTGGGAATTATGTGAAGGACCTCATCTGCGACTTGGATAACGCCTATAATGTTTACCGTCTGTTGCATATTTACTGCCTTGGACTGGAACCCCACCAGGACCAGTTACATTTGCTGCTTCTGTACCCGTTTCACCTTCCACTACATCAAACTCCACATTCTCTCCATCTCCTACACTGCAAAGGTATTTCCTAGGGTTGTTTTTCTTGATGGCAGTCTGATGTACAAATACATCTTCCTTGATGTCATCCCTGTTGATAAAACCATATCCGTTTCACACATTAAACCATTTGACAGTTCCCAAAACCTTGGTTGCGATGACCTTCTCTCCCACGGTGGTTTGGAAGCTTGCTGGCTTCTTACCAACACGAGTTGTACTTTGGGACACCGGGTGGGTTCTAGCACAGGTTACTGTCGGTCCCTTGACCTCAACCCTTTTCCGTTTAACTGATTTGCTCTGGGCATTTGGCAGTATCTTGCTATATGTCCATATTGACCACAGTTAAAGCAGTGACAACATGCACTCCTCTGGTTAGTCCTTTTACAAGATTGACAACTTCCATTGCTCATACCGACTTTTACCTGAGGTCTTCTGATTTCACGGTCTTGTCGGGTTCCCGGATCTTGGAGAAGTGTCTTCATCTCTATCATCTCTTTTTGCATCTGTAGTATCAGCTTTTCCAGTTCAGAGCTGTTCTTAGACAGTTGTTGAATCGTTGAGCTACTTGCCTGAGGTGGGGACCGAGGTGTTGTGTCGGCAGTCATTGTCAGGACACTTGGTTCTTGCGGACACCGTAAGGTATTGGACCAACATTCTTTCCCTTTCATTGAACTGCTGGACTGGGATTTATTTTGCTTCTCTTCCCTTTCCATCTCCATATTAGTGGCTTCATTCATTTTTTTCTAGGAGCACCTCATCTGAAATGGAAGGATCATCTAGATCCTGCTTTAATTGGAATTTGATGTGGTCATTCATCAGTCCAGTACCCGTTGATCTTAGGAATTTCTTCTGTATCAGCTCAGTCCTAAAATATTCATCCGAGCCTTCTCCTTGGGAGACAAATAGCAAACAATCTTTTAATTCAATTGCTCTGAACAGGAAATTCTGAGGAGATTCATTACTCTTCTGAGCGATGTTGAGGAGCTGCTGGTACAGTTCGGAGGCATTCTATTTATAGTCTAAGTTGCACTAGAGTTATTCCATTTTTCATCTCCAGCATATCTCTTAAGCTTAGGCCATGGCTATTGGCTTTTACCACAGCTTCTACGATCTCGGTCTCAGGATATCTTTTCTGTAGTCCCAGGTCAATTTGATGCATCAGATTTGTGTAGGACAGCTGGTCCTTCTGCTCTTTTTCTCCAACCTGGCTCGTGATCTTGAAGTCTTTTCTAACGGTCACCTCTGGCAAGTTACCATGGTGTAGTCTCTGAGTAAGCGGAGCTGGCTCTAGTTTTGACTGACTGTCACTCGAGCCTTTACTTTTGATACTGAGCTCTTTTATCTGTTCCTCGATCATTCTGGACATTTCCTGGAACTTTTCCTGCATTGTGTGATATTGTCGTTTCAAGTCAGCTAACTGTTGTTCTGGTGAGGGGTCTTTCTCACTGATACTTGGGTCTTCCGCATTGTCCCTCTTCTTCTCTAGCTTGATAATGAATCTTTTTGTTACTTGCAGAAATTGTGTCACCGCCTCCTCACTTTCAGCTTCGACCAGTTCATCTATTACCTCATTAACGATCCGCATATAAAAATGGCGTCGGGTTTTTCCTTTCACCATGCTGACATCGGGGGCTTTGATGAATTGGCAAGTCTCGATGAGATCACCCACTGACAAGTGGATCAAGTGTCCACTGATTTCATCCTGCAACCACTCTAGATCCATCTGTATTCGCTTACTGTGCAGCAAGGGTTAATATTCCAATCTCCTCTAAACTTTGCGTACCGCTCTTTCCACTTCTGTGACCCCCTTTGCGTCTTCTTCGCCCAAGCCCCACGTTGGGTGCCAATTTTGTACATATACTGAAAGGATGGTCAATAATTCCAATGTGTGAAGAGAGAGGGCTGGGTGAAACCAGAAGTGTTTTTATTTAAACATTTTCTGCAATGACACAGAGCATGACTTCAGTTCTGGTAGGATTGTACTAGAATCTTTGGTTCCTACCAGAAACAGAAGCTCTGCTCTTTGGTTCACACCTGCTCAGGAAGCATCTTAGATAAACACGTGCTCATCATTCAGGCTTTTCACTCTGCTGCCATCTACTGGTGGTTTAATAGAAATGCCATTAATTTACTTCATAATGTAACATTTATAAGTGTATGTTTATGGGGTACCTGGTTTATTTTAATGGGGTACCTAATTTTGACATACCTTACAAATATGCAAATTTAACCTAAGCAGAAAAAATATTTTTTGCTAGTATTTTGGTGCATTACATATATGAAAAATATGACTATATATGAACCAATAAACTTTCTCCCGGCATGGGGAATGAGAAGTTGAGTAATGGCAGTAGTATTGCTTATTTAATACGTGACAAATGGACAATGTCACAGCCTTAAAAAAAAACTTTTTTTCCCGTTTATTTTTTGTTTTTCATCTTTCTTTTTTTAATATTTTACATGGTCATGTTTGGTATCAGTGGAAAGGTCAGACTTTGACATGTCTAATGACCCCTAACTTGAACAAGTGGCTTGTAACGTATGATGATACGGGGTCCAAATGACTCCTATTTTTCAGTGCCAATTTTAAAAAACGGCACCAAACGACAAGGAATCGGTGAATTTAACGAGGGACACCGATTCCCCGATTGTATCGATCGCAATCGTAAACAAATGTGTGAAAGTACGAAATTACATTGAGGGGATATACTGAGTCTTCCAAAGCAAGCTAACTAGTAAACAGGTACAGCTGACAAGGGAGTTACCAATTAAAACTATATTCATACATTATAATACATAAAAAACCACAATTACGTAATCAACATTAGGGATGAGCCAAACACCCCCGTGTTCGGTTCGCATTCAAACAATTTCAAAAGTTCGAGTTCGAACTCGAACACGAACCGAACTCAATGCAAGTCAATGGGACTCAAAAGTTAGATTTTTAGAGTGCCCTCCAAGAGGACATATATGCAAGATATTTGCCATAAAAGGTGTATGGGGGTCTGGGTAGTGCCCTGGGGGACAGGAAACAAGGACAAAAAGTTTAAAAAAAAAAAGATGTTTTTAAAGGACCAGTGAGTTTTCCATAAAATAAGGGTTAAAAATAAAAACGAAAAATTCCTTCAAATATCGTGCCTAGGAGGTCCCCATAACCTGCCCGTGAAGTGGCGGATTTGTAGGATGTATAGGAACATCACCATCAGAGACCCACACGACACCTAGCCACCCTTAACCCTTTCGCTGCAGAGGACGCGCTCAGCGCGTCCACCCGCAGGTACTGTTGCATGCGGAGGACGCGCTGAGCACGTCCGCCCTTTGAGGCCAGCGATCGGTCGGATTCCGGCCGATCGCTGTGCCCCCCGGTGCGGGCTTACATCCTCGATGTCAGCCCAGCACCCGGGACCGCCAACAGCACCATTAGATGTCATCGCGGCGGCGCGATGACATCTAATTCAGGTGCCGAATCGTGATCCTCTCCCGGAGCTGGCCAACATCTTGGATGTCGGCCAAGCTTCCGGGAATGCCCCCTGACGATTGGCGTCATCGTGCATAGCACGATGACGCCAGTCCTGGAGTTAACCCCTAACTGCCACCAATGGTGGAGATAGCGGGTTCCAATGAACCCCCTATCTCCCGATCCGTGGCTGCTAGGGGTTAATGTTTGATATTGTTGGATCTGCCAGAGCATGGCCTTTCCAACGATACCAAACATGACCATGTAAAAAATTAAAAAAAAAAATAAAAGTCAAAAAATATTTTAAAAAAATTATAAAAAAAAAAGGGTTTTTTTGGTTTGTTAATGCAGCAATATTGTTCCCATTTCAATTATAATGTGAACAATGATGCTGCACTAACGATTTTTGTATGCGGTGCGTTTGTTAAAAATCACGTAATTTTCCCCCCAAAAAAATGTAATGAGACCCCATTTCTAATTTTTTTTAACAAGCGCACCCCATACAAAATACAACTGCAATTGCTCGCATATTAAAATGTGAAAAAAAACACTACACATTTTAAATTATTGAAAATTCATATTTTATTGCATATTTTGTTATAATATACATACAGGACATGGCGTATACATATAATAATGACATATTATGAATCTGCCGAGTCTGCCGGAAAGAATGATATATAATATGTCTGGGTCATATACTAAAATAAGCCTTCAAAACGCGTTTAAACCAGATGAGCAAAACCAGTAAAAATGAGTTCAGCACAGAGGCGTGAAATGCCTCAGCAGCGAAAGGCTTAAGGGGTTAAAATGCACAGGGACTGGCTACTATCCTGTTAGATGAGGGAATGTATTATATGTATAAAGCAAGGTATATATGACAATGGATAGTCAGAAACTCTAGGGACTCAGCTTGTACGCTTTATGATAGACATTTTCACGTTGTGTTGTGAATTCAGAAGCATACATAGTTCATACATGTGCAGGAGCCACACACAGTCTGCAGGCAATGTATCAAATTCATGAGACCAGACTAATTAGAAGCAGATGTTATTTCCAAACACTAATTAACACCTGTTGTTTATGCCGTTTGAGGGGCCCTGCTGTAAGCACAGGTCATTTAGAGGTGAGAATATATCTAATATACCGTTGCTTATAATATTCTGCAGTAAAGCGTCTCTTTATTTCTAGATTTCTTAGTATTTTTCAGCATTTTTTATACTTTTTTAAAAAAAAATTCAAACTCGAACCGAACACGCCAAAAAGTTCGAAGTTCGCGAACTTTCGAACTGCCGATGTTCGAGTAGAACTCCGAACTGATCGAACCGAACAGCTCATCCCTAATCAACATGATAAAACCACATACTGTATATATTGAACAATGTATAGAGTGCCTGATTTACTCTCTGGAATACATCTCAGCATGGATATACATATAATTACCATACATATGAATTATTAATTAATAATTCATATGCATGGTAATTATATGTATATCCATGCTGAGATGTATCACACACATAGCACCACACACACACACCGCACCACACACAGCACCAAACACACAACCACACAGCAGCACACACAACTCACACACACACAGCACCTTACACACACACAGCACCTTACACACACACGCACACCTCGCACACACACACCACACACACGCATGCACCGCACACACACACACACAGCACCTTACACACAGATACACTCACCCAACCTGCTTTCTGTGCTGGGGGGAATCTCAGTCTTGAGGTCTGGAATGGTCGCAGGTTAGAGGTCAGCAACCTTGGCTCCTTGATGTATAGGGAACTACATTTCCCATGTGACTCCGTCAGCCTAATGGGTGAGGGCTTCATGGGGGTTAGAGCTCTCCTCCTGAATTACCTCTAAGTCCACACTCACAGTGAGGTATTGTGGAGACAGAACATCAGGGGTGGGGCCAGGCGGATCGTCAGGCAGCAGGGACAGCTGGATCATTAGGGGGCGGGTCAGACAGTGCATCAGAGTAGTGCTGGGAGCAACTCCTGGCTGGCTTATCGGTTGTATGAGTGACAGCTGGTAGGCACCAGCGTCACTGCTGGAGCGACGGGCCCTTTGAAGCTTTTGTAACTGCGGGCCCAGTGCATCCAGAGGAGCACAGCTCTCAGCGGGGCCTCCCCTTGTCAGCTGGCAGCTGAATGCATCATGGGCTATAATTAGTGATGAGCCGAACACCCCTGTGTTCGGTTTGCATTCGAACTCGAATAATTTCAAAAGTTCGAGTTCGAACTTGAACACGAAACAAACTCAATGCAAGTCGATGGGGCTCAAAAGTTCGATTTTTGGAGTGCCCTCCGAGAGGGCATATATGCAAGATATTTGCCATAAAAGGTGTATGGGGGTCCGGGTAGTGCCCTGGGGGACAGGAAACAAGGACAAAGAGTTAAAGTTTTTAAAGGAACAGTGAGTTTTCCATGAAATAAAGGTTAAGAATAAAAACAAACAATTCCTTCAAATATCGTGCCTAGGAGGTCCCCATAACCTGTCCGTGAAGTGGCTGATTTGTAGGATGTATAAAAACAAAAGAAACAAAATGACATTTCAAATGATCTATTCATAAACACCTGCTTGGGGCGTCAGCCTGTATAAAAAGAGACATTTTAGGAAACGCAGAACAAGTTTAGTGATTTTTTGGCTAAATTATCGTGAAACTTATGCAGTCTTTGGATGAAAGTAACAATAGATGCTTTAAAATTGGGCCTTTAGTGTCGGCAACAGTGCAGTCACACCGTAACCCCTCTGTGGTATTGTTGGAGAGTGCAGGGTTGGACCCTGTGGTCCAATATTAAAATGATATGAATCTGGTATAGGCGTCAGTGCTCCCAAATAGTGTGCCTTTGGTGGCAGCAAGTGCCTTCACACCGTAACCCCTCTGTGGTATTGTGGAAGAGTGCAGTGGTGGAGGTTTTGGTAATGCAGAAGAGATCCCCGATCTATTCAGTTACATCAGCAGCTATAACAAAACCGGGTCAGCAATGTTTAGGCACTTGTACTGAGCTACTGTATATGGTGAGAATCAGCGCACACCAGTAGCAAGAAGAAGCAAACAGAACAGGCAGGGAATACACAGAACACAGAGAGAATAGTCAAATGGCAGGCAAAGTCGGCAACAGATCGGGTCCTCAGAACAAACAGGGTCAGAAACAAGTATACAAATGGATTCGGTAAGCTAGCGAAGCGGGAATAAAGGCTGAGACATAGGGATGTGGGTTTCGGAATTTCGGAATTTTCACGAAATTTCCCGATTCGTGTTTTCGGATGCGGCCGATTTTCTGAAAATTTTTAGATCCGAAAACGGCAGATCCGAAAAGTTTTACGAGCCGAAACAAAATATTTTCGGAATTTTCGAATGGACTTGAAATGTGTCAAATCGAAATTTATTTTCGCTCTATTCATGATTTCGGTTCCATTCGTGATTTCGGTTTCATTTCGGTAATTCTGGACATCGTATATTTAACTATTACCGGTTATATCGCTGATTCTGTAAATTTTGTATTTGTAAATGCGTATCACTTGTTTTTTTTGTTTCCAATGATCCGATAATTCTGTCGATACGAAAATTCGTAATCGGGTCGGATCCGATTCGTCCGCGGGTCGCGCATGCGCCGGCGGATGTCGTAACTTTATTGAGCCATTTTTGTAGAGAGTTTTGACAATTGCCAAAAAATATAGAAATTATTTATCATGGCTGAAGGAAGAGACAGAGAGTCCCATTCCGACACCTCCTCATCTGCTTCCACCCCAGAGACACCCATGAAGAAGCGGGCCAGCAACATGGCATTTGACGAGATGCTGGAGCTGGTCCGTATCTTTGATCTTAAAGATTACGACTGCCGTAAGGGCCCTTACGGCAGAAAGAATAACGCGCGCAAGAACCGTATCCTAGATAAGCTACGCACCACCATCGCGGAATTATTTGGGAAAGACCGGACGAAGGACCAGCTCCGAAAACACTGGTCTGACCTCAAGACGCGCGAGCAGGAGCAGCTGAGGCACATCCGTCGCGTCATAGCCAAACGTAAGTGTCATGTTATATTGTAAAGCGCTGCGCAAACTGTTGGCGCTATATAAATCCTGTATAATAATAATAATGTGCTTGCATGTGCTAATGTGCACAGAAATACGTTGATTTATCTAGTCCTTTTTTATGCAATGTGATTGTGTATAGCTTTGCGTTTTCACGACTCGTCTTACATGCATTTTTGCCATAGCTCTTCTTTTTTGTGATTTTATGTATTCGTGAAAATTGTGACATTTGATGTATGTAGATGAAATTACAATGCTGGATTTCTTTTGGCACGGTGTGTATAGTCTGTTGTGTGCTGGGGGGGGTTGTTGTGATTGAGTGATGCATACGAGAAGACCCGCAGCTTGCCCAATATTGGCTCCCATCTGCGCATCAATAAAAATCTCTGCATCTCTGCTAAGTGGTAGGATGGGACATGTAGTTCTTCTGAAAGTGCATCCAAACAGAGCCGCGTTCAATACATCCTCAGCAGCTGCTGAATTGTTGCAGCGCAGCAATTCAGTTTGCTGCAGCAGTGTCATTATTGAACGCTTTAGATGCAAATTTCAAAACAAAATGGCGGATTTCTGTTGTTTCTGCAATATCCAGTTTTATTAGCAGAAACTGAAAGTGAAACTGAGGCTGAGGCCTTCTATAAAATAACTAAAAGCAGTCAGCACAATGCGTTTTGTTCGCACACAACACAAATAATAGTTTTTATTGAATAAACGTAATGTTTACTTCTGAAAAAAATATATAATTGAACGGTAATATATGTCTGTGCAGAGGAAATAAATAAATATTTTGTGGCTTTAGAACTATGAGATGGGAGTAGTGGTGTGTCAAGCTGGTAGTGCTAGTGGGTAGTGGAGGGGTGTCGCAATACTTTCGGCAATATATTGTATAGATATACCATTTTTTCCAGTCTGCATTATTTACGTGTTATTTTTTGGATTTGGCAGAAGACAGGAAGAAGGCAGCATCTGCCCTGGCGGGCACCAGTGCCCCAGTGGAGGAGGAGCCACGGGCGACCACCAGTGCTGGTATATACTGTTTTATTTTGCAACGACTTTTGGTCAAAAACAGAAACATTTTTTGTTTACTGTATTTTAATTTAATTTTTTTATGTATAGCACAAGAGGAGCAGGAGGAGGAGCAGGAGGAGGCCGCCAGCACTGGTATATACTACTGTTATATTTTTTCAAGACTTTCAGTCAAAAATAGAAACCTGCTTTACTTACTGTATTTTCCTTCTTTCATTTATTGGATATATAGAAGGAGAAGCCGGACCGGACACGTCCTCCAGTGTCAGGATAATAAATCGGGAGGCGATCGGCGAGCTACGCCTGGCTGTAACCACCATCAACGCCATCCAGGAACTGCTCCAGGAACTGCGGGAGCACATAAGCAATGCCGCTGACATCCTGGAGCGGCAGTGAGACCAGTGGCAGCCTCCTCCCGAATGTAACCGGAATGTGCCTCAGCTGCTCCTGCTCGCGTGCCTTGAGGTCGGACCAGCGTTTTCGGAGCTGGTCCTTCGTCCGGTCCTTCCCGAACAGCTCCAGGATGGTGGTGCGTAGCTTGTCAAGGATACGATCCTTGCGTGTGTTTATTCTTCCTGCCGTAAGGGCCCTTACGGCAGTCATAATCTTTGTAATCAAAGATGCGGACCAGCTCCAACATCTCCTCAAATGCCAGTAATTATCTCAAGTGAACCAATATTCTGAACAAGATGTTCGCCTGGCTTACAATGGCGGCCATCTTCCAGTTCCACTACACTATGTTTGTTTGTGCCCCTGTTGGGCAGTTTGCCATCCTTGGCATGTTCCCTTCCCTTCCTCATGTTGTAAATAAATTTTCTATTTTTTCTATATTTTCCTGTTTGTGTGCGTTGCTTTTCCTTACTTAATAAGTTAATATGTATTGCTTGGTTTCCACACTGTTAAAATTATATGTACATAAATGTATTGACATTTCTATGGACCCTTTGTCATAAATTTGTCAACATATTTGTGGCCATGAATGTGACTGTGCACATTCTACACTTTCTGCCTGGCCAAAGAATGTCACACACTAACACAACCTTGTTGTACTGCCTTGAGATTTGATTACCGACGTGGCCTGGTTTTGTTAAGCTTAGGCGATGTCACAACAACACGGATTTTTGTCCAGTCACATCCATTGTATAACCAAGAATTTATCAAAAAATATTGATGGCAGCACTGCGTGAAGTCTTCTCCGACACAACCCAAAGATCCTCAGTGCGGCTCAGGTCTAGTTTATTTGTCCCTGTTTGCAGCTTCACGCAACACCTCCTCCCAGCTATGAGCTCACTCTCTCCCACCGCTGCCCGCTAAGACGCTGCCCGCCAACATGGTCACGTCTTTGCAGGAAGCCAACAGCATGGGGGAACGGCAGCTGCCGACAGTCCCAAGACCTTGTCACAATGACGCCAGTTCTGGAGTTAACCCCTAACTGCGACCAATGGTGGAGATAGGGGGTTCATTGGAACCCCCTATCTCCCGATCCGCGGCAGCTATCGGTTGGTTAATGTTTGGTATCTTTGGATCGACCAGAGCATGGCCTTTCCAACAATACCAAACATGACAATGTTAAAAATTATAAAAAATTAAAATATAAAAAAAAATAAACAAGTTTTTTGTTTTGTTTTGTTAATGCAGCAATATTGTTCCCATTTCAATTATAATGTGAACAATGATGCTGCACTAAGGATTTTTGTATGGGGTGCGTTTGTTAAAAATAGTGTAATTTTCACCCAAAAAAATATAACAAGTCCCCTTTTCAATTTTTTTTAACATACGCAACTCATAAAATATAACCGCAAACACTCGCATGTTAAAATGTGAAAAAAATACTTTACACCTTGTAAAACAAACATTGAAAATTCTAATTTTATTGCATTTTTTGTTATAATATACAGACAGGACATGACGCATACAAATGATAATGATATATTATGCATCATCTGCCGAGTCTGCCGGAAAGAACGATATATAACATGTCTGGGTCATATTATAAAATAAGGCTTCAAAAAAACGCGTTTAAACAAGAGGAGCTAAACTGTTAAAAATTAGCTCAGCAGCAGACCACAGTAGCGCACACAGGCGGGAAGGGAAGCCGTTAAATGCCTCAGCAGCGAAAGGGTTAATTTTTTTTGTCTGTTTTAAATCATTTTTTTTTCGTTTCAGATCATTTTGATCAACAATTTTTCCGTTTTAAAACCTTTTTGTTCTGGTTTTTATTTTTAAAGTCAGACCATTCGGGTCAGTTTAGCGCTTTTTAAATCGTTTTGTTCATTTTATTTTGTTCCTTGGCTTTCATACCATTTTTTAATGTGATTAAATAAAGTTGTGAAATGTATATTCATAAGAAAAAAAGGATCTTTATTTAATTTAAAAAAAAACACGATAGAATCGCCAGAATTATCGTATCGACAGAATGAATTATCGGATCCGAAAAACAAACCAAAAATTTATTATAAAAAAATATATCTATACTATAATTGAGTAAGGCTTGGCGTGTCCGTCGCCAAGCCTTACTCTGCGCATGCGCGCGCAACCAGCGGCGGTTGGTTGCGCGCGCATGCAACCGCCGCGACACGAGCCGGCTGTGCGCTCGCCGCGGCGGTTACAAGATGCACACAGCAGCCGGGTAGAGGCTGCGCTCGCAGCCTCTACCCGGCTGCCGCGCGCATCCATCCCCGAGCGGCGAAGGGAAAGTTCCCTCGCTTCCGCTCTTTGAAGGACCCAAGCCGCGGTCACGTGACCGCGGCTTGGGTCCTTCAACGACCGGAAGCGTGGAAACTTTCCCTTCGCCGCTCGGGAAGGTAAGTATGAGGAGCTCATAGGGCGGCTGTCCGAATGCCGATAGAGCATTCGAACAGCCGCCCCATGTCTGGTCTGGGGTCTGAGCTGGGGGGCATATAGCCATGAGAGGTGGGGGGCAAATATCCATGAGCTGGGGCATATATCCATGAGAGGTGGGGGCCAAATATCCATGAGCTGGGGCAGTATCCACGTGCTGGGGCAGTATCCACGTGCTGGGGCAGTATCCACGAGCTGGGGCAGTATCCACGTGCTGGGGCAGTATCCACGAGCTGGGGCAGTATCCACGAGCTGGGGCAGTATCCACGTGCTGGGGCAATATCCACGAGCTGGGGCAGTATCCACGTGCTGGGGCAATATCCACGAGTTGGGGCAGTATATCCACGTGCTGGGGCAGTATATCCATGTGCTGGGGCATATATCCACGTGCTGGGGCAGTATATCCACGTGCTGGGGCATATATCCACGTGCTGGGGCAGTATATCCACGTGCTGGGGCAGTATATCCACGAGCTGGGGCATATATCCACGAGCTGGGGCATATATCCACGAGCTGGGGCAGTATATCCATGAGCTGGGGCAGTATATCCACAATAGACTGCCCTCTGGGCAGGCTTTCCACCTTGTAAAGTATAAAAAAGTAAACCATAGTAGTTTACATCAAAACGAATAGAGTTAGACACTTTGAAACGAGGAGAACAGAAGTTCGAAAATACGAAAATTTCCGAAATCACGAAAAGTCGATACAAAAAACGAGCAAAGTGACACGAAAATACGAAAAATGGTCGAGGAGAACAGACGGTCCGAAAAAACGAAAAGTCCCGAAATCACGAAAAGTCGATACAAAAAACGAGCAAAGTGACACGAAAATACGAAAAATGGTCGATATTCCGAAAAAAAATGTACACGAAAAATGAGTCGAGCCGAACCGAATCGAAACAGAAATCGGCCGAAACGAGCTGAATCGAAAAGTTTAAACATCCGAACGAATCAAACCGAAAAAAAAAATCGGTGCACAAGCCTACTGAGACACACTGAGCGTGTAGCGACGCCCAGCGTAGCGAAGCACACATTTTACAGGCTTGACTTCACTCCGCTCTGCCTCGCAGCGTGTCTACACTACATTATGTTTGCTTCTCACCGCACTGGACAGGAATCCACTATCTAAATTAAAATGTACACACAAAACCAATTTATTTTCACAAAGCACAGGTTATATAGGCAAAACAAAGTTTCTACTCAATAAAATACATCAAAAATTACTGTTAATTTAATAGCAATAGTATAAAAATATAAAAAGAGGTAACCCCTGATCATATATATTATAGGGACACGGAGCGCTGTGTATAGAGTAGGGATGCATTGATACCACACACAGACATATACATATATATCAACACGCAGATATATATATACACCCACCCACAGACCTCAGACCATATATACACATACGCACATGGGGGGGTGGCATGTGGACAATCTCAACTAAATGCGCCCCCCCCCCATTTGGCTGATCCCTCCAGAAGAAATGTTGAACCCGACAGAGCAGAGAATATATATATTATTCTCTGCTCTATCGGGTTCAACATTTCTTCTGGAGGGATCAGTCAAATGGGGGGGGGGGGAATTAGTTGACAAAATGTGTGTGTAATACAAGTCTGGATATAATATATATATATATAAGATATATATCATACCTGCCCTTACCTTCCCCTATAAATTTGCTAAAAATATACACACAAAAAAACCAAACCACTGCCTGAGACCCCACGCAGCCCACATGCCACCCCCCCTCTACCTGGCTGAATGTATCTAATATATATAATTAAATACATTCAGCCAGGTAGAGAAAGAAAAAAAAGGTTTTATTTTATGTTCCTGGGGACATTTAAAAATGTCCTCGGATTATTTATTTTTTTAGAAATGTGCCGCCTTACCTTAGCCTGGTGGTCAGTGGGGGCTCCCTGGATCCTGGTTGTGGGGGGGTCTGCTGTGTGGGGGGGTCTGCTGTGCCCGCAGGTGCAGTGGCTCCCTCCCTGCGTCGCCTGTTTCTGCCACATGCACCCGGGCGGCTAGCCGGCACAGTCGCAGCTCTGTCATCCGGCGGCCACATGCTCCTCAAGGGGATCCTTGGGAGGCCCCGGCAGGCTGCCCTCTACAGTGCCTGATTAGAGGGCCGTGTTAATAAAATATTCCCATTTTAATTCAATATATAATAAACCATTGCTTATAATATTCTGCAGTAAAGAGTCTCTTTATTTCTAGATTTTTTAATGTATTTTTTAAGTATTTTTTATACTTTTTTCCATTTTTTTGCGAACTTTTGGCGAACGTCACAAAAAGTTCGAGGTTCGCGAACTGTCGAACAGCCGATGTTCGATGCCAACTCCAAACAGATCGAACTGAACAGCTCATCACTAGCTATAATGCCCTGATGGTGGCCCGCTTACAGTGTTTGTTTTAGGTGGACAGCAGCTGAGTGTGGGGCTGACTCAGGGCAGAGGTCATGGCTGAGGGAGAGGCGTTTTGTGCGTGCCTCTCCAACGGATCGGAATCCTTTTTTTTTTTCATCCCTCGCGCAAACCGGCGGTTTATTTCAGTCGCGGATGCGCTTTTAAGTTTGCGCATGCGCACTGCGTCCAACTGCGGCAACGGACACAAACGATTTTATAGATATACACTTGTACACACTGCACATTACAGAGCTCCACAGCAATAAAACTTCCAGTAATGTACAGTATGGATAAGCGTATCACCGAGCTCCACAGCAATAAAACTCAAAAACAATTATATTTAACATATTATTTAATAAACTAATGTTATATTAAAAAGCAGTATTTTATTAAAATATATTTAATTAAAATAATTAAATATTACAATTAATTTATATGTATTAATATATATAAAACATAATTATTTTTAATTTATTGGTAATGGTTTTACATCTTACATAGTGAAGTTGGATATCAATGAATAGGCCATATTCAGGCCTTTCCAATGACATATCAACTATTCCTGTATCTTTTACGAGTCTGGAGATACAGGGGTATAACTGACCCCTGCATCTGCTGTACTACTAGGCAGGGGGAATCCCAGAGAATGAAGCCATCGCGCACACGATGACTTCTGTGTCGGGGGGGCATCCCATGGCAAGGCAGGGGCGGATCCAGAATCTAGTCTTGGGAGGGGCACTGACAGAAAATAGGGTGTTTTAGCAGAGAGCCCGGTTTACAGTAGTTTATAATCTAGTGGAGCAGAGGGCACGCTCACGGGAGTTTACAATCTAGAGGAGGAGAGGGCTCAGCTCACAGGAGTTTACAAGCTAGAGGAGCAGAGGGCTTGCTCACCGGAGTTTACAATCTAGAGGAGTACAGGGACCGGCTCACAGGAGCTTAAAATCTAGTGGAGCAGAGGGCCCAGCTCAAAGGTTCTTACAATCTAGAGGAACAGAGGGCATAGCTCACAGGAGTTTTTCACAGGCTTTTCAGATGTTGTCACAACCTATCAGGCGAGATCAGTAAAATATATAAAACTAGAAAAGCCACAACAGTGCTGGTGTATAGTAACTCCTAGTGCGGTGAGACTATCCCGAGGTTTATTCAGCGGCTCCTCCGGGGGTGAGCGCTACAAATAGCTCACTGTAAATCAGACGCTTGGCTGTAAATTATATTTTATTCACATAAATGGCATAAAGCAGCATATATACACATACATGGTAATTTGAATGACATGAATTCGTAACGCGGGAAAAACACGCAGCGGAAAGAAACGGTTAACCCCCTCAGTTCTGGAGTGTAAGTCCCGTGAAATGGCTCAAAGATATATGTATATGTGTTGTCTAAGGTATCCGACTGGCCAGTGAACGAAAAGCGCAATCTTCGACTAGTCACCGTTGGGGCCCTGTGGATCTAAGCAATACAACAAGTGTGTGTCTTCGTTCGGAACCGTGGGCCTAGAGGCCTCTCACCCAGCCGTCGAATGAACCGTCCAGCACTCAATGCCTCGACCAAAGGATCTTTCTCCGCAACTGAACTGGAACTCTGTGCTCATGAATCTGCTCCCTGCTTGCCGAATCTCCGCAACTGGAACAACGATCCACCGCCTGCACTCCCAATCGATTGTCGCGGCCTCCTAACTCGGGGTCCTGCCTGAACCAGTTTGTCCTCCAAATCTCTCAGCGCTACGTACAGTTGTGTTCAAAATTATTCAACCCCCAATGCTGTAAAGGGTTTTAGGGAAATTAGTGTACATTTGTAATTGTATTCAGAATGAAATCCTACAAGGACTTTTTAAAGAACCATATGCAACTAAAATGACATCAATTGGTTTTGTAATACAGTAGTAAATGTTTCTTTTGTGAATTCTTCATTGACACAATTATTCAACCCCTTAAAGACTACCACTCTGAAGAACAGAGGTTCATTCAAGTGTTTTCAATCAGGTATTGAAAACACCTGTGGATGTCACGGAGCAGCAATAAAGCATAATCAGCACCAATTAGGCAGCTTTAAAATGACTGTGATACTCAGCTCCTTCTAGACATTTACTGGTGTGGTTACAAACATGGTGAAGTCAAGAGAATGTTCCAGGAAGACAAGAGAAGAGGTGATTACTCTTCACAGGAAGGGCAATGGCTAAAAGAAGATTGCAAAGATGTTAAACATACCAAGAGAGACCATAGGAAGCATCATTCGCAAATTCAAGGCAAAGGGCACTGTTGAAACGCTACCTGGTCATGGCAGAAAGAAGAGGACTTCGACTGCTGTGCGCTACCTGAAGCGTAGAGTGGAGAAAAGTCCCCGTGTGACTGCTGAGGAACTGAGAAAAGATTTGTCAGATGTGGGTACTGAAGTTTCAGCTCAGACAATACGGCGCACACTGCGTAATGAAGGCCTCCATGCCAGAACTCCCAGGCGCACCCCCTTGCTGTCTCCAAAGAATAAGAAGAGTCGACTGCAGTATGCTAAAAGTCATGTGGACAAACCACAGAAGTTTTGGGATAGTGTTCTGTGGATTGATGCAACAAAATTAGAACTGTTTGGGCCCATGGATCAACGCTATGTTTGGAGGAGGAAGAACAAGGCCTATGAAGAAAAGAACACCTTGCCTACTGTGAAGCATGGCGGGGGGTCAATCATGCTTTGGGGCTGTTTTGCTTCTGCAGGTACAGGGAAGCTTCAGCGTGTGCAAGGTACCATGAATTCTCTTCAGTACCAGGAGATATTGGATGACAATGTGATGCAGTCCGTCACAAACCTGAGGCTTGGGAGACGTTGGACCTTTCAACAGGACAATGATCCCAAGCATACCTCCAAGTCCACTAGAGCATGGTTGCAGATTAAAGGTTGGAACATTTTGGAGTGGCCATCGCAGTCACCTGACTTAAATCCGATTGAGAACCTCTGGTGGGACTTAAAGAAAGCAGTTGCAGTGCGCAAGCCTAAGAATGTGACTGAACTTTTGCCCATGACGAATGGGCGAAGATACCCGTAGATCGCTGCAAGACACTTGTGTCAAGCTATGCTTCACATTTAAAAGCTGTTATAACTGTAAAAGGATGTTGTACTAAGTGAAAGGATTTTTATTTTTTTGTGAAAGGATTTTTACCAGGAAGGATACATTGAGATTTCTCTCGTTTTCAAGTATGTCCTGGGTGGCGAGTATGTACCGTTAGGTGTCTTGCCAAGGACACTAACTGGAGAGGTTGCTCGCTGGGATCGAACCCATGACTCCACAGGCTCTCTCCATGCAGAGCGGTGACATTACCTCTACTCCACCCACCTGGTACTAAGATTGAATGTCACTTGGGGGTTGAATAAAACTGATAATGATGTGAGCACAGAAAAGACATTTGTGATTATTTCATTATAAATGTTATGTTATATTTGTCTGACCTACACGTGCCTCTTTGATTTAATTGTAAGCAAGATGACTGAATGATCAAAATCAATGTCAAACTGGCCAAAACACTCAATTTCAGTGGGGGTTGAATAATTTTGAACACAACTGTATGTAGGTCACAGCACAATCTCTGTCCCGATCTCCAGCACGAATGAAGCAGCGTCTCTACTCCAGCCTGGTTGTGATCCTTGACATCTCCAACATGCGTCCTACACCTCTCGTTGCTCTGCTCACTCTCCCGTGCCAAACACGAGGCTGCTGATGTATGTCCTCCACTTCGTACCACCCACTTCCTGTCCTCACGCAAAAGGTGCTGGGAGATGGAGTCTGCTTTGTCCAGCATAGTCCACAATGTCTCTAGCTCTGTCTCCCTCTAGTGGCAGCAATAATTCAATGTCCCAGCGCACAGTTTCTTTTAAAAGCAGTGCTACACTCTCCCCCTCCCCTAAATTCTTGGGTCCCTCCAAGGGCATGTAAAGGATACATAACATTGAAATTTACATACTAATCAATACATTGGGGTTCAGCAGCAAGCATATAATGGGTCAGATATACATCCTCAATTTGACTCATGTCCCTAGCTACTTCAGCCAGCATAACAGACACTTCGGGCAGCCTTCGCACAGTGGTAACAGCTTCTTCAGTGCTATGTCCCGGTGAATCATAGGTAAGTCTCTGAGGGGGCCGGATCGAACGTTTGGACTCAGATTTAGTAATCTCCTCTTCGGGTGGCAGTGCCACATTTACAGGCTCAATTCTCTCGTCTACAGTTGGAGCTGATACTACTTCTGAGTATGAATGCCAGTGAAGGCATAGAACTGTAATCTATGGACACATCCTCTGGAACCACAGGAACTTCTGATGTCTTAGGTACTTCAAATCTGATTTCAGGAGCATCAGGCCTCAGGTTACTTTCACACTGTTCAGAGGCGTAATGACTTCTTCAGGCCCAGAGGGGTACAACCAGTCCAGACAAAAACTTCACTGTTCTCCTCACTTTCCTCAACAACCCGTGACTGCTGAGATCGAGTAACAGGAGCCGAATGAGGAACAGGTGGATTCGGCAAAGAAAGTTCGTCTCCAAATGGTATCCTTACAGCTTCTCTCAAAGGTAACAGATGATTTTGGTGCCAGTTCTTTAGAGGTCTGGCCTTTCCGTCCAGCCGGATTTGGTAAACTGGCAGACCAGGCAGTTTCTTGCAAACAATGTAAATTTGAGAACTCCATCTATCCACCAGCTTGTGCCTTGCAGAAACACCCAAGTTCTTCAACAAAACCCTATCACCGGGTTGTAGGTCCTGTACACGGACTGTACACAAATTTTTTCTGGAGTCTGTCCACATAATTTTTGTGAGAGGCCACAGACGTCTGATCAAGAGATAGGCCAAATGCCAAATCAACTGGCAACCGACCCTCTCTTCCGAGCATGAGATGGTAAGGTGAGTATCCAGTAGCATCACTCGCAGTGCTGTTATACGCGTGCACCAGCGTAACTATGTGACTCCAATTCTCCAATTCTGCCTCTCTTTGTTTGACAGTGTCCCCAGCATATTCAGTAGAGTGCGATTAAATCTTTCCGGTTGAGCATCACCTTGGGGGTGATATGGAATAGTTCGGGTCTTTTGAATTCCTAACAGTTCCAGCAATTGCCCAACAAGTCGGCTCTCAAAGTCTCTGCCTTGATCTGAGTGAATTCTCTTTGGTAGGCCATAATGAACAAAAACCTTTTCCATTAAAACTTTTGCCACTGTAGGAGCATGTTGGTCTTTGGTAGAGAAAGCTTGAGCATAACGGGTGAAATGATCAGTCACTACTAAAATATTTCCCTGCCCACTAGCATCAGGCTCTAAGCACAGGAAATCAATGCACGCCAAATCCATGGGTCCTTGACTTTGCAGGTGGCTCATTGGAGCAGTTTGGGTTGGTAGGGTCTTCCTCTGAATACACCTCAAACACGAATGGCAATAACTTTCAACTTCAGATCTCATACAAGGCCAGTAGAATCTGTCTCGCACCAGTTTAAAAGTTCTCTCTGCACCCAAATGTCCATGGTTATCGTGCAATGCTCTCAACCTTCCTTCTCTGTGCTTGGCTGGGAGGAACAATTGTTGCATTTCTTCAGCAGTGTTCGAGGGGCCCCTTCGGTAGACCACCTCATCCAGCATCTTCAGCCGCTCCCATTCTTTGCAGACCAATCGGGCTCCTTCGGGGGAATTAGTCAGTAGAAATCCCCTTTGACCCGCGTTCATAGCTTCATTGTCAATGCGATCAGAGAATCTTCAACTTGATTTGCTCTCTGGTCCTGTTTCGAGAGAGTAGGTAGGCTTTCACTCCTCAGCTGTGTAGGATTACAATAAAGCTCTGGAACGCCCGCAGCCATAACTCCTATAGCTTCTGCTTCAACTGCTCCCTTGACCCGGCGCTCTGCCCCCTGACATAAGGCTTGCACCCCATCTGGAGTCAACTGAGTCCATTCTGTAGTGTAGGGCCTTCTTGACAAAGCATCTGTATCTCGATTATTCACTCCAGGGCAATACTTAAGGCTGAACCGAAACCCTGACAGAGCGGCCAACCACTGATGTCCCGTTGCATCCAGTTTTGCAGTAGTAAGGACGTACGCAAAAGGATTGTTGTCAGTCTTTATCACAAATTCAGCCCCATACAGATAATCTTTCAGCTTGTCTACTACCGCCCACTTCGAGGCTAAGAACTCTAGTTTGTGGGTAGGATAGTTCTTCTCTGAAGGTGTAAGGCTTCGGCTTACATAAGCTACAGACCTCAGCAAATCATCATATTCTTGATACAAGACTCCCCCTAGACCTTCTCTGCTGGCATCGTACGGCTTATGAGGATCAGCGTAAGCCAGGACGGGAGCTCGAGTTAGACTCCCCTTCAGTTTCATAAAGGCACTTTCATATTGATCAGTCCACTCTTCTAAAATTGATTCTTGAGCCTTCCTAGGCCCTTGAGCCGACGAACCTTGATTATAGGCCTTGAAGTCTTCTCCCACTTCTTCTGTTCGCAGGAGCTTATTCAAAGGTTGAGGTATCTTAGAAAATCCCCCTACGAATCTTCAGTAGTATGAGCAGAATCCCAGGAAGGATCTAAGTTCAGTAAAATTCTGGGGTCTAGGCCAGGAAGCTACGGCTTCCAACTTTCGAGGATCCGTTGAAACACCTTCTGCTGAAACAACATGCTCCAGGTACGTAACTGAAGGTAAGCAAAATTGACACTTCTCCAAGGACAGTTTCAACCCCTCTTCATGGAGCAGCTTCAAGACCTTCTCCAACCATTGCTCATGTTCTTCCAAAGTCTTCCCGAACACAATCAGATCATCTAGATACACCAACCCCTCTATCAGGTTCATATCTCCCACTGTCTTCTCCATTAACCGTTGGAACGTGGAGGGAGCCCCTGTGAGGCCTTGAGGCATTCTGTTGAACTCCGAGAACCCCAGTGGGCAGATGAATGCAGTCTTCTCTTTGTCTTCAGGATGCATTGGTATCTGAAGATACCCACTTCGCAGGTCTAGTACACTAAACCATTTTGCTCCATCTTCTATTCGAGGAGTAGCATATTGGTCAGGAATGGTCCTCTGATTTAGCGTGCGATAGTCTATACATAAATGGATGGAGCCATTCTTCTTTCGAACCTTCACTATAGGAGAAGCATAAGGACTCCTGGATTCTTGAATCACCTTACTCCACTGCAGTTCATTCAACTGTTCTCATAGATCATCCAAGTCTCCCAGCGGAACTCGTCTTGACCTTTCTCGAAATGGCTTATCCTCTTGTAGTCGAATGCGATGTTCAGTACTCTTAGAGAACAAGTCCTTCCACTTTAGGATCTGGGACTGAAGTCATTTCTTCCATTCAAGCGAGATAGGAGCATCTTTAGGGTAGAACTGTTCAGCTGGAATCTCCTTGTTCACTTCCCCCCCTACATCGGTAGGGGAGAGAGGCGTAACAGAAGCTACTTGTTCGATGGGCATTCGTGCTTTCAGGACCACTGGGGAATCAGACACATTACATACACCGACGGAAACTCTTCCTCGTGTCCGTTTCGAGAGATTATTTCAGGGATGACTTTGACTCAGGCCTCACTCCCATGACTGAGATCAGTTTCCAGTACCACATAAGGACCCGGTTGTGATCCGGTTCAACTTGACTGAAGCCCAGAAACTCACAACTTCTCCTGATTGCAGAACCTTCTCTGTTCCTCCCAATCTCCACAGACACCTCACCTTGGCAGGTGCCCTCTGTTCTTCAACCATTCATTGATAGACCGGACGTAACATCGGATGCACTCCTTTGGTAGAACCTTCTTCCATCACTATCGGAGTCGGAAGATGTCTCACCAGATCAGTATTCGTCCCCACTATCATAGAACTTCGGCTGGCCCCCGAAGGGTGAGGACACACAATGGCCATTGCATCATAGCCTCCAGACTGTCCGATGACTTTGGATCTACTTTCTAACTTCACCTGTAGATATCCATCATAGGAAAGCTTCTCAGTTCCGATACCCCAGATCTCAAGGTCTTTTAGCTTCTTTAAGGGTATGTGCTTCAAGTGCTTCTTGTAGAAGTCTCGATAGGTGCCCAAGTGACGTTGATCTGAGTCTAACAGAGCTTTAGTGTAGACTCCCTCTACTTGGATTGGAACGATGGGAGAAGGACCTATCAGCTGGTCAGGAAACTTGCTTGTAGCAGCAGGAGATATAGACCCGGTTCGTTGTACTCTAGCCTTCCTCCTGACTCGTGGAGTTTTGGGTGTGCATTGCTTTCCCTTGACATAGGACCGGATACTAAGGGAGTAACTCTTTCAGTACTGGTAGGCCCAGCATTTGGCACGGATCTGGACCCTATTGGCCTTTCAGTTCTGGCTTTAAAATTGGAGCGGTTTTTGACCGTTGGGCACCTAGTTTGCTCCCTCACCAGTGCCCTCTCACACTTCCTGCCTGTGAGGTATATAGCAGCCCTTCTAAGGCCTTTAAGAACTCTTCAACTCTTTTTTCTTCAGCCCTTCGGTTTGTGCACTGTGCTCTGAAATGACCCATTTCTCCACAACTGAAACATCTCTTCTTTGAAGACGGAGGCGCACTTGCTCATGGTAATTCGTTTGACGGACCCTGGCCAGAGGCCACAGCAACTCCTGTTGTCCGCATATCGGTGAGGAACTTCTGCATATCGGTCTGTGTCTCTGCCACCTTCAAAATTACCCAGAACAGGTCCATGTATGCCTGTCCCAGTTCAGCTTGAGCTTCTTGTACCTTCTTAACAGTCTTTTGTATCTCACTATTAGGGATGGGCCAAACTCGCAAAAGTTCGGTTCACCGTCGAACCCGAACAATACCCAATGTTTGCGTTCGCGTGCGAACATAGTTCGAATCCAATGCAAGTAAATGGGACTATAACGTTCATTTTTTAGAGTGCCCTCCAAGATATTTGCCATAAAAAGTGTATGGGGGTCCAGGTAGTGCCCTGGGGGACAGCTTAAAAATAAAACCGAAAAATTCCTTCAAATATCGTGCCTAGGAGGTCCCCATAGTCTGCCCGTGAAGTGGTGGATTTTTCGGATGTATAGAAATTTGTAAAAACCCAAAAATTACATTTCAAATGATGGTAAATGGTTTTCCTTTAATCTATCCATAAACAACTGCTTGGGGCGGCAGTCTGTATGAAAAGAGGAGACATTTTAGGACACACAGAACAAGTTTAGTGATTTTTTTGGCTAAATTATTGTGAAAATTATGCAGGCTTTAGATGAAAGTAACAATAGGTGCTTTAAAATTGGGCCTTTAGTGTCGGCAACAATGCCGTCACACAGTAACCCCTCTGAGGATATGAATCTGGTACAGGCGTCAGTGGCAGTGCACCCAAATATTGTGCCTTTGGTGACAGAAAGTGCCATCATACAGTAGCCCCTCTGTGGTATTGTGGAAGAGTACAGGGTGGACCATGCAGTCCTATATTAAAAAGATATGAATCTGGTAAAGGCGTCAGTGCACCCAAATATTGTGCCTTTGGTGCCAGGCCAGCAAGTGCCATTATACAGTAACCCCTCTGTGGTATTGTGGAAGAGTGCAGTGGTGGAGGTTTTGGGAATGTAGAAGAGATCTCCGATCTATTCAGTTACCTCACCATTCAGCATCAGGGGAGTGATAGCTGCTGATCCAGGACTGATTCATTTTTATAAATGTCAGCCAGTCTACAGAGTCGGTGGACAGACGCACTCTTTTGTCTGTGACAAAACCTCCAGCGGCACTGAACGTCCTTTCAGAAAGCACGCTGGATGAAGGGCAACCTAGTAGCAGCATAGCATATTGCTTGGGGCGGCAGTCTTTATGAAAAGAGAAGACATTTTAGTACACGCAGAACAAGTTTAGTGATTTTTCTGGCTAAATTATGGTGAAATTTATGCAGGCTTTGGATGAAAGTAACAATAGGTGCTTTAAAATTGAGCCTTTAGTGTCAGCAACAGTGCTGTCACACCGTAACCCCTCTGTGGTATTGTGGAAGAGTGCAGGGTTGGACACTGCAGCCAAATCTTAAAATGATATGAATCTGGTACAGGCTTCAGTGCACCCAAATATTTTGCCTTTGGTGGCAGCAAGTGCCTTCACACCGTAAGTAACCCCTCTGTGGTATTGTGGAAGAGTGCAGTGGTGGAGGTTTTGGGAATGCAGAAGAGATCCCCGATCTATTCAGTTACATCAGCATCCGGGGATTGATAGCTGCTGATCCAGGACTGATTCATTTATATAAATGTCAGCCGGTCTACAGAGTCGATGGACAGACGCACTCTTTTGTCTGTGACAAAACCTCCAGCGGCACTGAACATCCTTTCAGAAAGCACGCTGGATGAAGGGCAACCTAGTAGCTGCATATCATATTGGCTAAGTTCTGGCCAGTGATCCAATCTCAACACCCAGTAAGCCAGTGGATCATCTGCTGTAAAGGTATCCAGGTCTGCCCTTGCCCCTAGGTATTCCTTCACCATATTGTGAAGACGCTGGCAATGGGTGCCTACATTTGACGTCCCTGGGCGTCGTGGACTAAATTTTTTTAAAAAGGCATCAGTCAAGTGGCCACGGCCTTCACCGTTCTTCCTCTGATCATCCGCAGCCTCAGAAGCACCTGTGTTATCACTTGGTAACCTACCAGTGCCTGGAAAAGTGTTACACAAGTGTCGCTTTAGAGCGTACTCAAGTTGTTTCATCCTGTCCTCCCTCTGTGTGGGCAGGATGAGTTCTGCAACTTTACCCTTGTATCGTGGATCAAGAAGGCTTGCCAACCAGTAATGATCCCTCTCCTTGATAGTACGAATCCTGGGGTCCTTTAGCAGACTTTGCAGGATAAGGGAGCCCATGCAGCGTAGGTTGGAGGTGGCTTTAGCTTCCGAGTCTTCCTGGTCAATGAGGATGACCCCATCGTGCACTTCCTCCTCCAAGCTACGTACTAGTCCTTGGGTTTCTGGGCACACAAAACCCTCCCTTGAGGAATCCCCACCTTCATTGCCCCCACTACTTAAATATTCCTCCTCCTCCTCCTCCCCCTCCTCCTCCTCCTGTCTGATCTGAGGACCCTCAGGAATGCTCTCTGCGTTAAGACTGGGGCCTTGAGTGCTAGGAAAGTCCTCCTCTTCCTCCCGCTGCTCTGCCTCTAGTGTCACATCTATAATTAGAATCGAATACGTATATGGTCAGAGCGAAATTGAACGCAATGGGATATTGGGCAGTTCTTGTAGTAACGTCCTCATTAGGGAAAAAAAGTATATAGGAAACAAAAACAAAATACTGTATTGGTGCAGTATATTTCACACAAGGTGTATATTCTATATGATGGTATGATATTCACTCACAAAGCAAGAGCACCAACACTGGCTCTGAGTGGGTAAACGCCTGCGGGTTGTTTTTCTGAAGTATTCTCCGGAAACCCACTCCTTAGTGTCGGTGATTCTTCACGATTTGCTCAGTGAAGAAATGTGAAGCAGAAACAGAAGAACTCTCTGTGCGTATCTGAATTGTTATAAATCTAATAAAGAATTCTAGATGAAATGACAACTCACATTTGTTGGAGCCTATTCAAGCTTAAGATATACGCACATGGATTTTTGTGTGGTCAAAATCCAAGAAAAAACCAAATGGAATGCTGGAACTCGTTCTTTAAAAGGTTTATTAAAATTAACAAATTTTAAAACAAAATTGAAGGTCCAGGACGCGTTTCGCCACTAAACTACGGCTTCATCAGCTGGTATCATTAGACTAGAACTTCCAGACATATTATTATAGTCTCCCAAATCAAAAGGGAAAGGTCTCCACATGTTGCCAATTTGTGGATGCGTGCGTTCCGTGTCTCGCTTTGAAGCTTCTCCGTGTTCCGCGGGTACGGTGCCATTTTGCGCAGGCGCAGTGCGCAGTTTCCGCGTTCCAACCGTACGTTTCATCCGCTCCATGGCATCGCGATCTCTCTGCATCATTCGCAGCGTGTGCCCCCGGACAATTATATGGAAGGGCAATAGGATGCAATAGTTATATACATCTATATACTGTCTCCAATATCTTAAATGAGAAAGCCATACTCCAAATAATGTTTGTATCAAACGTCGACAGTCAAAGAATTTAGTATTGAATGCCGATCTAGTCTGAGGCTATGGGTCAGTTTTTCATTATTGATGAACGACCAACCCATGAAAAAGGGGGGTACGTCCTGAATGGCTATCTATTGGTGCAGTTGTAGATCTTAAAAGAACACGTTAACTATTTTATTGAATTAAAGAAAATTTACATTTATTTATGTGCATTTAATACAGATTATTTATGGGTTATTAAATAAAATATGAGTCAGGATATAGAGTATTATTAATGGTCCTGAAAGGACACGTTCACTATATTGGTGACTTAAAGGGGGTGAATTTTTTGGATGTGTTCTTCATACATTATTTTTGGTATTCAAATTTAACAAAGTGTATAATATTATTTATATTATTGGAAATTTTTAAATAAAGAATGTGGTAACCATAAGAAAATTTTATCATGACGTGTATTAATGCTAATTAGATATTAATGTTCTATAGTGTGGACCCAATTGGGTAATTATTTTTCTGGTGTACTTGGCTCTTTTAATGGTAAAAGGGATTTGTACCTGTGACAATATATGCAGTGATGCAATAACACGGAACGCACGCCATCCACAAATTGGCAACATGTGGAGACATTTCCCTTTTGATTTGGGAGAATATAATAATATGTCTGGAAGTTCTAGTCTAATTCCAGCTGATGAAGCCATAGTTTAGCGGTGAAACGCGTCCTGGATCTTTCAATTTTGTTTTAAAATTTGTTAATTTTAATAAACCTTTTAAAGAACGAGTTCCAGCATTCCATTTGTTTTTTTCTTGGATTTTGACCACACAAAAATCCATGGGCGTATATCTTGAGTTTGAATAGGCTCCAACAAATGTGAGTTGTCATTTCATCTAGAATTCTTTATTAGATTTATAACAATTCAGATACGCACAGAGATTTCTTCTGTTTCTGCTTCACATTTCTTCACTGAGCAAATCGTGAAGAATCACCGACACTAAGGAGTGGGTTTCCTGAGAATACTTCAGAAAAACAACCCGCAGGCATTTACCCACTCAGAGCCAGTGTTGGGGCTCTTGTTTTGTGAGTGAATATCATACCATCATATAGAATATACACCTTGTGTGAAACATACTGCACCAATACAGTATTTTGTTTTTGTTTCCTACAGTATATACTTTTTTTCCCTACGGAGGACGTTACTACAAGAATTGCCCGACATCCCATTGCGTTCAATTTTGCGCTGACCAGATACGTATTCGATTCTAGTGCTTTTTCTTGGTTTGGGGGAAACCACTGATCATCTGGTTAAGCTGGGTATTGGGCGGTGACACATCTCTGGGCGCTTACCATTGTTTCTGTTTTGCCACATCTATAATTCCCCGCAGAGTGTGCTCCAGCAGGAACACTAAAGGAATTGTGTCACTGATGTATGCACTGCCCCTGCTCACCATCCTCGTTGCTTCCTCAAATAGCAACAGTACAGTGCATACATCCTTGATAATCAGCCACTGCGGGGGGGAAACAAGTTTACCTGAACCTGTCCTTGTGCCATACTCACACAGGGACTCATTGATGGCTGCAGCATTGCTAATGTCGAGTTCCACCTGGTGGGCATGTCACAGATCAGACGGTTTGTGGGAAGGTGGAATTCTCTTTGAATTTCTGCCAGGCGAACACTTGCTGGGAATGACCGTCTGAAGTGGCTGCAGACTTTTCTGGCCTGGCTGAGAAGCTCTGCCAGCCCTGGCTACTTGGTTAGGAAACGCTGTACCACCAGATTTAGGACGTGTGCTAGGTATGGTACATGCGTCAACTTACCCAGGTGTAGGGTGGAGAGAAGGTTGCTGCCATTATCACAGACGACCATTCCCAGCTGAAGCTGGCGTGGTGTTAACCATCTCTGCACCTGCCCTTGCAGAGCTGACAGAATTTCTGGCCCGGTGTGGCTCCTGTCCCCTAAACAAACCAGCTCAAGCACAGTATGGCATCTTTTTGCTTGAGCCATTGCATAGCCCCTGCCACGCGTCAGTTTAACTGCTACTTCGCCAGAGACAGAGGAGGAAGAGGTGGTGGAGCAGACAGACCTCATACAAGCAGCTTTCTGGAGGCGTGGTGGATGAGCAAGCTCCAGCACAGAGCCTCGTCCTGGATCCCTCCCAGCTGCAAGCAGAGTTACCCAGTGTGCCATGAAGGAAATGTAACGACCCTGTCCATGCTTGCTGGACCACGTGTCTAAAGTGATATGCACCTTGCTGCTGACTGCCTTTCCCAATGACTCCATAACATTGTCTTCCACGTGCTGGTATAGTGCTGGAATGGCCTTCCATGAAAAGAAATGGCGTTTCGGAACGTGCCACTGTGGTACAGCACATTCAGCAAATTCACGGAAGGGAGCACCAGCTGGAAAGGCAGCAGCTGTAATGCGAGTAATTTTGCTAAGCTGGCATTTAGACGCTGTGCATGGGGATGGTTGGGACTATGTTTTTTCTTACACTGCAGCAGCTGGGGCAACGAAATCTGAGTGCGTAAATCTGCAGCTGGTGATGGGATGCTGTCACATTCTGAGGGAGGACTGGTACACCCATTACTGTAGCATCATCCCTGTCAGTGGAGATTGGAGTCCATGACATGGCAGGACATATAGTGGGGGTAGAGACAGGTGAGGAGGACCTACGCAAGGTGTTGCACCAACGGAATGCATGCCAGGTGGTCATATGTCGCCTCAAGCACGTGGTACCCAAGCGTCCGGTGTCTTTCCCACACTTGACCCTCTTCTCATATAGCTTACAAATAGCAACGCTGTGGAAGAACTCCCAGACAGGAGAGTACCCAGACGTGTGCTGCGAGACAATAGCGCTCTGCACCTGAGCAGCTCTGACATCTGATGCCTTGGACTGGCTATGGTTGGTCATAGAGGTCGTTGTGCCTCGTGTTTGTTGTGCCTCCTCCTCCTCACTTGACTCCTCTGTTCGATCATTGACCCAGGTGGAGTCAGTGACCTCATCATCGTCATCACCCCCTATCTCCTCGTCACTGGAGCCAACCTGGCAGTATGCTGCAGCTGCTGGGGCAACATGAGTGCCAGTTGTTTGTGTGTCACTGCTGGCACCCCCTCCCTCTAGACTAATTTTGCTCCCTTCCTCAACATCAGAGTTTGAATCAGAGCACTGGTGTTGCTGCACATCCTTATGCTTCATGTCACGGTCATTGTAGTCAAACAATTCAGCTGACTCCTCTGTGTATGGTGGTGAGGCTACTGCAGGAGTAGGTGTGGACATGGAGGCTGCATTAGATGCTTTGGCAGCTGAGGTGGACTGTGAACCACTACAAGCCTGGCTGGCAGAGGACTTGGAGGATGAGGATGGCCTGGTTAGCCAATCCACCAAATCCTCTGTATGTTGCTGCTGCATAATATGGCCAGCACCAGTTAGAAAGGACAAGAGTGCCCCTGCAGAGGATGCACCACATCCACGATGACCAGGGGCACTGCCTTCCGACACAGAGGCTGCTTGCCCTCTTATCTGTGTCTGGGAGCATATGCCTGTCCTTTTTTGTCTTTCTGACATGGTGAGTGATATATAAAAATTAAAGATATGCAGAACTCTGATTCAACTCTGGTATAAAGATTGGAGATATGCGGAACTCTGCTATAACTCAGCGAGACACCCTGATAGCTGGCAGCAGTAACAAGACACCGATTACAATTCCCAGATATCTGCTAGAAGTGAGACCCCAATAGTTGGCACTGAGAAGACACGGATTACAATTCACAGAAATTTTATGGAAGTATGTGACACCCCATGATAGCTGACTGTCAGTGACTGAGAAGACACATTTTCCACCACCAATTCCCAGATATCTGCAACAAGTGAACCCCCCAAATTGCTGCTGTCACTGACGGAGAAGACACACTTTCCACCAATTCCCAGATATCTGCAACAAGTGAGACCCCCCCCCCAATAGCTGTCACTGGTAGTGAGAAGACACACTGACTGAACAATCTCCTCTCACTCCTGCAGAAAAACACGTGCTGGCTGGGCTGGGTTGAAAGCCTTATATAGTGTGCTGCGGGACTTTGCTCTGTGAGCCCATGATTGAGCCGTTATTGGCATAGTCTTGCACCTGTCTTGTGGTCAGGTCCGAGGCTCTAGCCAATTACAAGCTTCAGGGAAGTGGAAAACTGCATTGTGGTCCATAGTGGTGCATTGTGGGTGAACTCGAGACGATTACGCGGAAATGGTCGCAGTTCGCGAACATGCGATGTTCGATGCGAACTCTCGAATCCCTACTCACTATATGCCGGAATAGTTGACTCTTTTGCAGCACTCTCTGTTGATATAGGAACAACCAGCTGCTCTTGTCTGTCAACTTCGGACCCATAGGCATCCAACGAATCATCTTCAGTAGGTGAATATTCGTTATGTCTCACAGGTTGCGCGTAAGCTCTTTCTCTCCTTTAAGATTTTTCTTCCAGCAGAGCCTCTTCCTCTCTAACAGCTCAAATCCGTTCCAGGTATTTCAATTCTCGGTTACCTTCTCTGGTTTTCAGCTGTAACATCACAGGATCTAGAGGTTGAGCGCCCCTCTATATCTGCTGCATTCTGATTTGATCTATTGTTGCAGGTTCTGCCCCTTTCTTGAGAAGTATCTGGTGCAGAATCTTATCCAGGCGCCTCATATATTCAGTCATTTTCTTACCTTTTCACTGGTAGGTGTGTTCGTACTGGTACATGAGCTCAGCAGCCTTTTCTGTTTACCTAAATATATTACAGGAAGTTTTCAGGTGATCTAAAGCAGTACAGTCTTGCTTACTCAACTTCAGGTTTCTGACAGCCTCTGATGTAGGTCCCTTCAAGCTCTCTGTAATTCTCGGTTTCTTCTGTGCTTCAGGGACATCCCACTCGTCTAGAGCCTGCATCGCCTGTTCTACCTATTCCTCAAAGCTATATTCTCCCGCTGGAGTTGGTACGTTTCCTGAAAAATTCCTCAACAGTCGGTAACCAAAATTAGTGTGAGGAGGGTTGGTTCTTTGACATTTAGCCAGCAAGTCTCCAATAGTCACGATGAACTCAGGCCCGATCATGGCTAGCGGGCCGGGCACGGGAACATTCGCGGGATTGCCACATGGCGCACTTGGCTGAATCAGTTGAACTTCCACATCGTTGGTCAGCTTTACACTCGCGCCCTGAAAACACGCTGGAACACCCTTTCTCCTCTCAAAAAGAACAAAGAGTCTCTGGGTTTGCTTTAATGTCCATTATTAACCCCGATGATCCGGTGTCAGCGTGGCCACGGCCAAGTGTCTGCAGGAATTCCATGACTACACTTAACCCTATCTGGCTACTGTGCTCCTCACACCATTTGGCAGCAGTGTCTGGATCCATATTAACCTTTTAATTACGGTATCTAAGAGACTGAGATCCCGGACAAGCCCCCACGTGTATCGCTCACCCGCGGAGAAGCCGCTGAATAAACCTCGGGATAGTCTCACCGCACTAGGAGTTACTATACACTAGCACTGTTGTGGCTTTTCTAGTTTTATATATTTTACTGATCTCAATAAAGTCGCATATATACACATACACGGTAATTTGACTGACAGGAATTCGTAACGTGGGAAAAACACGCGGCGGAAAGAAATTGTTAACCCCGCAGTTCTGGAGTCCCGTGAAATGGCTCAAAGATATGTATATGTGTTGTCTAAGGTACATGTGTTGTCTATCCTGGTACTGTGTTCGACTGGCCAGTGAAAGAAAAGAGCAATCTTCAACTAGTCACCGTTGGGGCCCTGTGGATTTAAACAATACAACAAGCGTGTGTCTTCGTTCAGAACTGTGGGCCTAGAGGCCTCTCACCCATCCGTCCAGCACTCGATGCCTCGACCAAAGGTTCTTTCTCCGCAACTGAACTGGAACTCTGTGCTCACGAATCTGCTCCCTGCTTGCCGAATCTCCGCAACTGGAACAATGATCCACCGCCTGCACTCCCAATCGATTGTCGCGGCCTCCTAACTCGGGGTCCTGTCGGAAGCAGCTTGTCCTCCAAATCTCTCAACGCTACATATGTAGGTCACAGCACAATCTCTGTCCCGATCTCCAGCATGAATGAAGCAGCTTCTCCACTTCGGCCTGGTTGTGATCCTTGACAGCTCCAACATGCGTCCTACACCTCTCAGTGCTCCTCTCACTCTCCGCATGCCAAACACGATGCTGCTGATGTATATCCTCCACTTCGTACCACCCACTTCCTGTCCTCACGCAAAGGGTGCTGGGAGATGGAGTCCGCTTTGTCCAGCATGTCTCTAGCTCTGTCTCCCTCTAGTGGCAGCAATAATTCAATGCACCATAGCACAGTTTCTTTTAAAAGCAGTGCTACATATTTATTGCAGGACTTAATGGAGTTTGCATTGCTAGGAGGTTTGTTACTGTGCAGCTCTAGATCTGTTATACACCCATACCCATACATTCCTCAGGGACCCATTACATAACTCCCGAGTGTCCCTGCATGTTGGCTCCAGCCCCTCTCTCCTCTGGTCTGGTTGCTTGTTTAGCCTCAGATCCACCCCTTTCCTCTTGTTGTCAGGCAGACATGAAGGGAGACAGGTCTTACCACATGGTCGCTGGGTAGCAAGTAATGTATCATCAAGTGACATGCACCTGACACAGAATTTGGACAGTCCACACTTCGTTCAAGGAGCTGGATCCCTGTGTGGCTCTCAGGAAACTGCTGCTCCCCCGTACACGGCCGCCGAGTGGTACGCTCCGGCCTTATAAATACAGGACTGTCTCTCTCAGGGGAGTGGACAGTGACACTAAGCTCTGTGTGTTTAGCACTCATAGCGGGCAGAAATGATGGACCTGCCCAGAATCAGATAAAATCCGGCCCAAGATGGGAGGGAGCCACAGGGTCAGTAAGATTTTCTTGGGAGGGGCAATTGCCCTGTTGCCCCCCTCCACCGGCAGTCAGGCTGATGTCAGCCTGCTGTGGCCAGCAAGACAGGCGTGGAGCCCAGTGGGTCAGTCCACCCTGATAATGACAAGGTGTAATATCTCATGTGTTGTTGTTCATCAGAGGTTATAGTTACCTAATTTTAAGACCTGCTAAAGACCACATTATGATCTTATGTTTAGGGATGGGCTGCCTGTTTGAATCTGTTCGAAGTTATATTCGAACATCGGCTGTCCGAAATTCGCGAACTTTGAACTTTTCGGGACGTTCTCGGAAAGTTCGAGGAAAAAAAGTTTTCAAAAAAATCTAAAAATAAAGAGACTCTTTACTGCAGAATATAATAATAAATGGTTTATTAGATATTGAATTAAAATGGGCATATTTTTTAACATTGAAGCCTATGGGATTCATAAACATTTCCCACTCATTGTTGGTCAAACATTTCCCACTCCTTGTTGGTCAATACATTTTCCACTCCTTGGGCTATATTACAATCCTAGCGTTAAAACGCAGGCGCAAGGGAGAAAAAACTGCGCCCACTTTTTTCCCCCTTGCGCCCACGTTTAAAGCTGGATTACAATGCAGGCGCAAAAAATGCTGCCTGCATTGTTTGTGGGCGTTAAGCCCCGGGACGCTTGCGGCAGCGCTGAGCACAGCCACGAGCATCAACTCGATGGAGTCCATAGGACTCCATTGAGTTTCCCTCTGCCGGTCAAATGACCAGCCGGTCGGCGTAGTGATACACAGGGAGAGACTGAGGTGACTTTTTCCCCTAGTCTTTCCCTGCTCCTGCCGGACTGAGGAGGCGGTTGGAGCCGAGGTCCTAGCGGCGGGACAGTAGGTGAGTATTTTAGTCTTTTTTTGTTTTTTTAGGCTCGTGTTAATGGATTCTGCAGAAGCGGAATCCGTTAACACCAAGTCCTAGCTGTGGTTAACTTTTTGCTAACCACAGCCGGACGTTAATCAGCGCTAGTAGATTGTAATACTAACGCTGACTAACACTTTGTGCTCCCTAAACTTAACATGGGGAGCGCAAAGTATAGGAACCTCAAGCTGAAAAGCGCAAGGAACCAAACGGGTTACTTAACCCGTTTGCGTTTGGATCGTAATATGTGGTAGACACCGCAGTTAACGTTAATGCTCACGCAAGTGAGCGTTAATGTCAGGAATGTAATGTGGCTCCTTGTTGGTCAAACATTTCCCACTCATTGTTGGTAAAACGTTTCCCACTCCTTGTTGGTCAAACATTTCCCACTCATTGACATACTTGAAAACAATAGAAATCTCAATGTATCCTTCCTGGTAAAATACTTTATAAATAAATAATTGTTGGTCAAACATTTCCCACTCATTGTTGGTCAAACATTTCCTATGGCTTCAAATCGCATTTAAACATGAGCAAAAGTGGTAAAAATGAGCTCAGCGCACAGAGGTGAAATAGCTCAGCACTCAGCAGTGAAAGAGTTAAAAACTTTTTTTTTCTTTTCATTGTTTCCTGTCCCCCAGGGCAGTACCTGGACCCCCAGGGCCGTCTTTAACGCGGGGCAAAAGGGGCAGCTGCCCCGGGCCCAGTCATTGTTGAGGGGCCCAAAGCAGTTGCTCCTTAGGCCCACGTACATTTTCTGTGGATGCAATCCTGCTGTGCGCCCGCCGCCCAGACGACACACGAGGCTTCCGTATCCGGCTCCTCCCCTATTCCCCCTCTCCATCCTGGCCCCGCGCATTGCACGCTGTGTGCACGGGGCAGGAGCTGCTGCTGCTGAGGAGACAGAGTGATTGCAGTCTGCAGCCAGCGACTGATAAGAACAGGTAGTGGAGTTTTTTTCAGCAGACACGGCAGACCTTGAGAATGCTCTCTCCTCCGCTTATGTCTTCACTAAATACCACACATTAACTCTCCCCCTTCCTCTCTCCTGTTCCCTGTTTTGTTTACTTTTCTCCCGAGACTGCCCTCCTCTCTGCTGCCTGCATTCTTCACTTCTTTCATGAAAGCAGCTTTAAGATGGTGTGTGTGTGTGTGTGTGTGTGTGTGTGTGTGTGTGTGTGGGGGGGGGTTATGTTTCAGGGTCACTGGAAGCTTTCTGTAGCGTTCACCTTCCATATTAACTCTTTTATTGCTGTGGAGCTCTCTCTGATATACTCACAGACAGCACACACTACTGTGGTGAACATTACAGTAAGTTTAAAGCTGGCCACCCTCTCCCCAGAAAAATAAATATGATTTGGGTTATTTTTGCCCCCCCCCTCTCTCCCTGTGATGAATTTACACCAAAGCAAGACAGATTTATCTGCCTTCACTGGGGAAAAAAAACCACTTCACCCTTCTTCCGGGAAAAAACTCCTAAGGAAAACAAATTTGCCTCCAACCTGGACTAAAATTACTTTCCAAAAATAAACCCCATAGTAAAACAGATATGACCCCCCCCCCCCAACAACACATTTTATTTATTAGCCTCCCCCTTGAGAAAATACCCATTTTTTTTTTTTTTTTTTTGCCCTCCTGCAAACCACAATAAAAACAATTGCGCAGTGTGTATGAGCATAGCACAAGCTCCAGAGAACTAAAACTCTGACTGCACATTATTGGATCAGAGCTCAATATAAATATATATAAATATAAACAATATAATCCACAGTAATGTGCAGCAGGTATGAGCATATCACAGCTCCACAGCAATAAAACTCTCAGAAATGTGCAGTGTGTTGGAGTGAGTTTTATTGCTGTGGATCTCTGTGATACAGTGATACACTGCATATTGCTGTGAGTTTTATTGCTGTGGAGCTGTAATATGGTCATACACACCGCACATTACTATGATGTTTATTTCTGTGGACCTCTGATACGGTCATACACACTGCACATTACTGTATCAGAGGTCCACAACAATAAACCTCACATCAATATACAGTGTGTATGACCATATCACAGAGCTCCACAGCTATAAAACTCAAAGTAATGTGCAGTGTGTTTGAATGTGAGTTTTATTGCTGTGGAGCTCTGTGATATGCTCATACACACCGCACATATCACAGAGCTCCACAGCAATAAACATCACAGTAAAATGAGGTGTGTATGTGAGACTAATATATTTCTAAAAGCTATAAATTATAAGATCATATGATTTTGTCTGTTTTAAAATCCACAATTTATACTGTTAATATTGTATCGCTTGCATTTTTTATATTGTGCGTGTCAGTAGGAGCCTCATGCTTGAGTTTAGCCTAAGGCCTCACAAAGTCTAGAGCTGCCTCTGCGCACATTACTGCGAGTTTTATTGCTGTGCAGCTCTGTGTTATGCTTATGAACACTGCATATTACTGTGGGGGTGGAGAGCAAAATGATGTGGTGGGTGTGGCATTCGGGCAGGGGGGCCCAAGAAAAATGTTTGCCCAGGGTCCAATCAATATTAAAGACAGGCCTGTGGACCCCCATACACCTTTTATGGCCAATATCTTACATATATGCCCTCATGGAGGGGACCTTTATTTTCGAACGTTCGAGCACCATTGACTTGCATTGTGTTCGAATTTTGTTTGAGTTTGCGGTCAAACTTTTTTGGGTGATCGAGTTCGAATGCGGGTGTTCGGCCCATCACTACTTATGTTCTGATATGTATAACGGAAAAGCGTGTATATGTGAAGGCAGCGCTTCCGTGCAAAATAAATAGATATTAATTAGGGTAGGTGCTGCCGTAGTGGAATGTGCAGTGTTCACACACCTCCAAGGACACAAATAATATAAAAGGAACAAAACATAAATTCCTGGCGCACCTTGTATATTAGAACATTGTTTGAAAATCCAATATGTATGATACAATTGTAAGTGAACAGTGGGTAAAAAAAATTTGAGTGTTTTTTTGGGGGGGGGGCTTGTGTTTTTTTGTTTTTTTCTCCTAACACTGAAAACACTCAAAAAAAATTCAAAAAAATAGAGAAATCAGAATACTTATATTAGTAATGATGGTATCCTTATCTTCCTCCTTTCCTCCTTGGCAAATCCTCTGGAGTTAGCTTTTTTTCCCCCAATGGTGACTCGTTTATTCATTAGCTCATTCGATCGTATATGGAAGTGCTATATAAATTCATGGGAGGGGAGGGAGCAAACCTTATATAGACAAGTGCTAAAGTAATAAATATGCAGCAGGACGATATGCTACTATATTCAAAAATGTATTCAGATAAATTCATATAAAAATAGACCATATATGGTATGCATAATTAAAAAAAGTTATTTGAAAAGTAATCGTAAAAGGGGATCACTTAAAATGCGTTTTCGCCTACCGGCTTCCTCAGTTAGGCTAGGGTCAGACGAGCGTGATTTCTACGGACTGTACGTCCGTGTACACGGACGTACGTTAGTACGGAAGACGCAGTAGTGGCCACACAGTCCGTTTATCACTGACGTATATTTTGACGGATGTAGGAGAGAAAATAAAATAAAAAGCAAAACCATTTTGTCCGTGAAAAATGCTTGACGTATAAATGCCGTCCGTCTGACCACGTTCCATCACTCACACACAAAGCTATGCAGACGTTGCGGACGCAGCGCACTTTGTGCGGCCGTTCTAGGGGTTGTACGTTCTTGCCTGCCTTGCGTCCGTGGGCCGCGGCCATTGTGCGTCCGCAGTTCAGTGCGGACGTACTTAGTGTAACGGCTCCGATGGGCTTTCTGTCATGCTATCACGGACGTACTTTTAGGCGCAATCACGGACGTGAACACTACGCTCGTCTGACCCCAGCCTAAGTGTCCTCAGTTAGTCTCTGGTGAAAAATATCAGTGAAATGTCATACTGATATGTATAACCACAGAATTTAAAAAGGGTTTGTTTTTCACATGACTGTATAATACAATTTTTGTTTTTTGAAGGAAATATATATATATATATATATAATATATATATATATAAAATTAGAAGCAATATTAGTGGTAGCGCTCCCATACCCCACAGATGGTATATGCACAATTCTCAAATATCTCACAAATAGTCTTAAGGGATTTTTTTCTTTTTTTTTTCGTTGAGGTTCTTCACCTTCCCATCAAATGTTCAAATCGATACTTAAAGACATTAAAAAATATGTTTATATAAGTATGGAGTCGATTTGAACATTTGATGGGAAGGTGAAGAACCTCAACGTCTGAAAAACAGAGGAACTTCTGATGATATTTTGGCGTGCTGCACTCCACATATAAAGATTTGGAAGGAAAGAAAAAAATCCTTCCGAGAAAAAAATCCCTTAAGACTATTTGTGAGATATTTGAGAACTGTGCATATACCATCTGTGGGGTATGGGAGCGCTACACTAATATTGTTTCTAATTTCATGTTATACAGTGTCCTTGGGGATATATATACTATAGTGTATTAGCGATCTGCCCCACCTGCCATTAACCTTTTGAGCGCCACTGTAACCTCTTTTTTTCTGTGATATATATATATATAACACCAAGAAAGAGCACTCCATATTATTGACCACCTTCTTCCACCATTTTCTGTGAAAAATACCCACAGTTTTAAAAATGCTCACAAAACCTGACTGAGGTAAAATGATGGGGATTCAGTTCACAAAATTATGATCATAATTTGCTTAAGCCTGTCACAGTCGCCAATGTACCCCATCTTTGCTATTTATTTTGTAAATAATATATATATATATAACTCCTAATATTTTTCATGTGTAGTCCTTTTATTTTTTGCAAGTAACATTGATTTTCATGGGAAAGATCAGCATTCAAACAAAGATAAGATAAATATCAAGTGATTGATAGGGGTCTACTATCTGATCAGATTTTACTTACCATGCAAAATGTTACCTCTCACATACTTCCTATCACAATCTCTTGTTATTTTTTTTCTAATTTACTTTCACCTCTTCTGTTTTCACAGGTTGATCAAATGCAGTGGCCAAGTACATCACACTCTTCTAGTTCTTCTTCCTTCTCCATTTTCCCTCAGATCCCTACCTCTGTTTGCAGTCATCCATGCCGCCCAGGAGAACGGAAGAAGGTGGTTAAAGGCATACAATGCTGTTGGCACTGTGAAAAATGTGATGGTTACCAGTACCAATATGACACCTATACCTGCAAGCGATGTCCTAGTCACATGCGACCCAATGTAAACCACACCTTCTGCATCCCTATCCCTGTCATCAAGTTTGAATGGGGCTCACCATGGGCTGTAGTACCACTACTTTTAGCTGTGCTGGGCATAATGGCAACTTTACTAGTTGTTGGAACTTTCATTCGATACAATGACACTCCCATTGTTAAAGCCTCAGGTCGTGAGCTTAGTTATGTTCTTCTAACTGGTATATTTTTGTGTTATGTCAATACCTTCATCATGGTGGCTCAGCCAGGTTATGGAACATGTTCACTGAGAAGAGTGTTCCTTGGTTTGGGAATGAGTATCAGCTATGCTGCTCTGCTTACCAAGACAAATCGCATCTATCGTATTTTTGAACAAGGTAAACGATCAGTCAGTGCTCCTCGATATATTAGTCCATCTTCTCAGCTGGTCATTACTGCAAGCCTTTCGTCTGTTCAACTACTGGGGGTCCTTATTTGGTTTTTGGTTAGTCCATCTGAGCCACTGGTAGACTATGAGAACCAACGGACACCAGACCCACAACAAGCACGTGGAGTACTTAAGTGTGACATTTCAGACCTATCTCTCATTTGCTTATTGGGCTACAGCATGCTGCTCATGGTGACCTGCACTGTTTATGCAATCAAAACCCGTGGTGTTCCAGAGACATTTAATGAAGCAAAGCCGATTGGGTTTACCATGTATACTACCTGCATTGTGTGGTTGGCATTCATCCCGATCTTCTTTGGTACTGCTCAATCAGCTGAAAAGGTAAAAAAAATCAAGATGTTCTATATTATTACTGTATACATGGATCTGTTTCTCTAATTTTGATGATGCATGTTGTAGGGATTATTATCTCTGCACGTGCCTACAATATGTCGAGATTTATTATTCAATAAGAAACTAATACGAGACACAAATATCAATCGTATATATTTCCTAGAAATTCTCCTAAATTCTTTTAATTGTCTGTGTTTTGCTTTGAAGAATACACTAATCAATAATCGGATAAAAATATATATATTTATTACGTACACAAAAAAGTTTCAAATCTCATATCATAAACAAAGATTTATAAACCACAATCCATCCATCAGCACATAGACACTAGCTTCACAATATATGTATCTCCTGTTAGTAACTGCATATATGATTAATATCATTTACTTTATCAGTTAGTAACTATACACAAATGGTTAATAAACATTTCTGCTTAACGAAAACAATTAACATATATTTCCCAGCAAACCAATGTTTAACAAACTAGATCTTGTAGAGATATATGTATCTCTCTATGCTACGTGGATCAACAAAAGATGAGCTATCACTTATTCTATTTCTAGAATGTAAAGTAATAAAAACTTATTTAGTGAATCCTCCCCTAATATCGAGAATTAAGCTTCTAATCTTCTGCTTCTTATATTGCAGTTATATAATTCCTTGCTTATTAATTTCAATCACAGTAATTTCCAAATTCAATATATATTTTGTATTTCACTTGGCAACAATTACTTTAGGATAAATCCTTATATCCGATTCTTCTTCATATCTCTATCTAAAGATATAGAAATATTTTGAAGACTCTGGATCTAACAGTAATCTGAGATATCTCAGTCTATCTGTTGCAAGAAAAACTCCAGATATATATAATTACATTAACCTTAAATTAGCTTTTTCATATATTACCTCCAATCTGGATTCAATGAGTTATAGCCTTTGAATATTCTTTATGTAATATTGTTTTGGAATATGTGAAAATTATCAATGTAGATTTTCAATGCATGTGAGTTAGAGATGTGAACCTAAATATCTTGAGTGCATTGTGTCCTGGGATGGCCTGCAGTGAAGTGCCTACATTATGTCCTGGAAATCTGAATGCATTATGTCCTGGAATGATCTGACTGCATTGTCGTGTCCTGGAAGTCTGAATGCATTGTCTTGTAAGTCTGAATGAATTTGCAATGAACAGTATAGCTCCAATTATAGTCAATTTGACGTCACTGACAATCTACCTCTTTTCATTTAAATATTATTCTCTGTATTAAATATAATATTTATTATACCTCAAGAGGGCAGTGTTGCACTTCCAATTATTTCCACATTTTAATTTTAATATACCTTATCTCAGATCAAAGGTCAATCTGTCTTAACAAAGATCCTCTATTCAATCCTAGACTTTGGGTCTCTCCTGTCAAAATTAAATTAATGTCTCTACTCCTCTCAAAGTTTTTACTAAGTAAATTCCTTTCTAGTTAAAATCAACAGAATCTATTCTTCAGTAAATATACTATTTACCAGTACTACTCTACAAATATTTATTGTACCATCTATTTTCTACTGTAAATATAATAAAATATACATTGATTATAAGAATATATTTCGTGAATATAATCATACATTTGCAAAACGAAATTTTGAATTTGTTCCTATATCCAGAAAAAAATATATTTTCTTTCAAAAACTTGTTAAAACACCAATAAATTTTAATATGACATGTCTGGCATTAGCTCCGCATTATATCACATAAAGGCATTTTATCGTCTCTAATCATGTCTGGCATTCATAGAAACAAAACGTAACTCTTAAGGTTTCACCTAGCCATGAACTATTTAAAAAAAATCTCTGTTCATTTCTAAAACTAGGGAAAATTGAAAAGAAAGACTTTACATTAAACAAGATGGCTACAGGCATCCATTTTAATTTTTCCATTCTAATATACCCGACAATGTGTATATTTCTGGGGATATTAGCCAAGTTTGTATTCTTTCTAAACCAGTGTGTAAACCTTTGTTACATTTGAATAGTATTTTCAGCATGTGATAAATATAATGTTGTCATATATATGGTGTATATACATTTTACATTAATATAGAATCATATAGTTCCGCTGGAGTATAGTAATATAGGAAAAAAATAGACTTAAGTCCTTTTTCTCCTAACTCTAAATTCCAAAGAGAATCCTGCACTATATTTAGAGATCAGGCCTTTTCCTCAGTAGAAAACCAGTATGGTCAATGGATGGAATCGCCCCTAAAACTGATACGAATTAAAAAAAAGCTATACTCCTTACCAGGGCCGGCCCAAGACATTGTGCTGCCTGGAGCGAAGGATGAAATGCTGCCCCCCAACAAAAACCAAAAAACACGCAGTGTGTATGAGTGTATCACAGTGCGCTACAGCAATAAAATTCAAACACTCATACACACCGTACATTAGAATTTTATTGCTGTGGCGCTCTGTGAAACAGTAATGTGAGGTGTATATAACTGAGCCCAGCGGCACATACCCAGTAGTGCCCAGCATCACATACCCAGAAATGCCCAGCTTCACATACCCAGCAGTGTCCAGCGTCTCATGTCCAGCAGTGCTCAGCATCACATACCCAGCAGTGCCCAGCGTCACATACCCAGCCGGGACCCGGCTAGAGGAGAGAAATTGCCGCCGCAGTCTGGAGGAACCCCTCACACGTGCACTACAGTAATCCTGCACTTCCATTCTAGACCTGGCTGGCCAGCTATGCCAGGAAATGGAAGTGCAGGATTACGGCGTGCGTGTGGGCGGATCCTCGTCAGGCTGCTGGGCTCCATTTACTGTTCGGCGGCCCGCAAAACTAGATGCCGCCGCCCAGTGCTTTTTTTCTGGAAAAATAGGTGGGGGTACTCTCACGCCCAGGGAAAAACTGATTATTATGACGATTTTTCGTGTCCTAATAAATACTCCTTTATTCACACTGGATATATTGCCCCAGCTTACACATGGATATATACTACCCCAGCTCACACATGGGTATATTGCCCCAGCTCACACATGGATATATTTGCCCTCATTTATATATTTGCCCCAGGCTCACTCATGGATATATTTTTCCCCAGGCTCAGTCATGGATAGATTTGCCCCCAGGCTCACTCATGGATAGATTTGCCCCCAGGCTCACTCATGGATAGATTGCCCCAGGCTCCGAGGGGCGGATCGTGCGGCCGGCGTGTTCGTTCCTTCAACGAGCGGCAGCCTGCATGAGTATCTGCCGCTCGCCTGGGATCCACCCTCCAGCCTGCCGAGAACTCGCGAGATAAACGGAGTTTACGTGATCTCGATCGCGGCAGGCTGGAGGATGGATCTCAGGCGAACGGCAGATACTCATGCAGGCTGCCGCTCGTTGAAGGAACGAACGTGGAGGCCACAGGATCTGCCTGTCGCCGATAAAAAAAAAATAGTGCAGCGCAGCAGCGGCGCCGGTGGCTGAAATTTGCTGCCCCCGAATTTCTGCCACCTGGCGCCGCTGCTCCGCTCTGCACCATTGTCGGGCCGGCCCTGCTCCTTACAGTTTAACATTAAGCCCACCGCTAAACCAAATTAAAAATTTGACCTGAATGTAAAGATTTTCAAAAAAAAAATTAAGTGCCTTATTGATAGGATATTTGGATTTGTACTGTAGATCCAAGATGGGCACACAGTCAGGGTTACAGTTAAAGTTACTTCTACAGCGCCAACAGATTCCGTAGTGCTTTACAATGGGGAAACACAGACAGGTGACATAATAAATGTCATGGTCCTCGCAGTCGCCGCCGCCGCCGCAAAGGCAAAACTAAAGCTGCTGCGCACTGACATTCCTTGGGCAGCACATGAAAGGTGCTGCCCTAGATTTAAAACCAGACTTCTCAGCCAGCTCTGCACTACAGGTGCACCTATATGGAATCAGCCTGACTGATTCCATATAATGGAACCGCGCCCCTCACTAAGGGCTTCAGCATCAGTTTCCACTCCCTAAGAGGAGCTTGTGCAGCCAGGAGCCTGTCCTGTTTCTACCCAGAATTCAGATTCAACGTGTACCAGACCCCCTGCTTGCTTAAACGGATTTGTCGCCTTCTGTAAGCCTGGACCTCTGGACCCATCTAACTACGATTCTGGATTATCCCCACGCAAGATTTCCTCACCACTTCACCTGGAACCCTGCTTCACCTGTTACCCCCCCTTCCACTTCATCCAAGGACTCCTTCATACAGATCTTCTGCTTATTGTTTATTCAACTGCCAGACTCCGTTTACTGAACTTATTCAACATTCCAGAAAACCCTGCTCTCAGCCCTGTTCCTGTGTTATCCCTCTGTCTGTCTGCTAAGGTCAGACGAAAGCAGTTTTAACGTGCGTTTAGCCGCACAAAATCACGGCCGTGCTAGCAGCAAATGACGTCCAATGCCGGGGAACACACGAAGTACGGCCGCACGAAAGTTCGTCCGCGCAATGCAAGTGGCAAACGAACGCATTTTTTCTAGAACGTCAAACCGCTAGTACGGACGTACAGAGTGCGCTGCGTCCACTAGAGGCGTGTGTGCGTGATTGGGAGACGTCAGACGCTGCTAATGTCCGGCCAACATAACGTCCAGACACAAAAAGTGTTTTATTGATGATCCGTACAAAATCACGGCCGAAAAGGCGCATCGTATGACCGCTATCGCGTATTGCGTTAAAAAATAAGTCCATTTGTTCGAACGCACTTTTTCACGGACAACGTGAAAAATGCGTTCGTCTGACCCTAGCCTTAGTTAACCTCTTGTGTCCGCTCTCATTCCCCTATTGTATGCATTGTCAGTCCTGCTCCAGTTCTGCTTAAGTTAGTTTACTTCTCCTTCTCTGCCCCTTAACCTGCATATTATATGTTAACCCCTTCCTGCCTATTTCTCAACTTTCCCATTGTTAGGCAGCCCTCTTCCTATCTTCCCCATTATCCTATGTTTGTTTATCCAATAAACCCTTTATTATTTGAAACATATTGCCTGCTTCGTGTCACTGCAACCTGGGCTCGCACCCTCACCCACCCACCCAGCCTGGCTGGCCCTGACAATAAATAATAAACATAAGGAACAGATGGCCCTGCCCGTCGGATAATTGTCCTGCAAATCCAGCACTTTATACATGTACTCAGCCAGACATCCCGTGAGCATACAATGTAAGGGACTAAGGCAAGTGAAACAAAAAGAAACAGGGGGAGTGGGGAGATAATTCCCATAGAGAATATAGCAGACACTGCATAATGATAGACCAAGAGCTTGGGCATGATGAGGTTAAACCAAGCGAGGATTGAAGCAGCTGAGAAAAGGAGGCTATATAATTAGGATAGGGGCTAAAACACAAATATTGTGCTTTTGGTGCCAGGCCAGCAAGTACTATCATACAGTAACCCCTCTGTAGTATTGTGGAAGAATGCAGGGGTGGACCTTGCGGTCCTATATTAAAAAGATATGCATCTGGTAAAGGCGTCAATGCACCCAGATATTGTGCTTTTGGTGCCAGACTGCCAGGCTAGAAAGTACTATCGTACAGTAACCCCTCTGTAGTATTGTGGAAGAGTGCAGGGTTGGACCCTGCGGTTCAAAAAATTAAAATGATATATAAATTTGGCACAGGCGTCAGTGCAGCCAAATATTGTGCCTTTCATGGCAGCAAGTGCCTTCACACCGTAACCCTTTTGTGGTATTGTGGAAGAGTTCAGTGCTGGAGGTTTTGTGAATGCAGAAGACATCCCCGATCTATTCCGTTACTTCAGCATCAGGGAATCCCCTGATAGCTGCTGATCCAGGACTGATTCATTTTTATAAATGTCAGCCTGTCTACAGAGTCGGTGGACAGACGCACTCTTTTGTCTGTGACAAAACCTCCAGCGGCACTGAACGTCCTTTCAGAAAGCACGCAATATGAAGGGCAACCTAGTAGCTGCATAGCATATTGGCTAAGTTCTGGCCAGTGATCCAATCTCAACACCCAGTAAGCCAGTGGATCATCTGCTGGAAACATATCCAGGTCTGCCCTTGCCCCTAGGTAGTCCTGCACCATATGATGAAGACGCTGGCAATGGGTGCCTACATTTGACATCCCTGGGTGTCGTGGACTAAAAAAATTTAAAAATGCATCAGTCAAGCGGCCCTGGCCTTCACCACTATTCCTCTGATCATCCGCAGCCTCAGAAGCACGTGTGTCATCACTTGGTAACCTACCAGTGCCTGGAAAGGTGTTACACAAGTGTCGCTTTAGAGCGTCCGCAAGTTTTTTCATCCTGTGCTCCCTCTGTGTGGGCAGGATGAGCTCTGCAACTTTACCCTTGTATCGTGGATCAAGAAGGGTTGCCAACCAGTATTGATCCCTCTCCCTGATAGCACGAATCCTGGGGTCCTTTAGCAGACTTTGCATTATAAGGGAGCCCATGCAGCGTAGGTTGGAGGTGGCATTAGCTTCCGAGTCTTCCTGGTCAATGAGGATGACCCCATCGTGCACTTCCTCCTCCCAGCCATGCACTAGCCCTTGTGTTTCTTGGCACATGAAACCCTCCCTTGAGGAATCCCCACCTTCAATGCCCCCACTACTTAAATATTCCTCCTCCTCCTCCTCCTCCTGTCTGATCTGAGTAGGACCCGCTAGAATGCTGTCTGCGGAAAGACTGGGGCCTTCAGAGCTAGGGAAGGCCTCCTCTTCCTCCCGCTGCTCTGCCTCTAGAGCCACATCTATAATTCCCCGCAGAGTGTGCTCCAGCAGGAGCACTAAAGGAATTGTGTCACTAATGCATGCACTGTCCCTGCTCACCATCCTCGTTGCCTCCCCAAATGGTGACAGTACAGTGCATGTATCCTTGATCATCAGCCACTGCTGGGGGAAAAAAACCAAGTTGACCTGAACCTGTCCTTGTGCCATACTCACACAGGTACTCGTTGATGGCCCTCTGCTGCTTGTGCAGACGCTGCAGCATTTCTAATGCTGAGTTCCACCTGGTGGGCATGTCACAGATCAGACGGTTTGTGGGAAGGTGGAATTCTCTTTGAATTTCTGCCAGGCGAACGCTTGCTGGGAATGACCGTCTGAAGTGGCTGCAGACTTTTCTGGCCTGGCTGAGGAGCTCTGCCAGCCCTGGGTACTTGGTTAGGAAACGCTGTACCACTAGATTCAGGATGTGTGCTAGGCATGGTACATGCGTCAATTTACCCTTGCGTAGGGTAGAGAGAAGGTTGCTGCCATTATCACAGACGATCATTCCCAGCTGAAGCTGGCGTGGTGTTAACCATCTCTGTACCTGGCCCTGCAGAGCTGACAGAATTTCTGGCCCGGTGTGGCTCCTGTCCCCTAAACAAACCAGCTCAAGCACAGTATGGCTTCTTTTTGCTTGAGCCATTGCATAGACCCTGTCAGGCGTCGGTTTAACTACCACTTCGGCAGAGACAGAGAAGGAGGAGGAAGAGGGAGAGGTGGTGGTGGTGGAGCAGACAGACCTCATACAAGCAGCTTTCTGGAGTGTGGTGGATGAACAAGCTCCAGCACAGAGCCCCATCTTGGATCCCTCCCAGCTGCAATCAGAGTTACCCAGTGTGAAGGAAATGTAATGACCCTGTCCATGCTTGCTGCACCACGTGTCTAAAGTCACATGCACCTTGTTGCTGACTGCCTTTCCCAATGACTGGATAACATTGTCTTCCACGTGCTGGTATAGTGCTGGAATGGCCTTGCGTGAAAAGTAATAGCATTTTGGAACCTGCCACTGTGGTACAGCACATTCAGCAAATTCACGGAAGGGAGCAGAGTCCACCAGCTGGAAAGGCAGCAGCTGCAATGCGAGTAATTTTGCTAAGCTGGCATTTAGACGCTGTGCTTGGGGATGGTTGGGACTATATTTTTTCTTACACTGCAGCTGCTGCGGCAACGTAATCTGACTGTGTAAATCTTCAGCGGATGGGATGCTGTCACATTGTGAGGAAGGTCCTGGTACATCCATTACTGTAGCATCATCCCTGTCAGTGGAGGTTGTAGGCAATGACATGGCAAGACAAACAGACCTACGCAAAGCTTTGCGCCAACGGGATGTGTGGCAGGAGGTCATATGTCGCCTCAAGCACGTGGTACCCAAGTGTCCGGTGTCTTTCCCACGCTTAAGCCTCACCTGACATAGGTTACAAATAGCAACGGTGGGGTCTGCTGCACATTTCTTAAAGAACTCCCAGCAGACAGCAGAGTTCCTGTGGGACCCCCTGATGGGTGGCAGTGAGAAGTAGGCTTGTGCACCGATTTTTTTTTTCAGTTCGATTCGGTTCGATTTGTTTGGATGTTTAAACTTTTCGATTCGGCTCGTTTCGGCCGATTTCTGTTTCGATTCGGTTCGGCTCGACTCGTTTTTCGTGTACATTTTTTTTTCGGAATATCGACCATTTTTCGTATTTTCGTGTCACTTTGCTCGTTTTTTGTATCGACTTTTTGTGATTTCGGAAATTTTCGTTTTTTCGGAACGTCTGTTCTCCTCGTTTCAAAGCTGTCTAACTCTATTCGTTTTGATGTAAACTACTATGGTTTACTTTTTAATACTTTATACATTTTTTTATAATAAATTTTTGGTTTGTTTTTCGGATCCGATAATTCATTCTGTCGATACGATAATTCTGGCGATTCTATCGTGTTTTTTTTTAATTAAATAAAGATCCTTTTTTTCTTATGAATATACATTTCACAACTTTATTTAATCACATTAAAAAATGGTATGAAAGCCAAGGAACAAAAAAAAATGAACAAAACGATTTAAAAAACGCTAAACTGACCCGAATGGTCTGACTTTAAAAATAAAAACCAGAACAAAAAGGTTTTAAAACGGAAAAATAGTTGATCAAAATGATCTGAAACCAAAAAAAAAAAAAAAAAAGATTTAAAACAGACAAAAAAAAAATTAACCCTTTCGCTGCTGAGGCATTTCACGGCTTCCCTTCACGCCTGTGTGCGGCACTGCGGTCTGCTGCTGAGCTAATTTTTAACAGTTTTGCTCCTCTTGTTTAAACGCGTTTTTTTTGAAGCCTTATTTTATAATATGACCCAGACAAGTTATATATCGTTCTTTCCGGCAGACTCGGCAGATGATTCATAATATATCATTATCATATGTATGCGTCATGTCCTGTCTGTATATTATAACAAAAAATGCAATAAAATTTGAATTTTCAATGTTTTACAAGGTGTAAAGTGTTTTTTTCACATTTTAACATGCGAGTGTTTGCGGTTATATTTTATGAGTTGCGTTTGTTAAAAAAAATTGAAAAGGGGACTTGTTATATTTTTTTGGGTGAAAATCACACTATTTTTAACAAACGCACCCCATACAAAAATCCTTAGTGCAGCATCATTGTTCACATTATAATTGAAATGGGAACAATATTGCTGCATTAACAAAACAAAACAAAAAACTTGTTTATTTTTTTTTTATATTTTAATTTTTTATAATTTTTAACATTGTCATGTTTGGTATTGTTGGAAAGGCCATGCTCTGGTCGATCCAAAGATACCAAACATTAACCAACCAATAGCTGCCGCGGATCGGGAGATAGGGGGTTCCAATGAACCCCCTATCTCCACCATTGGTCACAGTTCCTGCAAAGATGTGACCATGTTGGCGGGCAGCGTCTTAGCGGGCAGCGGTGGGAGAGAGTGAGCTCATAGCTGGGAGGAGGTGTTGCGTGAAGCTGCAAACAGGGACAAATAAACTAGACCTGAGCCGCACTGAGGATCTTTGGGTTGTGTCGGAGAAGACTTCACGCAGTGCTGCCATCAATATTTTTTGATAAATTCTTGGTTATACAATGGATGTGACTGTGGACAAAAATCCGTGTTGTTGTGACATCGCCTAAGCTTAACAAAACCATGCCACGTCGGTAATCAAATCTCAAGGCAGTACAACAAGGTTGTGTTAGTGTGTGACATTTTTTGGCCATGCAGGAAGTGTAGAATGTGCACAGTCACATTCATGGCCACAAATATGTTGACAAATTTATGACAAAGGGTCCATAGAAATGTCAATACATTTATGTACATATAATTTTAACAGTGTGGAAACCAAGCAATACATATTAACTTATTAAGTAAGGAAAAGCAACGCACAAAACAGGAAAATATAGAAAAAATAGAAAATTTATTTACAACATGGGGAAGGGAAGGAAACATGCTAAGGGTGGCAAACTGCCCAACAGGGGCACAAACAAACATAGTGTAGTGGAACTGGAAGATGGCCGCCATTGTAAGCCAGGCGAACATCTTGTTCAGAATATTGGTTCACTTGAGATAATTACTGGCATTTGAGGAGATGTTGGAGCTGGTCCGCATCTTTGATTACAAAGATTATGACTGCCGTAAGGGCCCTTACGGCAGGAAGAATAACACCCGCAAGAATCGTATCCTTGACAAGCTACGCACCACCATCCTGGAGCTGTTTGGGAAGGACCGGACGAAAAACCAGCTCCAAAAACGCTGGTCTGACCTCAAGACACGCGAGCAGGAGCAGCTGAGGCACATTCCGGTTACATTCGGGAGGAGGCTGCCACTGGTCTCACTGCCGCTCCAGGATGTCAGCGGCATTGCTTATGTGCTCCCGCAGTTCCTGGAGCAGTTCCTGGATGGCGTCGATGGTGGTTACAGCCAGGCGTAGCTCGCCAATCGCCTCCCGATTTATTATCCTGACACTGGAGGACGTGTGCGGTCTGGCTTCTCCTTCTATATATCCAATAAATGAAAGAAGGAAAATACAGTAAGTAAAGCAGGTTTCTATTTTTGACTGAAAGTCTTGAAAAAATATAACAGTAGTATATACCAGTGCTGGCGGCCTCCTCCTGCTCCTCCTCCTGCTCCTCCTCTTCCTCCTCCTGCTCCTCTTGTGCTATACATAAAAAAATTAAATTAAAATACAGTAAACAAAAAATGTTTCTGTTTTTGACCAAAAGTCGTTGCAAAATAAAACAGTATATACCAGCGCTGGTGGTCACCCGTGGCTCCTCCTCCACTGGGGCACTGGTGCCCGCCAGGGCAGATGCTGCCTTCTTCCTGTCTTCTGCCAAATCCAAAAAATAACACGTAAATAATGCAGACTGGAAAAAATGGTATATCTATACAATATATTGCCGAAAGTATTGCGACACCCCTCCACTACCCACTAGCACTACCAGCTTGACACACCACTACTCCCATCTCATAGTTCTAAAGTCACAAAATATTTATTTATTTCCTCTGCACATAGACATATATTACCGTTCAATTATATATTTTTTTCAGAAGTAAACATTACGTTTATTCAATAAAAACTATTATTTGTGTTGTGTGCGTACAAAACGCATTGTGCTGACTGCTTTTAGTTATTTTATAGAAGGCCTCAGCCTCAGTTTCACTTTCAGTTTCTGCTAATAAAACTGGATATTGCAGAAACAACAGAAATCGGCCATTTTGTTTTGAAATTTGCATCTAAAGCGTTCAATAATGACACTGCTGCAGCAAACTGAATTGCTGCGCTGCAACAATTCAGCAGCTGCTGAGGATGTATTGAAGGCGGCTCTGTTTGGATGCACTTTCAGAACAACTACATGTCCCATCCTACCACTTAGCAGAGACGCAGAGATTTTTATTGATGCGCAGGTGGGAGCCAATATTGGGCAAGCTGCGGCTCATCTGATATGCATCACTCAATCACAACAACCCCCCCAGCACACTACAGTACACACAGTGCCAAAAGAAATCTAGCATCTACATACATCAAATGTCACAGTTTTCACGAATACGTAAAATCACAAAAAGGAAGAGCTATGGCAAAAATGCATGTATGACGAGTCGTGAAAACGCAAAGCTATACACAATCACATTGCATGAAAAAAGGACTACATAAATCAACGTATTTCTGTGCACATTAGCACATGCAAGCACATTATTATTATTATACAGGATTTATATAGCGCCAACAGTTTGCGCAGCGCTTTACAATATAACATGACACTTACGTTTGGCTATGACACACCGGATGTGCCTCAGCTGCTCCTGCTCGCGCATCTTGAGGTCGGACCAGCGTTTTCGGAGCTGGTCCTTCGTCCGGTCTTTCCCAAATAATTCCGCGATGGTGGTGCGTAGCTTATCTAGGATACGGTTCTTGCGCGCGTTATTCTTTCTGCCATAAGGGCCCTTACGGCAGTCGTAATCTTTAAGATCAAAGATGCGGACCAGCTACAACATCTCGTCAAATGCCATGTTGCTGGCCTGCTTCTTCCTGGGTGTCTTTGGGGTGGAGGCAGATGAGGTGTCCGAATGGGACTTTCTGTCTCTTCCTTCAGCCATGATAAATAACTTCTATATTTTTTGACAATTGTCAAAACTCTCTACAAAAATGGCTCAATAAAGTTACGACATCCGCGCGCGCATGCGCGACCCGCGGACGAATCGGATCCGACCCGATTACGAATTTTCGTATCGACAGAATTATCGGATCATTGGAAACAAAAAAAACAAGTGATATAACCGGTAATAGTTAAATATACGATGTCCAGAATTACCGAAATGGAACCGAAATCACGAATGGAACCGAAATCATGAATAGAGCGAAAATAAATTTCGATTTGACACATTTCAAGTCCATTCGAAAATTCCGAAAATATTTCGTTTCGGCTCGGAAAACTTTTCGGATCTGCCGTTTTCGGATCTAAAAATTTTCGGAAAATCTGCCGCATCCGAAAACACACATCCCTAGTGAGAAGCCACAGATTGCAAATCTCAGAAACCTCCTATAAATCAGTGAGACCCCCTGATGGGTGGCAGTGAGAAGCCACAGATTACAAATCTCAGAAACCTCCTTTAAATCAGTGTGACCCCCTGATGGGTGGCAGTGAGAAGACACAAATTAAAAGTCTCAGAAACCTCCTATAAATCAGTGAGACTCCCTGATGGGTGACAGTGAGAAGCCACAGTTTACAATTCGCTTAAATCTGCTAGAAGTATGTGGGACCCCCTGATGGGTGGCAGTGAGAAAACACAGATTACAAGTCTCAGAAACCTCCTATAAATCAGTGAGACCCCCTGATGGGTGGCAGCCAGTGAGAACACATGGATTATAACAATTCCCAAATATTTTGTAGAAATTTGTGACCCTCAAAATACTTGCTGGCAGTGACAAGACACAGATCACCTCAATTTCCAAATGTTTTGTAGAAATTTGTGACCCCCAAAATACTTGCTGGCACTGACAAGACACAGATCACCTCAATTCTCAAATATTTTGTAGAAATTTGTGACCCCCAAAATACTTGCTGGCTGTGACAAGAGACAGATCACCTCAATTCCCAGATACTTAGTAAAATTAGTGACCCCCAAAATACTGCGTGGCACTGGCTGTGTGACAAGAGACAGATCACCTCAATTCCCAAATATTTTGTAGAAATTTGTGACCCCAAAAATACTTGCTGGCAGTGACAAGACACAGATCACCTCAATTCCCAGATATTTGGTAGAAATGAGATCCCCCCAGACCCCCCAGTAGTGTGGCAGACCGGCAGTAAGAACACACAACAACTATCTCCTATGAAATCTCCTCTCAAATGCATGCAGAAGCGCTGCGTGGAAACCTTATATAGTGTGCTGTGGGACTTAGCACTATGAGCCCATGATTGGGCAAAAACTGAGCAGTGATTGGCATAGTGTTGAACCTGTCTTGCACCAGACCTGTGGTCAGGTGCAAGGCTGTAGACATGTGCATTCGTTTTAGTACTAAAATGATTTAGTCCGAATTTTGGGATAATTTAGTTTTCGTATGGCTCAAGAGAAATGAAACTGCTCAATACAAAAAATGAAAGAAACTAAAATAAGTTGCACTACATTTTAGTTTCATTCCTTTTTGTGATATTACATTGATGAGTGAAGGAGACCGCAATGAAGAGCACAACATGGCAACATCCGAAGTTCTGCACCCTCCACATGCCAATGCAGTAGGATGTTCTATACAGAGAGGGGCATTAATTAATGCAGGAGGATGTTCTATACATTATACAGAGAGGAGCCTTCTTTTTTTTTAGCCCTTTAAATTCAGTGGCTGTGAGCGCTGAGATCAGCTGCTTGTTACATTATCTCTCAGTACAATGTATCAGGCTCAGCTCTTACAGTAACTGACTGTAACAGCGCTCAGAGTTTCAGTAAAACAAGGAAATAATATTGTTATATATAAAAATATTATTTACTAGTTTTACTGAAACTCTGAGCGCTGTGATGAGCAGCAGTCAGTTACTGTAACAGCTTTGCCTGACACGGGGCAGTATTACAATGTTGGTGCTAACCTAACCAGAGCTGTTGTAAACTGAAAACCTCCATAGGCTATAATGGCTCTGGGAAGTTTACAACAGCTCTGGTTAAGTTAGCACCAACTATGTAATGTGGCCCACATTGTGCTGAGAGTGAGAGATACTGTAACAAGCAGCGATCTCAGTCCTCTGAGAAGCCACTACAATAGTAATTGTATCCGCTGGTTTTCGGATGAATGAAAGTAGTTTTCATACTAAAGAACTGAAAACGAATTTCTTTAGCAACTAAATAAATTGCATTTTAGGACTAATCCATTAGTTCAAAACGAAATTTTGTGCTGTGCACATTTCTACAAGGCTGTAGCCAATTACGAGCTTCAGGCCAGTGGGAAAGAGCATTGTGGTCCATTGTGGTGCATTGTGGTCGAACATGCGGCGAACACCTGGAAATGTTCGGAGTTCGCGAACAGAACGAACAGGCTAAGTTCGGTCCGGACTCTGAACCGTCCGAACCGAACAGCTCATCCCTAGTGCTGAGTGACTGCTGCACGGAGCAGAGGGAGAAAGAACTTTGAATATGGCTTGCTGGTGTTTAAGGAAAAATTGGTGGTGGTGAGTGACTTCTGGGTTTCTTGCAGGGAGCAGAGGGTGAGAGAGCTTTGAATATTTGAATATGGCTTGTTGGTGTTCAGGGGAAAAATGGTGGTGGTGAGTGATTGTGGATAAAAGAAAGAGCCGAAAAATGCCTAAAAGAGCGCTGATTTGTCCCGAAATGTCACAGACCAGGGAATTTCCCCATATGGTGACATTTCCTGGCCATTTGGCTATTCAGAGAGCAGGCAAAAGTAAATGTCAATTTTGCTGTTGAAATTGTCAAGTTTTGCTGCGTGCTACACAATTTCGTCCGAGACCAGGATAGCTATAATCTCAATGACTCTTTCGATTCTGCTGCATTTGAAGACTTTGTGAATACCACTGCTATGAATGTAAATAGGAGAAACTTTAGGTATAGAGACACGTTAGCGGATTATTTTGTAAATGAGAGTGGTTATATACCATGGCAGATGGGCAGAATTTAACTGTAAATATTTTGTTTTCATTTTCTCAGTAACCAGTTTTCCTATATTAAAGTCTTGTATAGTCATTTTTGTATAGTAAATTGTATAGTTATTTGTGTATATTGATTTGAAAAAATTTTGTAATTAAAAATGTATATAGTTCTGAGTTTTAATTTTTCCTATATTATTCCGTTTTCTGTACTTGACATTTTTACCGCACTTGGCTAAAACATTTTTACCGCACTTGGCTAAAACATTTTTACCGCACTTCGCTAAAACATTTTTACTGCACTTGCCATTTTTACCGCACTTGGCTAAAACATTTACCACACTTGCCATTTTTACCGCACTTGGCTAAAACATTTTTACCGCACTTGGCTAAAACTTTTTTACCGCACTTGGCTAAAACTTTTTTACCGCACTTGGCTAAAACTTTTTTACCGCACGTGCCATTTTTACCGCACTTGGCTAAAAAATTTTACCGCACTTGCCATTTTTACCGCACTTGGCTAAGGCTAGGGTCAGACTAATGCAGTATTAACGTGCATTTAGCAGCACTAAATCACGGCCGTGCTAGCAGCAAATGACGTCCAATGCCGGGCAGCATCGAAGAACGGCCGCACAAAAGTGCGGCTGCGCAACGCAAGTGGCAAACGAATGCATTTTTTCGAGAACGTGATACCGCTAGTACTGACGTACAGAGTGCGCTGCGTCCACTAGCGGCATGTGTGTGTGATTAGGAGACGTCAGACGCTGCTAATGTCCGGCCAACATAAGGTCCAGACGCAAAAAGTGTTTTATTGATGATCCGTACAAAATCACGGACGAAAATGCGCATCTTATGACCACTATCGCGTATTCCGTGAAAAAATGCGTCCATTCGTTCGAACGCACTTTTTCACGGACAAAGCGAAAAACGCGTTAGTCTGACCCTAGCCTAAAACATTTTTACCGCACTTGCCATTTTTACCGCACTTGGCTAAAACATTTTTACCGCACTTGGTTAAAACATTTTTACCGCACTTGCCATTTTTACCGCACTTGGCTAAAACATTTTTACCGCACTTGGCTAAAACATTTTTACCGCACTTGGCTAAAACATTTTTACCGCACTTGGCATTTTTACCGCACTTGGCTAAAACATTTTTACCGCACTTGGCTGAAACATTTTTACCACACTTGGCTAAAACATTTTTACCGCACTTGGCTAAAACATTTTTACCGCACTTGCCATTTTTACCGCACTTGGCTAAAACATTTTTACCGCACTTGGCTAAAACATTTTTACCGCACTTGCCATTTTTACCGCACTTGGCTAAAACATTTTTACCGCACTTGGCTAAAACATTTTTACCGCACTTGCCATTTTTACCGCACTTGGCTAAAACATTTTTACCGCACTTGGCTAAAACATTTTTACCGCACTTGCCATTTTTACCGCACTTGCCATTTTTACCGCACTTGGCTAAAACATTTTTACCGCACTTGCCATTTTTACCGCACTTGGCTAAAACATTTTTACCGCACTTGCTAAAACATTTTTACCGCACTTGCCATTTTTACCGCACCTGGCTAAAACATTTTTACCGCACTTGGCTAAAACATTTTTACCGCACTTGCCATTTTTACCGCACTTGGCTAAAACATTTTTACCGCACTTGGCTAAAACATTGTTACCGCACTTGCCATTTTTACCGCACTTGGCTAAAACATTTTTACCGCACTTGCCATTTTTACCGCACTTGGCTAAAACATTTTTACCGCACTTGCCATTTTTACCGCACTTGGCTAAAACATTTACCACACTTGCCATTTTTACCGCACTTGGCTAAAACATTTTTACCGAACTTGGCTAAAACATTTTTACTGCACTTGGCTAAAACATTTACCGCACTTGCCATTTTTACCGCACTTGGCTAAAACATTTTTACCGAACTTGGCTAAAACATTTTCACCGCACTTGGCTAAAACATTTACCGCACTTGCCATTTTTACCGCACTTGGCTAAAACATTTTTACCGAACTTGGCTAAAACATTTTCACCGCACTTGGCTAAAACATTTACCGCACTTGCCATTTTTACCGCACTTGGCTAAAACATTTTTACCGCACTTGGCTAAAACATTTACCGCACTTGGCAGAAACAGACACCTGATACACACACATATATATATATATATATATATGTGTCTATGTATACCACAAATTTATACTTACTTTAGATTTTTCTTCTCACTTCCAGCATGGAATCATAATCCTCGTACAGCTCTTTTGTGACCTAAGCGCATGCGTTCCCTTTCTTAACTTTGTCCTTGTACTCGGAATTTGTGGTGTCCCACAACTCGTGATGCTGCTGGACGAGCTGTATCAGGTACTCTGCATCCATGGCCATCGAACGCGTGCTGTGAGATGGTGAGAGGAGATGACGTGCAGCGTGTTAAGCTCCTGCACGTGTGAAATGTCTGCGCATGTCTGACGTCTTCACGCTGACAGGAAAATGCACGTTGGCGGCGTTGTTTCTGCGTCCGTTCAGCTTTTTCACGTTGATATGGTTTTTGCGTCCGTAGCTATATGCGTTGCCCGTCCGTGAAAAAGTGCGCAGGTGCTTCGTTTGGTGGGTTTCAGTGACTCCTTTATAAAGCTACAACGGACGGCAAACAGTGCGGTCAAGCGGACGAAAAATGTTTGCTAGTATGCTGCCAGCCTTAAGGTTCTATTCATCTTTAGATCCTTTGCCTTTTGTCACATTTCGGGGGAATCAATTTCGGCAAAAATATGGGGAATTCACTATTTAGCGAATGGTCACCTTAATTTGCGAAAATTGGAGTCGCTAAATCTGTTATCAGACGTCGGCAAAAACCGCCTAATTTCAGCAAATAAAATATTGAATTTATGTATCAGGTTAATGCAACATAAAGGTATCATTGCATCATATTACTCTTGGGTTTTGAAAACTTATTTATATATAGATTTTTTTTTCAGTGGTTTGATTTAGTGGTGGAATTTATTAATGCCCCCCCAGTTTTGACTGTGGTATCTTATGTGCCCCCCCCCCTATGTATTGTTCCCAAAGTCACCACTGCCTGTGGTGAATACTGAATTCACCGCAGGGTGGGGAACTTTGATGCCCCAAAGTGCGGGGAACGATAGAGCGCCGAAATTTAGTCGACATTTCAGTGCTCTCTAAAAACCCCTAGTGTTGTTTGGATTTGTACCACAGAAAAAAGAAAAAAAGCTTAACTGTCCACTAAGTATGGGATTTAACCCACTGTATTTATGAAAAGGAAAAAGAATAAGAGACTGCTGACACACTCTGCTAAGTATAGAGTGCTTAGCTCAAAAGATTGTAAAAAAAATTGCTTTATTAAATCAATACTTAATGTATTAAAATAAACATATTATGGTATCCAGTATAAGTAGATATTTTAATACTTTTAAGTATTGATTTAATAAAGCAATTTATTACAATATTTTGTACTAAGCACTCTATACATATTAGACACTGTTGATTCAGCAGTCTCTTATTCATTTTTTATTTGAATTTGTAGATTGTGGCTGGGCAGCTAAGGAATCAGCTGTATTCGGGCCGAAGGTCGAAATACGGATCTTTTTCTGTTCGGGAGATTCAGATGTGTGTTTATCCGGCTTTTCGATTCCCGATAAAAATTCTGATTGAAAATCCGCTCTTGCGGCTATACTTTTCATTGGACATAATCTGCAATATCCATTCAATTCAATTGTATCGGTATGCCAGTTTCCGAAAAAAATTGGAATGCTAAAAGTTGTTGCTAAATGAACTTACGAGCAGGGAAATAGAAATACTGTATCTGCTGTTTAAATAAAAAAAAATCAGTCAGATTCCCTCCAATAGTTATGTTAAGGCATTCGTTTGTTTGGTGGCCGAAAATAAGCTACATGTCAGATTTTTTTATGGACCAGCAACATTTTTTTGAATGGCTATAGCCAGTTTTTTTAAAAAATATGGGCCTCAAGCAGACGTTATTTTTTATTTTTCGAAAAAAAAAAAACACAGCTTATATAATTAAATTACCACTAGACATGTGCAAAGTACAAAATTTCGTTTTGAACTAATGGATTAGTCCTAAAATGCAATTTATTTAGTTGCTAAAGAAATTCATTTTCAGTTATTTAGTATGAAAACTAATTTCATTAATTCGAAAACCAATTGATGCAATTACTATTTCTAGTGGCTCCTCAGTGGACTGAGATCGCTGCTTGTTACAGTATCGCTCACTCTCAGCACAATGTGTCAGGCAAAGCTGTTACATTAACTGACTGTTGCTCATCACAGCGCTCAGAGTTTCAGTAAAACTAGTAAATAATATTTTTATATAGAAGAGGTTAGAACAATATTATTTCCTTGTTTTACTGAAACTCTGAGCACTGTGATGAGCAGCAGTCAGTTACTGTAACAGCTGAGACTGATACATTGTACTGAAGGTGCACCTGACTGCTGCAAATTTATTTTTATAATAAAATAAAGCACTTTAAAACCAGGGAAAACATTCAAATAAATCTCACTGAAGGCTCATAATGACAGAGTAACTGTGAGAACTGGATACTAAAGGAGCAGCTGGAGAAGGAAAACATTCAAATAAATCACACTGAAAGCTAATGACAGAGGAGGGCTGGATAGTAAAAACCCCTTTATAACAAGCAGCACTGGGAGAGGAGAGGGACTTTATATAAAACGTGTATTATAGATGAGGAAAGGGGGATAGTGCTCCTGGATAATATAAAATGTATCAGACCTAAGCCCCTATTATGCAGAGCGGGAGGGGAGATAACACACATTTTACAAAGTCCCTCTTTTCTCCCAGTGCTGCTTGTTATAAAGGGGTTTTTACTATCCAGACCTCCTCTGTCATTAGCTTTCAGTGTGATTTATTTGAATATTTTCCTTCTCCAGCTGCTTTTATAATCTTGCCTGCCTCCTAGACATGCAAGGGTTAAGTAAAGGTTTCCTCTCCTGTGCTGGCTGTCTGTGCTGCGAGTGAGTATCCTGGAGCTCTATCGCTGTCAGATTTTCGGGTAGGGGTCGGGAAGGATTACGCATACAAACCTTTTCTGTAGCTTTGCGATGTTGCGCTCTTCATTGCTGGTCTCCTTCAATCAATGTAATATCACAAGAAGGACTGAAACTAAAATGTAGTGCATTTTATTTTAGTTTCTTTCGTTTTTTGTACTGAGCAGTTTCGTATCTCGAGTCACACGAAAACTAAATTATCCCAAAATTCGGACTAAATTGTTTTAGTACTAAAACGAATGCACATATCTAATCACCACCTATGTAGAAATCTGGATCAGGACTGGGCATATCACTTGTAATTTTAAGGAATTTTTGGATTGTGATTAGGTGCACTGATGTTTTCAACAATTTGTTGGTCATTGATGATTGAGCATACTTAGTCAGGATGCCTAGCCAACCACAATTCCCAAATTACTGAAGCCCTCAAAGTGTTCAGTCAGTCACGATTGATGGCACTTCAACTTGAATTGTATAAATTTTCGAAGCTGATCGTTGTTCTAACAATGGGGAATTTCACCATAGTTTGAAAGACACTATACATTGGCAATTAGTGGACAACCCCCTATAGTCTATTTCATTATACACAAGAACATACTTACATACCCAGTCTCAAACACCATATACAGTTCCATATTCAGCATCCAGGCTTACGTGCTATATATACAGGTACATACATAACTATCCTCAAACACACAATATTTGAAGGCTCACACACTATAGTCTCATCAGGGCCGGATTTGCACCTCAGGAGCCTGTAGGCACAGAAATGTGGAGCGCCCCTACCACCCCAAACAAAAAAAAGAAACATGCCAAAATTACTATTTAAAAACACGCAAACAAAACAAGGCGGGGCTCAATAAGCCACTCCACAGGGCATGACCCAACAATAAACATGAAAAAACGATTTGCACCAAGTGCAACAGGAGTGGCAGCAAGGTATAACTTTAATAAAGAATTAGCAACCAACAGAGTAATAAAAAGAAGGAAAAATGTGGTCAATTAGCAGTAGGAGGAGAGTTAGTGCTACATAATATAAAGTAGCCAAAGCATACACATTTGAACAGTAGTAGCTACCTATACCTCGGTGGTTCAAGCCACCTACATAACCAAATACAAAGGCACACTAGAGTAGAACCCAGCAATAGCCATAATATAGGAAGAGACCACAAAAGAAAAATATTCAAAATAGAACTGTTAGAAACAGAGAGAAGAGCATATCTCGACCGGTTTCGCCCAACCAGGGCTTAGTCCAGAGATACAATGCCCGCCCGACTCCCCCCTATAAATACCTATGAAAAAAGAATATTAATGAAGTAATTACGTGTGGCCAGCTGGAGACCCGCGTCCGTCCTGAACGTAAAGTTCCAATGTCGGGAAAGCATTTCCTGACATGTGAGTGGTCATGTGATACCTGGGACCAATAATGGAACGGATGATCGTATCATGGCAACCATAAAGCCGGCAGACAACATAAATCACACCAGGCGCCTGTTCGAACAGGACGGGATCATGTGATAACATCGGGCCAATATGGTGAATAAAATCTCCATAGCTTGACAGCCCCAATAATAGTACAAAAACAGAGGAATAGACATAGAATAAAGCAATCAGCAATCGCATAGTGGTCCATCGAGGAGGCGGAAAGGGATGATACTACTAGTACACATTTGAAGATAGAGCCACTAGGTTACAAAAATGGTAAAAATAATATAATGCCAGCCTATCATTATAAAGAGTTGAGTTTCTTAATAGGAACTACCCAAAGGAACAGCAGTCCTAATGGGACAAATAAGCCAACAATCATCAATGGTAAAACAACCCTGAATTACTAGAGCTGCCTAACTAGGAGGAAACAACAGTGCCGCCCCGCACAAAAAATAACACAGAAACCTTTAATAATAATAAAGGGGCCACATATCAGTTAGTAATTAAACTGATGTAAAGAAAGGGAATAAGGCAGGCTAAAAACTCAACAAAGGAGTAGGAAGCTTAATGTATGAACAAGATACAGAACAAAAATAATACAATAGAAATACAATGTGATATAAGGAACATCAAAAGGGGATGACTAGGGGAGCGCCCATAGCTGGTATACTCAAATAAAGGGGACAAACGTAAACCCTTCATTAAGGCCCAATGGTGATCTGGTATTGAGACAATATATCCAGAAGGCTTCACATTTAAGCAACTTGTTATCGAGATTGCCCTTTCTAGGGCCAAGCCTGATCTGCTCAATGCCAAGAAACCTAAAGTTGTTCAATGAGCACATATTACATGACACAAAGTGTCTAGCAACAGGAGTGTCCTTATGAAGTCTAATCGACCTAATATGCTCAGGTATGCGGACTTTAAGGGGTCGAATAGTCTTGCCCACATACTTTTTGCCACAATGGCACATAAGTAGATATACAACACCAGTGGAGTTGCAATTCAAAAACTGGTGAACGGTAAAGGAAATAGAGTCGTCAAAGTTGCAGAATTGTTTTGGGGTGCAAAATACATATGGACAAGCAACGCACCTACCACACTTGTACATCCCCTTTAGATTATTGGTCAGCCAAGATACAGCAGGGTGCCGTGTGGGTTGAAAATGGCTATGTATCAATTTGTCATTAAGGTTAGTGCATCTCCTGGCCGAAAGAGATGGACGATTTGATATGACATCCTTAAGATGTAAATCATTTATCAACAGAGGCCAATACCGATCGCAAATATGCTTGACGGATTGCCAACCCAGATCAAAATCTGCGATCAATCTTATGGGTTCAGGTTTAACTGTCAAGGGAGTATCTTGTAGTAGGCAGTGCCGATCAGAGAGCAGCGCACGTTTGTATGCGATCTTAAGGACGCGATGGGGATACCCCTTCTCTCTGAAAGCCGACCGAAGAGATTGTGCCTTGATTTTGAATTCCGCAATGGTACTGCAAGCACAGCGCAACCTCAAATATTGACCGATAGGAATACCTTTGCATGAAGGAAAGGGATGATGACTAGACCAAGCTACCAAATTATTGGCAGAAGAGGGTTTGCGGAATAGAGTGGTATAAAGGTGCCCCCTTGGGTCCTTATGGATGGAAATGTCAAGAAAGTTCAGAGTATGGGTTTGAATCTCGTAGGTAAATTTCAAGTTGAAGTCATTAGGGTTCAGACAGTCCACAAATTTAGAAAAGTCAAGAGCAGTGGAAGTCCAAATAATAATAATATCATCAATATACAGGTGCCAGCTAAAGACATGAGATTTGAAGGCTGCCATATCAAAACCATCAATGATGGTCTCTTCCCAATAACCTAGGAACAGATTCGCGTAAGAGGGTGCACACGGAGACCCCATGGCCGCTCCAACGACTCTATTTCCTTTACCGTTCGCCAGTTTTTGAATTGCAACTCCACTGGTGTTGTATATCTACTTATGTGCCAATGTGGCAAAAAGTATGTGGGCAAGACTATTCGACCCCTTAAAGTCCACATACTTGAGCATATTAGGTCAATTAGACTTCATAAGGACACTCCTGTTGCTAGACACTTTGTGTCATGTAATATGTGCTCATTGAGCAACTTTAGGTTTCTTGGCATTGAGCAGATCAGGCTTGGCCCTAGAAAGGGCAATCTCGATAACAAGTTGCTTAAACGTGAAGCCTTCCAACTCAATACCAGATCACCATCAGGCCTTAATGAAGGGTTTACGTTTGTCCCCTTTATTTGAGTATACCAGCTATGGGCGCTCCCCTAGTCGTCCCCTTTTGATGTTCCTTATATCACATTGTATTGCTATTGTATTATTATTGTTCTGTATCTTGTTCATACATTAAGCTTCCTACTCCTTTGTTGAGTTTTTAGCCTGCCTCCCCTTCTCTTCACCTTATTCCCTTTCTTTACATCAGTTTAATTACTAACTGATATGTGGCCCCTTTATTATTATTAAAGGTTTCTGTGTTATTTTTTGTGCGGGGCGGCACTGTTGTTTCCTCCTAGTTATGCAGCTCTAGTAATTCAGGGTTGTTTTACCATTGATGATTGTTGGCTTATTTGTCCCATTAGGACTGCCGTTCCTTTGGGTAGTTCCTATTAAGAAACTCAACTCTTTATAATGATAGGCTGACATTATATTATTTTTACCATTTTTGTAACCTAGTGGCTCTATCTTCAAATGTGTACTAGTAGTATCATCCCTTTCCGCCTCCTCGGAACACTATGCGATTGCTGATTGCTTTATTCTATGTCTATTCCTCTGTTTTTGTACCCCCGCGGTGTTGGGGCTGTCAAGCTATGGAGATTTTATTCACCATATTGGCCCGATGTTTTAACATGATCCTGTCCTGTCCGAACAGACACCTGGTGTGATTTATGTTGTCTGCCGGCTTTATGGTTGCCATGATACGATCATCCGTTCCATTATTGGTCCCAGGTATCACATGACCACTCACATGTCAGGAAATGCTTTCTCGACATTGGAACTTTACGTTCAGGACGGACGCGGGTCTCTAGCTGGCCACATGTAATTACTTCATTAATTTCTTTTTTCATAGGTATTTATAGGGGGGAGTCGGGCGAGCATTGTATCTCTGGTCTAAGCCCTGGTTGGGCGAAACCGGTCGAGATATGCTCTTCTCTCTGTTTTAACAGTTCTATTTTGAATATTTTTCTTTTGTCGTCTCTTCCTATATTATATCTATTGCTGGGTTCTACTCTAGTGTGCCTTTGTATTTGGTTATGTAGGTGGCTTGAACCACCGAGGTATAGGTAGCTACTACTGTTCAAATGTGTATGTGTAGCGCTCACTCCCGGAGGAGCCGCTGAATTTGAACCTCGGGTCAGTCTCCCCGCACTAGGGAATAAATATACTCCAGCACCGTCGTGGATTTTATAAATTATATAGTTTACTGAATAAACTGGCATATAATGAGTAACACGGTATACGTATATATTTTTACAGTACTTCGTAATGCGAGAAACGCGCAGCGGAAAAGGAAAAAAAGTATTTTTAACCCCTTAGTGGTTGGAGTGTGAGTCCCGTACAGGTTATGTCCCAAGGAATGTATGTGTATGCGTGTATTGGTACCCAGGTACAATATTCAACTGGCCAGTGAATTATTTAAGAGGTATCTTCGACTAGTCACGTTGGGGCCCTGTGGGTTTTGAACAGACTGCAGCGTGCTTTAGTGTTTTACAATGGCCTGGAAGGCCTCTCACCCATCCGCCAGATATTCTGCGTTCCGCTCGACCCAGGACGTCTCTCCGCTCGATTTTGACTGGGATTTTCTGTGTCACCGGATCCGCTGTCTTGCTTTTCTGTATCGGGCACAAGATATCCAGCTCACCGCCTGCACTCCCTGTTAGATCATCTGCGGTTCTCCTAACTCGAGGTCCTTCAGCTTACTATGTATCAGCGTGAGATTACTAGCGGTGGATCACTGGGTCTTCGATTAATAATAAGGAAAATCCCGATCTCCAGCTCTGCTAGGCCGCACCTGCACTCGGGCCTGGTTGTAATCACTCTCTGCTCTCTTGCGTCTTGCTCCTCTCACTCCTCGGCGCGCTCTGCCGGCTCTTTCCACGAGGCTGCGGATGTCAGTGTCTCTCTCCCACCTACTTCCTGTTCCCACCTGCAAAGCATGCTGGAAAATGTAGTCCCAATGTCCAGTGTCTTATATTGCGCTTGTCTCCCTCCGGTGGCCAAAAACAAGTACTACAACGACAGGGAATTAAAACCAGCGCTACATATGCTTTGGCTACTTTATATTATGTAGCACTACCTCTCCTCCTACTGCTAATTGACCACATTTTTCCTTCTTTTTATTACTCTGTTGGTTGCTAATTCTTTATTAAAGTTATACCTTGCTGTCACTCCTGTTACACTTGGTGCAAATCGTTTTTTCAAAATTACTATTTCAATTTTTGTTTTGTGGACAGGTGGTCGGACAGGAAGACATGAGAAGTTCTGAGACCGGAGAAAAGGAAGACATAGTAGAAGAGGGGGCAGCGAGTGAGAGAGTCAGTGGGGTAGAATGGTTAAAGGAGGAGGAGGGCAGTGAATGCAGCAGCATTGTTTGTTTTATATGTAAATGCGTATATTGCCTCTGCTGTAGAACAGAAAAAAAAATACTGGTTTCAATTTTTTATTTTTATGCATTACATGGTCATGTTTGGTATCATTGTAAAGACCAGACTCTGACCTTTCCAATGACACCTCACTTAACCTTGTGCAGTGTACAATTCAGTGATGCAGGTTCCAAAGTCCTCCTGTCTTTCACTGCAGCACCACGGTCTAGGTTGTGAATAAACCATGCGTTGCTTTACCAGATACACACTTGCTGGCAGTGTGGGAAATGAGGGGAGTTAGTGCAGCATCACTGTGCACTTTATAATTGTAAACTGAATAATAGTGCCATGCTAAAAAAAAAAAAAGAAAAAAATATAATTTTAACCCCTTCCATGTGGAGGACGTACGCAGCGCGTCCTGCCGCATGTACACTTCGCTGCGGAGGACGAGCTGAGCACGTCCTCCCTTTGCAGCGGCGATTGGCCAGGATTCCAGCCGATCACTGCTCCCCCCCAGTGTGGGCTGACATACTCGATGTCAGCCCAGCATCCGCAACCCCAGCGGGCACAATAGATGCCATTGCACCAGCGCAATGATGTCTATTACAGGCACGCCCCCGCCAGTGCGGGTAAGGTGCCTGAAGGGGAGGGGAGAGGTCCTTTGGGGCTCCAAGAAAAGGCAGGCACTGTTTGGAAGGGCACAGCCTAGCCTTGCAAGCGGCGGCTGTCTTTAACCCCTGGGGGCTGGATCGCGATTCGGTGCCAACAGGCGCCATATAGCGGTCCCATCCCGGAGCTGGCCGACTTCTTGGATGATCATATAAAAATTATAAACATGACCATATAAAATAAAAAAAATTAAATCTAAAAATAAAATTAAAAAAATAAATTAAAAAATAAAATAAAAAAAATTTGTTTTTTTTGTTTTATTAATGCAGCAATATTGTTCTGATTTCAATTATAATGTGAACAATGATGCTGCACTAACAATTTTTTCTATGGGGGGCGTTTGCTAAAGAAGACGTAAATATTTTTTTACAAATTTTTACAAAAATTTTTAACAAGTGCACCAGATGGAAAATATAACCGCAAAGGCTCGCATGCTAAAATGTGAAAAAAAACACTTTACACAGTGTAGAAGATTGAAAATTCAATTTCTTTTGCATTTTTTGTTATAATAGTCAGGCAGGACATGACGTATACATATAAATGATATATTATGAATCTGCCGAAAAGAACGATATATATTATGTCTGGGTTGTATAATAAAATGTGACTTCAAAGCGAAACCGGTAAAAATTAGCTCAGCACAGAGGTGTGAAATGGCTCAGCAGTGAAATGGTTAATATATATTTTATTTTTTAAATAAATCTAACCTGGTTATGTTTGGTATCACTGAATGGAAAGGCTATAAACTAGACATGTGCACAGCACAAAATTTCGTTTTGAACTAATGAATTAATCCTAAAATGCAATTTATTTAGTTGCTAAAGAAATTCGTTTTCAGTTCTTTAGTATGAAAACTAATTTCATTCATCCGAAAACCAGCGGATACAATTATTATTGTAGTGGTGGCTCCTCAGAAGGCTGAGATTGCTGCTCGTTTCAGTATCTCTCACTCTCAGCACAATGTGGGCCATATTACATAGTTGGTGCTAACTTAACCAGAGCTGTTGTAAACTTCCCAGAGCCATTATAGCCTATGAAGGTTTTCAGTTTACAACAGCACTGGTTAAGTTAGCACCAACATTGTAATACTGCCCCGTGTCAGGCAAAGCTGTTACAGTAACTGACTGCTGCTCATCACAGTTTCAGTAAAACTAGTAAATAATATTTTTATATATAAGAGGTTATAACAATATTATTCCCTTGTTTTACTGAAACTCTGAGCGCTGTTACAGTCAGTTACTGTAACAGCTGAGCCTGATACATTGTACTGAGAGATAATATAACAAGCAGCCGATCTCAGCGCTCACAGCCACTGGATTTAAAGGGCTAAAAAAAAAAGGCTCCTCTCTGTATAATGTTTAAAACATCCTCCTGCATTAATTAATACCCCTCTCTGTATAATGTATAGAACATCCTCCTGAATTAATTAATGTCCCTCTCTGTATAGAACATCCTACTGCATTGGCATGTGGAGGGTGCAGAACTTCGGATGTTGCGCTCTTCATTGCTGGACTCCTTCACTCAATGTAATATCACAAAAAGGACTGAAACTAAAATGTAGTGCATTTTATTTTAGTTTCTTTCGTTTTTGGTACTGAGCAGTTTCGTATCTCTTGAGTCATACGAAAACTAAATTATCCCAAAATTCGGACTAAATCGTTTTAGTACTAAAACGAATGCACATGTCTACTATAAACTGACATTTCCATTGATACCTCATATGTCCCTCAAACCCTTACGGCTGCATTGGTCTTAAGTATTGCAAATTGTAAAGTTTATATATATATATATATCACTTTAATTTTTTATTTTTTTTTACACACAGAGCCCTTGCCCCCTTGTGGCAGGCGCCTGTAGGCACATGCCTAATTTTAAATCCGGCCCTGAGTCTCATGCCCTATGTACATTCTCACACACACTATATACAATTACAGTATATACTCAGCTGAGTCGCTTTTTTTGGACATCTAACCAATAAACTCCATTCTATGGCCAATGCTACACAGAATGGAGCAAGTGATGTAAATACACGGGGGGGGCAGTTTACAATACAAAATATCACAAGATGGAAGCACACAGTGATAAATATATACAGGTCTAGCCAAAGAAAGGTGAAACTCAGGAGAATGACTGGAGAAGTGAAAATTCTAGGTCAGAATAGCCAAACCAGAAAAATTCTCCCATTTATCTCACTTTCCAAATAGGCTATTTGGTCTAGATTGTTCCCTTCTCCTGCCAGTTTCACCTTTCTCTGAATAACCCTGATAGTATCATATTTTTTTTAACTAAGCATACATGAGAAAACAGAGTACATGTAAGATATTGGCAACATTGGCTCTGCATGGAGAGAGCCTGTGGAGTAAAATCCTTTCTCAAAAAAAAAACATAAAATGAACATTTTATTTTTTGGTGGTAGCTAGGCTGTTAATCAGTTTGCCCCCCCCCCACCCCTTCACTGAAGCTGATACTGTGCCCTATGCATGTGTAGCACTCACTCCCGGAGGGGCCGCTGAATAAACCTCGGGATAGTCTCCCTGCACTAGGAAATAACTATACACCAGCACTGTTGTGGATTTTTATATATTATATTCTTTAGTGATCCCAATAAAGCAGCATATAATACGCATATACGGTATTTGAGTAACAAGAATTCATAACGCGGGAAAAACACGCGGTGGTAAAAAGAAACTGGTTAACCCCCTCCGTTCTGGAGTGTAAGTCCCGTGAATAATAGCTCAAAAATATATATGTGTGTTGTTTAGGGTACCCGGGTACTGTGTTAAACTGACCAGTGAATGAAACAAAAACAATCTTCGACTAGTCACCGTTGGCGTTGGGGCCCTGTGAATTTAAACAATATTGCAGCGTGCCTTTCTGTTTTGGAACTGTGGCCTGAAGGCCTCTCACCCATCCGATGAATGAAACTGTCCAGCACTCGATGCCTTGATCAAAAGATCTTCTCCGCTGTGCACTGGGACTCCGTGCCACTGAATCTGCTCCCTGCTTGCCAAATCTCCGCAACTGGAACAACGATTCACCACCTGCACTCCCAATCGATCAGCGCGGTCTCCTAACTCCTAACTAGCTTTTCCTTCAGACCTCTCAGCGCTGAGCAGGTAGGTCTCAACATGATTACTGTCCTGATCTCCAGCACCAGTAAGACAGGGATCGCAACTAGGGATGAGCTGTTCGGGTTCGGACGGTTCGGAGTTCGACCCGAACTTTGTCAGTTCGAAAGTTCGCGAATTTCGAACTTTTTGGGCGTGTTCGGTTTGAGTTCGAAAAAAAAAAAGAAATTTTGAAAAAAGTATAGAAAATGCTTAAAAAAATACTAAAAAATCTAGAAATAAAGAGACTCTTTACTGCAGAATATTATAAGCAACGGTTTATTAGATATTGAATTAAAAACTAATGTGTACGTGGAAAGATTATCAACTCTAAATGACCTATGTTCACAAACGGGCATAACACCAGGTGTTTTTCGTCTGGTAATCAATTTGATACATTGTACAATATAGTGAGGGGGTGGGGTGGTGTCTGTTTCTGATTGAGATTTGAGAATTAATTTCCCTCCTAAAACATCCTAATATGCTGCATTTAACCCTTTCGCTGCTGAGGCTTTTCACACCTCTGTGCTGAGGTAATTTTTACCGCGTTCGCTCATCATGTTTAACCGCATTTTGTAGCCATATTTTGATATATGACCCAGACATATTATATATCGTTCTTTCCGGCAGACTTGGCAGATTCATAATATGTCATTATTATATGTATACGTTATGTCATGTCTGTATATTATAACAAAAAATGCAATAAAATTAGAATTTTCAATAATTTATTTTGTGTGAAGTGTTTTTTTTCACATTTTAACATGCGAACGTTTGCAGTTATATCTTGTATGGGGTGCGCTTGTTAAAAAAATTAGAAATGGGGTCTTGTTACATTTTTTTGGGGGAAAATTTCGCTTTTTTTAACAAACGCACCGCATACAAAAATCGTTATTGCAGCATTATTGTTCACATTATAATTGAAATGGGAACAATATTGCTGCATTAACAAAACAAAAACAAACAAAAAAACTTGTTTATTTTTTTTTTTTTTTTTTTTTTAAAAATATATATATATTTTTTTTTTTATTTTTTATTTTTTTTAAAAAACATTTTTCATGCTCATGTTTAGTATCCTTGGAAAGGCCATGCTCTGGCCGATCCAACGATATCAAACATTAACCCCCTAGCTGCCACGGATCGGGAGATAGGGGGTTCCAATGAACCCCCTATCTCCACCATTGGTGGCAGCTAGGGGTTAACTCCAGGACTGGCGTCATCGTGCTATGCATGATGACGCCAGTCCTCAGGGGGAGTTCCTGGAGGCTTGGCCGACATCCAAGATCCGGCTCCCCAGGGGTTAATCACAGCCACAGTTTGGAAGGGCAGGCTGTGCCCTTCCAAACGGTGCCTGGATTAACCCTCTGCCTCCCGGCGATCGGGAGGGAGAGAGGTCCATGCGGGGGGCGCCTGAATTAGATGTCATCGCGCCGCCGCGATGACATCTAATTGCTCCGCCGGGGTCCCGGAGTGCTGGGCTGACATCCAAGATGTCAGCCCACACCAGGGGGCGCAGCAATCCGCCGGAATCCGGCAGATTGCTGCCTCCTGTGCATGGACACGCTCAGAGCGTCCATAGCACGGGAGAACCACTTGGCTGGACGCGCTGAACGAGTCCATAGCAGCCAAGTGGTTAACTGGTGTTTGAAAAAAATCTAAAGCAATGTTATTTTTCAACTCGGGATTAAACATTCACAGGGTTATTCAGAGAGCGGTGAAAAGCAGGAGATTCTCCTGCTCTTCACCGCTCTCTGAATAACCCTGACAGGGTTATTCAGAGAAAGGTGAAACTCAGGAGAATGACTGGAGAATGGAAAATTCTAGGTCAAAATAGCCAAACCAGAAAAATTCTCCCATTTATCTCACTTTCCAAATCGGCTATTTGGTCTAGATTGTTCTCTTCTCTTTCCAGTTCTCCTGGCTTTCACCTGTCTCTCAGGGTTGTTCAGAGAAAGGTGAAAACCAGGATAATGGCAGGAAAAGAGAACAATCTGGACCAAATAGCCGATTTGGAAAGTGAGATAAGGCTAGGGTCAGACTAACGCATTTTTCGCAGCGACTGCCAAAAAGTGCGTCCGAACGCATTGCCGTATTTTTTCACGGATTGCGCGAAAACGGTCATACGATGCACATTTTTGTGCGTGATTTTTTACGGATCCAAACCAGGAAACTTTGGGTGTCTGGACGTTATGTTGGCCGGACATGAGCAGGGTCTGACGTCTCCAAATCCCGCACACACGCCGCTAGTGTACGCAGCACACTCTGTACGTTCGTAGTAGCGGTTCTGCGTTCTCAAAAAAATGCGTTCATTTTCCACTTGCGTTGCGCAGCCGGACTTTCGTGCGACCGTACTTCGTATATTGGCCGTCATTGCCCGTCATTTGCTGCTAGTGCGGCCGTGATTAAGTGCGCCTAAACGCACGTTAAAAATTTGCTAGTCTGACCCTAGCCTAAATGGGAGAATTTTTCTGGTTTGGCTATTTTGACCTAGAATTTTCCATTCTCCAGTCATTCTCCTGCTCTTCACCGCTCTCTGAATAACCCTGACAGGGTTATTCAGAGAAAGGTGAAACTCAGGAGAATGACTGGAGAATGGAAAATTCTAGGTCACAATAGCCAAACCAGAAAAATTCTCCCATTTATCTCACTTTCCAAATCGGCTATTTGGTCTAGAATTTTCCATTCTCCAGTCATTCTGCTGCTTTTCACCGCCAAAAAATCTGTAAACTTTTTCTGCGTGTCCGAAAATGTCTCCTCTTTTCATACAGACTGCCGCCCCAAGCAGTTGTTTATGGATAGATTAAAGGAAAAGCATTTACCGTCATTTGAAATGTCATTTTTTGGTTTTTACATATTTCTATACATCCTAGAAATCCGCCACTTCACGGGCAGGTTATGGGGACCTCCTAGGCACGATATTTGAAGGAATTTTTGGTTTTTATTTTTAACCCTTATTTCATGGAAAACTCACTGTCCCATTAAAAACGTTTTTTTTTTTAACTTTTTGTCCTTGTTTCCTGTCCCCCAGGGCACTACCCGGACCCCCATACACCTTTTATGGCAAATATGTAGCATATATGCCCTCTTGGAGGGCACTCTAAAAAAAACGAATTTTCAGCCCCCTTGACTTGCATGGGGGTTCGGGTTCGGACCCGAACAAATGGGAAGTTCGGGTTTGGGCCCAAACCGAACTCGGAGGGTGTTCGGCTCATCCCTAATCACAACCAGGCCAGAGTACAGACGCTGACAGCTCCCACGTGCGTCATCCACCTTTCACTGCTCCGCTCACTCTGCCCATGCCTTGCTCGAGGCTGCTGATCTCTTTTCTCTTCCTGTACCACCTCCTTCCTGTCCTCACGCAAAGAATGATGGTAGATGTAGTTCGGTTTTTTCCAGCATGATCCACAATGTCTCTGTCTCCCTCTGGTGGCAGCACTAGTTCAATGCACCAGAATACAGTGTTTTTAAACCAGCGCTACACATGTATTTGTATCAGAAACTGGGGGTGACTGGTCTCCAGTTTGAGGGCCAGACTCCAACATGTTATAAAGTCCTTCCTTTCTCCCCAGGACAGCAAATATGCAGCAGCTTTCCTTTACCTAAACTGTCATGACCAGCACCGTTCGTTATCATGAATGCCAAAACAGGGGTACTGGAGTGTTGGTTTGAGTCCAGTATGCAGATGAATACACACTTGAGGGAAAAGGTGGCGGTAGGAGCAGGACAGCCAGCAAGCTTTGATGATAAACATGGATTGCAGAGAGCTGACCTGGCCAGAAGATGGGAATGGTTACCAGGAGGCTTAGAGGGTCTGGAGTACAATCAGTCATTGTCAGTGGACACAACAAGGCACTTGAGTTAAACAAGGAGCTGTGAAAGAACCAGGATACTTACACAATGGGGTGTACCGTGCTATGAATTTGAGACACTGAGGGATCCAAGGGAAATAGGAGCAGGGGTGCAGCAACACAGATGAAGGGGATTCTAGGTGAAGTACAAACGGGTTTATCCAGTAGCGTGGTCAAGTGGGTATGCAGGGTCTATTCACAGGGGAGGATCAGGAGCGGATCAGGTATTGAACTAAACTCTATGAGCAACTGAGTGACAATGCTCTGAGACATTGAGGGATGGGGGAGTGGTCCTTTATTCAAGAAAGGTAGGTGTGGTATGTGTGTTTCTGTGCTTTAACTTATTTCGGGTCTGCATTAGGGATGAGCTGTTCGATTCGGAGTTTGCATCGAACATAGCCTGTTCGCATGTTCGCAAACTACGAATATTTCCGCTTGTTCGTCGCGTGTTCGCCCACAATGCGCCACAACAGACCACAATGCACTTTTCCACTGGCCTGAAGCTTGTAATTGGCTACAGCCTTGAACCTGACCACAGGTCAGGTGCAACACAGGTTCAACACTATGCCAATCACGGCTCAGAGTCCTGATTGGGCAAATTTTGCCCAGTCATGGGCTCACAGAGCTAAGTCCCGTAGCACACTATATAAGGTTTCCACACAGCGCTTCTGCACGCGTTTGAGAGGAGATTTCATAGGAGATTGTTGTTGTGTTAGTGTGTTCTTACAGCCAGTCTGCCACCAGCTACTGGGGGGGTTTGGGGGGGTCTCATTTCTACCAAATATCTGGGAATTGTTGTAATCTTTGTGCTCAGTCCCAGCAACTATTTTGGGGGCTCAGTAATTTCTACAAAATATTTGGGAATTGAGGTGATCTGTGTCTTGTGACTCACTGCCAGTGCCACGCAGTATTTTGGGGATCACTAATTTCTACAAAATATCTGGAAATTGAGGTGATCTGTGTCTTGTGACTCACTGCCACTTACCTTGGTCTTTTCTGTTTTTTTATTTATTTTTGTTTTTCTCCACCATTTGCTTTGCTAATTAGCATGTGAATCTCCTGCCCTATTGACACAGCCCATCCAGCTTCAGGTGTTTACATTTTAACTGCCTGAATGCAATCAGTCTGCCCTATATAACAGCTAAGACTGGCTCCAGTGACCTCCCCAAGTGGCATCCTAAGTGGACATTCAGAGTTGATTTCCTGGAGTTGCGGGACTTGAGGAAGGAACTGCAAGGCCCACTTTTTACTCTGGGTAAACACACGTCTATATCATGCTTTCTCTCACGCTTCTACTCTTTACTTCTACCTTTCTCCTTAAATGGAACTCCTGCCCCTCTACCACCGACCCCTACACTATCTGCATCTCTCCCTCCCTCCTCTCGTCCCACATGATGGCCTCGCATGAGCTCCTTTGTTTCCTCAGAACATGGTCTCCCTCTATCTCTCGTGCTGCCAATCACTCCCACTCCCACAAATCCCATTCCCACCTTCTCTTTCTCACCCTCCTGCTCTTACTCTATTCAGGTGACATATCCCCTAACCCTGGCCCCACAACACATCCAATACTTCACTCTCATCCTATCTCCATCGCACATAAATCACCTCCCTGCAAGCCCAGCAACCTCATTCCCATAATCCCTCAGCGCCTGTCCTCTTTCTCCTGTGCCCTCTGGAACGCTCGCTCTGTGTGCAACAAACTCACAGCCGTCCATGACCTCTTCCTTTCAAACTCCTTCAACCTCCTAGCTTTAACTGAAACCTGGCTAACTCCCTCTGACACGGCCTCCGTTGCTGCTCTCTCACATGGCGGTCTACACTTGAGCCATACCCCCAGACCGGGTGAGAGAAATGGTGGCGGGGTCGAAATCCTGCTCTCTCCCACCTGCACCTACCAGCATCTCCCTCCAGCCCCATCCCTCTCCTTCTCCTCCTTCGAGACACACTGCATCCGCCTGTTCTCTCCTCTGGCTCTCAGGGTGGCAGTCATCTACCGCCCACCGGGACCAACCTCCCAGTTCTTTGACCACTTTCCTACCTGGCTTTCTCACTTCCTGTCTTCTAATCTTCCATGCCTAATTCTCGGGGACTTCAACATTCCCATTGACGATCCTTCCGCCCCTGCTGCCTCCAAACTTCTTTCACTCACGTCCTCCCTTGGACTCACACAATCCTCCCTCCTCCCTACCCACCGCGATGGTCACGCTATTGACCTTGTCTTTTCCAATCTCTGCTCCATTTCTGAGTTCAACTGTCGCCCTTTCTCCATCTCTGACCACAGCCTTCTCTCTTTCAACCTATCTGGACTTCCTAAACACCCTGCTCCCCCACCCTGCACACACACTCGCAGAAATCTACATGCTGTGGACCCCCATCAATTCTCCAACCTACTTTACCACCTCCCTCATACCTCATCCTTCACCTGCCCTGATGCTTCCACTAATCACTACAACACTACGCTTATCTCTGCTCTAGACACTCTTGCTCCTCTTCGACTCTGTAAGGCCCCACGCCACCAGCTTCAGCCCTGGCACACCCTCCAGACTCGCTACCTGCAAAGATGCTCCCGCACTGCAGAGCGTGCCTGGAGGAAATCCCGCTCTGAAGCTGATTTTGTTCACTTCAAGTTTATTCTCCGGTCATACACCTCTGCCCTCCACTTGGCCAAACAATCCTTCTTCTCATCTCTTATATCTACGCTGTCCTCCAACCCTAAACGGCTCTGGTCCAACTTCAACACCCTCCTCTACCCACCTGCACCTCCCCCCACAGCTGCCTTCAGCGCTCAAGACCTGGCAGACTACTTCCTCAGTAAAACTTTAATTATCAGAAGCAACATCCCAACACAAGATAGTTATCTGCCACCTCCACTCCCACAGGTCACCTCTGCCACCCTCTGCCGCTTCCTCCCAGCCACTGAGGAGGAAGTCAATTCCTTATTGTCCTCCTCACATCTCACCACGTGCCCGCTCGACCCCATTCCCTCACATCTAATTCCTCCCCTCTCCTCCTCCCTCACCCCTGCTCTCACACACATCTTCAACCTATCTCTCTCCACTGGCTCCTTTCCATCCTCCTTCAAACACGCACTAGTTACCCCTTTACTAAAGAAACCATCCCTCGATCCCAACTCTCCATCCAACTACCGCCCTGTATCCCTGCTTCCCTTCACATCAAAGCTCTTAGAAAAACTAGTCTTCAACCGCCTCTCCCTCTTCCTGTCCTCCAATTCCCTACTTGACCCCCTGCAATCTGGCTTCCGTCCCCTACACTCAACTGAAACTGCCCTCACCAAAGTCACCAACGACCTCCTAACTGCTAAAAAACACGGCCACTATTCTATTCTCATCCTGCTTGACCTCTCGGCTGCTTTTGACACTGTTGACCACCCCCTCCTTCTACAGACCCTCAACTCTCTGGCTCTCGGTGACACTGCACTTGCTTGGGTTGACTCCTATTTATCCAACAGGTCCTTCTGTGTGTCCTTTGCTGGTAACTCCTCCTCCTCATTGCCTCTATCTGTTGGTGTACCTCAAGGCTCTGTCCTTGGTCCTCTGCTCTTTTCCATCTACACCTCCTCCCTGGGCAAAATCATCAACAGCTTTGGCTTTAATTACCACCTCTACGCTGATGACACTCAGATCTACCTCTCTACCCCTGATCTCTCTCCCCCTGTCCTTTCAAAAGTCAGTGACTGTTTATCTGGCATCTCCTCCTGGATGGCCTCCCACCACCTAAAGATCAACATGTCAAAGACTGAGCTCCTACTTATTCCTCCCTTCAATGCCTCCCCACCTCCTGACTTCTCTATCACGGTGGAGGGTATCACCATCTCCCCATCAAACCAAGTTCGCTGTCTTGGAGTTACACTTGACTCTGCTCTTTCCTTCATCCCCCACATCAAGTCTCTTTCCTCCTCCTGCCGATACCAACTGCGTAATATTTCCAGAATTTGGCCATTTCTTACCGCTGCCACCACAAAACAACTCATACACGCCCTGGTAATCTCCCGACTCGACTATTGCAATAATCTCTTATCTGGCCTCCCTCTCTCCCGCCTCTCCCCCCCTATAATCCATCCTGAATGCCTCCGCCAGGCTAATTCACCTCACCCGCCGCTCTGTCTCTGCCGCTCCCCTCTGCGAGTCCCTTCACTGGCTGCAGAATTAAGTTCAAAATCCTTATCCTTACCTACAAAACGCTCACTAACTCAGCTCCCCACTACCTGTCCTCACTAATCACCAAATACACCCCAGCCCGCTCCCTAAGGTCAAACAGTGACCTGCGACTAGCTTCTCCCCGCATCACCTCTTCCCACGATAGACTGCAGGATTTCTCACGCGCAGCCCCCACTCTCTGGAACGCTCTCCCTCGTACTGTCAGACTTTCCCCTAACTTCTCTTCCTTCAAACGCTCCCTTAAAACATTCCTATTTAGGGAAGCCTACCACCCAACTCACTGACGCAACCATCAATCACTCTCACCTTACAGTCCTCTCCTCCTGTTTCCAACCCCAACCCTCCCAGATTGTGAGTTCCTACGGGAATAGGGTCCTCATCTCCTCCTGTACTGTTTGTCAAATGTTGTTCAATGTATTGTAACCCTGTCTATACTGTGCTTATTGTACAGCGCTGCGGAATATGCTGGCGCTTTATAAATAAAGAATAATAATAATAATAACTGCCAGTGCCACGCAGTATTTTTGGGGTCACTAATTTCTACAAAATATTTGGAAATTGTTATAATCCGTGTGTTCTCACTGGCTGCCACCCATCGGGGGTCTCACTGATTTATAGGAGGTTTCTGAGACTTGTAATCCGTGTCTTCTCACTGCCACCCATCAGGGGGTCTCACTGATTTATAGGAGGTTTCTGAGACTTGTAATCTGTGTCTTCTCACTGCCAGCTATCAGGGGGTCCCACATACTTCTAGCAGATTTATGCGAATTGTAATTTGTGTCTTCTCACTGCCACCCATCAGGGGGTCTCACTGATTTATAGGAGGTTTCTGGGAATTGTAATCTGTGTCTTGTCACTGGCTGCCAGCTATCAGGGTGTCTCACTGAGTTATACCAGAGTTCTGTAAATCTTTAATCTTTATACCAGAGTTGAATCAGAGTTCTGTATATATTTAATCAATATGTCACTCACCATGTCTGAAAGAACAAAAAGGACAGGCAGATGCTCCCAGACACAGATAAGAGGGCAAGCAGCCCCTGTGTCGGGAGGCTGTGCCTCTGGTCATCGTGGACGTGGTGCATCCTCTGCAGGGGCACGCTTGTCCTTTCTAACTGGTGCTGGCCGTCTTCTTAAGCAGCAGCAACATACAGAGGATTTGGTGGATTAGCTAACCAGGCCATCCTCATCCTGCGAGTCCTCTGCCAGCCAGGCTTGTAGTGCTTTACAGTCCACCTCAGCTGCCAAAGCATCTAATGCAGCCTCCATATCCACAGCTACTCCTGCCGTAGCCTCACTATCACACACGGAGTCAGCTGAATTGTTTGACTACAATGACAGTGACATGCTGCTTGAGGATGCGCAGCAACTACAGTGCTCTGATTCAATCTCTGAGGTTGAGGAAGGGAGTATAATCAACCTAGAGGAAGGGGGTACCAGTGATGACACACAAATAACTGGCACTCATGTTGCCCCAGCAGCTGCAGCATACTGCCAAGTTGGCTCCAGTGACGAGGAGATAGGGGGTGATGATGACAATGGGTCACTGACTCCACCTGGGTGCCTGATCGAACAGAGGAGTCAAGTGAGGAGGAGGAGGCACAAAAAACTCGAGGCACAACATCCTCTATGACCAACCGTAACACTAGCCAGTCCAAGGCATCAGATGTCAGAGCTGCTCAGGTGCAGAGCGCTGTTGTCTCAAAGCACACATGCAGGAACTCTGCTGTCTGGGAGTTCTTTAAGAAATGTGCAGCAGACCCCACCGTTGCTATTTGTAATCTATGTCAGATGAGGCTCAAGCATGGGAAAGACACCGGACGCTTGGGTACCACGTGCTTGAGGCGACATATGACCACCTGCCACACATCCTGTTGGTGCAACACCTTGCATAGGTCCTCCTCACCTGTCTCTACCTCTACCAGTCGTCCTCCTCCTCCTCCTCCTCATCTGTCTCTACCCCCACTGTTTGTCCTGCCATGTCATTGCCTGCTACAACCTCCATTGACAGGGATGATGCTACAGTAATGGATGTACCAGGTCCTTCCTCACAATGTGACAGCATTCCATCAGCTGAAGATTTACGCAGTCAGATTACGTTACCCCAGCTGCTGCATTGTAAGAAAAAATATAGTCCCAACCATCCCCAAGCACAGCGTCTAAATGCCAGCTTAGCAAAATTACTCGCATTGCAGCTGCTGCCTTTCCAGCTGGTGGACTCGGCTCCCTTCCGTGAATTTGCTGAATGAGGAAGCGGTGACATACCACGAAACGCGTTTCGTGTACTCTGCTGTTATGATTGATTTTATTTGATTCATTTAGGAATAAAACGTTTATCACATCTGTGAACGTTTTCTCCATTTTCCTTTGCTGCTGAGGTTGCATTTCCAGAGCATCAGCCTGCTCAAACCTTGCTACAAACTTTGCTGGCAACAGGCACTGGGATCCCTTATGCTATAGGTTTTTGCAAAGCCCTGCATCTCCACCAACAAAGAAGGGAAATCTGGCATTCCCTACACAAGCTGCCAGCGGCCTGCATATCGAGTGTCTGATTGAGGACACTGAATCATGTGAGTGAAACTCTTTCATTTTCATCATACACATGCATGTTAAGCTTTACTACTCTATGCTTTGTATGATTTTTTCTTTTGGAGGCACTCTTGCTACTCAGACCAACGCTGAAGGCCTATCGAATTGTTTCCATCCAACAAAGGAATAACCAGAAGGAAGCGCTGACTTTGCTCATAACCCCCCTCCCCCACATGAGACTTTGAGTGGTTTGGGATATACCACTACTTGTGAGCATAACCAGCTGCTGTATTCTGCTCACCTTATTGAATTACACAATCCGCATCACAGCTTTGCACTTATGCACTTTTTATGATACAAATGGACTGATTTTAACTTCTATTTTTGTGCACAATCTCATGTGTTTTGTGACTTTTGCACAGTGAATTTTAACCGTGTTTATCATTATCCATAGAATCAACTACTCTAGTTGTGCTATCACTTGCTAAACACTGCACAGATGCACTTTTAAACGAACCGGTTTATGCTGCACATATTTTGCTAAGTTTGCACACCAGTTTGCAAGTTTTGCACATTTGCACATATAAGATTGCAAGTGGATACACTTGATGTTATGTATTGCAGCTAGCTAACACTGCTGCTATAACTAATTTTACAGGGATTGTTTATGACATTTTGTTGTTTTAGCATTTCTATACATTGCACTTTATGCAACTTTGTTTGCTGCTTGATACTACTGTGTTTTATCACTACTGCCAGAAATGGCAATTCCTCTCTCCTAAAGAGCCACCAGGTGGTGCCATTAGTACAAACTTTCCCTTTCTTTACAAGTTTGCTCATCAGCTTGCAAGTTTGCACGTTTGGACATATAAGATTGCAAGTGGATACACTTGATGCTATTTATTGCTGCTACCTAACACTGCTGCTATAACTAATTTTAAAGGGATTATTTACGACATTTGTTGTTTTACAATTGTTATATATTGCACTTTATGCAACTTTGTTTGCTGCTTGATAATACTGTGTTTTATCACTGCTGCCAGAAATAGCATTTCCTCTCTCATAAAGAGCCACCAGGTGACGCCATAAGTACAGACTTTCCCTTTCTATAATATTAATGATGACATCATTGATATCACTATTGTCATCATGCCATCACCTATGACATCATAGCCATGGGCCATAGGCCCCCTGGTCTGGCAGGTTAAGGCCTATTTAGTGTCAGGTTTTGTCTTATAATACATGTAGATGTTGTGAGTTGAAGCCAGGATTTGTAATTGGCATTTAAGCCTGCGACATATAATGATTTGCACTTCAATATTCTCACTAATATTGTACAGTTCTCCTGACATAAGCACTGACCAGCACGTCAATGCATTAATTTGGTCTCCTCTGCTGCGTTGAATTTCACTATTGGTCTTCCCCATTGTGTACTAAATGGCTTTAGGCCATTCTGTACCTCTGTTTGTTTGGTAATTTATTACAGGTTCAATCCTTTCCATGGGGGAAGTACTACCCTTTTTTGGATTACAGGTGATCACCCACACTTTTTTCCATCATTGGTGTTGTTTTGTTTTTGTGATTGTTACTAAACTTCTCTGTAATCTAAAAATGAAATATCAGTATGGACCTGATCAAATCCCAGCAATGCTGCTGAAAAATATAAATTGCAAAACCTGTCACAACCTTAATCACTGACGAATGGATACATTCCCAAACTCTGGAAAACTGCAAGAGTGGTACCTATCCATAAAAGTGGCGACAATACTTTGGTATCCATCTACCGTCCGATATCATTGCTCCCTATTTTGTCAAAAATTTCGGAAAAATGTGTCTACACACAATTATGTGAATATTATCAATACTCCAACTACTTAACCCCAGATCAATCTGGCTTTAGTCAAAATGACTCAACTGCCCTTTTAAAAAGTTTGCAGTGATATCCAAGCTGGCATGGAATGAGGAAACCTAACTGGAGCCATCTTCCTTGATTTTGCCAAGGCCTTTGACACAGTAGACCACAGCATCCTATTGCAAAAACTTAAGAACTCAGGTATTGGTGATTGCACGCTAACCTTGTTTTATCGTATTTATGCGATCAATCGCAATATGTGTCCATTTCTGACAGCGCTTCGCTCCCCCTTCCAGTCACTTGCGGTGTATCCCAAGGCTCAATACTCGGCCCCCTGATATTCATAAATGATATGCCCAATGTCTGCAAAGCCTCAACTGTACACTAGAGATGGGCCGAACACCCCCCGTGTTCGGTTCGCATTCGAACCTGAACATTTGAAAAAGTTCGAATTCAAACGCGAACACGATACAAACACAATGCAAGTCAATGGGGCTCGTTCAAAAGTTAAGGTGCCCTCCAAGAGGGCATATATGCAAGATATTGGCCATAAAAGGTGTATGGGGTGGGGGTCCGGGTAGTGCCCTGGGGGACAGGAAACAATGAAAAAAACCTAAAAAAAAAAACATTTTTAACCACTTCACTTGTGAGTGCTGATCCATTTCACCGCTGTGCGCTGAGCTCATTTTTACCGCTTTTGCTCATGTTTAAACGCGATTTGAAGCCATGGTAAATGTTTGAGCAACAACGAGTGGGAAAAATTAGGATCTTAACGCAAACGTTAACGCTCACTTGCGTGAGCATTAACGTTTGCTGCGGTGTTCACCGCATATTTGTAACGATTCCCCAGGACAGACCTGGTAGGATCCCTGGTAACAGACCTCTAGCCCTCCGATCCTTAGGATGGTCGGGACCACTAAACCTAACTTCTAGCAGCCACACAGGCCAGGGAGACAGCACCAGCAATATACACCACCGAGATCGATATAAGTTTGTACTGCGCTATAGTGTATGGCAGGTTGGAAGCGCACCAGCAGTAACAAGCAGCGGAATATACCAGACGGGCACAGAGCGAGAGTAGTTGTTATAACAAAACCGGGTCAGCAAAGTTTAGGCACTTGTACTGCGCACTATATGTGGCAGGATCTGTAGCACACACCAACAGTAACAAGCAGCAGATATACTGGACAGGGGCACAGAGCGAGAGTAGTCGTTATAACAAAACCGAGTCAACAACGTTTAGTCACTAGTACTGCGCTACAGTATATGGTGAGAATCGGCGCACACCAGTAGCAACAGGAGGCAAACAGAACAGGCAGGGAGTACACAGAGAGAATAGTCAGATGGCAGGCAAAGTCGGCAACAAATCGGGTCCTCAGAACAAGCAGGGTCAGTAACAAGTATACAAACTGATTCGGTAAGTAGGGATGAGCCGAACACCCCCGAGTTCGGTTCGCATTCGAACTCGAACTTTCCAAATGTTCGAACTCGAACTCAATACAAGTCAATGGGGCTGAAAGTTCGATTTTTAGAGTGCCCTCCAAGAGAGCATATATGCTAGATATTTGCCATAAAAGGTGTATGGGGGTCCGGGTAGTGCCCTGGGGAACAGGAAACAAGGACAAAAAGTTTTTTAAAAAAAGACGTTTTGGGGGGGCGTGGCTGACCGCCGTTTAAGATGGCGGCTTGACTGAGGAGCTCTGTGCATAGACCTCACAGAACGCGACAAAAAACGTCTTTGCAAGCACCTAACTGATCCAGAAACGACTCGATCGGCGGTGGGAGATGTCTCAGGGCAAATCTAAACAATCTGCGGCTAAATCCGAGTTCTTTTCACCGCGTCCTGTCACAAAAAAAATCGGCGGCGGGAATCCAAGATGGCGCCAGCCGCTCGAGCCCGGAAACACCTGCGATAACGCAGACGGAGGGTCCAGCTACAGGCACTGAAATGAAGGCTCTCACCACTACTCTGGAAGGAATGCTTTCCTCTATGTCCGCAGATTTAAAATCGCAATTTAAAGAAATGGCCAAAGAGATTAGAGCTGACATCCAGGGCCTAGCAGACCGCACCTCTCACTTAGAGGATAAAATGGGGGAATATGCTGACGCACAGAACGATATGGCTGACAAACTACAGGAACTGGAGGATACACTGGAAGGATGTCTGACCAAAATAGCTGATCTTGAGAATCGTTCCCGCAGGCATAACGTGAAAATTTGGGGCGTCCCAGAAAGTGTTAAAACCCAGCAACTAGCTTCTTATGTTACCGATTTTTTCTTACACTTGGTGCCTGAGCTGACCCCAGATGGACCGCATACACCGTCTGCCGCGGCCGCCCGCGATGCCGATAGACACTGCGCGTGATGTAATCTTACGCCTTCATTACTTCAGGCCCAGGGAACTTATCTTCCAGGCCCTACGAAATCCACAAGCAAGGTCTCCTGATTATACCCACTTGCAAGTATTTCCTGACCTGGCGAAACGCACGCTTGATTTTCGACGCTCGCTCCAGAGGGTAACCACCGCACTTCGCCAGCATGATATCCCCTATCGTTGGGGTTTCCCGCAAAACCTATTGATCTCACATGATGGCTCTCAACGCGTGGTGACATCACTGGAGCAGGGCCTCCAGTTCCTGTCGGAGAGAGACATCACCCCATCACCACCGAATCAACCGACCTCAACGCTCCCTCGGAGGATACAGAAGGAATGGAAAAAGGTCCACAAGGGAAAACCAGGCTGAATGCCCCCTGCTCTTACCTGTTTTGATCCACCTTCGAAAATTCATCGAGACACCCTCCGCCGAATTCGCCACCTTGTCGAGACGTCCTTGACGATATACCGCGATGCCAAGGTCTGGCGGCTCCGTCCAGTTGAGAGTTTGACTTTCCCACGTTCCCTCACCCTCTCCCTCTCTTGTTGAGAGATGTGGCATTGCAACAGGATTGCTGCCACGCAGGAGATTCTTGGAATATTTTTTGTATATAGTTTTTTCTATGACTTTTTTTTTTTTTCCTCTTCTTCTTTTCTTCCCCCCCCATTTTCTTTTTCCAGGGACTATTGGACTCGCCCCCATATGCCTCATACCCTTCAGTGTTGCATCACCAACCTGCATACCGCAGAGCAATGCTCAATCCAGTGTTCACAACTCCCTCTTTTTTCCTCATACCAACAGTTTCCATCAGACGGACACTTGGGTAACTATTCGAAGAAATTATTTTTTTGTTCCCCCTTCGCTAAGCATCCCGTGCTCCTATCCTCATGGTAAACATAATGTCATATAATGTTCAAGGTTTAAACATCCCATGTAAGAGGCGAACACTTTATAAAGAACTCGATCCCTTAAGGGCGAATGTCATATGCCTGCAGGAAACCCATTTTAAAAGGCAATCACTCCTCTGCTTTGGCCGAATTACTCCACCCAATTTCACTCCACGAGCCCTACAAAATCTAACGGAGTCTCTACTCTTATTACAAATGATGTTGTGTTTGATTTACACCGGAAATTGTCTGACCCGGCTGGCAGATACCTTATTTTAGTGTGCTCAATGAATCATAGAGTTTATACTATTGTCAATGTGTACGCCCCAACGACGACCAAGTGACGTTTGTTACAACTATGCTAGAAACAATATCTCTCGTCCTTACGGGTACCCTTGTAATGTGTGGGGATTTGAATTTCAGCTTAGATCTGCTTAAAGATACCTCGAGTTTTGGCTCTCGACCTCTGACTGGTAAACGTAAACGGCAAGTTGACAGATTCCAAGACTTACTGACTGATTATCACCTCCATGACGTCTGGCGCTTATTCCACCCTAACGTGGTAGACTATCCATTTTATTCTAAAGTACACAAAACCCACACTAGAATTGACTATATGATGGTACAGAGTCACTCACTCCCATGGGTGGAGAACTGCTCCATTTGCACTATTTCCTGCTCCGACCACGCCCCCATAACCCTAATCTTAAAAGATGACTACAAACCATATGGTCTCTCACCATGGCGCCTTAACGAAACAGTCCTATCCAACGTGACGGCTACTACTGACTTGGAAACCCAATTGCAAACATACTTTGAATTGAACGCTAACGACGATTTGACCGCAGCAACTGTCTGGCAAGCCCATAAGGCGGTTTTGAGAGGACACTGCATAAAATGGGCATCTCATTTTAAGAAATCTAAGGTGGCCGCTTCTTCTACAAAGACTAGATTTTTTGTACCGGTCACACAAACTATCCCCCTCAGACATCACTGCTCGTCAATTAAGTGAGACACACGACGAACTACACACACTTGACAAACAAACTCATTTTTCCCATCTGCAACGTCTTAAGGCTAGACTTTACGCCTATGGCAATAAACCTGGCAGATTACTGGCGCGCCGTCTGCGAGCACTCCAACCGAGACACCGTATAGACAAACTTACACTGCTACCCACTCCGTAATACATAAACCTACTGACATTGCCGAAGAATTTGCAGCCTATTATTCCTCTCTTTACAACCTAAACAACGAAGAGACAGTCATACAACCCACGATCAAAGATATAGATGATTACCTGTCGCGCATTAATCTCCCCACCCTGACTAGAGCACAAACAGACTTACTATCACAACCATTTTCTCTGGACGAGGTCGCGAAAGTCATCTCCTCACTCCCCAATGGCAAAGCTCCTGGCCCTGATGGCTTCCCGTCCTGCTATTACAAAGCTTTCTCGTCTATTCTGAAGCCCCACCTAATTAGAGTAATTGAAGGAGCCTCCTCGGCGTGCTCGTTTCCCAGGGAAATGTTACAAGCCACGATCATTACTCTACCCAAGCCGGGTAAACCCCCGACCTCATGTCCTATCTCACTATTGAACACAGATAATAAGATTTATGCCAAACTGCTGGCTACATGCCTAAATGACATTCTTCCTACTCTCATAGACAGGGACCAAGTGGGATTTATCAAGGGGAGACAAGGGACTGAAAACTCGAAGAAACTGCTAGCCCTATTAGAATTCCGTACTACACACGATATCCCATGCCTTTGGCTATCCCTTGACGTGGAAAAAGCGTTTGATAGGGTTCATTGGGGATTTATGAAACGTGTTCTTGACAAGTTTGGCTTTTAGGGGAACACCTACAGTCTATCCTGGCACTATATGCACAACCCTCAGCTAAAGTACTGAACAGTGGCTTCATCTCGGGGGCATTCGATATCACGAATGGCACACGCCAAGGTTGCCCCTTATCGCCTTTATTATATGCCTTAATGCTGGAACCCCTAGCTCAAGCCATAAGACAGGACGATCGTATAAGTGGGGTGCAGGTTGGCCCCAGGATGTTTAAACTAAACCTGTTCGCTGACGATATACTCCTGACACTTACCAACCCTGTCTCGTCTTTACCCCCATTGCACACAGCCTTGAACGAATACAGCTTAGTCTCCTACCATTCCATCAATATGCCTAAAACTCAAGCCATGGCTTTAGGCGTCACCCCAGAAGACCTACAATCTATAAAGGCTCGGTACTCCTTTGTTTGGAAGGAACAGGGTATCAAATACTTAGGGGTCACGATTCCTCCTCGGTTCGAAAGTGTCATGTCATTAAACCACGCTAAGATTTTCACTGAAGTGAAGTTGCTCTTACAGAAATGGAGGAGAGTGAGACTGTCCTGGCTGGGAAGGGCGGCAGCTGTTAAAATGACGATATTACCTAAACTACTATATGTTTTTCGAATGCTACCCATCTCCATACCCCACTCCCTTCTTAAATTGGTGCAACGGGATATCACCTCGTTTATGTGGAATGGAAAACGCCCACGCATCCCACTTAAAGTCCTCACCTCCACTCCGGACAACGGGGGCCTTAAAGTTCCCCAGATACCCACTTATTATAAAGCCGCAGTCATAGCCTCCCTAAGTGAATCTTTTTATGTTAACGGTCCCCATGGGACATACATACAGTCGGTTTCGATACAAACCACCTCGTTTGCATGTTTACTCTTCACACCAACTAAATCCAGGCCCCCTCCCATCGGCCCTTCAGATGACTAAATGGTATTTTACTATGTGGGATTGTCATGTTCGCACTCTGACCTCTTTATATCCCCTGCCATTAGCCACACTGCTGTCTGCCTTGACCTACGTGCTCCCATTCTTTAACCCTAAACCCTGGATACTGAACGGAGTTACACATGTGTTTCACTTCTTCCAGGCTTCTTCTCTCCTCTCTTTCTCCCAACTGCAGGTTAAATATGGGATAATTGTTCTCTTATATGGGAAAGCTGGGAATAACGAAATTACCCCTGGAAAAACCTCCCATACTCTCACCTCTTGAATCTTTTGCTACCTACCCCTCGCACTCCACCAAATTACTTTCCCTTTGCTATAGATCACTGTTAACTAGACATTTGCATTCGTTTTAGTACTAAAACGATTTAGTCAGAATTTTGGGATAATTTAGTTTTACTATGACTCCAGAGATACGAAACTGCTCAGTACAAAAAACGAAAGAAACTAAAATAAAATGCACTACATTTTAATTTCAGTCCTTTTTGTGATATTACATTGTTGAGTGATGGAGACCAGCAATGAAGAGCACAACATTGCAAAGCTACAGAAAAGGTTTGTATGTGTAATTCTTCCCGACCCCTACCCGAAACTCAGACAGTGATAGAGCTCCAGAATACTCACTCGCAGCACAGACAGCCAGCACAGGAGAGGAATCCTTTACATAACCCTTGCATGTCTATGAGGCAGACAAGATGATAAAAGCAGCTGGAGAAGAAAAACATTCAAATAAATCACACTGAAAGCTAATGACAGAGGAGGGCTGGATAGTAAAAACCCCTTTATAACAAGCAGCGCTGGGAGAAAAGAGGGACTTTATAAAGCGTGTGTTATCTCCCCTCCCGCTCTGCATAATAGGGGCTTAGGTCTGATACATTTTATATTATCCAGGAGCACTATCCCCCTTTCCTCCTCTATAATACACGTTTTATATAAAGTCCCTCTCCTCTCCCAGTGCTGCTTGTTATAAAGTTTTTTTTTACGTCTGATACATTTAGTATCCAGCTCTCACAGTTACTCTGTCATTATGAGCCTTCAGTGTGATTTATTTGAATGTTTTCCCTGGATTTAAAGTGCTTTATTTTATTATAAAAATAAATTTGCACCAGTCATCTCTTCTCTGAGCTTTCAGACTGATTTACGTTAATATTTTCCCTCTCCCCTGCTTTATATATTCCTGTGTCTCCCCCACAGAGATGCAAAGTTTAAGTAAAAGTTCTCACTCCTGTGCTGGATAAGCATTGCATTCCAAAGTTCTGCACCCTCCACATGCCAATGCAGTAGGATGTTCTATACAGAGAGGGGCATTAATTAATGCAGGAGGATGTTCTATACATTATACAGAGAGGGGTATTAATGCAGGAGGATGTTATATACATTATACAGAGAAAGGTATAAATTGAGGAGGATGTTTTATACAGAGAGGGACATTAATTAATTCAGGAGGATGTTCTATACATTATACAGAGAGGGGTATTAATTAATACAGGTGGATGTTGTATACATTATACAGAGAAGGGTATTAATGCAGGAGGATGTTATCTACATTATACAGAGAGGGGTATTAATTAATGCAGAAGGATGTTCTATACATTATACAGAGAGGAGCCTTTTTTTGTAGCCCTTTAAATCCAGTGGCTGTGAGCGCTGAGATCGGCAGCTTGTTATATTATCTCTCAGTACAATGTATCAGGCTCAGCTGTTACAGTAACTGACTGTAACAGCGCTCAGAGTTCCAGTAAAACAAGGAAATAATATTGTTCTAACCTCATATATCTAAAAATATTATTTACTAGTTTTACGAAACTCTGAGCGCTGTGATGTGCAGCAGTTACTGTAAACAGCTTTGCCTGACACATTGTGCTGAGAGTGAGAGATACTGTAACAAGCAGCAATCTCAACCCTCTGAGGAGCCACTACAATAGTAATTGTATCCACTGGTTTTCGGATGAATGAAATTAGTTTTCATACTAAAGAACTGAAAACGAATTTCTTTAGCAACTAAATAAATTGCATTTAGGACTAATCCAGTAGTTCAAAACAAAATTTTGTGCTGTGCACATGTCTACTGTTAACCACCACCGACTCTCCTCGATGGTCGTTTCAAAACATAGAAACATAGAAAAATGTCGGCAGATAAGAACCTTTCGGCCCATCTAGTCTGCCCAATTACATGGATACTTTACCTGGATTTATCTTTTGTTTAGGATAGCCTTATGCCTATCCCATGCTTGCTTAAATTCAATTACTGTTTTGGCCTCTACCACTTCTACTGGAAGACTGTTCCATGTATCCACCACCCTCTCGGTAAAATAATGCTTCCTGATGTTACTTTTAAACCTTTGCCCCTCTAATCTAAGACTATGTCCTCTTGTTTTGCTATTTTGTTTCCTTTTAAATATACTCCCTTCCTCTACCTTGTGGATTCCCTTTACGTATTTAAATGTTTCTATCATATCTCCTCTGTCTCGTCTTTTTTCCAAGCTGTACATGTTAAGATCATTAAGCCTTTCCTGGTAACTTTTCTCCTTCAAGCCGTACACCATTTTAGTAGCCCTTCTCTGAACTCTCTCTAAGATGTCTATATCCTTCTGGAGATACGGTCTCCAGTACTGCACACAGTACTCCAAGTGAGGTCTCACCAGTGCTCTGTACAGTGGCATGAGCACTTCCCTTTTCCTACTGCTAATACCTCTCCCTACACAACCAAGCATTCTGCTAGCATTTCCTGCTGCTCTATTACATTGACTACTTACCCTTAGATCCTCTGAAATAATGACCCCTAAATCCCTTTCCTCAGATGTTGAGGTTAGGACTGTATCAAATATTCTATATTGATTGTGGGCGAACACACGGCGAACACCCGGAAATGTAAGTAGTTTGCGAACAAACGAACAGGCTATGTTCGATGCGAACTCCGAACCGATCGAACCGAACAGCTCATCCCTATCTGTAAGCTAACGATGCAGGAATGAAACTCCACGGCAAGGCAAGGTGTACAGCTCGCTCCTGATTTAAAAGTCCCGGCGGCTCCGCGTCATCATGCCACGCCCTGCCCCTGATCACTAACAGCTGCGCCGGGTGCTGCCGGAGCTCTGATTGCAGCTGGGAGGGATCCAAGACGGGGCTCTGTGCTGGAGCTTGTTCATCCACCACGCCTCCAGAAAGCTGTTTGTATGAGGACTGTCTGCTCCACCACCACCACCTCTCCCTCTTCCTCCTCCTCCTTCTGTGTCTCTGGCGAAGTAGCAGTTAAACCGACGCCTGATAGGGTCTACACAATGGCTCAAGCAAAAAAGAAGCCATACTGTGCTTGAGCTGGTTTGTTTAGGGGACAGGAGCCACACCATCTCCAGCAGAATATCTGAATACATTGATAAACTCCTGCAATTGATAGTCTCAAAAACAGAAGCCCATCTAAAAGCTACATTGAACATCATTAAGGACCTAGAGAAAATATCCTGGAAGGACAGTTACATCTTGTTCACCAGTGACGTGAGGTCCTTATATAGTAATATTCCACATGAGAATGGAATTGAGGCAATAAGAATCCATCTGGACAAAGAGGACGATATACCGCCCGAAACAGAAGATTTTCATCTTGGAAGGAATCAAATTGATCCTAAAAAATAACTATTTCACCTTTTAATGATGAATATTACTTACAAACCAAAGGAACAACTATGGGAACATGGTTCGCCCCAAGCTTTGCAAACTTAAATATGGACAATTGGGAAAAAGACATAATTAAAGAAAGAAAAGAAGATATCGTGATATATAGAAGGTATATCGATGACCTTTTCATGAAATGGAAGGGAGGAGAAGAAAAGTTGAAAACATTCCTAGGACTCCAACATCCAACTAGATACGGTATGGAGTAAAGAGACCATCAACTATTTAGATCTTACGATCTGTCCAGAAGGCGACACTATTCAAACTAAAACATTCTTCAAACAGGTAGACACTAATAGCTATATTAGCAGAGACAGCTGCCACCTCAGTAGATGGCTAGAAGAAGTCCCAAAAGGCCAATACATCAGGATGAGAAGAAACTGCTCCAAACTCACAGAGTATACCATCCAAGCAGCAAAGTTGACCACAGATTTCACGGATAAGGGTTATGACCATCAGATACTCGAAAAAATAAAAGAGGAAATGGCACAGACAGACCGAAACGACTATCTCAAATACAGGGAAAAAAAAACACAAGACCAGACACAAGCTGGAGTACCAATGATCTTTACATATATTCAACAAGACCAAGACTTTAAGCAGATAGTAAGAAAAGAAAAGTTTGGCCGATCCTTCGGGAAGATTCGATGCTGCAAGAGATACTGCCGCCCAAACCAAGGTTCATATGTAGAGGAACAAAAAATCTGAAATCTAGATTGACTGTGAGCGAACATGTACCGAAAAAAACAACGAACCATTTTAAACAGAAAGGGGGATTCTACGGTTGCGGCAACTGTATAAGTTGCAGGAGCACAGGTAATAAGAAAAGACATATCACCAAAATCAACAATAGAAGAGGAGAGTGGAAGATCAAAGATCTACTCACCTGTTTCTCGAAAAATGTCATATACCTCCTAATCTGCCGGTGAGGCCTAAAATACATTGGGAAAACAACACAAGAGCCGTAGGGGTACGAATAAGAGAGCACATAAGGTCTAGAAACACACAGCGTGTCCGCACACTTTAAAAAGGCGCACAACTGCAACCCCAGAAATTTAGAATTCATGGCTATAAAGAAAATTCAAAACGGAAAAAGAGGTGGGGACCTGGCAAAGCACATCGGGCAGGAACAAATGAAATGTATCTACGAATTCGACACCATGCATCCAAAGGGTCTAAACATGGATTTCAAACTCTGTCACTTCCTGTAGAATTAAACAACAACAAAAAAAAAGTAAATCCCTACGAACTATACACTGTCCATTGTCCACCATCAGCCTCTCCGAACTAATATCTCTTTTACTGTACAAAACATCCCGTATCCAGTAAGACATACCTTCCAGCATCTATCAAATTTCCGGTAAATGATGAGCATATACCATCTACATCAAATCATACAATATTAGTATGCCCAAGGCAATAATATTCATAAAGTATCCTTGAAGCTACGCCCGAAGGATCCGATTAAACAAAATGATCAGCCTAAGCCTAAGAAGATTCTCCCACCATTGACCAAACTCTGACTAAGCCACAAGTATGGATTGATAGCCCATCCTACAACAAATGTAATATCAGCTATAAGTAGGTTATTATTGTAACCAAATATACCCACTATAGGGTATTAAAACAAAAAGTTAATATCTTCCCCTATATAGCGAGTCCATCCTCGCGCAGATAATGCTAGACATCTCTATAACTTGATAATCTAATTCTCCATTATTAAGAAGAACAGAATTAAATCACCTATACCAAAATGTACTGGAGAATATAGTCACCCATTTCCTCAATCTTAAAGCTCCATCACAAACATCTTAAGAATCCCTCATTACATCCATAAAACCATCCATCTTTTATCGAGTTTAAATACAATCCCTCGATCGTACCGACAATAACATATATTGGTAGACAAATGAGGATATCAAGGGCCTTAGTCTCACACCAAGGTATTAGAAATAATAAACAACCACATCTGTCCCCCGTAACAGTAATATGGTTTTAAACAGTTATCTGACTAATATGAAAAGGCTCAGGACATATGACTGCTTTATATAGCATTTCTGATCCACCTAACACCTAGGATGGATCCACATGATATACTTTATCTATGAGGAGTATAAATTATGTCCATACACCCCCTCCGAGAGACATATAGTCTCCAGATTACCATCTAATCCAGTTCCAATGAAACACTCACCAATAAGGACAAGTTACGAACAAAAACCGCCGGTCCCGAACAGAAAGTGCACCGATTGGCTGGAAATTAACATGTGACCTATCCATCTCTCCGGACTTTCACACGCATGCGCAAAAAACGCGCGCAAAAACAAAATTGAAAGCAACAAGGACCAATCAGCAGACAGAGACACCGAATAACACATAAAAGACGGTCAGTGCAAATGAAATTATCCAGCTGAAGAGGCCATTTACTGGCGAAACGCGTCCTGGATATCCTCACATACTATATTTTTTGTATTGTTAAACCTTATTTTAATAATAAATCCCTTTACTTTATTTTATACTCCTGCATCCTGTCTTATTGCACTAAGTGGGCTCTACACTGAGGCTCTGTTTCTCCAGCTACACCGGGCAGACCAGCACCATACAGAAGGAGGACCACAGCAGACAAGGAGAGAAGAGGCGATTAAAGAAGGGATTTTGGCTACCTTTATGGGCCATAGATGGTAACAGAAGTGAGCCTGATACATACTAGGCTCCCGTCCACGTGAGTTTAACACCGCTTTATACTTACAGAACTGCACTTGTGGCACAGTTTTGCGCTATGTTACTTTTTTTCTGCTCATTTCCCATGAGGTAAAGATCCAACGAGACTGAAGGGAAGGACAGCGCATCTTCTTCCGCATGTTTACTTACACACTGCAGGTTTTAAATTTTTACTGCAGAAGAATATAACAAACTTTGGCCACAAGGTGGCAGCAAGACATAATGAATACTTATCTCCTTGTAATTTTAAAATTACTGCAGAAGAACATTATTAACATTCACCACAAGGTGGCAGCAAAACACAAGGAATATTTATCTCCTTGGTAAAAGAATACTTCTTTTAGGCTCCACGTCCTTTTTAAGTATATTCCTACCTTTTTTTCCATGTATTTCCACATGTTCATATGCACATACAGTTGTGTTCAAAATTATTCAACCCCCACTGAAATTGAGTGTTTTGGCCAGTTTGACATTGATTTTGATCATTCAGTCATCTTGCTTACAATTAAATCAAAGAGGCACGTGTAGGTCAGATAAATATAACATAACATTTATATTGAAATAACCACAAATGTCTTTTCTGTGCTCACATCATTATCAGTTTTATTCAACCCCCAAGTGACATTCAATCTTAGTACTTAGTACAACATCCTTTTACAGTTATAACAGCTTTTAAACGTGAAACATAGCTTGACACAAGTGTCTTGCAGCGATCTACGGGTATCTTCGCCCATTCGTCATGGGCAAAAGCCTCCAGTTCAGTCACATTCTTAGGCTTGCGCACTGCAACTGCATTCTTTAAGTCCCACCAGAGGTTCTCAATCGGATTTAAGTCAGGTGACTGCGATGGCCACTCCAAAATGTTCCAGCCTTTAATCTGAAACCATGCTCTAGTGGACTTGGAGGTATGCTTGGGATCATTGTCCTGTTGAAAGGTCCAATGTCTCCCAAGCCTCAGGTTTGTGACGGACTGCATCACATTGTCATCCAATATCTCCTGGTACTGAAGAGAATTCATGGTACCTTGCACACGCTGAAGCTTCCCTGTACCTGCAGAAGCAAAACAGCCCCAAAGCATGATTGACCCCCCGCCATGCTTCACAGTAGGCAAGGTGTTCTTTTCTTCATAGGCCGTTCTTCCTCCTCTCCAAACATAGCGTTGATCCATGGGCCCAAACAGTTCTAATTTTGTTTCATCAGTCCACAGAACACTATCCCAAAACTTCTGTGGTTTGTCCACATGACTTTTGGCATACTGCAGTCGACTCTTCTTATTCTTTGGAGACAGCAAGGAGGTGCGCCTGGGAGTTCTGGCATGGAGGCCTTCATTACGCAGTGTGCGCCGTATTGTCTGAGCTGAAACTTCAGTACCCACATCTGACAAATCTTTTCTCAGGTCCTCAGCAGTCACACGGGGACTTTTCTCCACTCTACGCTTCAGGTAGCGCACAGCAGTCGAAGCCAGCATCTTCTTTCTGCCACGACCAGGTAGCGTTTCAACAGTGCCCTTTGCCTTGAATTTGCGAATGATGCTTCCTATGGTCTCTCTTGGTATGTTTAACATCTTTGCAATCTTCTTATAGCCATTGCCCTTCCTGTGAAGAGTAATCACCTCTTCTCTTGTCTTCCTGGACCATTCTCTTGACTTCACCATGTTTGTAACCACACCAGTAAATGTCTAGAAGGAGCTGAGTATCACAGTCATTTTAAAGCTGCCTAATTGGTGCTTATTATGCTTTATTGCTGCTCCGTGACATCCACAGGTGTTTTCAATACCTGGTTGAAAACACTTGAATGAACCTCTGTTCTTCAGAGTGGTAGTTTTTAAGGGGTTGAATAATTGTGTCAATGAAGAATTCACAAAAGAAACATTTACTACTGTATTACAAAACCAATTGATGTCATTTTAGTTGCATATGGTTCTTTAAAAAGTCCTTGTAGGATTTCATTCTGAATACAATTACAAATGTACACTAAATTCCCTAAAACCCTTTACAGCATTGGGGGTTGAATAATTTTGAACACAACTGTATATACGTGTCTAAAATATCATCCATTACACACTCCATTAATCCAAAATAATCCAAATAAAATTATCTCCAGAATTTTCATAAAGGACCCATAATCAATGGATCCCTACTAATATATGTAAGTGTAAACAGCGCCCGGATAGGGATAAAACCCTGAATTACTTTCACAAATTCCTGAAGAATCTCATCAGGGCAAGTAGTCAAGGTGTTATCACGTAGTTTAATATGTGGCACATAAGATTGTTCCTGATGTTTACGAAGAAGTTTCGCCAGCAGTCTGCTTGGTTTGTTCTCTTGAAGAGCGAAAAAGGCTGTAGATTTAATTGCCAGGAATCGAATATCCACCTGTAGGAGGTCCGTGAGCCGTTTCCTGTTATCGAAGAGTCATTGATAGACCTCCGCCGATAGGTCAGCTTTATGAGCTTTATCTCCAGGGTTCCAATCTCGTCCAGCAGAGATGTGAGTTCGGCCCTCCGTTCCCATTTCTGGACAGTAGCCTTTGCAATGAGTATACCCCAAATTGTGGCCTTATGGGCTTCCCATATCATGGGAGGAGAGACGACCGGTGTGGTATTGGTTTTGAAATATTGTTTAAGTGCCTCATCAATTTCCAAACGGAGAGGAGGGTGCGCCAGTATTGATGTATTAAGGCACCAAGTGCATTCTCGGGGCCTGAAGAGTGGGGAGGTCAAGGTCATGATCACCGGAGCGTGATCAGACCAGGTTTGTGTAGCAATATGAGTGTTAAGTACCAGATCCAATTGGTGTTGAGGAAGAAAGAAGAGGTCAAGTCTGGAGTAGGACTGATGTACCCCCAAGAAAAACGTATAGTCCCTCTCTCTGGCATGATACGCTCGCCAAGCGTCTACCAAACGATAAGAGTGAAGGGATCGTTTGATGTGTCGAAGGATATTTGAGGGGATCGAGGAGGAACCTGCAGAAGTATCAATCCGCGGGTCTAGGGATACATTAATGTCACCGGTGATTAATGTCACCGGCAAGGACTAGGAGTCTTCCTGGAGTCAAGTTTGCTTAGAATAGGGGCTAAGCATTTATGTTGTTGTGTGTTAGAGATACAGTATATACCGAAGCGAAAGTATAAACCGTGCCCGCTATGGTACCTTTCAGAAATAAAAAGCGGCCCTGTGGATCGGTAAGTAGTCCCGTTTGGGAAAAGGGGATGTCGTGTGCCAGAAGGATTGCAACGCCTCTGGATTTTGATTCAGTGTAACTACTAAAGTATCCCGTGGGGAATCGTTTGTTTTGCAGAGTAGGGTCTTGAAGAAAGGCAATAGAAGTGCGGTGAGCGTAGAGTTCTCGGCGCAGTCTAGAACGTTTCTCCGGCCGTTAAGGCCCCAAGTATTATAAGAAACCATGCGAAGCTGTTTAGCGGAGAACATCGTAGTAGCCCCCGCAGGCTTGATGGGGAGCAAGAGTCCATGAAGGGGGGGGGGGGAAAGAAAGAGAACAAAAAAAAAGGGGGGGAGGAAAATACAATACAATACAAAAGAGATACAGAGATACAAGAGGTAGAGGAAATAAAATTAAAAGTGGTAAAGTATAAAAAAGGTTATGAGACAAAAGACGTCAGAGGGAGGAGAGGCAGTGTCTCTACCTCCCACTCTAGAACTGCGACGTCGGAATCTCAGGGGGGTGAAAGAGTAAAGATAGCCAACAATAGTCAAATAAATTACAAGGTGTTTAAAGGTATCAGGGAAAGGTCCCCGAAGAGTGCTGTACAAAAAATAAGATACATTATAGAACGTACAGCACACAAAACCATGAGGTATCGTAACATGTCAATCAAGGGAGGTACAGTATAAATTGACACATATTATGAACAGTAGAACCAGCATAATAAAACAGTGCAATATACAAACACATGTCAAATCCCTGAAGGTCCACAGTAACTCGGCAATAAACGTGTTGAGGTGGTTCCCGATAGCGAATATATAGCTGCGAGTCAGTGAATTACAAGAAAAGAGAGAGAAAAAAAATTTCCCTCAACATCTTATCCTGTTGCACATAATCAAATACTTAGATGAATCCCACCCTCACCACTCAACGGCATTGTACACGTTCCCATCTCCGCCCGATATCCGGCCGAAGACTGAAAGAACGCAAGTCAACAAGGATAAAGTCCGCGTGTCCTACATGTCCCATCAAGATCTAACAAAATGGTGTGTCCCCCCCCCAATTGAGTGTACTCTTTTATTGTTTTGTTTTGTATTTTATTCTTTTGATTTTCACTGTTTCTTTTCCTTTGGTGCCCCCTAGGTGCCTCCTAAACACCCTTCTCCCCCACCCCGCACACACACTCGCAGAAATCTACATGCTGTGGACCCCCATCAATTCTCCAACCTACTTCACTACCTCCCTCATACCTCATCCTTCACCTGCCCTGATGCTGCCACTAATCACTACAACACTACTCTTATCTCTGCTCTAGACACTCTTTTCTCCTCTTCGACTCTGTAAGGCCCCACGCGGCCAGCTTCAGCCCTGGCACACCATCCCAGACTCGCTACCTGCAAAGATGCTCCCGCACTACAGAGCGTGCCTGGAGGAAATCCCGCTCTGTAGCTGATTTTGTTCACTTCAAGTTTATTCTCCGGTCATACACCTCTGCCCTCCACTTGGCCAAACAATCCTTCTTCTCATCTCTTATATCTACGCTGTCCTCCAACCCTAAACGGCTCTGGTCCACCTTCAACACCCTCCTCTACCCACCTGCACCTCCCCCCACAGCTGCCTTCAGTGCTCAAGACCTGGCAGACTACTTCCTCAGTAAAACTCTAACTATCAGAAGCAACATCCCAACACAAGATAGTTATCTGCCACCTCCACTCCCAGAGGTCCCCTCTGCCACCCTCTGCCGCTTCCTCCCAGCCACTGAGGAGGAAGTCAATTCCTTATTGTCCTCCTCACATCTCACCACGTGCCCGCTCGACCCCATTCCCTCACATCTAATTCCTCCCCTCTCCTCCTCCCTCACCCCTGCTCTCACACACATCTTCAACCTATCTCTCTCCACTGGCTCCTTTAATCCGCCTTCAAACACGCGCTAGTTACCCCTTTACTAAAGAAACCATCCCTCGATCCCAACTCTCCATCCAACTACCCCGCCTGTATCCCTGCTTCCCTTCACATCAAAGCTCTTAGAAAAACTAGTCTTCAACCGCCTCTCCCGCTTCCTGTCCTCCAATTCCCTACTTGACCCCCTGCAATCTGGCTTCCGTCCCCTACACTCAACTGAAACTGCCCTCACCAAAGTCACCAACGACCTCCTAACTGCTAAAAAACACGGCCACTATTCTATTCTCATCCTGCTCGACCTCTTGGCTGCTTTTGACACTGTTGACCACCCCCTCCTTCTACAGACCCTCAACTCTCTGGGTCTCGGTGACACTGCACTCGCTTGGGTCGAATCCTATTTATCCAACAGGTCCTTCTGTGTGTCCTTTGCTGGTAACTCCTCCTCCTCATTGCCTCTATCTGTTGGTGTACCTCAAGGCTCTGTCCTTGGTCCTCTGCTCTTTTCCATCTACACCTCCTCCCTGGGCAAAATCATCAACAGCTTTGGCTTCAATTACCACCTCTACGCTGATGACACTCAGATCTACCTCTCTACCCCTGATCTCTCTCCCCCTGTCCTTTCAAAAGTCAGTGACTGTTTATCTGGCATCTCGTCCTGGATGGCCTCCCACCACCTAAAGATCAACATGTCAAAGACTGAACTCCTACTTATTCCTCCCTCCAATGCCTCTCCACCTCCTGACTTCTCTATCACGGTGGAGGGTATCACCATTTCCCCATCAAACCAAGTTCGCTGTCTTGGAGTTACACTTGACTCTGCTCTTTCCTTCATCCCCCACATCAAGTCTCTTTCCTCTTCCTGCCGATACCAACTGCGTAATATTTCCAGAATTCGGCCATTTCTTACCGCTGTCACCACAAAACAACTCATACACGCCCAGGTAATCTCCCGACTCGACTATTGCAATAATCTCTTATCTGGCCTCCCTCTGTCCCGCCTCTCCCCCTACAATCCATCCTGAACGCCTCCGCCAGGCTAATTCACCTCACCCGCCGCTCTGTCTCTGCCGCTCCCCTCTGCAAGTCCCTTCACTGGCTCCCCATCCACTGCAGAATTAAGTTCAAAATCCTTATCCTTACCTACAAAACCCTCACTAACTCAGCTCCCCACTACCTATCCTCACTAATCACCAAATACACCCCGGCCCGCTCCCTAAGGTCAAACAGTGACCTGCGACTAGCTTCTCCCCGCATCACCTCTTCCCATGATAGACTGCAGGATTTCTCACGCGCAGCCCCCACTCTCTGGAACGCTCTCCTCGTACTGTCAGACTTTCCCCTAACTTCTCTTCCTTCAAATGCTCCCTTAAAACGTTCCTATTTAGGGAAGCCTACCACCCAACTCACTGACGCAACCATCAATCACTCTCACCTTACAGTCCTCTCCTCCTGTTTCCAACTCCAACCCTCCCAGATTGTGAGTTCCTACGGGAATAGGGCCCTCATCTCCTCCTGTACTGTTTGTCAAATGTTGTTCAATGTATTGTAACCCTGTCTATACTGTGCTTTTTGTACAGCGCTGCGGAATATGCTGGCGCTTTATAAATAAAGAATAATAATAATAATAATAGTGGTCCAAAGTGTAAATGTCCGTCTTGTATCCCTTAGATCAGTTGTCATCAGCCTGCAATATACCATAACTAGGCAGTAGTAAAAATACACACAGCAGTGGGAAAAACAGTTATGCAACACAACAATCGCAGTGTGTAGATTAGTGATGGGCTGAACACTACCATGTTTGGTTTGCATTCGAAGTTAGAACGCGAACATGATTCGAACGCAATGCAAGTCAATGGGGCTCAAAAGTTCAAAAATGAAGGTCCCCTCCAGAGGGCATATATGCAAGATATTGGTCATAAAAGGTGTATGGGGGTCCGGATACTGCACTGGGGGACAGGAAACAATGGGAAAAAAAATGTCTTTAACCATTTCACTGCTGAGTGCTGAGCTAATTTTTACCACTTTTGCGCATGCTTAAACGCGATTTGAAGCCATGGGAAATGTTTGAGCAACATTACGATCTTAACGCAAACGTTAACGCTCACTGTGTTAACCGCATATTACAATCCAAACGCAAACGGGTTAAGTAACCAAATTTGTAAGAAGAATAATTAATGCAGCATATGAATCCTCACACTGCCGGGCAGCACCTCTACAGTATATTTATTGCAGCATATGAATCCTCACACTGCCGGTGTCATGCCTGCTGGTGCTCCTGCAGTGCGGCCTTCCCAACAGAGAGGGCGCCAGTCTCTGAATCAGGCCACTTTGAATGCTGCACCTGATCAGGGATCTAGGCCTTTAAATATCAGTCACTGACTGTGCTCTGAGCCCTGACGTGGTTTATTCTAGCCCTCAGCGCGTGTCTTCTAGCTCCTGCATTTGATTTTCTGTTTTGACTTCCGGCTTGTATATTTGACTGTGATTTCTGTGTTCATCCCTTGGCATATGTTTATCTTGTGTACTGACCTCTGGCTTGTTATTACTATGATATCTCTCCTGTCCCTGATCTGTACTTTTATGTATTTTAGATTAGTACCTGGCCATTATCAAGGACCAGCTTCTCAGATTAGGGTTTTACTTGCCTTGCTGGGTTTTGTCTGCATGCTGGGTGACTCTATATCCTTACATTACTTCAGGGCCATGGACACTGCAGACATTGCCCAGCAGTTTGCTGCTTGCTGTTCCCATATAAGGGAGGCTGATGACAAGTAGGGATGAGCTGTTCGGTTCGGACAGTTCGGCGTTCGCATTGAACATAGCCTGTTCGTTTGTTCGCGAACTCCGAACATTTCCGGGTGTTTGCCGCGTGTTCGCCCACAATGCACCACAATGGACCACAATGCACTTTCCCACTGGCCTGAAGCTCGTAATTGGCTACAGCCTTGCACCTGACCACAGGTCTGGTGCAAGACAGGTTCAACACTATGCCAATCACGGCTCAGAGTCCTGATTGGGCAAATATTGCCCAATCATGGGCTCACAGAGCTAAGTCCCGCAGCACACTATATAAAGGTTTCCACGCAGCGCTTCTGCACACATTTGAGAGGAGATTTCAGAGGAGATAGTTGTTCTGTGTTCTTACTGCCGGTCTGCCACGCTTCTGGGGGGGTCTCATTTCTACCAATTATCTGGGAATTGAGGTGATCTGTCTCTTGTCAATGCCAGTCATAGTGGGGTCAATTTACATAAAATAAGTCAGGGGGGGCTTTTACCCCCATACACCACACTGCTAGAGGAAGGCACAGGTTAAGTGCCGAAACGCGTTCAGTGTAATTCCCCCCCTGACTTATTTTATGTAATGCTAATAAACCCTTTGAAGTTTTTATTCTTGGGTCTCAGCTTTTTCATTTTATTTTGATTTTGTATTCATTTAAGACCATCTAGACTGTGGAAGCTGCTCCACAAGAGCCACGTCTAGTTTATTACCCTGGTCTTTCCCCCCTCTTTCCTCCCTAAATTTTTCTGGAGGTGGAGTACCAGCATAGAAGAAGGAAAGAAACAGACGTTCCAGGCGAGAGAGGTGAGGTACACACCGATTTAAATGGTACCATATGCTTACAAGCCGTGCCTGAGAAAACCGAGGCTCCACCATTGGACAAAGAAGGGATACGCCACCCTATATCTGGTGTGAGGTGCTTCAACCTAGAGCCAGGGACACACTAGGCTCTGTTATCCGTGAGTGAGGTTCTTGTTCTATCCTCACCATAAATAGTCTTAGATTAGAGGGGCAAAGGTTTAAAAGTAACATCAGGAAGCATTATTTTACTGAGAGGGTGGTGGATACATGGAACAGTCTTCCAGTAGAAGTGGTAGAGGCCAAAACAGTAATTGAATTTAAGCAAGCATGGGATAGGCATAAGGCTATCCTAAACAAAAGATAAATCCAGGTTAAGTATCCATGTAATTGGGCAGACTAGATGGGCCGAAAGGTTCTTATCTGCCGACATTTTTCTATGTTTCTATGTTTCTATGTTTCTACCTGAAGCAGTCTGCACTATTATTATTTTTTTCTTCTCTCTCCCCTTATATAAACCACCCATTGAGGAGAGGAGCTGTGGCAGTTGACCGTTTATCTCTACAACACGGCTCATACGCTGTGCAACCACTAGTGTCCACAAAATTTTCCGGTTCTTTTTCATGTTATTTGCACTTTTTTTTTTTTGTTTGTTTACATAAGAATACTTTCCAGGCATAGGAATTCACTGTACACCAAAGTTATACAAGACCGTACAGTTATCAACATATTACGGTGCATACATATACAATAAACATTTAACACGACCGTGCATCTTAACTTGTTAAAATCCTAAATTAGAAAAGGGTCGTTAGGGATGTGTACAGAATTGGGACTCTAAGGTAAAAGGGGGTATAACAGGGGATAAAACGATGCAATAAACGCCCATCTCACAATACTGATATCTCGGTTCTAGAGCATAGAAGTCGAAGCAGCGAAACACACGATTCAATGGGAGACCTACGTCTTAGCATTTCTAATATAGTACTATAAAGTATATGGCATTTAGATATCATGTCTACAACAAATTCTCACTGGTGATTCTGCGGGATGTCTGATGGTTTTGATTTCCTTTTGGCTAAAAAATCTGACCACCAATACCATAAAGCGAAATATTTATCATATTTGTTTTCTAGAGATAAACACTGTTCTTCCATCTCCCGGACCCCCTCCACCGCCTGTATCCATTCTGTAATAGTAGGTGGATCCGTAGATCGCCATTTTTTAGGGATTTGGGCTTTTGCCACATTGAATAGTTGGATTGCTAACGATTTTCTATAAGTAAGGAATGATAGGGGGACCAAGTGAAAAAGTGCCACTTGGGGGGATGGTAGAAGTGCCGAATCAGTGATTTCATTTATTATTCGGAAGATGGAGTCCCAATAGGTTTTAATAAGCAGGCAAGTCCACCAGATGTGTAAGAGAGTACCTGGTGACAAGGTACATCTCCAACATCGGTCAGTGGTAGTTGGAAATATTTTATGTAGCCTAGTCGGTGTTAGGTACCACCTGGATAGGAACTTATAATGGGAACTGTTGTATGTGCAAACTTCTAGAGGCATGTGCCGCAGTCTGAAAAATTTTACCCCAGTCATCCTCCGATATGGGTTCTATAAGTTCAGTATTCCATTTCTTGGCATAGGTCGTCAATGTTGTGGTGGAAGCATCTAATAATGTGTCATATATCGTAGATAGTGTGTGTGTGGAAGGGGTGGATCTGTGACACAAAGAGTTTCAAGCGGAGATTCGTCTCTCCGTAATCCACTCAACTCTCCTATTGACTGCAGGAAGTGTTTTATCTGGCTATATCGAAAGCATTCTAGAGGTGTATGTTTGTCTCCTTTCAATAGCACGTCTATATGTAATAATCCGGAGTCATCAATACAGTCAGTCAGTGGTAGATAAGGGCCTTCGATTGTCTGTGATAGGAAGCCATGATGCATTCCCTCTGGAAAGAGCTGGTTGTGTGTGACTGGCATGAATGGGGAGGGATGAGGGGAAAGGGCCAATGTCTTCATTAGTCTCCGCCATTTAAGGAGGGTAGGTGTCACTAAAGGATGGTAGGAGTGCAGAAGAAATTTTAGGGGAACTGACTGCCACGGCAGGGTGGTTATGGGAACTTTCAGGGTTCTCTGTTCTAAGTGTACCCATAGTTTATGGGGAGGAGACTTAGACCAGTCGGCTAATTTCAGAAAAAGTGCAGCCGTATGGTATAGTTCCAGGTCTGGTAATCCTAAACCCCCTCTATTGCGATGTCGTGTCATAACAGTATAAGGTATACGGGGATGTATATCATTCCATATATATTTAAGAAAAGTGGATTTAAGCTGACGATGGAATGCAGGTGGTACCCCTATCGGCACTGATTGGAAAATATACAAGAACTGTGGGAGGATATTAATTTTTAAGATGTTAATCCTTCCCAGCCAGGCAACATTAGGAAGGCGCCATCGTTTTAGGTCTTGTTCTACTTTCCGCAATAGCGGCTCATAGTTGGCATTATATAATTTGGTTAAATCTTTTGGGAGGGTAACCCCCAAGTACCGGAGCGAGTCAGCTCTCCATTTAAAGGGGAATCTCTTCGTCACCTCCTCTCGCACTTCTCCCGGCACCCCCACTCCCATCACCTCACATTTAGCTCGATTGATCTGGAAATTAGAGAGTCTACCGAAGACGTCAAGTTCACCCATAAGATGTCTTAACGACATCATCGGGTCCGTAAGGGTAAGGAGAATGTCATCGGCAAACGCCACCACTTTATAATGGTGGAATGGCAAAGGAAAGCCCGTGATTAGAGGGTGATCCCTAATTCGTTGAAGGAGAGGTTCCAAGGTTAACACAAATAGTAGGGGCGACAACGGGCAACCCTTTCATGTACCGTTACGGATAAGCAAATCCTGTGAGTATGTTCCATTTACTCTCAGGGAAGCCCTCGGGTTACTGTAGAGGGACCTGATCCACATTAACCACTGTGGTCCAAAGCCTAAGAAGGACATTGTTTCAATAAGAAACGACCAATCCACTCGGTCAAAGGCTTTTTCTGCATCGATGGAGAGAAAGAGGGTAGGGGTATTAGTATTGCATGCCATATGTACCAGAGCTATAGCCCTCTGTGTGTTGTCCCTTGCCTCTCTGGAAGGGATAAATCCCGTCTGATCTGGGTGTACAAGGTTAGTAATCAATGGATTAAGACGGGTTGCCATCATTTTAGCCATTAGTTTCACATCTGCATTCAATAATGAGATCGGCCTGTAGTTCGTGACCTGGGTGTGGTCTTTATCGGGTTTTTTGGTTTGTTAATGCAGCAATATTGTTCCCATTTCAATTATAATATGAACAATGATGGTGCACTAACGATTTTTGTATGCGGTGCGTTTGTTAAAAATTTTGTAATTTTCCCCAAAAAAAAATGTAACGAGACCCCATCTCTAATTTGTTTAACAAGCGCACCCCATACAAAATACAACCGCAATTGCTCGCATGTTAAAATGTGAAAAAAAAACACTTTACACGTTATAAATTATTGAAAATTCATATTTTATTGCATTTTTTGTTATAATATACAGACAGGTCATGACGTATACATATAATAATGACATATTATGAATCTGCCGAGTCTGACGGAAAGAACGATATATAATATGTCTGGGTCATATACTAAAATAAGCCTTCAAAACACGTTTAAACATGATGAGCAAAACCGGTAAAAATGAGCTCAGCACAGAGGCGGGAAAAGCCTCAGCAGCGAAAGGGTTAATTAAAAAAACACGATAGAATCGCCAGAATTATCGTATCGACAGAATGAATTATCGGATCCGAAAAACAAACCAAAAATTTATTATAAAAAATTATATAAAGTAGTATTAAAAAAGTAAACCAGGAGGGGGCGTGGCTGGCTACCATCGGGAGCGGACGTGTTTTGGTGGAGCTCCACACGTCTGCTACCCTTAGGGACCCACAGCTGACTAATTTGACGACGATTCCAACATTGGGGTGCCTGCGGGGCTAGCCACAGGAACTGAGCTTTCCGGGGTCCGATTGTCCCCCCCCTCGGACCAGAGACACGACTCCTGGAGCCTTCGTTTCCTGCGGCACACACTCTCCTGTCGGCCATCTTGGGGCCTAGGACAAGTCTCCAGACCTGTTTTTCCTGCGATATCGCATCTAGGAGTACGGCTGCTGCGAGTTTGGGAGATGGAGGGCCCCCATTACCCGGCTGTTGTAGCTGTCCCTGGAGCGACTGAGGGATCTGACTGGCGGAGACGGTTGGTTTGCCCTTACCCCGTCAGGACTCTGGAGTCTGTTTTGGACGACCTTGAGGCCTGTCTGGATGCGGCAGAAGGTGAGGACGATGACAAGCCGCTTACACGTGGCACATGGCGCCGACTTATGGAGGTGTTGGGCGGACGAGCGGAGGCGCCGGATCAAGAGGACGCGGGAGGCGGATCAGAAGCGGAGACGCCTGAGAGTGAAGGGGGTGCCGAGCAGCTACCGGCAGAGATTGAGGAGGTAGCAGAGGACCCTGTGCGGTTCCTTGTCACCCCACATAAGCTGAGACCGCGACGGTACCCTAGGAGGCAGTTGACCGGTGGGCGGCGGCGCTTACCTGGGGCCTCTGCGGTGGAGGAGTTAACCCGGAGGATTTCGGCCGGCTGCGCAGTATGGGAGAAGACACGGCAGGACACGACTGATCACGCGGCCTTTTCGCTGGATACGGGCTGAAGCGCTCTGTTTAGTCACTTATTTGGCCGGTTTTCCGTTGCAGATCTGGGCGATTTTCATCTGATGATCCCCCATGCCGCTTTCTGCCATTTCTTCTGCTGTGCCCCCCATTTTATTTTATTTTATTTTCCCTTGTTATATGAGACACTTTGTTTATTATTGACGGACACTGAAATTTTTGTCCCCATTTATGTTTGATTTTTCCTGCAACACCTTTGCAATTCTTCCCTTATATTTTGCTGTGTTTCGAGACCTCGCCTGCTCTGCATCAACCTGTCTGCCCCACTGCTCCGGCAGTTTCGAGACACTGGCTGACAACAGGTCCGCATTTTTTCCCCATTTATTTATTTGACACCAAATTGATGTTCTCTCACTGTTGGTTTTCCCCCCCCCCCACTTAATTCAGAGACGCTTCAGACTTTATTTTATTTCTTTTTTCCCGATGACATTCCCCGGCTGGGGACATATATGAGACTTTCTGGTTTTATTATCTGAAGTATTTTTGATGTCTTTTGTTATACCCCTCTCCCGTTTTTGGACATTTTGCTGATTTTCCATTTCTAACTATTGCTAAGTAATCGCTGTTTAACCTTTTCTTCCATATTCGAGCAGTCTTAAGATGATCTTTGTGATATTTCTCTTATTTTTTTTATTTTTAACTTTGAAGTCTCTATATACTATTCTAAGCTAACAAAGTATGGCCCTGTGCGGCCATTCTATTTACAGATGACTAGCTTTGGCCCTGCGAGGCCATTTTCTTTATGATTGTTTTGATGACTGTTTTAAAATAAAAAACTTTAAATATAAAGAAAAAAAAAAAAAAAAAGTAAACCATAGTAGTTTACATCAAAACGAATAGAGTTAGACAGCTTTGAAACGAGAACAGACGTTCCGAAAAAACGAAAATTACCGAAATCACGAAAAGTCGATACAAAAAAACGAGCAATGTGACACGAAATACGAAAAATGGGCGATATGCCGAAAACCATGTACAATTCCGAAAAACGAAGATTTCCCGAACTCACGAAAAGTCGATACAAAAAACGAGTATAGTGACATGAAAATACAAAAAATGGTCGATATTCCGAAAAATAAATGTACCCGAAAAACGAATCAAACCGAACCGAATCGAAACAGAAAGCGGTCGAAACAAGCCGAATCGAAAAGTTTAAAAATTCAAAAAATCGAATCAAATCGAACCGAAAAAAAAATCGGTGCACATCCCTACTATGTCTCCATGTTTTTTTGCTTGTAATTCATGGGCCCTCTTCCATATTCATTATTCTGTCTGTATGAATATCTTCTGTTGTTCCATTTTGGACGGTAGGGGGAATATCTCGGTGGTACCAATCAGACGTCCTTGTGTTTCTGTTCCCTTGAGTGGGGTATCTTTTTTCTCTAAAGGACATCTTCCTGTGCTTGGATTGTTGTTGTTGTCTATGTGGAGTCTTGTCAACCTGGTGTTCATTGTCCTTCTGTGTCCACAAGGTGGCAGCAAGACATAAGGAATACTTATCTCCTTGTACTTTTAAAATTACTGCAGAAGAACATTATTAACATTCACCACAAGGTGGCAGCAAAACACAAGGAATATTTATCTCCTTGGTAAAAGAATACTTCTTTTAGGCTCCACGTCCTTTTTAAGTACATTCCTACCTTTATTTCCATGTATTTCCACATGTTCATATGCACATATATACGTGTCTGAAATATCATCCATTACACACTGCATTAACCCATAAAATAAAATTATCTCCAGAATTTTCATAAAGGACCCATAATCAATGGATCCCTACTAATCTATATAAGTGTAAACAGAGCCCAGATAGGGATAAAACCTTGAATTACTTTCACACATCAGCAGGCAAGTGCGAAGCATTGCCATACTATTACTATCAGGCAGCAGTTAACGCTATATGCACAGTAAGAAACAGGCGCCCCTGAGGATTTCACTCCCCTCTCTTCAGGAATTTGCCCGCTACTATCATGACCTATATAACGATGGAGCAGAACCTAGAACCCCAGACTTCCGGCCGCGCATAGCTACCTACCTGAAGGACAATGTAGTGAGCTGCCTTACTGAAGGCCAGGCATCATCCCTCGGTGATCCAATCCTCCCGGAAGAACTCTCAATAGCTCTTAAACATATAAAGAACAACAAATGCCCTGGACCGGATGGCTTTCCGGTGGAATATAAGGCCTTTTCCCGTACCCTTTCACTTCCTTTACTCACGCTCTTTAACTCCGTACGGGAAGCCTCGCGATTCTCTCCTACCGTGCTGGCAGCCCACATTGCGGTGATTCCTAAACCTGACAAGGACCTAATGGAATGCAAGCATTTCCGGCCTATTTCGCTATTGAACTGCGACGTTAAGATTTTGCCTAGGATTCTTACGGATAGACTTAAGACTTTCTTACCGGCCTTGGTAGGAGCTGACCAAGTAGGATTTGTCCCCGGCAGGGAGGCCAGAGATGCGAAAACAAGGGTCCAGAACGCCATTACATTGTCTACCAATGCCAATCGAGGCCTTCTCCTCTTGTCTACTGATGCGGAGAAGGCCTTCGATAGAGTTGGCTGGCCATTTCTTTTCCCAGAGTTGGAGACTTTTGGTCTCCCTCAACACTTTCTGATGTGGATCCGCTCCCTCTATGATGCTCCATCATCTCGAGTCAGGGTTAGCGGAGCCCTCTCAGCATCCTTCCCCTTTTCAAACAGCACCCGACAGGGCTGTCCTCTATCCCCTCTCCTCTTTGCCCTGTTCTTGGAGCCATTTTTGGGAGTGATCCGCAGAGACGACCGGATTCAAGATATCCAAGGCACTAGACTGATGCACAAAGTATCAGCTTACGCCGATACTACTTCCGAATTTGAGGGAATCCATGCCACCTCTATTAGAACAGCTCCGGACCTATAGTGATCTGTCGGGCTACAAAATCAACAATGATAAATCTAACATACTGGGACTTGGCATGTCTCTTCTAGACATATCTCACGCTCGCTCACACTTCCCTTTCCGGTGGTGCGAATCCCGCATTAAATATCTGGGTATCTGGATCTCAAATACTACTGATGGTCTCTATGGGCACAACTATGGCCAATTGCTACGGAACATCCGCTCAGATTTGTCCTCTTGGACTACCCTCCCCTTTCATGGTTGGGCAGAGTCAGCGTTCTCAAAAAGAATGTGATGCCTCGCCTCCTCTATGTACTTCAAGCACTGCCTCTGTCCCTGCCGCGGTCGTTTTCCCGGGAACTTTATTCTATCTTCCTCTCCTTCATATAGCCCATAGGTCACCCGAGAGTTAAGATACAGCTTCTTCGTCGCCCACGGTCAGAGGGGAGATTGGCCGTGCCAGACGCAAAACTATATTTCTATGCGGCGCAACTAACAAGACTATTGGATTGGATGCTAGATGGATCTGACAAATTATGGCTGGATCTCGAGGAAAGACAGGCGCATAGACCCTTGTGGACTGCTCCATGGCTGCCTTCTCACCTTTTGAGACCCACGCTACCTGACTTTGGCTTGTACCGCGACACCCTTCCGGTGTGGTGGAGGATCAGAGGGCCATTTGGCCTCTCGCCCTCCCTGTAGCCACTGCTGCCTCTTCAACACCACCCGGAATTTCGCCCTGGTCTGGTAACCAGTTTACACCGTCGATTTACAGACGGTTCTACACTGTTCTTGTTCCAAGTACTGCAAGATGATAAGGTACAGATGCCTGAATCCTGCGAGAATGATGACTCCCTGACGTTTTGGGGAAAACTTTACGCTCTTCAGACTGCGACACTTTGTCGACTCTCTCCCGAGAGATTTTCGCCCCCTACGCCAAATCACACCTTTTGAAAATTTCTGTAAGATGGCATTACCGCTTTCTAAGAGTATATCTGCCATTTATGCTTTGCTTCAGAAAACCAATGCCTCCCCACTGCCTTTCTGCGGTCGTTGGGAGACGGTATTGGAGCTTGACTTTACTCCCGAGGTATTGTCTAAAACTTTTTACCTCACATTGTACGGCTCCCGGGCATTTAGGATGATCGAAACTTCCTACAAGTTACTAACATTCTGGTACTACACTCCTCACCAAACGGCTCACTTCTCACTTTCTTGCGACTCGATTTGCTGACGTTGTGGGATTCAGACCGGCACATATCTCCACATCTGGTGGTCATGTGAAAAGATTACCCCTTTCTGGCACCTGGTGGTGGAAGTGGTTGTTGAGGTTACAGGTTTGGTCTTACCCTTTACGCCAGCAGTATATCTTCTTCTGCATCTTCCTGGGACACAACGAGCATTACGTAACTCAGTGGCCCTCCATCTCATACTGGCGGCCAGGCGTCTGATACCTGCTCATTGGCGGTCCTTAGAGATTCCTTCACTTGTGGAATGGGTGGACGCCATTGAATCCTTGAGGGGGGTTGATGACCTGGTGGCACGACAAGAGGAGGGTCAACACCCGGACCATTACCTGAAATGGTTTTACTGGGATGGATTCCGCACCTTGTCTGCCTTCCGCCGGAGAGTGGGAAGCAGCACTGCTGCAGATTCAACTACTTAGACAGATATCATAAGGGAGGAGAATGGTGTGGCCCTGCCACTTCCCCCTTTTCTCGGGACACACCTTCCTCACCCGCAGACCGCCCCCTCTCTTTTCTCTCCCTCTTCCTCTCTCTCTCCTCTCTATTTTTCTCTTCTCTCTCTTCCTATCACACACTCTCTCTTCTCTCCATCTATCCTCGCTCCACTGCTTTTCTGCTCCCCCCCTCCTTTTTTCCCTCTCCTCTACCTTGTTTATTTCTTCTGATATATCGCCTATGTATCTCCCTCGGAGAAAGGTTTGCTTTTATTCGGACCGCTAAGGGGAAGTACATTATTCGTTTAACCATTTTGATGAAAATATTTGCCCATTTATTGGATTCCATATATTACAAATAGATTATACTCTGAACTATTATACATATTTTTGATTGTACAATGTGCTTTTCGTATTTGCAACGGAACTTCATTTATTGGTACTACTGTTGACCTTTGCTCAAATAAAAGCTTTTGAATACAGAAAAAAAAATGATTTTACAAAAAACACGGTTTTCATAATGTTTTTTTGGAAAAACCACTAGGTAGTGAAGGGGTTAAACAACACAGCGGTAAAGAGTAATTACTAGGTACCTGCAAATCATCAATTTTCTCTCAAATCGAATCTCGAATCGAATCGGCTGTTAGGCTTGAACTCGAATCGAATATCGAATCGAATCGAAAAATTTCGCTTTCGAGCATTTTGTGTACGATAAAGCCTGGATAGGTATGCTTTGTTTGTGCATGCAGGTTCATCTGGCTTTACAGCTGCAATCTAACAGATAGGCTTAATATAATAGCCTATAGCAAAGTACATTCACATCATAAAAATCAAACTTAAAATAAAAACTTCAATAATTCAATTGCAAGCTTAAATTATTGCAACTTTGCAAGCTTTATTGAAATGATTTTAATAACCATAGTAAATTACAAAGTTACATTAGGGTTAGTTAGGGCTGTATAGTCTTTATTTAGCCTTCCTCTATAAGTTTTATAATTTTAACTTTAGTCTAGTTTTCTTGAGGGACGTGCGGTGAGGTCAATTAATGGCTGGTGAGGCTGGTCAGAGCCAGATATACACAGACAGGTATTAACTAACTTTCTGCGGTTTGTGTTTAGTTGTAAAACTAAATTATATTTTACTCATTCACTGTACCCACATATATTATTTTTCTTACCATTAATTAAATGGCCTTTCTAAAGATACCATTATTTTCGAACAGACGCGTGGCTGCAGACCTCCTGAGCAGCAGGCAGCAGCAGCCTACGCGATTTGCATAGCGGGGAAGCATACAACCGCTATGCAATTTGCATAGGCTGTAAAAGAATGCGCATAAAGGAAAGGGCAGACTGGCAGAGGACAAAGCCAACAGTGGGGGAGTGCGGAGCAGGAGGTGAGTTTCTTTTATTATTTTAACGCTGGCTTAATGTCAGGTGACCGTGAGGCCTCACCTGCCTAAGCTGACCGCACGGCACGTCCCTGCTTTACTAACATGTGTATATATATTTGTCAAAATAGTAGTAAATCTTTGTTATTCCGAGCCCAAATCTAAGTTTCTGCATTAGTTCTCGAGAGGTTGTAGCGAAGATCTGTTATTATTTGTCCGCCAACTGAATTAACCCTTTCTGATGCTTGTATTGCCAGTAAGTTGTGCGCCACACTAGACAACAGTGGTAGGATACTGTATTTTAGCAGTACAAGGCATTGTGTTTGTTGTGTCTGTTGTGGCAAATAGGATTTTCTCTTCACCAAATCCATGCTTAGCAAACTCGCTGGAAATTATTTCAGCAGTTTTCCTCGGTGTATGGTCAGCTTCCAAATTCTCTAGGTTGACCACAGATAAGCAACGGGATTGCATTACCCACGATGACTCGGATATGTAATGTATTGTAAGCACTAAATAATTTGACTTATTATCAGCCTTCCAGTGATCAAACGTGATGGATGGTCGACAGTCATTAATTTCAGACCTGAGGAACTGCACTAACTTCTGGTGCAAGTTATTTGCCATGTCATCAAGTTTACGTGACAGTGTGGTTGGGTGGGGCGGTTGATAGCGGCCACTAGTTAACACTGAACACAAATTCTTAAATCCACTTCCTGCTGCACTCTCAAATGGCCGGCCATCTGCTACAATAAACTTCAAAACTGCTGCATTATACTTTTTTTTAGTAGACGCGTCAAGTGTCAAACTGTACGCTGAAATGCAAGTCTGCTTTTTCATAGCACGGCCTTCTGTCGTTGGCAGTGAATGACGTCGTGCCACTGCCGACACCAATGTTTTCTTCTTTGTATCATCGGTCTTGGCCTGTTGATACACGGACGGATGCTTTCTTTCTAGGTGAGTCCAAAGATGGGACGTTGTGCCAGTAGCTTGCAATGAGAATGCTTTTTTGCATATTTTGCAAGTTAAGGAATCTTCCTTCACTTCAAAATGATTTTTCACAGATGACATTTTGAATTTGACCATTGATTGGTCTACAAAAAAAAATTGATTAAAAAAAAAAAGGTGGCTTAATTAATGGGAAAATAAAGTGGTATTATAAGTTGGAGGAGGCGCTTGTATATCTGTGCAAAGTGTTCCTTTCACAATGTTTCACATTCACATATAAATTATCTGGATTCCCACACAGAGCAGCAAGGCCCCCATATAATATTATCTCCCCAGTCTCACAGAGCAACCAGGCCCCCATATAATTTATTATTTCCCACACAGAGCAGGCCCTAATTTATTTCTCTTGTTGCAGATATATAAATTAATCATACTGGCAAGTTCATCATAGTCATAGTACAGATTTGACTTTTAAGCCCCTGGCCCACCCCCACCCCACGCAGCCATTCTCCTCTTCTGGTGACAATGAATCAATGATTAGATCCATTCCATCACCTGGCTTCCTGCAAAAGAAGCACAATATAAATGTGGCGGTGACAGGGATACTGATAATTAAATATTATATACTCACGAATCAACATCCCAACTTGGCTCAGGCGGCAACCTGCCGATCGCTCCTCTGTCCTCTGAACACGTCACCGTGTTCCTGTCCTCTTCGCACGGACTGACTGTGCCCGTCGTCGAGTCGACTCCCAAGTCCTGACCTCACCTCAGCCTCCTCTGTGAACCGTGAGTGACAGTGTGAGTGAGCGTCACTCTCACAGGTCAGTCTTGAATGACTTTTTTTTGTTCAGATTGGTCTACAAAACATTAATTAAATTGATTAAAAATGTTTTTGATTAATTCAAATAATTATCTCCCACAGAGCAGCAGACAGCAGTGACCCCATCCATAATTATCTCCCACAGAGCAGCAGACAGCAGTGACAGCTGTGACCCCATCCATAATTATCTCCCACAGAGCAGCCAGCAGTGAGTTACCCCCCATATTAAATATCTCCCACAGAGCAGCCAGCAGTGAGTGACCCCCATATTAATTATCTCCCACAAAGCAGCCAGCAGTGAGTGACCCCATATTAATTATCTCCCACAGAGCAGCCAGCAGTGAGTGACCCCCATATTAATTATCTCCCACAGAGCAGCCAGCAGTGAGTGACTCCATATTAATTATCTCCCACAGAGCAGCCAGCAATGAGTGACCCCATATTAATTCTCTCCCACAGAGCAGCCAGCAATGAGTGACCCCATATTAATTATCTCCCACAGAGCTGCCAGCAGTGAGTGACCCCATATTAATTATCTCCCACAGAGCAGCCAGCAGTGAGTGACCCCCATATTAATTATCTCCCACAGAGCAGCCAGCAATGAGTGACCCCATATTAATTATCTCCCACAGAGCAGCCAGCAGTGAGTGACCCCATATTAATTATCTCCCACAGAGCAGCCAGCAGTGAGTGCCCCCCCCCCTAATTATCTCCCACACAAGCAGCAGACAGCATTGAGTGACCCCATATAATTATCTCCAACAGAGCTAGGGATATCATAAAAATGAATATATTCAGCAGCAGTGCCCCACTAGATACCCCCCCGGCAGCCATCTTCTCATCGTCTGGCAAAACAAAGCGTTCTCAGGCCAGGGATATGAGTCCTAATTTAATTATACTGATATACTCATGTAGCGCTGCTTTAAAGACTGTGACTGTGTTCTGCTGCATTTAATTATTATGGCCACCAGAGGGAGATAGAGACCTATGGATTATGCTGGACAAACAAGGAAAGAACTGAACTACATTTTCCATGATGCTTTGCATGCTCAGAGTGAGCTGGGAGCTGAAAGGAGAAGGACGCAGGCAGAGCTGTTAAGGATCGTGACCAGGCCAGAGCGCAGGGGCTACCTCGCTGGTGCTGGGGATCGGGACAGTGACCCTGCGGAGATCTGTCTATACCAAGCTGGGAGGTCTGAGGACAAGAAGCTGGTTCCGGCTGGACCCCATGTAAGGAGACTGCGATGATCCATTGGGAGTGCAGGCAGTAAACCGTTGTACGCAGTGTGGAGATCGGACAAGCAGGGAGCGGATCCGGTGGCACAGAGTCCCAGTAAACAGCAGAGAGAAATCCTTGATCGGGTCCTGAACAGATTACCTATCGGATGGGTGAGAGGCCTCCCAGGCCGCAGTTCCAAAATAACGAAATGCACGCTGCAGCATTGTTTAATTCCACAGGGCCCCAACTTGACTAGTCGAAGATTTGTTTGTTTTATTCACTGGCCAGTTGAATATAGTACCCGGGTACCTGAGATCACACACATACACCTTTTTTGAGACATTACTTTCACGGGACTTACACTCCAGAAACGAAGAGGTTAAACTTTTCTTTTGCCGCTGCGCGTTTCTCGCATTATGAAATCCTGTCGTTCATATATCGTATTTGCATTATATGTGTCACTTTATTGGGATCAGTAAAGTATATAATCTATAAAAATCCACAACAGTGCTGGTGTATATCTATTTCCTAGTGCGGTGAGACTAACCCGAGGTTAATTCAGCGGCTCCTCCGGGAGTGAGCGCTACACGCACCACCAAAAATTGGGTCAGACTCAGGCCTGCTTGCACTGCAGCTCTCTCCTCCGAACACGTCCAGACTCCAGACAGAGCGACTTCACTGCAGGAGCTCTCCCTGCTGCATGCCTTGCTTTGGATCCTTCCACAGCCTCTACTGTGAACGGACCTTGATGTGGGCGGCGCCTAGCAGCGTGCCGTTCCTTCCCAGCTACGTGCAGCCATGTGCTGCATGTCTGGGAGGCACGCTGTGTGTGATGCAGCTGTGATCTTACAGATTCGAAAAAATTTCGAATCACACCGCAAAATGGAATTCGAATCGCATTCGCCCAGCAATTCGATTTCGAATCGAATCTCGAAGCTTCGCAGGTCCCTAGTAATTACATCACATTAAGTAAAGGGGTTATTCAATAAGTGACAAACTGGCCACCGATGTGCACCAGACAGTGAATTTCACTGTACGGTGCAATTTCATGGCGGTTCGTCTATTCACTAAAGTGTCAATTTGCAAATACTGTCAAATTAAGTATCTGGCGGCGCGACGACAGTCGCTCTTGGGTCGTAAGGTGGTTCTCTTTAAATGGTTCTCTTTAGATATATCATCAAAAAAAGAGCCCTGACGCTGGCTCTGAGCGGGTCATCACATATGGGTCCTTTGTTCCTGTATCAGGAGAGGCGACCCACGACCTTCAAAAGCGGGAATCTTTTTCAATCTCGGTACATAAGAAGACACAAAGAAAAAAGGAAACTTCCTTGTGCAGATCTACTGACAGTATATTGGAAGAATTGGTTTGGCAATCAAACTCACATGTGTTGGAGCTTATAGCCAAGCTCTGGAGTGAATAACCTGTGGACTTGTTAAAGGTCAAGCCCATGGAAACCCTCTGGATTCAGCAGCACAACGGGAACTGATGCAAATAAGATTTATTAAAACATAAAAACAGTTAAAAAAGAAATTAACCTGGCACAGCCAGGTAACCAGACGCGTTTCGCCACGTACCACGGCTTCCTCAGTGGTTTACAGAAAATGGTTCAAAGGTTCATATATATATCCTTACAATCATATGCATTTAATTGTTCCCAGGTGTGCGTTGCTGTTTCTGGCATGCGATTCACGCCTCGAGTTCCATTCTCCCAGTGTCTTCCGCGGGTCCGCCATTTTGCGCATGCGTGTTTCCGACGTTTGCGTTCCAAAGTCAATGTCCGCCATTTTGCGCATGCGTTCTAGTTCGATTTGCGTGTCACCTTGCGGTTCCGGTGGATTTGGGCTCACCTTGTGGTTCCGGTGGATTTGGGGGAAACCACTGATTGCTGGCTGGCTTTGGAGAGTTGGTGGTGGCACAAGCAGGGGCGCCTACCATACTGTTTGTATATATTACTGTCAAATTAACATTAAAAAACGGTGCAGTTCGCCGCAGATCGGCGACTTTTGGCAAATTCCGCCTGCAGCAAAATTGTCCCATAGAGAAGTAATGGTTAATCTATTCAGAGAATGCTAAACTGCACAGAAATGTCGGAGAAATGCCTTGATTTTCGGTGATTCCGTTTGACAGGTTTAAGCAGGCGATTCCCATAGGATTCAATGTAAAAAAATATTATTGTTTTTATCTTATTTTTATTTAAGCGTTTATTATTTTCATTTTCTGCAAACCATCATTTTATTTATTTATTTTTTTGAACATCCTTTTGTATTTTTTAGGCAACATTTAATTCCGTTTATTTTAAATTCTATAACAGTCCTTTATATTATTTTGTAATAGGACCTTTTTTATTATTTGGACACATTTTAATGCATTTTTATTGTTTTAAAGACCTATTAGAAGAATCGCAGAGTTCCGTTTTATTTTCTGCACTACCGAAGGTAGCAGAACTCAAAGCTCGCAGGCCTCTGGATTGGTGATCACAGCTAGGAGGACTCTGGATTGCAGCAGGACAATGAGACAGGATCCTGGCAGATCAAGGCTGAGGGTGATGAGGAACAGGGAAAACAGGGATTAGACAAGGCAAGGCAAGGCTAGGTAATGTGAGGCTGGATACAGGATTGCTGAGTAGGAGCTGGAGATAAGGGAGCAGAACCAAAACCTCCCCTTTGAATCAATCAAAGTCACGCTTTGCATGGTTGGGCCCGCGCCTGTGACATCACGTCACGTGGTGTAGCAGTCAGTCTGCGGTGAAAAAAGGTTGGGAACCACTGGACTAGAGGGATGGATGTGTCTTCCTTAAATATCTGCGCTTATTCCCATTATACCGTGTGAAACAAAACGCTAATTGCGTTTTGTTTCACACGGTACAATGGGAATAAGCGCAGATTACATTTTTCTCCTTGTTAGGTTTTATACATGTTGCTAGGCTGGATACATTTGGTGGCTGCAGCCACCCCATCGGGGAATAGGCGCGACCCCACCCCTCCTGTATTCCTTAAATATCTAGCTCCACAGGTGGTAGGGGAGATGTAGCTAGTCCCATGGACCTGAGAGTGGGAAAAACCGGCCCGGATCGGGGCAAATGTAGCATAATATAGCCCTCCTGCCAGTGGCGTAGTGTGGATTGTCGGCGCCCGGGGCAAGGCAAGAATTGTGCGCCCCCCCAACTTGTGCACACGGTAACACACCCTAATTCCCTTCCACCTGTAGAGTATTGACCCCCTTACCCCACAAGCACATATATTGTATATTAACAAAATACTGATATAATAAAAAAATGAAACACACATGCCCACCACAGTACGCCACTGCTACCAGTCACCCTGTCCCAGTATAACCTAGTATAGTTCCACTCTCACACTATACCCAGTCACTCTCTTCCAGTACCCCCAGTCACACTCTCCCAGTACCCGAATCAGTCTCTCCAAGTACCCACAGTCACTTTCTCTCTACCAGTACCCCCAGTCACTTTCTCCCAGTACCCCAGTCACTCTCTCCCAGTACCCCACAGTCACTCTCTCCCAGTACCCCACAGTCACTCTCTCCCAGTACCCACAGTCACTCTTTCTCTCTCCAAGTACCCCACTTTCTCCCAGCACCCCAGTCATTCTCTCACCAAACCTCCAGTCACTCTCTCCCTGTACCCCCAATCTCTCTCTCTCTCTCTGTCTCCAAGTATCCCCAGTCATTCTCTTCCCGAACCTCCAGTCACCCCCTCCCCATAACCCAAGTACCTCCTCACTGTGTGTTGGTCACGCTGCTCTGGTGTAACACAGTGTTGCCTACTGCATGGAGTTGCTGGTGGCCCTACTGTCCAGAGGGCTTAGCGGGGACCGGATTTTACATGTGCTGCAGGGCAGGTGCCTCCCTCCCTCCTTCCTGTTCAGTGGCTGCAGGGCTGCCAGTGGTGGGGGGCTGGCACAGGGCTTCTAGAGGGGCTGACAAATGTGGTACAGGGTGTTCCGTCAAATAATGCTGCGCTGCTTCACGTGACTCGTGTCACGTTAAGGAGGAGTCAGGACAGGACCAGAATTTTCTGTCCTGGTCCTCTGTTTCCAGATGCTGAGTGCTAAGCCACCGCCGGCACCGCAAAACTGACAGCTACCCGTGCAAGGACCTCTCACGGACACCAGTGTCCATGAGCGGACACCTTGCTGATCCCTGCTGGAAAATATTAGTGGTTCAAACATTTGAAATTTTGCGCCCCTAAGAAAATTGTGCCGGGGCAACCGCCCCCGAGGTCCCCCCCACGCTACACCACTGCCTCCTGCAGACTCCAGGACCAGAAGCATGACAGTACCCCCACTTACTCTTCGAGCACCAAGGTCTTGACACAATTTGGGAAATGGTTCCATAGATCACCACCAGGATTCGTCTGACTAGGATTCCCATTACAATTCAAGGTGGTCAGATTCCTCCTGGACACACAGAGCCTGTTCAAAGATGGCCAGATCTTCCATCCACACCAGTATGCCCACATACCCCTCAGTGGCAGGACTTAGCTTTGGAACGGTTGACCGGGACATGGTGTTGAGGGCCATGCAGGTGGTACATCCAGTGAACAATGGGGACACCTCTTGGCTGCCAATTTCTGTTCATAGGTCACTAGGTCAGACTCCAGAACAATGAAGCCATCTGACACGATGGTGGAGGTTCTATTACGACTGGGTTGGCAAGAGCTGAACTTTTCTGGCCTTGTGTCACACTCCTGGAATACGGACCGAACCATAGGTTGGGGGAATGTGGCCCCAATCCGGTTCTTCTGCTGCCCAGGACCACTATGAGAGTGTTTAACTGTCTTGAGAGTCTTTATTTCAGACGCCAATGCTGACGCAACCTCCATGAGTTTGGTAGGCTCGGGCCTCATGCGCAAGGAGGGTTCCATAGGGTCAATGGATACTGACTTTGCGGGCTTGGTGTGCACTACCTCCATGGGTTCAGTGGGGGAGTCCACATCAGTGCCTTCCTCCTCAGAATTGGTCACCCTGAACACAGTTCTCCTGGATCTTGGCTTTGGTTTGGCCTGGCAGGGGTTTGACTACAGAAGACTGGTGGGATTTGGCGACAGCTGCCTTGCTGGACCTGGGAACCTGGGTATTCTTGGAAGCAGACCTCTGTACTCTAGGTTCTGGTGCAGTTTGTGTGGATTTGGGAGGATTTTATTTAACACTGGGAGATGTGGTTTGGAGAACCCCCACAATAAAAACACAGATTGTGTTTCCTCCGTCTTTCCTTCTCAGTCGAAGGTGAAGTTGCATCCATTAAACTCCATAGGTGTTCCATCATATTGATCAGCAGATGTAACAGGGTGTCAAGCACAGGAGTACCCCCCTGGACAGTGATTGGCTCTTGCATTCTGTCAGGAGAGCACCCAGCATAAGCCATGGTGGGACCCAAAATTAATGGATTTAAGTCCATTCGTAGATACGAAGAACATATATATATTTATATATTATTTATAACAAAGTCCTGGTAATGGTCACGGCTAAAGGAAGAACCAAAGGTAGCAGGATGACAGCTTGCAAGCCTCTGAATTGGCGATCACAGCTATCAGGACACCGGATTGCAGAAGGACAAGGAGACAGGATTCAGGCGAGGCAAGGCTGTGGATGGTATGCTCTGTAGTTGTAGGTGGTACAGCAGAACTCACAGCTAGCAGGCCTCTGGATTGCAGCAGGAAAAGGAGACAGGATCCAGGTTGGCCAAGGCAGAGGGTGAGAAGGAACAGGTCAAACAGGGACTAGATGAGGCAAGGCAAAGCTAGGTAAGGTGAGGCTGGATACAGGATTGCAGAGTACGAGCTGGAGATAAAGGAGCAGAAGGGACTAGAGCAGCGGTTCTCAACCTGTGGTATGCATACCCCAGGGGTACTTATCAGGACAACTTGGGGTATGATTAAAAAATGCTTAATGGAAGACCTCTCTGCCGCCTCCCGTTTTGCAGTGGCCGCTGTGAATTTAGTGCACTCCGGAAGGGAAGAGCAGGGCAGAGAATTTTGGTCCTGTCCTGGCTCCTTGATGCTGACACAGCGCACTGGCATCATGCTCCGCATGGTTGGGGCCTGCACCTGTGACATCACGTCACATGGTGTAGCAGTCGGGCTGCAGTGAAAAAAGTTTGGAAACCACTGGACTAGAGGGATGGGTGTTACTTCATTAAATAGCTACAGTAGCTATACAGATGGCACGGGAAATGCAGCTTGCTGCAGAGTAATCCCGGATTGGATGCAGTCTTTGGACCTGAGAGTGGGAAGTACCAACCTGGTTTCAGACAAATGTAGGATAATATAGCCCTCCTACAGGCTCCAGGGCTGGAAGCATGACAGATAGATGGACATATATATAGATGATGCTGAGATAGATATGAACATAGATATACAATTATAGTTAAAGGAAGACAAATAGAAAAAAAATAGTGAGATGTAGATAGAGACAGATGGATGGAAAATTACATAGAAAGACTAACGGACAAATAGGCAAACAGATAAAAAGACATGCACACCCTACCCTTGGTAAAATTACCTGCCTCTAATACTTCTCTATCTTGGTGCTAAATAGGGATGGGCTGCCGGTTCGAATCGGTTCGATGTTCGCATCAAACATCGGCTGTTCGAAAGTTCACGAACTTCGAACTTTTGAGGCCGTTCGCAAAAAGTTAGAAAAAAAATAATAATTTTGAATTTTTTAAAAAAATGCTTAAAAAATCCTATAAAATCTAAAAGTAAAGAGACTCTTTACTGCAGAATATTATAAGCAACGGTTTATTAGATATTGAATTAAAATGGAAATATTTTTAACATTGAAGCCTATGAGATAAAACAATCTTGTTGCTAAAACATCAGGCAGACGAGGCCCTCTAATCAGGCACTGTAGAGGGCAGCCGGCCGGGGCCTCCCAAGGATCCCTTGAGGAGCATGCGGCCACCGGATGACAGAGCTGCGACTGTGCGGGCAGGCCGGCCGGGTGCATGTGGCAGAGAGGTGGCGCAGGGAGGGAGCCACTGCACCTGCGGCCACAGCAGACCCACCCCCCCCCCACAACCAGGATCCCGGGACCCTCCACTGACTGACCACCAGGCTAAGGTAAGGCGACACATTTCTAAAATAAATAAAATCCGAGGACATCTTTAAATGTCCCAAGGAACATAAAATAAAACTTCTTTTTTTTTTTTATTTCTATTACTCACCTGATTCCTGGATCCACCAACAAGCGCAGCCTCCCGTCTCCCACGCCGTCGCCGGCGCGCTGTGTGCAGCTTCTGAGAAGATACGCTATTAGTGTAGAGGGAGCGATGCAAAATGCGCAGCCTGCTTCCTCGCTACACTAATAGCATATCTTCTCAGAAGCTGCACACGGCGCGCCGGTTAAAGGTAGCGTCAGACTGTAGAGGTGCTGCGCAGCAGTGTGAGGATTCATATGCTGCATTAATTATTCTTCTTACAAATTTGGTTACTTAAACCGTTTGCCTTTGGATTGTAATATTGTGACAACCAGGGCCCGAGTGGCGATCGGGGTGCCCCCAGACGCATGGTGACGCCAGCTGGCCGAATGCCAGGAGCTGCGGTGGCACCCGGCGCAGCTGTGAGTGATCAGGGGGCAGGGCGCGGCGTGATGACGCGGAGCCGCCGGGACCTTTAAATCAGGAACGCACGCTTACACCTCGCCTTGCCGTGGAGTTTCATTCCTGCATCGCTAGCTTACCGAATCAGTTTGTATACTTGTTACTTACCCTGCTTGTTCTGAGGACCCGATCTGTTGCCGGCTTTGCCTGCCATTTGACTATTCTCTCTGTGTACTCCCTGCCTGTTCTGTTTGCCTCCTGTTGCCACTGGTGTGCGCCGATTCTCACCATATACAGTAGCGTAGTACAAGTGCCTAAACGTTGCTGACCCGGTTTTGTTATAACAACTACTTTCGCTCTGCGCCCCTGTCTGGTATATTCCGCTGCTTACAGTACATACAGAAAAAATGGTGTTGCGCCTATACTCACTACTGTAACAGCCAGGAGTAACAGCCCAGTTCATGTATAAAACATAACAAGAGAAAAAAGATGTCATCTGTGCTCGTTTCTATATAATTCCATGTACAACAAAACACTATCAGGAGGTTTTAGTTTGTTTTAATGGCCACTGAAACGTAAGCTCGCTCGCCCCGTCAAGGCACCTCTTTGTAGAGCAAGTCCTAACCAATGTACCACAAGCTGCTCTTCTGAGCAACTACATGCCCCTCCTGCTGCTTTTCAGCTAAGGAGAGGCAGAATATGGTGGGTTTCATTTATACACGCACCAAGCATTCCCATTTGGGGTTGAAAACAAAAACATGGAAAAAGGAACAGCAGCAAAAATGACGAACTGGTGTTACAGCATAATATACATACATACAGAAAAAATGACGTTGCGCCTATACTCACCAGAGCGGCTGCAACAGCCAGGAGTAACAGCCCAGTTCATGTATAAAACATAACAAGAGAAAAAAGATGTCATCTGCGCTCGTTTCTATATATTTCCATGTACAAAACAACACTATCAGGAGGTTTTAGTTTGTTTTAATGGCCACGCAGCGCCATTTTTTCTGTATGTATGTATATTATGCTGTAACACCAGTTCGTCATTTTTGCTGCTGTTCCTTTTTCCATGTGTAGCGCTCACTCCCGGAGGAGCCGCTGAATTTAAACCTCGGGTCAGTCTCCCCGCACTAGGGAATAAATATACACCAGCACTGTTGTGAATTTTATAAGTTATATAGTTTACTGAATAAACTGGCATATAAAGAGCAACACGGTATACGTATATATATATTTACAGTAGTTCGTAATGCGAGAAACGCGCAGCGGAAAAAGAAAAAGGAATTTTAACCCCTTCGTGGTTGGAGTGTGAGTCCCGTACAGGTTGTGTCCCAAGAAAGTGTACGTGTATGCGTGTATTGGTACCCGGGTACAAGATTCAACTGGCCAGTGAATGATTTCAATGTGTCTTCGACTAGTCACGTTGGGGCCCTGTAGGTTTTGACAAAACTGCAGCGTGCTTTATTATTTTTACTGTGGCCGGGAAGGCCTCTCACCCATCCGCCAGATACTCTGCGCTCTGCTCGACCCAGGACGTCTCTCCGCTCGATTTAACTGGGACTCTGTGTCACCGGATCCGCTGTCTTGCTTGTCTTTTTCTGCCACAAGATGCTCAGCTCACCGCCTGCACTCCCATTAGATCATCTGCGGTCTCCTAACTCGGGGTCCTTCGGCATACTCTGAATCTGTGTAAAGTTATCAGCGGTGGATCACTAGGTCTCTGGCAAGTAAAGGGAAACCGATCTCCAGCTCCGCAATGCCGCACCTGCGCTCGGGCCTGGTCACGATCGTTATCTCTCTCACGTGCGTCTTGCTCCCTTCACTCCTCTGCGCGCTCTGCCCGTTCTCTCCACGAGGCTGCGGATGTAAGTCTCTCCTTCCCACCCACTTCCTGTTCCCGCCCGCAAAGCATGCTGGAAAACGTAGTCCCATTGTCCAGTGTCTTACATTGCGCTTGTCTCCCTCTGGTGGCCAAAAATAAGTACTACAAGAACAGTGTTTTAAAACCAGCGCTACTACACATGTTTTTGTTTTCAACCCCAAATGGGAAGTGCTTGGTGCTTGTATAAATGAAACTCACCATTTTCTGCCTCTCCTTAGCTGAAAAGCAGCAGGAGGGGCATGTAGTTGCTCAGAAGAGCAGCTTGTGGTACCTTGATTAGGACTCGCTCTACAAAGAGGTGCCTTGACGGGGCGACTGAGCTTACGTTTCAGTGGCCATTAAAACAAACTAAAACCTCCTGATAGTGTCTTGTTGTACATGGAAATATATAGAAACGGGCGCAGATCTTTTTTCTCTTGTTATATTCCGCTGCTTGTTGTTGCTGCTGGTGTGCTTCCATCCTGCCATATACTATAGCGCAGTACAAACATATATTGATCTCAGTCTGTGGTGTATATTGTTGGTGCTGTCTCCTTGGCCTGCTAGAGGTTAGGTTTAGTGGTCCCGAGTCCCGACCATCCTAAGGATCGGAGGGTCAGAGGTCTGTTACCAGGGATCCTACCAGGTCTGTCCTGGGGAATCGTTACAAATATGCGGTGAACGCCGCAGCAAATGAGCGTTAACGTTTGCGTTACGATCGCAATTATTCCCACTCGTTGTTGCTCAAACATTTCCCATGGCTTCAAATCGCGTTTAAACATGAGCAAAAGTGGTAAAAATTAGCTCCGCACACAGCGGTGAAATGGTTCAAAAAAGTTTTTGGGTTAAAAACGCTTTATTTAAAAATTTGTTTTTTATTGTTTCCTGTCCCCCAGGGCAGTACCCGGACCCTCATACACCTTTTATGACCAATATCTTGCATATATGCCCTCTTGGAGGGCATCTTAATTTTCGAACGTTCGAGCCCCATTGACTTGCATTGCGTTCGAATCGTGTTCGCGTTCGAATTCGAACGTTTTCAAATGTTCGAGTTTGAATGCGAACCGAACACGGGGGTGTTCGGCCCATCCCTAGTGCTAAAGGCTCTCACGTCCTCCCTTCACGTGACATAACTGTTTTTTCATTTATTTTTGTATTTATTTCTTTATTTATAGAATTATAAAAAAAGCTCACATAATCAAACATGGGTACGGCCATGCACAAAAGAACTTCCCATAACAATATATATAAGAAAAAACACAGTGCCTATAAGAAAATAGAACTGCAGGATAGGAATCCAAGAAAGGGCACAGCAAAATTGCATGAGTCGCAAAAAAAACAAGAAAGGGGGGGGCAACACTGATCCGGAAAATCAAAAGGCCTTGAGCGCAACGAAGAAGGAAGGTGGATGGAGGGGGTAAACTCCCACGGAGTTACTGTCATAAACAGGGTCAGGCACAAAAAAGGCACAAAAAAGGGAAACTTAGGGGAAGTCCACAAACGTCGCAACTAAGGACATGGGAGGGCGTCCATCCAAAAGTGCAAAAATTCGCTCCGTGGAGCAGGAGGGAAAGTCACTGGAGTCCCGAGCGACCCAAGGGCTGAGGAAGGGTGGGATCCCTCATTTTTGTAAAACATCCGACGAGCCCGGTGAGAGGCCTGCAGCAGCAAAGTCAATCCAGGCTATAGCAGGATTTGTAATCGTATAAGGCACATTCTTGTGGGTTACTACTAGGGAGCCGGCCAGGCCCCAATGATAGTGAATCCCCTTATTGCAGAGGAAGGTCGTCACCTCCCAAAACTGACGATGGGCCAGCAGAGTCAGAACCTGGAGGTCGTGATACAAAGCCAGCATTGCGCCTTCAAATTGCACAGGGTCCCGTGCACCAGGTGCCAACATGATCCTCACTTTCTGGGTGACATCCCATAGAAACACAACGACATCCCTAGGTGCCCCTCTGGGTGCTGCCGCAGCCCTCCGGACCTGGAAACACTGAGGCAACCAGCTCCGGCATGTCAAGGGACAGTCCAGACACTTGGAGCGCAAGTCGGGTCACATAGGGCAATAGATCATCCATAGACACTGAATCAGGGACGCACCTGACACAGATGTTATGACGGCGGAGTCTGGACTCCAAAGTTTCTACAGAGCGAGTGAGAAGGTCAACTTGAGAGTGGAGAGCTGTCAACTGTCCAGAAAGGTGGGTCTGCTCCACCACCACCTCGGCAGTCTTCACCTGGACCTCCGCCACCTGTGTGCTAACTACTTCTACCTCTGCTCGCACCGCAGCTACCTCTGGTCTCCACATGGCCCAAATTTCCGCCACGATGCTGCGAAGGCATCCCTTCATGGAGGGTTGACCATCATCTTCCTCAGCAATCTGGGTGCCTTTGGCGCTCAGAAAAGGAGCGACCACTCCTAGAACCAGGAGACTGCAGCATTCCCGGCACCTGGGACACTGGTATGGAGCTGTTCTGTGGTGCTGAAGCCACGCTACCCCTAGGAGAGGGCAACCAATCATCCTCTGAAGCCCCTTCTGAAGGGTCACGCTCAGCTGCTGAGGCCGTTGGGGACGCCACCATCGGAGCCCTGTGTTTTTTCTGTGCCCTCTTCTTTGCAAGGGTGCCGTCAGGCTGCAATCTCTGCATCTGGGGTGTCGGGGTAAGCCAAGATGAGCCAGTTCCACCCCCATAAGGCCAGGAGCAGTCCTCCTCATCTGTGGATCCATAACTCGAGGGGAGGGAGGGCAAAGCAGCCCACCCGAGAGACGGACCTTTCGGTCATAGAATCCCTGATGTCTCGTTGGTGGGGGCCTTCCATCTAGCCAGAGCACTTGGGCTGCTTCTTACCCATCCCGGTGTAGAGAGGTGCAGTTCCAGGGGGGCACGGTCAGATAGCACGGAGGCTTCCAAGAGTCAGCTAGGCCTCAATGGTAGGTTCGGATCTCTTCATGACAGGAAGACTCCTCGATGCACTCAGGTTGTCTCAAGCCAGGCACTCCAGGTCTAGCCAGACAGGTCAGAACATGCAGGGAGCATTTATGGGGTGATATGGGCACTAAAAGCAGTTAAATATAAGAAACCGTAGTGGAGCTCTCTAGCATGCGACCGCTCGCCTCCACAGCTAGCTCCGCACCCTCAGAATACAACATGACTGTTTTGTGTCTCTATAGATGATAGCCCTCCAGCTTGACAGTGCATTTGCTCTGGTGTACCCCTTGAATGCAACCCTGCCTCTGCCACTGTTTTTAGCAAAATATTGTATATCTTTACAGGGTCATCCAGACGTGGACCCCTTGCTTGATGTGCCTAGAGGGGTGTCAGCTATACCCTCCTAACAAGGCCTAACCAGGCCGAAACGATCGTCGGGGTTGCTGCACCTCTCGTGCAGGGATGACGTCCTTGGCAATCAGTACTGGCCACCCTCATTGGGTGAGTGCAGACTGATTTGCATATGGAGCATTCGTCCCTGTAATTGCACAAGCAAGCTAAAACCTTGTGAGACCTGAGCGGGCAACCACCGTAGAGCAGGCCACTAGTGCTGTTGCTCGTCCTCAGGTTCCTCACCCCCCCCTTTCTCTCACTATTGTATATCTTTAATCACCAAAAGTAGTATTATTTATTATTATGTAGCGATGGTTTTAATTCCCTGTCGTGGTAGTACTTATTTTTGGCCACCGGAGGGAGACAAGCGCGATGTGAGACACTGAACATTGCATTGGGACTACGTTTTCCAGCATGCTTTGCGGGAAATACAGGAAGTGGGTGGGGGAGAGACGCTGACATCCTGAGCCTCGTGGAGAGGGCTGGCAGAGCGCGCCAGGGAGTGAGAGAAGCAAGACACAGTGCTGCAGAACGTGACAGTGACCAGGCCGGAGCGCAGCTGGGGCCTGACAGAGATAACGACCGGGTTATTCAGCCTTACAAGAGGAAGACCCAGTGATTCACCAGAATACCCCCGCTGATATCGAGTGAGCTGGAGGACCCCGAGTTAGGAGCACCGCAGATTGATCTGACAGGGAGTGCAGGCGGTGAGCTGGACATCTTGCGGCAGCTAAAGGAAAGCAAGACAGCGGATCCGGTAACCCATAGAATCCCAGTCAAAATCGAGCGGAGAGACATCCTGGGTCAAGCGGAGAACCAAGTATCTGGCGGATGGGTGAGAGGCCTTCCAGGCCGTTGTGAAAATAGAAAGCACACTGCTGTTTATTTCAAAAACCCACAGGGCCCCAACTTGACTAGTCGAAGATACCTCATAAATAATTCACTGGCCAGTTGAATATTGTACCCGGGTACCATCACACACACACACCTACATTCTTTGGGACATAACCTGTACGGGACTCACTCCCCAACCACAAAGGGGGTTAAAGATATATTTTTCCTTTTTCCGCTGCACGTTTCTCGAATTACGAAGCATTGTATTTCTTTTCTGCTGCGCGTTTCCCGCATTACGAAGTACTGTAAATATATATCCGTATACCGTGTTATTCATTATATGCCATTTATTCTAGTAAACTATATAATTTATAAAATCCACGATGGTGCTGGAGTATATTTATTCCCTAGTGCGGGGAGACTGACCCGAGGTTCAAATTCAGCGGCTCCTCCGGGAGTGAGCGCTACACGTGGGGGCTCGTCCGGGATCCAGTCTCTGGAAAAACCGCATTTAAAGGGTTAAATATGGATCCAGACACTGCTGCCAAATGGTGTGAAGAGCACAGTAGTCAGATAGAATTATGTATAGTTATGGATATTCCTGCAGACACTTGGGCAGAAGATCAGATTCGCCAGGCCGTGGCCGCACTGACACCAGATAATCGGGGGTTAATCTTGGACATTAAAGCGAACCCAGATACCCCTCACACGTATGTTCTTTTTGAGTAGAGAAAGGGTGTTCCAGTGTGTTTTCAGGGCGCGAGTGTAAATCTGACCGACGATGTGGAAGTTCGACTGGTCCAGCCAAGTACGCCACGTGGTGATCACGCGAATGTTCCCGATGTTACCCCAACTACAGGGTTCCCTCCTGCTACATTTTTCACCACTATGGGGAAACTGGTGGAAACACTAGCCAAAAACTCTGCTGCGTCTCCAAATTACGGATATCGCAAGATACGGTTTTATTCTGGTAAGGTCCCTGTGCCAATTGGAGAAGAGGATTTTGAGACTTGGATAGATCAGGCAGTGCAAGCAGTGGAAGAATGGGAAGTTGCAGACACCGTGAAGAGACAAAGGTTGATCGAGAGCCTAAGAGGTCCTGCTTCAGATGTCATTCGAAATCTAAAAAGGGACAAGCCAGGCTGCACTGCTGCGGAGTATCTAGAAGCTTTACAGGAAAATTTTGGGGGAGTGGAGGATTGTGCCGAGCTTATCCACAAGTTCTCTCACACCTATCAAAAGGAAGGAGAAGAATTGTCCACATATGTCTGGCGGCTGGATAAAATCATCCATCAGGTCATTCTTAAAGGGGGCATGGAACCGAGTCATGCAAGCAAAGCTTTGATGGATCAAATTTTCAAAGGAGCACTCCCACTGGATCCCATAATGTTGAAATTTCAGACTAGATACCAGAGCACGAGACTGACCTATTCCAAACTGATCAAAGCTATCCGAGAAGAAGAGGCCTTGATTAAGGCTAAAAAGGTTGCAAATGCTTCGCACACAGCTTTCACCGCAGAAGTAGGAACTCTCTGTGTGGCAGACATACAGACCGAAGTGCTGGCTTTAAAAACTCAGATGTTGCAAATGATGGAGTTAATGACGTTGTTGTCGGCTAAGGACACCAGAACTGAAGGGGTTGCTGTAGCCTCGACCAGGGGATCTCCAAGTGAACCGCAAGAAGGAAATATGCTCACATTCCCGAGAAAGAAATGTTTTGGCTGTGGGGAAATCGGCCATTTCAGGGCTCAATGCCCACAAGGGAGGGCTGAAAAGAAACCGGTCGAAGAACTCCTAAAAGCTGTGGAGAAACTGTTGTCCGCCCTGCAGGCGGGAAACTCCCGAGGGTCCTGGTAAGGGAGCAAACCAGGTGCCCGAAGGTTGAAACCCGCTCCAAAAATCAAGCCAGGACTAAGAGGGCGAGAAGGCCCAAAGTCTGGCCAACTGCCGAGCCTGCCAGGACTGAAAGAGTCACTCCCTTAGCATCCGGACCTACATCATGGGGAAGCAATGCACACCCAAAACCTACAAGGGCCAAGAAGAAGGCCAGGGTACAACAAACTGGGTCTAAACTTCCTGTTACTACAACCAAGTTTCCTGACCAGCTGATAGGTCCTTCCCCTATTGTGCCAATCCAAGTGAAGGGAGTCTACACTAAAGCTCTGTTGGACTCAGGGGCTCAAGTGACATTGATTTACAGAGATTTCTATGAGAAACACTTGAAGCACATACCTCTACAGAAATTGAAGGATCTGGAAATCTGGGGTATCGGAACTGAGAAACTCCCTTATGATGGGTATCTACAGGTGAAGTTGGAGATTGGATCCAAAGTCATCGGACAGTCTGGAGGTTGTGATGCATTGGCCATTGCGTGTCCTCGGCCTCCAGGGGCGAACAGGAGTTCCATGATAGTGGGGACGAATACTGATTTGGTGCGACGTCTCCTGACACCTATCGTGCTGGAAGAAGGTTCTACTAAAGGAGTACACCCAATGTTACGTTCAATCAGAGAATGGTCGAAGAACAGAAGGCGCCTGCTGAAGTGGGGCGCCTGTGGAGATTGGAAGGAACAGATAAGGTTCTGCAAGCAGGAGAAGTAACGAGTTTCCGGGCTTCAGTCAAGTTGAACGGATCGCAACCAGGTCCCTATGTGGTACTGGAAACCGATTTTAATCACGGGAGTTAAGCCGGAGTAGAAGTAATCCCTGAAATAATCTCCACTAAAGCTTTGAAAAGAACATGAGGAAGAGTCTCAGTCAGTGTGTGCAATGTGTCTGATTCTCCAGTAGTCCTTAAAGCACGAATGCCTATCGGACAAGTAGCGTCCGCTACACCCCTCTCTACCGATTTAGGAGGGGGAGTGGATAAAGAGATTCCAGATGAAAGATTCTACCCCAAGGACACTCCCATTTCACCTGAATGGAAGAAACGTCTTCAGTCCCAAATTCTAAAGTGGAGCGACTTGTTCTCGAAAGATGAGTTTGACGTGGGCCTAGATAAAAGTACTGAGCACCGCATTCATTTGCAAGAGGACAAGCCGTTTCGTGAAAGGTCAAGACGAATTCCGCTGGGAGACATGGATGATCTACGAGAACAGCTGAATGGACTGCAAAGAACCCAGGTGATCCAAGAGTCCAGGAGCCCATATGCATCTCCAATAGTAATGGTCCGGAAGAAGAATGGTTTTGTCCGCCTATGCATAGACTATTGCACGCTGAATCGGAGAACCATCCCAGATCAATATGCTACTCCTCGGATAGAAGATGCCTTACAGTGTTTGTCTGGAGCAAAGTGGTTTAGTGTACTAGACTTGCGAAGTGGGTATCACCAGATACCAATGCATCCTGAAGACAAAGCGAAGACTGCGTTCATCTGTCCATTGGGGTTCTTTGAATTCAACAGAATGCCTCAAGGCCTTACGGGGGCTCCAGCCACGTTCCAACGGTTAATGGAGAAGACAGTCGGGGACATGAATCTGATCGAAGTATTAGTGTACCTGGATGACATAATTGTGTTCGGGAAGACTCTGGAAGAACATGAGCAACGTTTGGAGAAGGTCTTGAAGAGGCTCCATGAAGAGGGATTGAAACTGTCTCTGGAGAAATGTCAATTCTGTTTACCGTCTGTTACGTATCTGGGACATGTGGTCTCAGCAGAAGGCGTTTCGACAGATCCTCGGAAGTTGGAGGCCGTAGCTTCTTGGCCTAGACCCCGAAACGTCACTGAACTTAGATCTTTCTTGGGGTTCTGTTCCTATTATCGAAGATTTGTAGGAGGATTCGCAAAACTAGCTCAACCACTGAACAAACTCCTACAGAAGGAAAGCACAGAATAAGGCTGCAAGGTCTCTGACCGAAATCCGTCAGCTCCAGGGCCAAGGACAGCTCGAGAGTCCATCCAGGGAGAATGGACCAGTCAATGCGAGGGTGCTTTTACGAAGCTGAAAGAGTTTAACTCGAGCTCCTGTCTTGGCCTACGCGGACCCTCACAAGCCGTATGAGTTACATGTGGATGCCAGCAGAGAAGGTCAAGGAGGAGTCCTGTATCAAGAGTATGGTGGATTGCTGAGGCCTGTAGCGTATGTGAGCCGGAGCCTTACGCCTTCAGAGAAGAATTATCCTACCCACAAGTTGGAGTTCCTAGCCTTAAAGTGGGCAGTGGTAGACAAGCTAAAGGACTATCTGTATGGAGCCGAGTTTGTGATAAAGACGGATAACAATCCTCTTACTTACATCCTTACTACTGCGAAACTGGACGCAACGGGACATCGGTGGTTGGCCGCTCTGTCAGGGTTTTGGTTCAGCCTGAAGTATCGCCCTGGGGTGAACAATCGAGATGCTGATGCTTTGTTGAGAAGACCCTAGACTACAGAATGGACTCAACTATAATGTTAACAACAATTGAGAGAAAAGAGATGGTAAGCGCCCAGAACAAAGTGATATACCCAATACCCAGCTCGACCAGAAAGTAGTGGTTTCCCCCAAACCAAGAACAAATACTGAGAAAAATACGTATCTGGTCAGCGCGAATTGGTAAGACGCAAGGGATATATGGGTAAATCTTGTTAGAGTTTCATCCGTAGAGGTTCAACATATGGAAGAATAAAAAAACTATATTGGTGCAGTATGTTTAGACAATATGGAACAAGATATACATAAGGAAAATTCCCACTCACAAATATAGAGCCCCAACACTGGCTCTGAGTGGGGAAGTGCCTTTGGGTTATTTCTCTGAAGGTGTTCACAGGAAACCCACTCCTTTCCTTTGTTGTTACTCGTGGTTCTCTCAGTATGGCGAATATATAAAAAAGACACAAAAGAGATCTCTGTGCGTATCTGAATTATAATGGTAGGAAATAAGAGACTCCCATCGGAGTGTTAACTCACATTCGGTGGAGCTAATTCTAGCTCAAGGTATGCGCCTATGGGTTTCGTGTGGTCAAACCCAAAAAAAACCAAACGGATGCTGGAGTACGTTCTTTAAAATTTAATAAAATTAACAAAAGTTAAAATAAAGACAATTAAAGGTCCAGGACGCGTTTCACCGCTATCACGGCTTCTTCAGCTGGTGTCATCTGAATAAAGGCCTCCAAGCATCATGTTATAGTCACACAAGTCAGAAAAATAAGTGATAACACATGTTATTAATTAACAAGTGGCGTGCGTTCCACGTCTCGCAATGAGAGCTGTCCGGGTTCTGGCAGTGAGGCGCCATTTTGCGCAGACGCAGTATGGAGTTTCCGCGTTTCAAGATGCGTTTCAGTGACGTAGCCGATCTTTATTGCGTTCTTGAGCGTTTGTTCATAGACATCAAATATAAATAAAAACAATGAAGTAAAATTAGTGTATACAATAACGCATTATATTTATTCCCAATTGAAAAAGGCAAAACCTCTTGAATCGCCACATATCTCGAAACACAAGTCTAAGGAAAAGGAATCGATAAAGGAAAAATCGATCTATAAATTGAAAAAAAGGATTATCTCTGTAAAAATGGGGATCTATCATCGGATGATGTTGTATCCATGGCGACCTCTCCGATCTCATACCTCCATGTATATATATAACAATATTAGTGTCATATAGAGATGTATTTTATCTATTTGTCAGTCTGGATAAGATAACTATAGATTATTCCTCAAATATGTCTTAGAGGACTAAAATTTACAGCCGACATGTATATAGATATGCTGGAAAATATAATGAGAGGAATTATTGTTCCGCCTCCACCAATATTAAATTGACAAGGATAAACCTGGTGCAAGGTGGGAAAAAAATTAAGGATAAAATAAAAGAGCATCGATTAAGAGAAAAACCATCCTTATAATAAGGATAGGATGGATACTAAGTAAAACTAATAAACCAATATTGGCTTATTGTGGAAATTATGAATAAGAAAAATTAGTGTGGCGTACACGTGAGGGTTATATGTTACCAACGGAACAGGTCTCGTTCCGATATAGTAATGTCTTACGTTGAACCGATATGGTTGAGTAAATACCCGTCTATTAGTATTAATAACTTATTGTGTACCCAAATAAATGGGTCATTCAATATAAGTGGTTGATAGCTATGTGAGTGATAGGATGAATGGTGGGTCTTCCTAAATAGGTAGGATACATATATATTAGATCTAAGTATACATAAGTGTAATGTACTGATATTATATACTGGTATTGAGAATGTGATTAATAAACATAAATCTATGGGATGGATAAGCTTAAGGGTAATGTTTGTGTGAGGGAAGTGGGATATAATTCTATTACGATAATGAAGTAGTGTTGTGGAGTAAAGTAATAGGTATAATTCCTCTCATTATATTTTCCAGCATATCTTTATACATGTCGGCTGTAAATTTTAGTCCTCTAAGACATATTTGAGGAATAATCTATAGTTATCTTATCCAGACTGACAAATAGATAAAATACATCTCTATATGACACTAATATTGTTATATATATACATGGAGGTATGAGATCGGAGAGGTTGCCATGGATACAACATCATCCGATGATAGATCCCCATTTTTACAGAGATAATCCTTTTTTTCAATTTATAGATCGATTTTTCCTTTATCGATTCCTTTTCCTTAGACTTGTGTTTCGAGATATGTGGCGATTCAAGAGGTCTTGCCTTTTTCAATTGGGAATAAATATAATGCGTTATTGTATACACTAATTTTACTTCATTGTTTTTATTTATATTTGATGTCTATGAACAAACGCTCAAGAACGCAATAAAGATCGGCTACGTCACTGAAACGCATCTTGAAACGCGGAAACTCCATACTGCGTCTGCGCAAAATGGCGCCTCATTGCCAGAACCCGGACAGCTCTCATTGCGAGACGTGGAACGCACGCCACTTGTTAATTAATAACATGTGTTATCACTTATTTTTCTGACTTGTGTGACTATAACATGATGCTTGGAGGCCTTTATTCAGATGACACCAGCTGAAGAAGCCGTGATAGCGGTGAAACGCGTCCTGGACCTTTAATTGTCTTTATTTTAACTTTTGTTAATTTTATTAAATTTTAAAGAACGTACTCCAGCATCCGTTTGGTTTTTTTTTGGGTTTGACCACACGAAACCCATAGGCGCATACCTTGAGCTAGAATTAGCTCCACCGAATGTGAGTTAACACTCCGATGGGAGTCTCTTATTTCCTACCATTATAATTCAGATACGCACAGAGATCTCTTTTGTGTCTTTTTTATATATTCGCCATACTGAGAGAACCACGAGTAACAACAAAGGAAAGGAGTGGGTTTCCTGTGAACACCTTCAGAGAAATAACCCAAAGGCACTTCCCCACTCAGAGCCAGTGTTGGGGCTCTATATTTGTGAGTGGGAATTTTCCTTATGTATATCTTGTTCCATATTGTCTAAACATACTGCACCAATATAGTTTTTTTATTCTTCCATATGTTGAACCTCTACGGATGAAACTCTAACAAGATTTACCCATATATCCCTTGCGTCTTACCAATTCGCGCTGACCAGATACGTATTTTTTTACAGAATGGACTCAGTTAACTCCAGACGGGGTACAAGCTTTGTGTCAAGGAGCAGAGCGTCGGGTCAAGGGAGGGGTTGAAGCGGAGGCCATAGGAGTCATGGCTGCGGCTGTTCCGGAGTTGTACTGCAACCCTACGCAGTTGAGGGATGAAAGTCTGCCTACCTTTTCAAAACAGGACCTGAAAGCTGATCAGGCTAGAGACCCCTTGATTGCGTTAACCATAAAGGCCCTAACTGCGAACCAGCGGGAAATTCTGCTGACCAACTCCCCAGATGGAGCCAGATTGGTCTACAAAGAGTGGGAACGGTTGAAGATGTTGGATGGGGTGGTCTACCGAAGGGACCCCTCAACCAATGCTGAAGAGACCCAACAGTTGTTCCTTCCCACTAAACATAGGGAGAGTGTACTGCAATCGCTACATGATGAGCATGGACATTTGGGCGCAGAAAGGACTTTTAAGCTGGTGCGAGACAGGTTCTATTGGCCTTGCATGAGAGCTGAAGTGGAAAGTTACTGCTATTCATGTCTGAGGTGTATTCAAAGGAAGACCCTACCGACCCGAACTGCTCCAATGAGCCATCTGCAAAGTCAGGGACCCATGGATTTGGTGTGCATTGACTTCCTGTGCTTAGAGCCGGATGCTAGTGGGTAGGGAAATATTCTAATAGTGACTGATCACTTCACACGTTACGCCCAAGCCTTTTCTACGAAAGACCAACATGCTCCGACAGTGGCAAAGGTTCTGATGGAAAAGTTCTTTGTTCACTACGGCCTACCCGGGAGAATACACTCTGATCAGGGTAGAGACTTTGAAAGCCGACTTGTTGGGCAATTGCTGGAACTGTTGGGAATCCAAAAGACCCGAACTACACCATATCACGCTCAAGGTGATGCTCAGCCTGAAAGGTTCAATCGCACGCTTCTAAATATGCTGGGGACGTTGTCAAACACAGAGAAGCAGAGCTGGAGTCGTCACATAGCTACGCTAGTACATGCATATAACAGTACGGAGAGTGACGCCACTGGATACTCACCGTACCGTCTTATGTTCGGAAGAGAAGCTCGACTCCCGGTTGATTTGGCGTTTGGGCTATCTCTGGACCAGACGTCGGTAGCTTCCCATAGAAATTATGTGGATAGACTTCGAAAGAATCTGGCCTCTGCGTTTGAACATGCCCGTTTGACCTCAAGAAACAGAGAGCAAAGGAACAAACGGAACTATGACTTGAAAGTTCGGATACAGGATCTACAACCTGGTGATAGGGTTTTGTTGAAGAACTTGGGTGCTGCTGCGAGGCACAAGTTGGCGGATAGATGGAGCTCTCAAGTCTACATTGTCTGCAAACAACTGCCGGGTCTGCCGGTGTATCAAATCCGGCTGGATGGAAAGGCTGGGCCTCTTAAGAACTGGCACCAGAATCATTTGTTACCTTTGAGAGAGGCTGTGAGGATACCAGTTGGGGACGAACTTTCTCTGTCGAATCCGCCTGCTCCACGTTTGCCTCCCGTTACTCGGTCTCAGCAGACCCGGGCTGTCGAAGAGAGCGAAAGGGACAGTGAGGAAGAAAGTTTTTGTCTGGACTGGATGCGTCCACCAGAGCCTGAAGAGGTTATCTCGGTTCCTGATCGGTGGGAAAGTAATTTGAGGCCTGAGGCTCCTGAATTTCAGTTAGAAGCCCCCGAGACTATTGAAATCCCTGTAGCTCCTGAAGTCGAATCTTATGACTACAGTTCTATGCCTTCACTGGAAGGATCATACTCCGAAGAGATGTCTGCTCCAGTGGTAGAAATAAGGACTGAACCAGCGCCTATAGTACTTCTACCTGAAGAGGAACTGATTGAGCCAGAACCAAAACGCTCTGTTCGACCGCCCCAGCGACTCACCTACGACTCACCAGGACATAGCACTGAAGAGGCCGTCACCACAGTGCGAAGGTTGCCCGAAGTGTCTGCTATGTTAGCTGAGGTAGCCCAAAGCATGAGTCAACTTGAGGAAGTGTATCTAACCCATTGCATGCTTGCTGCTGAGCCTGTATATGTTACCTAAAATGTGTTGGAATGTAATGCAACTGTTGTACCTCCTTGGAGAGACCCAAGAGTTCTAGGAGGGGGAGAGTGTAGCGATGGTTTTAATTCCCTGTCGTGGTAGTACTTATTTTTGGCCACCGGAGGGAGACAAGCGCGATGTGAGACACTGAACATTGCATTGGGACTACGTTTTCCAGCATGCTTTGCGGGAAATACAGGAAGTGGGTGGGAGAGAGACGCTGACATCCTGAGCCTCGTGGAGAGGGCTGGCAGAGCGCGCCAGGGAGTGAGAGAAGCAAGACACAGTGCTGCAGAACGTGACAGTGACCAGGCCGGAGCGCAGCTGGGGCCTGACAGAGATAACGACCGGGTTATTCAGCCTTACAAGAGGAAGACCCAGTGATTCACCAGAATACCCCCGCTGATATCGTGTGAGCTGGAGGACCCCGAGTTAGGAGCACCGCAGACCGATCTGACAGGGAGTGCAGGCGGTGAGCTGGACATCTTGCGGCAGCTAAAGGAAAGCAAGACAGCGGATCCGGTAACCCATAGAATCCCAGTCAAAATCGAGCGGAGAGACGTCCTGGGTCGAGCGGAGCACCAAGTATCTGGCGGATGGGTGAGAGGCATAAGAGAATAATGTACCCGGGTACCATCACACACACACACCTACATTCTTTGGGACATAACCTGTACGGGACTCACTCCCCAACCACAAAGGGGGTTAAAGATATATTTTTCCTTTTTCCGCTGCGCGTTTCTCGAATTACGAAGCATTGTATTTCTTTTCCGCTGCGCGTTTCCTGCATTACGAAGTACTGTAAATATATATACGTATACCGTGTTATTCATTATATGCCATTTATTCTAGTAAACTATATAATTTATAAAATCCACGACGGTGCTGGAGTATATTTATTCCCTAGTGCGGGGAGACTGACCCGAGGTTCAAATTCAGCTGCTCCTCCGGGAGTGAGCGCTACAATTATTTATCTAAAGTGTTGTCTTTTGGATATGGATTGACCTCTTTTTCGTGTGGATGTTTATAAAGGTCTGTTTTTGCAGTATTAAAGATTTAAAAATGTACTGCTATGAATTGCCACATGTATATGTCTATCTGCATACTCATGTGATAGATAGCTAGATAGATATTGTAGATCTGTACATTTTTAACACTGCGTGAAAATAATTAAAAACACACAATGTTCTTATTTTAAAATAACTCTTTTCTTTAATCTATTATTTTCAGATGCACATCCAAACTACAACACTGACCATCTCAGTGAGTCTTAGTGCCTCAGTATCATTGGGTATGCTCTACATGCCCAAGGTCTATATAATTCTCTTCCACCCTGAACAAAATGTTCCAAAGCGCAAAAGAAGCCTCAAGGCTGTTGTTACTGCAGCTACAATGAGCAACAAGTTTACACAAAAGGGGGGCTACAGACCCAACGGGGAGGCCAAGACGGAGCTATGTGATAGCATGGAGACCCAAGGTAAATGTGCTTCCTAAAGAATCAAGATCACGATTTGTGATGTAATGTAAAAGAAAAATGTGAGCACAACAAAAAATAACCAGATTACAGAAAACAATGCATATTTTATATTTTGAAAAAAAATAATACCATATTAGACAAAAATAGAATGAGAACAATCAAACCATTAGGTGAGTTTGAAAAGTAAAAACCTTAACACTACAATTCATTAAAACATCTATGTATTCGATAAGTAAAATAAAGCTATATATGTGAAATAACTCTAACACAGAACAATAAAATTCTAAGGCCACTTTGCAAGGGTAAGATCTTTCTGCTATCACAAGCAGTCAAAGTAGCAATTTCTGCTTCTGGAGAACGGAACTTAAAGATAGTTGTCTGAAAAAAATCTCCCTCTTCCCATTTGATGATGGTGGAAACAATCAGTATATGCTTCCAGGATTTAGATTCAGTCAGTCAGAACGGACTGCAGTTTTAGATGTACTACAACCACCAGGGTAGTGTGTTCAGCATGTTCATTTGACAGATTGAGAATCATTCACATCCAGGGTGCATGGGTCAAAGAATGGTGCTGCATTTTGTGATACATAAAGATGTCAAGGTTGTGTCATGATGCATTGTGATGCCACACCAGCAACCCAGAAACACATCAGAAACATTCTTGCTTGTTGGTAAAACTTAGTGTTATAGCTTATTCTTGATTCTTCTGATTCCCCCTCTGCTTGCTACCAAATGCCATTGTTTACTGTCTCTACCTACCCTGCTTCCTACCAAGTATCTTTGCCAAGTGGGCAGACCTTGCTTGATACTGACCACTCTTGTTTGCTGCCTGCACCAAGCCCTTGCACACATCTAACCTCCTTCACCTATCAGTCCTGTACCTCGGTTCTCTGGACTGAGTTATTGGTCATTTACTGGGCTCTGCTTGTGTTTAGCACTTCTCCCTCCTCCCTCCCCTGGAACTTTAACCACCAGGATCGAGTTACTGCTACTGTACTCTTGCTCATACCCCTGTACTAGAACCTGCCTAGTTGGTGTCACATTTACTTAGTTTTGTTTTATCACCTGTTGTTGATGTTTTGGTATTCCGTCCCTTGTCTGGTCATAAACAGTAGATTTCAAAAGTCTACTCTCAGATTTTTAAGATGTAAAAAGAAAATTTACAACAATGAAAATTTCAGACCTTTTCAATCTGTAATATGATGTTCCAAAACAAAAATTCAGACAAAAATACAAAACAAATAGTTGTTAGGAACATTTTAAAATAAAAAAAGCCTACAACACCATGATTGTGCAAACCCTTGCATTTTAGGGACTCTACGGGCCTTATTTCACCCTTGTCATTAAAGTAACAGCTGGAGCCATTATTCACATCAGTTGCACCAGTTATCTTAATGATTGAAGTTCCTATTCTGACCTTACTAGAACTTTTGATAGTGGCTCAGTCATTGTGTCTCCTTACCGTAAATTAACCGCCAAAATTTGAAGATGAGCTATTCCAACTACCAGAACCTGGTGTTAAGTGATTTTGTTTTTGCAAAATCACTTAACACATTAAAATGAACACCCCCCCCAAAAGTCCCATATTTATCTCTTAAGCCATGGTGAAGAGGGCTGCATGATCTGATGATTTCACTTGCGGTGCGCAGTGGAAGACTGGGAACAATTAGTTCTCAGTGTCCTTACACGCTTCCTCTATAATCCCACTTGCGCGAGCTCATGCACAGCTTGCAGCAGGGTCTCACTTACAGCGACACTGTGCCATTCCTGGTATTTGTCGGTGCTTCCCTTTTATTCTGACTCGACTACAGTGATTGGGTCGGAATAAGTATGATAACAGGGAACTCAATTATTTTCCTTCTCCAGCAACAACATTTTAAAATTAAATATGTCCAGGCGATCAACAGAAACTAAAACAAAGTCAATGACCAATATTTCAAAGAAGGAAGAGAAAGTACATGTGGCACCAGCTAAGCATATAAATTAAATTCAGCTTGAGATGTGGTTTATTGTTTGGAGCTAAATCCTACTAGGAGAGCACTCCAAAATTTGCCACAAAAATTGCAAGAGCTAATTTTTGACAGATTCCTCTCCTGATTGGTACCTAACAAAAAATCTTAAAGGCATTTCATATACTATGGAATACTGTCAAAATGAGTAGAGAAAATGTCTCGCCAGACAGACATTGCATAGATTATCCTGATTCCCCCCCCCCCAAAGTTGAGGAGAAAATGTATCGGAGTGGCCAACAGAAACCTAATTTCTGGCTGGTAGAAGACACTCCTTGCATGTCATCACCATTTCTCATATTGGCGTAATCTCTGGGCTACTGGGTAGGGTGTCAAGACAGAAACCATACCCTAAAAAAGGATTATCCAAGGCCATCCTTATTAAAGGAAATATTCTGCCACCTCAAATCATGTGAAAAATTTGCTACAGTCTGGCAAAAGGTAGAGCTTTTTGGTTAAACTTGAAAAAGACTAGTTTGGTGCAAAGACAATCCAGTTCATATAAGGAATGAATACTGTACCAGCTATGAAACTGGTAGCAACATGGTTTGGGCTTCTAAAGAGAGATGGGATATAACTTCAAGTATCAATATATTTTTGTTCAAAACCTGCTGACATCTGTCAGAAAGCTGAAGATCAAGCAAAATTTCATAATCCAACATAACACTGACCCAACTCAAAATTCCATATCAACCAAGGAAGAAGAAAATCAAAGTCTTGGAATGGCCCAATCAGTGCCTACACCCCAATCCCACTGAAAACCTGTTGAAGAGTTGTACAAAGGAGATGCCCAACCAAAATTTGAAGAAATGTGGACTTTATTGCATAGGAGATTGCGTTAAAATTCCAAAGTCTAGTATAGCTAAAGCTTGCTTTGGATGAATGATGCCACTTAGTAGAGTGAACAGAATATCCAATCACTGCATTATGGACCACCTCCAGATTTGCGAAAGGTTTGCATACAGAACTCTAGTCAGAAAGGTAGACTCTGTTTCTTAGTTACTTTAATCTACTCATAATTTACCATCCCATGTTATGAACTAGGAAAATTGATGAATGGGTGAAGATAAAAAAACTGATACCGGCATAGACCCTAATAGTATTCTGACAAAAGACCATTTCCAAGCCACAAGTCCCTTGTTTTACCACCGAAGGCTCTGCACATATTATTTATTAAGCGCCAACACATTCCGCAGCGCTGTGCAAAGGTGCAATGGGTAAAGACAGGACAATTCTACAATACATAAAAGAGGCAGGTTAGTATTCCTGCCAACAGATACAGGAGGACGTAAGGACCCTATTCCCATGGGAATTTACAATCTAGATGGATGAGGGGATTAGAAACAGGAGGGGGGACTGCAATGACAAGTTAATGCAGGGAGAGATGAGGACCATTTTTGGGTCAGTCGGATGCTTTGTTACGGAGTCAGGTGGTAGGCTTCCCTGGAAGTGTCTTTAGGGAGCATTTAAATGAAGATGAATTTGGGGACAGTCTGATATTGCGCGGTAGTGCATTCCATAGGGTTGGCGCCACACGAGAAAAGTCCTGCAGTCTGGCATGTGAAGAGGTAGTGATGGAGGATGCCAGGAGCAGGTCAGTGTTGGATCTTAGGGACGGGTTGGGGTGTATTTGGTGATTAGTAAGGACAGGTAGTGAGGAGGGGCGTCAGTGAGGGTTTTGTAGGTCAGGGTGAGTAGTTTGAATTTGATCCAAATGTGGATGGGGAGCCAGTGTAGGGATTCAGAGAGGAGCGGAGGAGACAGAGCGGCGGGTGAGACGTATAAGCTGGGCTGATTTGTTTAGGATGGGCTGCAGGGGGGAGAGGTGGGAGAAAGGAAGGCCAGTCAGGAGGTTGTTGCAGTAGTCCAGGAGGGAGCTCACAAGCGAGTGGATAAGTTGCTTGGTGGTGTTGGCAGTCAGAAATGTACGAATTTTGGCAATATTGCAGAAGTGATTGCGGCAAGATGAGGAGAGTGATTGGATATAAGAGCTGAAGGAAAGACTGGAGTCAAGAGTCACTCTGAGGCAGCGGACTTGGGCTGAAGGTCGGATAGTGATACCATCAACAATTATAAAGAAGTCAGAAATCAGAGTAGAGTTAAATGGGGGAATATGAAAAAGCTCGATCTTTGACATATTGATCTTCAGGTAATGAGAGGCCATCCAGGCAGAGATCGCAGACAGACAGTCACTGACCTGAGAGAGAACAGAGGGAGAGCGATCGAGAGTAGAGAGGTAGATCTGAGTGTCATCAGTGTATAGGTGATATTTTAAGCCATAGTTGGGGATGAGTTTACCCAGTGAGGAGGTAGAGATAGAGAAGAGCAGAGGACCTAGGAATGAGCCTTGGGGTAAGTCGACTGACAGAGGCATTGAAGAGGAAGAATTGCCAGCAAGGGATACTGAGAAGGATCTTTTGGAGAGGTAAGATTTTAGCAATGAGAGAGTGGTATCACAGAGACCAAGAGAGAAGAGGGTCTTTAGGAGGAGGGGATGGTCGACTGTATCAAAGGCAGCTGAGAGGTCAAGTAGGATCAGTATGGAGTAGTGGCCATTGCATTTAGCTGAAAGGAGATTGTTAGTAACTTTTGTGAGAGGTTTCTGTTGAGTGTTGGGAGCGAAAGCCAGATTGCAGGGGTTCAAGCAAGTTGTTGGAGGATAGGAAGAGCGGTCATAGACTAGTCTTTCTAGCAGTTTTTTTTTTTTTTAATTCTTTATTTTGAAGTTTTCATATGAATGGGTACAGCATTCAATACTCAACATTAGCAGAAAACCACAGATCTCGGATGGGTGGTACCAAAGACATAGTCTCGTAGATGAACCCGTAAATCCCAAAAAGAATAAAATAATAATAAAAAAAAAAAAACGAGAACAAAAAAAAAAGGGGGGATTTGAGACATCTCTGTAGAACGAGAGATGTAGAAAAACTGTCCAAACCAGGGTATGTCTCCAGCCAAGGCTGAGGTCAAAAAACCATAAAGTCAAGCATTCAATCAAGGCACGGCCTCCACAAAATCGTCCCAAAGACACCATGTTTTCTCATATTTAGGCAATGCTTGGCGAACGATCGCCGTCAGCTCCTCCATGCGTCAGCTCCTCCATGAGCCTGACATCTGAAACTTTGGCCCGCACCAGGCGCTTCAATGGGGTTTCCCCAGACAGCCACTGGGAGGCCAGGGAGCGGCGAGCGGCCAAGAGGATGCATCGGAGAAATGCCTGCTCGGCATTCGGGAAGCCCAGCACCGGTCGCGACAGCAAGAAATCCCAGGGATCTACCTTCACGTGACGGCGGAATACGGATGTGAGCAGTTTGCCCACTTCATCCCAGTAGCCCCGCGCCTTCGGGCAGTCAAACCACAAATGTATAAATGTGCCTTTCATGCCACAGTTCCGCCAACAAAGGTCTGTGGTTGTCCTCACCATGCGGCACATAAGCACCGGTGTTGTGTACCATCAAAATCTTTCTAGCAGTTTTGATGCTAGTGGAAGTAGTGAAACTGTACAGTAGTTTTCAGGAGAATGTGGGTCGAGGTAAGGTTTCTTGAGAATGGGTGTGATAGTGGCATGCTTGAAAGTAGAAGAGAATGAGCCAGAAGAAAGAGATAGGTTGAAAATGTGAGTAAGAGCAGGAGTGATAGATGAGGAAAGAGAAGACCGTAGGTGTGAAGGGATAGGGTCAAGCGGGCAGGTAATGGGGCGTGAAGAAGACAGTATAGAATGGATTTCATCCTCTGCGGTTGGGGCAAAGAGGCGGAGAGTCGAGATGGGGTTGGCTGGGGGAGGAGAAGTGCTATATGCTTGTGGTGGGATATTGTTACAGATTGTGAGTGTTTTCTTTATGAAGTAGTCAGCAAGATCTTGAGTTCTGAGGTCGGATGCGGAAGTGACACAGGCGGGTAGAGGAACGAGTTGAAGGTTGAAAATAGGGATGAGCCGAACACCCCCGTGTTCGGTTCGCATTCAAACTCGAACAATTTCAAAAGTTCGAGTTCGAACGCGAACACGAACTGAACTCAATGCAAGTCAATGGGACTCAAAAGTTTGGTTTTTAGAGTGCCCTGCAAGAGGGCATATATGCAAGATATTTGCCATAAAAGGTGTATGGGGGTCCGGGTAGTGCCCTGGGGGACAGGAAACAAGGACAAAAAGTAAAAAAAAAGTTTTTAAAGGGACAGTGAGTTTTCCATGAAATAAGGGTTAAAACTAAAAATGAAAAATTCCTTCAAATATCGTGCCTAGGAGGTCCCCATAACCTGCCTGTGAAGTGGCGGATTTGTAGGATGTATAGAAACATTTTAAAAAAAAAAGTGACGTTTCAAATGACGGTAAACGGTTTTCCTTTAATCTATTCATAAACAACTGCTTAGGGCGGCAGTCTGTATTAAAAGAGGAGACCTTTTAGGACACACAGAACAAGTTTAGTAATTTTTTGGCAAAATTATGGTGAAACTTATGCAGGCTTTGGATGAAAGTAACAATAGGTGCTTTAAAATTGGGCCTTTAGTGTCGGCAACAGTGCTGTCACACCGTAACCCCTCTGTGGTATTGTGGAAGAGTACAGGGTTGGACCCTGTGGTCCAAAAAATTTAAATGATATAAATCTGGTACAGGTGTCAGTGCACCCAAATATTGTGCCTTTGGTGGCAGCAAGTGCCTTCACACCGTAACCCCTTTGTGGTATTGTGGAAGAGTTCAGTGGTGGAGGTTTTGTGAATGCAGAAGAGATCCCCGATCTATTCCGTTACGTCAGCATCAGGGGATTGATAGCTGCTGATCCAGGACTGATTCATTTTTATAAATGTCAGACGGTCTACAGAGTCGGTGGACAGACGCACTCTTTTGTCTGTGACAAAACATCCAGCGGCACTGAACGTCCTTTCAGAAAGCACGCTGGATGAAGGACAAACAAGTAGCTGCATAGCATTTTGGCTAAATTCTGGCCAGTGATCCAATCTCAACACCCAGTAAGCCAGTGGATCATCTGCTGGAAAGGTATCCAGGTCTGCCCTTGCCCCTAGGTAGTTCTGCACCATACGGTGAAGATGCTGGCAATGGGTGCCTACATTTGACGTCCCTGGGCGTCGTGGACTAAAAAAATTTAAAAAGGCATCAGTGAAGCGGCCCCGGCCTTCACCACTATTCCTTTTATCATCCGCAGCCTCAGAAGCACCTGTGTCATCACTTGCTAACCTACCAGTGCCTGGAAAGGTGTTACACAAGTGTCGCTTTAGAGCGTTATCAAGTTTTTTCATCCTGTGCTCCCTCTGTGCAGGCAGAATGAGCTCTGCAACTTTACCCTTTTATCGTGGCTCAAGAAGGCTTGCCAACCAGTAATGATCCCTCTCCTTGATAGCACAAATCCTGGGGTCCTTTACCAGGCTTTCAGGATAAGGGAGCCCATGCAGCGTAGGTTGGAGGTGGCTTTAGCTTCCGAGTCTTCCTGGTCAATGAGGATGACCCCATCGTGCACTTCCTCCTCCCAGCCATGTACTAGTCCTTGGGTGTCTGGGCACACAAAACCCTCCCTTGAGGAATCCCCACCTTCAATGCCCCCACTACTTAAATATTCCTCCCCTTCCTCCTCCTGTCTGATCTGAGTAGGACCCGCTGGAATGCTGTCTGCAGAAAGACTGGGGCCTTGAGAGCTAAGGAAGGCCTCCTCTTCCTCCCGCTGCTCTGCCTCTAGAGCCACATCTATAATTCCCCGCAGAGTGTGCTCAAGCAGGAACACTAAAGGAATTGTGTCACTGATGCATGCACTGTCCCTGCTCACCATCCTCGTTGCCTCCTAAAATGGTGACAGTACAGTGCATGCATCCTTGATCATCAGCCACTGCGGGGGAAAAACAACCAAGTTGACCTGAACCTGTCCTTGTGCCATACTCACACAGGTACTCGTCGATGGCCTTCTACTGCTTGTGCAGACGCTGCAGCATTGCTAATGTCGAGTTCCACCTGGTGGGCATGTCACAGATCAGAAGGTTTGTGGGAAGATGGAATTCTCTTTGAATTTCTGCCAGGCGAACACTTGATGGGAATGACCATCTGAAGTGGCTGCAGACTTTTCTGGCCTGGCTGAGAAGCTCTGCCAGCCCTGGGTACCTGGTTAGGAAATGCTGTACCACCAGATTTAGGACGTGTGCTAGGCATGGTACATGCGTCAACTTACCCAGGCGTAGGGCGGAGAGAAGGTTGGTTGCTGCCATTATCACAGACGACCATTCCCAGCTGAAGGTGGCGTGGTGTTAACCATCTCTGCACCTGCCCCTGCAGAGCTGACAGAATTTCTGGCTTGGTGTGGCTCCTGTCCCCTAAACAAACCAGCTCAAGCACAGTATGGCATCTTTTTGCTTGAGCCATTGCGTAGCCCCTGTCACGCGTCGGTTTAACTGCCACTTCGCCAGAGACACAGAAGGAGGAGGAGGAGGAAGAGGGAGAGGTGGTGGTGGAGCAGACAGACCTCATACATGCAGCTTTCTGGAGGCGTGGTGGATGAACAAGCTCCAGCACAGAGCCCCATCTTGGATCCCTCCTAGCTGCAATCAGAGTTACTCAGTGTGCCGTGAAGGAAATGTAATGGCCCTGTCGATGCTTGCTGGACCACGTGTCTAAAGTCACATGCACCTTGCTGCTGACTGCCTTTCTCAATGACTCAATAACATTGTCTTCCATGTGCTGGTATAGTGCTGGAATGGCCTTCCGTGAAAAGTAATGGCGTTTTGGAACCTGCCACTGTGGTACAGCACATTCAGCAAATTCACAGAAGGAAGCAGAGTCCACCAGCTGGAAAGGCAGCAGCTGTAATGCGAGTAATTTTGCTAAGCTGGTATTTAGACGCTGTGCTTGGGGATGGTTGGGAGTATATTTTTTCTTACGCTGCAGCAGCTGGGGCAATGTAATCTGACTGCGTAAATCTTCAGCTGATGGGTTGCTGTCACATTGTGAGGAAGGACCTGGTACATCCATTACTGTAGCATCATCCCTGTCAGTGGAGGTTGGAGTCAATGACATGGCAGGACATATAGTGGGGGTAGAGACAGATGAGGAGGACCTACGCAAAGTGTTGTGCCAATGGGATGCGTGGCAGGTGGTCATATGTCGCCTCCAGCACGTGGTCCCCAAGTGTCCGGTGTCTTTCCCACGCTTGAGCCTCATCTGACATAGATTACAAATAGCAATGGTGGGGTCTGCTGCACATTTCTTAAAGAACTCCCAGACAGCAGAGTTCCTGGATGTGTGCTTTGAGACAACAGCGCTCTGCACCTGAACAGCTCTGACAGCTGGTGCTAGTGCTACGTTTGGTGCTAGTGCTACTAGTGCTACGTTTGGTCATAGAGGATGTTGTGCCTCGTGTTTGTTGTGCCTCCTCCTCACTTGACTCCTCTGTTCGATCAGGCACCCAGGTGGAGTCAGTGACCTCATCATCATCCCCTATCTCCTCGTCACTGGAGCCAACTTGGCAGTATGCTGCAGCTGCTGGGGCAACATGAGTGCCAGTTATTTGTGTGTCACTGGCACCCCCTTCCTCTAGGTTGATTATACTCCCTTCCTCAACCTCAGAGATTGAATCAGAGCACTGTACTTGCTGCGCATCCTCAAGCAGCATGTCACTGTCATTGTAGTCAAACAATTCAGCTGACTCCGTGTGTGATAGTGAGGCTACGGCAGGAGTAGCTGTGGACATGGAGGCTGCATTAGATGCTTTGGCAGCTGAGGTGGACTGTAAAGCACTACAAGCCTGGCTGGCAGAGGACTCGCAGGATGAGGATGGCCTGGTTAGCCAATCCACCAAATCCTCTGTATGTTGCTGCTGCTTAAGATGGCCAGCACCAGTTAGAAAGGACAAGCGTGCCCCTGCAGAGGATGCACCACGTCCACGATGACCAGAGGCACAGCCTCCTGACACAGAGGCTGCTTGCCCTCTAATCTGTGCCTGGGAGCGTCTGCCTGTCCTTTTTGGTCTTTCTGACATGGTGAGTGATATATAGATTAAAGATTTCCAGAACTCTGGTATAACTCAGTGAGACACCCTGACAGCTGGCAGCCAGTGACAAGACACAGATTACAATTCCCAGAAACCTCCTATAAATCAGTGAGACCCCCTGATAGGATGCCCTGATAGCTGGCAACAGTGACAAGACACAGATTACAATTCACATAAATCTGCTAGAAGTATGTGGGACCCCCTGATAGCTGGCAGTGAGAAGACACAGATTACAATTCCCAGAAACCTCCTATAAATCAGGAGACCCCCTGATGGGTGGCATTGAGAACACAAAGATTAGAACAATTCCCAGATATTTTGGATAAATGACTGACCCCCAAAACTGCAGGTGGCAGTGAGAACACAAAGATTACAACAATTCCCAGATATTTTGTATAAATGACTGACCCCCAAAATAGTTGGTGGCAGTGAGAACACACAGATTAGAACAATTCCCAGATATTTTGTGGAAATTAGACCCCCACAATAGTTGGTGCCAGTGAGAACACAAAGATTAGAACAATTCCCAGATATTTTGTATAAATGAGACCCCAAAATACTTGGTGGCAGTGAGAACACAAAGATTACAACAATTCCCAGATATTTTGTAGAAATGACTGACACCCAAAACTGCTGGTGGCAGTGAGAACACAAAGATTAGAACAATTCCCAGATATTTTGTAGAAATGAGACCCCCCAAATACTTGGTGGCAGTGAGAACACAAAGATTAGAACAATTTCCAGATATTTTGTAGAAATGACTGACCCCCAAAACGGCTGGTGGCAGTCAGAACACAAAGATTACAACAATTCCCAGATATTTTGTATAAATGACTCACCCCCAAAATTGCTGGTGGCAGTGAGAACACAAAGATTAGAACGATTCCCAGATATTTTGTAGAAATGGGACCCCCCCAATCTCCTCTCAAAAAACACGTGCTGAAGCGCTGTGTGAAGCCTTATATAGTGTGCTGCGGGACTTAGCTCTGTGAGCCCATGATTGGGCAAAATTTGCCCAATCAGTACTCTGAGCCGTGATTGGCATAGTCTTGAACCTGTCTTGTACCTGACCTGTGGTCAGGTGCAAGGCTGTAGCCAATTACAAGCTTCAGGCCAGTGGAAAAGTGCATTGTAGTCCATTCCGGTGCATTGTGGGCGAACATGGGGCGAACACGCGGAATTGTTCGTAGTTCGCGAACATGCAAACAGGCGATGTTCGAATCGAACTCTGAACCGATCGAACCAAAAAGCTCATCCCTAATTGAAAACAGTCTTTTAGGGTTGGAAGAATGTGAGGATATAAGAGAGAAGTAAGTTTGTTTGCTGAGGCGAAGGGCAGTTGTGTATGAGCGGAGAAACAACTTATAGTTGATGAAGTCAGCATCAGACCATCAGAGTGAGATTTCTTCCAGGCACACTCAGCAGCGCAGCAGCATCTCTGCGAGTATCGAGTCTGCCTAGAGTGTCAGGGCTGAAACTGGCAATGTGGAATTGTGTGCAGTTCTTTATGAGCAAGAGAGTCTAGAGTGGAAGAGAGAGTTTTATTATAGTGGGATGTTGCACGGTCGGGGCTGGTTATGGTGTTAGTGTGGGATAGGGAACTTTGTATGAGATTGAAGAATTGCAGAGAATCCATGAGGCCATAGGAGGATGTAATAGAAAAAGGTTTAGCAGTAGCAGGGGCAGAAGGGTTATCAATGGGAATATGGGAAGTCACCTAGAATTTGCACTGGCACATTAGAAGATAGGAAGTGAGATGTCCAGGCTGCAAAACTGTCGAGGCACTTTAAGGTTGGTCCGGGAGGGCGATAGATAACAGCAATTCTGAGGGGGGGCAGGCGTATACAGTGAGCTTAAAAGGAGGAGAAGGACAGAGAGGGGTGTGCGGCAGGTGCTGATAGGTGCAAGAGGAAGAAACAGGATCCCAACACCACCTCTGTGCCTCTCATCCAGCCTAGGAGTGTGACTAAAGTGGAGACCGCCGTGTGTGAGGGCAGCAATGGAGGCATTGTCAGGAGGAGAGTCAGTTTGTTTCAGTTACTACTAGAAGATTGAAAGAGTTGAGCGGAACATGTCATGAACGGTTGTGTGCTTATTGTAGACTGAACTGGTGTTCCAGAGGGCCCAGGAAAAAGGCAATGAAAGCTGTGGGTCAGCAGAAATAAGATTATGTGAGCAATGAGATCTGGAGGTTCTGCTGCAAGAAATTATGCGAGGCCTAGAAGGTTTGAGGTTTATTATAGTGCCAGGATTAGGGTTGATGTCACCAGCAGCGAGCAGTAATAGGAGTGTGAGTAGGCATAGATTAGGCTTGTGCACCGATTTTTTTTTCGGTTCGATTTGGTTTGATTTTTCGGATTTTTAAACTTTTCGATTCGGCTTGTTTCGACCGATTTCTGTTTCGATTCGGTTCGGCTGGATTCGTTTTTCGTGTACATTTTTTCGGAATATCGACCATTTTTCGTATTTTCGTGTCACTTTGCTCGTTTTTGTATCGACTTTTCGTAATTTCGGAAATTTTCGTTTTTCGGAATTGTACATGTTTTCGGAATTTCGACCGTTTTTCGTATTTTCGTGTCACTTTGCTCGTTTTTTGTATCGACTTTTCGTAATTTCGGAAATTTTCGTTTTTTCGGAACGTCTGTTTTCCTCGTTTCAAAGCAATAAATTTCGATTTGACACATTTCAAGTCCATTCGAAAATTCCGAAAATATTTCGTTTCGGCTCGGAAAACTTTTCGGATCTGCCATTTTCGGATCTAAAAATTTTCGGAAATTCGGCCGCATCCGAAAACACGAATCAGGAAATTTCGTGAAAATTCCGAAATTCCGAAACCCGAAACGCACATCCCTAGCATAGATGAGACTGGGACTTATAGAAGCACGAGGAGTTTGGGATATGACAGTTAGATGGGTAAAGGTTCCTGAGGAAATTAAACAGTTCAAGGGAGGCCAGCATTGGGGATGAGAGAGAGGGGAGGATATAAATAGGGTGGGGGTTGTTGCTATATTTACTGTAGGAGCATGCTGAGAGTTTTAAGAAAAGGGCAGATAGAAAAAGCAGAAAAGACTTACAGGGTAATTCAAAGAGAATCGAAAAGTCACTGCACGTTCGGTGACTTTTCGTTCTCTTCAATTCGTTTCGGTTTGCCGATCCCATTTCAGTGACCCTGCGGTGTATTCAGCAAGCACCACAGGGTCCCTGAATTGCAGGGAAAGGCTGCCGCAAACCGGATGAAAACTAACCGCAAAACCCGGCGAATGCACGCCGAAAACCCGCAAAAACAACTGAATTAACCCGCCGAAAACGCCGGAAAAACCCGAGCAGGAGCCGATCACACGCAGCGCAGCCGCTGGAAAAAGCCGACACCGCAGACGAATGGAGTGAATAAATTAGGAAAACAGTTTGCTTGAATGTTTGAAAAGTGAAACGCTGTTTGCAAAGAAACTACTGGACGAAAATGTCTGAAATTTACATATGAGGTCCAAGGAATGATAATAAAAAGTGCTGTTAAAGAAAAAATAAGTAAACTTCAAAAAAATCGGACTTTTTTAAAAGAAAAATGCTTAAAATATCCTAAAAAAATCTATAAATAAAGAGACTCTTTACTGCAAAATTTTATACTGAATGGTTTATTAGATTTTGAATTAAAACCAGAATATTTTTAACATTGAAGCCTATGGGATTCTCCTGAATAAACCTGCCGAATTAAACCACCGAATGGCAGGGCATTTCGGGAACCTTTCACTGCTGGTTTGTGCGCTCTGAATAGCCGAAGCATTGCTTTTTTATGGGGATTCACTGCCCTCGAACAGGCACCGAACAGGCACCGTATGAGCAGGCAATTCGCCAGGATTTGGCGAATTGCCTGCTCTCTCTGTAGCCGAATGGCCAAGAAAGGTAACCGAATGCTGATTTTCAGCGTTCGGTTACCTTTCTCCAGCAATTCGGATCTCTTTGATCTCTACCCTGATAGAAAACATGGTGCTAAAGGGTGGTTAGAGCAGGTTACCAGTTAGTGAGTTGATGTCAGTGGGTGTTTGTAGTTTCTCCTCTCCAGTTTATAAATCCTGTTGCCACTTGTATGTAGGGCCACTTAATAGCAGGGCTTGTGGGGAGCCTAGCTCAGGGTAGCCTCCAGGCTAATGTTATGAGCTAGGCCTCCAAGCTGATAGTAGAGATGTTCATTGTGAATTAAAATTTAGACAAAATTCACCATTTTCATATTTTGGGAGCAATCCCAAAAACTAAATATCATCCATCTGAAAATTTTGGATCAATCCGAAATTTCAGCGTGATTCGGATCGGTGATTTTGCGATTAGGATCGATTCGGGTGATTCGAGTCGGTTGGTTTTTCCGTTTTTAATGAGTTATTTAGTTTTTTATGGCTTATTTAAGAATAAGAAGTAGATTACTACCAATAGAATGAAAGATTCTTTACCTATTAATTTTTTGGGATTTTTTAAGCACTTTTTGGGTGAAGTTTTAGATGTTCTAACTTTTTTTGAAGAAACAAGGCTTTTAACCCATTGGTTTCAATGCAGCATATGAATCCACACACTGCTGGGAAGCACCTCGCTGCAGTATAATTAATGCAGCATATGAATCCGCACACTGCGGGGCAGCACCTCTGTGCAGTATAATTAATGCAGTATATGAATCCACACACTGCTGGGAAGTTCCCAGCAATGTATGGATTCATATGGTACATAAATTACAACTCATAAAAAATAAAAAACTAACTGATCTGAAAAATGAATCGATCCGAATCACCGAAATGATCTGCAGAGAGGTGATGCTCCGCAGTGTGCAGATTCATATGCTGCATTAATTATACTGCAGAGAGGCGCTTCCAGGCAGGGTGTGGATTCATATGCTGCATTAATTGTATTGCAGAGAGGCGCTTCCCAGCATTGTGTGGATTCATATGCTGCAATAATTATACTGCAGAGAAGTGCTTCCCAGCAGTGTGTGGGTTCATATGCTGCATTAAATACACCGCAGAGAGACGCTTGTTCCCCGCAGTGTGGGATTCATATGCTGCATTAATTATACCGCAGAGAGGTGCTTCCCCGCAGTGTGTGGATTCATATGCTTCATTAATTATACCGCAGAGATCTGAATCACCCAAATCGATCCGAATCACCGAAACAAAATAAAAAACTGTCCACAATGACACGAGATGAAAAAAAGACCCAAAAAATAGAACGAAACAAAATAAAAAAAGTCATACACATCCCTAGGTATCAGGCTATTTAAGTTGATACACTTGGGAGCTGTGACATCTGGGAACACAGCAGCTTCACACATTCAAATTAGCAGGGTTATTCAGAGAGAGGTGAAAAGCAGGAGAATGACTGGAGAATGGAAAATTCTAGGTCTAAATAGCCGATTTGGAAAGTGAGATAAATGGGAGAATTTTTTCTGGTTTGGCTATTTTGACCTAGAATTTTCACTTCTCCAGTCATTCTCCTGCTTTTCACCTCTCTCTAAATAACCCTGTATGTCTTTAGAGGGGAAGAGAATGTGAATCAATTGTCAATCTATAGAGTCAGGCGTTGTAGATTAAATACAGGTTGTCATGAATATGGCATAGCATGGAATAAAAAAAACTCCAAAATTATAGGATATTACAGTTACAAGTATTTAAAAAGCGCCAGCAAGTTCCGTAGTGCTGTACAATAGGAAAGACAGAATAACAAATATACATACACGTTACATACACAAAACAGTAGGAGAGAGGACCCTGCTCGAGAGTTTACAATCTGAGAGGAGACGGTGACACATTACATAAGCATGAATAGCAGAGTATGTGAGCGTGTGAGGGCTGAATGGAAAGATGGTGCTTGAAATGTACAGTGGGGGATTATGGAGTGAGCTGATAGGCTTCTCTAAAGTAATGTGTTTTCAGAGACTTCTTGAAGGACAGTGGAGAAGGGGAAAGTCCAATGTTGCAGGGGAGGGAGTTCCATAGAAAGGGGGTAGCCTGGAAGAAGTCCTGAAGATTAGGGATGAGCTGAACACCCCCGAGTTCGGTTCGCATTCGAACTCGAACTTTTCAGAAGTTCGAACTTGAACACGAACAAGTCAATGGGACTCAAAATTTGATTTTTAGAGTGCCCTCCAAGAGGGCATATATGCTAGATATTTGCCATAAAAGGTGTATGGGGGTCCGGGTAGTGCCCTGGGGGACAGGAAACAAGGACAAAAAGTAAAAAAATTTTTTTTTTAAAGGGACTGAGTTTTCCATGAAATAAGGGTTAAAAATGAAAAATTCCTTCAAATATCGTGCCTAGGAGGTCCCCATAACCTGCCCGTGAAGTGGCGGATTTGTAGGATGTATAGAAACATTTAAAAACCATGTCCGGGTACTGCCCTGGGGGACAGGAAACAAGGACAAAAAGTTTAAGAAAAGACAATTTTAACCCCTTCACTGCTGACGACGTGTGGGACACGTCCACAGTTCCTCCCGCTGTATGCTGAGGAGGACGTGTACCACACGTCATCAGCTTTGCGGGACCCCCGGCGGAGATACTCTCTGTCCCGGCAATGCCGGGAGATCGCCTGGAAGGGAGGGGGGGATCCGTTCGGATCCCTCTCCCTCCAGATCGGGAGGTCCCATAAAAAAAGCCAGGCACCGCTTAAAAGGAGAGAGTCTCCCCTTTTAAGCGGTGCCTGCCTTTAACCCCTTAGGCACCGGGTCGCACTTCGGCGCCTTGCGGCGCCAAAGTGCGGCCTAGCTGCGGTGGGGGCCACCATCTTGGATGGCAGCTCCACCCCTGGGTCCCCCCTCACTGCCTGATGTCCTCACACATAGCGTGATGATGTCAGATAGCCGGGGAACCCCTAGCTGCCCGGAATCCCCTGGTGGTTCATTTGAGGGTTCACAGAGATGCTGTGAGGTTGTGTATAGAGATGCTGTGAGGCTGTGTATAGAGATGCTGATGGGTTGTGTATAGAGATGCTGATGGTGTTGTGTATAGAGATGTTGTGAGGCTGTGTTTAGAGATGCTGATGGGGTTGTGTATAGAGATGCTGATGGGGTTGTGTATAGAGATGCTGTGAGGCTGTGTTTAGAGATGCTGATGGGGTTGTGTATAGAGATGCTGATGGGGTTATGTATAGAGATGCTGTTTGTGTATAGAGATGCTGATGGAGTTGTGTATAGAGATGCTGTGTATAGAGATGCTGTGAGGTTGTGTATAGAGATGCTGTGAGGCTGTGTATAGAGATGCTGATGGGGTTGTATATAGAGATGCTGTGTACAGAGATGCTGTGTGGCTGTGTATAGAGATGCTGTGAGGCTGTGTATAGAGATGCTGTGAGGCTGTGTATAGAGATGCTGATGGGGTTGTGTATAGAGATGCTGTGAGGCTGTGTATAGAGATGCTGTGAGGCTGTGTTTAGAGATGCTGATGGGGTTGTGTATAGAGATGCTGTGAGGCTGTGTATAGAGATGCTGTGAGGCTGTGTTTAGAGATGCTGATGGGGTTGTGTATAGAGATGCTGTGTATAGAGATGCTGATGGGGTTGTGTATAGAGATGCTGTGTATAGAGATACTGTGAGGCTGTGTATAAAGATGCTGTGTGGCTGTGTATAGAGATGCTGATGGGGTTGTGTATAGAGATGCTGTGAGGTGCATAGAGATGCTGTGAGGTTGTGTATAGAGATGCTGTGTGGTTGTGTATAGAGATGCTGTGTGGCTGTGTATAGAGATACTGTGTATAGAGATGCTGATGGGGTTGTGTATAGAGATGCTGATGGGGTTGTGTATAGAGATGCTGTGTATACAGATGCTGTGAGGCTGTGTATAGAGATGCTGTGAGGCTGTGTATAGAGATGCTGATGGGGTTGTGTATAGAGATGCTGTTTGTGTATAGACATGCTGTTTGTTTATAGAGATGCTGATGGGGTTGTGTATAGAGATGCTGTGAGGCTGCGTATAGAGATGCTGTGAGGTTGTGTATAGAGATGCTGTGAGGCTGTGTTTAGAGATGCTGTTGGGGTTGTTTATAGATATGCTGTTTGTGTATATAGATGCTGATGGGGTTGTGTATAGAGATGCTGATGGGGTTGTGTATAGAGATGCCGTGTATAGAGATGCTGATGGGGTTGTGTATAGAGATGCTGTTTGTGTATAGAGATGCTCTGTATAGAGATGCTGTGAGGCTGTGTATAGAGATGCTGTGTGGCTGTGTATAGAGATGCTGATGGGGCTGTGTATAGAGATGCTGATGGGGTTGTGTAAAGAGATGCTGTGAGGCTGTGTATAGAGATGCTGTTAGGCTGTTTTTAGAGATGCTGATGGGGTTGTGTATAGAGATGCTGTTTGTGTATATAGATGCTGTGTGGCTGTGTATAGAGATGCTGTTTGTGTATAGAGATGCTGTTTGTGTATAGAGATGCTGATGGGGTTGTGTATAGAGATGCTGTGAGGCTGTGTATAGAGATGCTGTGAGGTTGTGTATAGTGAGGCTGTGTATAGAGATGCTGTGTGGCTGTGTATAGTGATGCTGTGTATAGAGATGCTGATGGGGTTGTGTATAGAGATGCTGTTTGTGTATAGAGATGCTGTTTGTGTATAGATATGCTGATGGGGTTGTGTATAGAGATGCTGTGAGGCTGTGTATAGAGATGCTGTGAGGTTGTGTACAGAGATGCTTTGAGGCTGTGTATAGAGATGCTGATGGGGTTGTGTATAGAGATGCTGTGAGGCTGTGTATAGAGATGCTGTGAGGTTGTGCATAGAGATGCTGTGAGGTTGTGTATAGAGATGCTGTGAGGCTGTGTATAGAGATGCTGTGAGGCTGTGTATAGAGATGCCTTAGAGAAGTGCGGCCTAGCTCCGGTGGGGGCCGCCATCTTGGATCGTGATGACGTCAGATAGCTGGGGAACCCCTAGCTGCCCGGAATCCCCTGGTGGAGATAGGGGGTTCATTTGAACCCCGATATCTCCAGGCAGCTAGGGGGTCATGGAGGGTGTCAATCGAAAGGCCTGAGCATGGCCTTTTGAATGATACCCAACATGACCTGGTATAAAGTAAAAAATATATATATATATGTATTTTTTTGGTGTGTTATTTTTATTAATGCAGCAATATTGTTCACATTTCAATTATAATGTGAACAATGATGCTGCACTAATGATTTTTTTCTATGGGGTGTGTTTGCTATAAATCACGTAATTCCCCCCACAAAATGTAACAAGTCCCCATTTCTAATTTTTGTACAAGCGCACCCCATAAAAAACATAACCGCAAACGCCCATGTGCTAAAATGTGAAAAAAAAACTTTACACACTGCAGATGATTAGAAATTCAATTTTTATTGCATTTTTTGTCATAATATACAGGCAGGACATGACGTATACATATAAAAATGATAGGAAAGAACGATATCTAATATGTCTGGGTCATTTAATAAAATGTCTTCAAATGTCTAAAATGGCTTCAAATCGCATTTAAACATGATGAGCGAAAGCGGTAAAAATGAGCTGAGCACACAGCAGTGAAATGCAGGATTCAAATGATCCAACTAAATCCACTTGGTAGCTAGGGGGTTAACTAGCGTCGCTAAAGGAAGGTAAGTATAAACAAAGTGAGCAGCTGCAGGGCCTGTCCGAATGCCGATAGAGCATTCAGACAGGCCCTGCAGCTGCTCTCCGCTCATACTTACCTTCCTTTAGCGACGCCGAGTAAGTTTCCCCGCGTGCGCTCGTTGGAAGGACCCCAGCCGCGATCACATGGTCCCACATGGTCGCGGCTGGGGACCTTCCAAGGAGCGCGCGCGAAGACTTTCCCGATGTCGCTAAAGGAAGGTAAGTATGAGCGGAGAGTGAGCTGGGGGGCATATCCATGAGCTGGGGGGCATTATCCATGAGCTGGGGGCAAATCCATGTGCTGGTGTAGTGGAAATAGTTTCCATGTGCTGGGGGGCATTATCCATGAGCTGGGGGGGCATTATCCATGTGCTGGGGGGCATTTCCATGAGCTGGGGGGCATATCCATGAGCTGGGGGGCATTTCCATGAGCTGGGGGGCATATCCATGAGCTGGGGGGCATTTTACATGAGCTGGGGGGCATATCCATGAGCTGGGGGGCATATCCATGAGCTGGAGGGCATTTTCCATGAGCTGGGGGTATATCCATTAGCTGGGGGGCATATCCATGAGCTGGGGGCATATTTCCATGAGCTGGGGGCATATTTCCATGAGCTGGGGGGCATTTCCATGAGCTGGGGGGCATATCCATGAGCTGGGGGACATATCCATGAGCTGGGGGGCATATCCATGAGCTGGGGGCATTATCCACGAGCTGGGGGCAATATCCACGAGCTGGGGGGCAATATCCATGAGCTGGGGCAATATCCAGAAGCTGGGGCAATATCCATGAGCTGGGGGGCAAATCCATGAGCTGGGACAGTATCCATGAGCTGGGGGGCAGTATCCATGAGCTGGGGGGCAGTATCCATGAGCTGGGGCATATCCATGAGCTGGAGGGCATATCCATGAGCTGGGGGGCATATCCATGAGGTCTGTTCTTATTGGAAAGCGGTCACATGACATAAGATAAAAGTATCGGTACTCGGTATCGGTGAGTACTTGAACAAAAGTATCTGTACTCATACTCGGTCTTAAAAAAATGGTATCGGTGCATCCCTAATAATATGTGTGGGTTGTATAAACGAGTAAGAGGAAAATTTGTCCTAAACACAAACAGCGCAGAAATGTAAAAACAGCAGCGGGCACTTTCGGACTGAAAATTGTAGAACCTCCAGGTCACTATGGGGTTAAAGCCAGAGAGAAGGAGGTTACAGTAGTCAAGGTGGGAGATAATAAGCGCTTGGATTAGCATTTTAGTAGAGTCCTTATTAAGAAAAGGATGGATGCGTGAATTTTTTTTAGGTGGAAGTAGCAAGATTTGGTTAGTGACTGAATGTGAGGAGTAAAGGAGAGATCAGTGTCCAAGTGGAAAGATGTGGCTGGGATTGCAGCAGGATTGGTCAGTAGCATGGGTTCATCGGATGACATACCTGGAAAAGAGGAGATGAAAGATAACTGTGGTTATGTTGCTTGATGGATGATGAAAGGCATACAGGCCAGGCAGTGGCGTAGCGTGGGTTGTCGGTGCAAGGCAAGAATTGTGCCCCCCCAACCTGTGGGCACGGTAACACACCCTGATTCCCTTCTACCAGTAGAGTATTGACCCCCTTACCCCACAAGCAAATGTATTGCATATTAACAAAATACTTATATAATAAAAAAATGAAACACAAATGCCCCCCACGCTACGCCACTGCTACCAGTCACCCTGTCCCAGTATACCCTAGCATAGTTCCACTCTCACACTATACCCAGTCACTCTCCCAGTATCCCCCAGTCACCCTCTCCCAGTACCCCAGTCCCTCTCTCTCCAAGTACCTCCAGTCACTCCCTCCAAGTACCCCCAGTCACTCTCTCTCCCAGTACCCCCAGTCACTCTTTCCCAGTAACCCCAGTCATTCTGTCCCTAAACCTCCAGTCACTCTTTCCCAGTAACCACAGTCACTCTCTCTGTCCAAGTACCCCAGTCATTCTCTCCTCATACCTCCAGTCACCCTCTCCCCATACCCCCAGTCACCCTCTCCCCATACCCCCAGTACCCCTCAATGTGTGGTGGTCATGCTCTTGTGTCACACAGTGTTGCCTAAATGCGTGGAGTTGCTGGTGGCCTGGGGGGAGCTGTCCAGGGGGCTTAGTGGGGACCAGATTTCAAATGTGCTGCAGGGCAGGCGCCTCCTTCCTGTTCAGCAGCTGCAGGGCTGCCAGTGGTGGGAGGCTAGCACAGGGCATCAAGGGGAGCTGACAAACGTGTTACAGGGTGTTCAGTCGAATAATGCTACGATGCTTCACGTTACTCATGTCAGCATGAAAGAGAAGTCAGAACAGGACCAGAATTTTCTGTCCTGGTCCTCCTTTCCGGACATTGAGTGCTAAGTCACCGCCGGTGCCACAAAACAGGTGGCTACCTGTGCAAGGGCCTCTCACGGACACCAGTGTCCGTAAGCGGACACCTTGCTGATCCCTGCTGGAAAATAATAGTGGTTCAAACTTCTTTTAAAGTTTTGCGCCTCTAAGAAAATTACACCCGGGGCGACTGCCCCCGCGGCCCCCACGCTACGCCACTGCATATAGGCATGCAGATGGATGCATGGATGGATGGAAGTCCAGTTATTAAGTTCTGTTGCCACTTGTATGCAGAGGACACATGACTCTATGTCATTCCTTAGCCCTGAGAGCCTGCTGTGGCCAGCCTAGATCACTAGCTGTCCATACCTGTCTGTATCCACCTCTGTTCAGGAGACTGTGTGTTCTGCATAAATACCTGATTACGCCCTCCCATCGTTGCTCTTCTATTTTTTGTTTTTCCCTTCCTGTTGTCAGAGGTCCTGAGAGCTCCCTCTAGTTATTTCTTGATCCTTGATGTACCTGCTGTGTGGTGTATACCAGTTATTCCACCCTTGCTGTGTCTGCACTACCTGTTTCCTGCTTACTGGACGATCCACTGTGTGGCCCACTATCCAGTGGGTCCAGAGACTCTCAAGTAGCTTCCAGCCCTCAAGCTCTCTCCAAGGAGACCAACCTTCAATTAAGGTACATTTGCCTAAGGCTCCTGCTTCTCCTCAAGCGGATCTGGAGAGAGACTATGTGGCCCACCATTCACTTGCCTGTGTTTTCTGTGTTACTATCTGTTCTGTGCTGGACTGTTTGCTGTGAACCATTCTACAATACAGCCTTATTGTACATATACTGCCTCCAGTGTCTGTGTGCCTGCTTACCCCCAACGCTTGGGATTATATATCACTACACAGAGGCTGTGCCATGGCTCCTTCGTGGCATGAGCCTGACACTCTACACCCGGACTGTCCGTTTTTCGAGTCATGTGTCCAGGTTTGGGAGCACCTGCCACCTGGACACTTAACTGCCTCAGCTCGGACCCTGGATGGAATGATTTCTTCACTCACACGCAGGCTGCGTGTGAGTGAGAAACAGTCTGCCAATCACTGGCAGTGTGGGGGTGATCTGCGGTGACCTCCCCACTCTGCCTCCTATCAGTCCCATGCTCCCGCTCACTCACATGTTTCAGACCACATGCTTGCTGGTTGGGAGAGGCAGCAGGGTCGTGAGGAGTCCGGGCATAGCAGCTGCTTCTGGATCAATTTCTTCAAGAATAGAGGTGAGGAATCTAATCCTATCTTGATGAGATACTCCAGCCCAAGGGGGAGGGTTGCCTCATAGAAGTCAGCCTGCACCTGCGCCACAAAATGCAGCTGCAGAGTCTGCCTGCCTTCCCTCCATGCTGACCCTGCCCCCTCCATCCCGGCAGCAGCAGGTCCTGATACACAAGCAGGACTCTGTCTCTTCCCCCACTCTCTCCTCCTCCACCCCATTGGCCCTAGTCCTCCTCCCTCTCAACCCCTCCCCCTCTACACCCTTTTCACCCTCCTCTCACCGCCCCCTCTCTTTCCACTCTCCTTTTCACCTCTAACGCCTCCAACTCTCTCCCTCCCCTTTTCTCCTCCTCACTTCCCCCTTTTCTTGCTACCCCTCTCCCCCTTTTTTCCCCTCTCTCCCCCTTTTCTCCCCTCTCCATATTTTCTCTACCCTCTCCCTTTTCTCCCCTTTTCTTCTCCTCTGTCCCCCCTTATTTCCACTCTCCTGCCCCCCTTTTCTACCCACTCTCCCCTTTTCTACCCTCTCCCTCCCCTTTTCTTCTCCCTTCTCCCTCTTTTCTCTCCTCTCCCTTCCTCATTTTCTACCCTCTCTCCCCCTTTTCTCCCCTCTCCCCTCCTCCTTTTCTACCCTCTCTCCCCTTTTCTCCCCTCTCCCCTCCTCCTTTTCTACCCTCTCTCTCCCTTTTCTCCCCTCCCCCTTTTCTCCCCTCTCCCCTCTGTTCTCCCCTCTCCCTCCTTTTCTACCCTCTTCTCTTTTCTTAATTCTCCCCCTCCCCTCTTTATCCTCTCTAAACTCCCCTCCCCCATTTCTCCCCTCTCTCTTAACCCTTTTCACCCCCTTTTCTCTTTCCCCTTTTCTCCTTATCGCTCTCCTTTTTCTCCCCCCACCGTTCTCTCTCCCCCCTCTTTCTCTCCTCTTTCTCTCTCCCCCCTCTTTCTCTCTCTCGAGCTCTCTCTCCCTTTCTCATCTGTATGTGTACAGTGGGAGGAAGTTTGGGGTGAAAGGGGCTTATTTGTAGATTAAAGGACCTGATTTGTGGTTCAGAGTGAGAGGGGCTGATTTGAGGGCTAAAAGGTTTGGGGGTGAAAGGGACTAAAATGTGATGTGAAAGGGAAGGACATGTTTATGTTTGTGACTGAGTGCCTGTGTGTATACCAGTGAGCAGCAAAAATATTTTTCGGGTTTGATTTCTGGAGCATATTAGCCCTTAGATCAATATATCCCTGAGGACCAAAGATAATGGATATTTTATATATAAAGGGCAATAACAACTTTACTTGTTCAATCACCATCAGAGTTAGACACCTATTCAAAACTCCAAGGCTTAATATGTCCAACCTCTACTCATTTTTAACTTTGGACAGATATCCTGATGAATATTAAAAGTTTCCAAAATTTCTAGAGACAAAAGAGAATCATGGTCATTACGCAGTTTTTCATAAAGATTAGCTAGCAAATTGTGATGGCACAAAAGATTTGCAAAGTAGATCTATTGCTTAAATTAATACATCAATTACAAAGACAGAAAGAATATTTCTAAGCTTAAATTTTAAAAAAATTTAATGAAAGGAGAAGTTCTACAAAAGTTTGTCTGTTCCAAAGTCGAAGCCAACAGATGGTTAGAGCTCCTTAAAGATGCAAAACAGACAGCCCAAAGAGCAGTATAGTCTGTAAAAAAAAAAGTGTAGTGCACTGCAAAATGTGGCCTCTTACATCTCAAGTTTGGGAGATCTTATTGTACATAAAAGTCTCCCATAAGCACATAAAAAGCACTTCAGTGATTATGCCAGCAATCTTTGGTACTCCACATCTCTCCACTCCGTTGATTCTAATGATGGATTGTCCTACTAAGAATTACCCCAAAATTGGGAAATACTCAGGGGATAAACCATTTTTGTGGATGAAGAAATCAGCATCTTCATCAAAAAGATGTCTCACTTTGCTCCTTACCTAAGCCAATTTTTTTACCCTAATTTCTAACACTGACTGTATCTTCCAACTCTAACCCTAATGACCCTCCATTTCAGTTGCGGCATCCAAATAGGATGCAGCCGATATTAGAGCATCAAAATTCGTCTGCCACTAAATTTGACAGGCTTCCAATTGGGCTGCATCTGAATTAGAGTAGCTTCTTCAAAGATGCAATTTTTTTACTGCACATTTTTTGACATGCTTAAAAGATATGTCTTTATAATAGCGTACCTCAGGATTTTATATGGCTGCTCTAATACGAGCATTGAAATGCAATGTTTGACTCAATACACTTGCCTTTATCAAGTACTTGTATAGTACAAGTATGTGTTGAGATAAAGTGTTGTATCTCATTACTTGTATTACAGCAGCCATTTCAAATCCTTCCATGTGACCACCATTTCTTTTTCTTTGACTGCGAACAGTTGGTGACATACACAGCTTTACCCTGCTGTGTGGAACCGGAGGTGATTGATTCCCTGGCATGTGCTTCCACTAAATTCTGTAAATATCAGATCTACTTCTTCTGAATGTTAGTACTGTTCCTGAGGCATATGATCAATTAGAATAGGACATGTGGGATTCGGGTCTTAAAAGAGACCAAAAGAGACAAAGCAAAAAACTAATGCCACACATATGCCGATTGTCAAGCATGTCCCTTCTTCTGTTTGCAAACATAATGACAATGTGTGGCTGTTGACGACATGCATTTGGACATCTTCATTGTCCAAAAAGAAAACTGTAATTTAAAAATTAAGGTCCATTTCAGATAGTCCATTTCAAAGTCTGTCAGACTGATACTACCAGATGAATACAGATCACTTCCTAGTGTATTTAGTATCGATCAGGTTTCTTTATCATCCTCCAGATTCTCGAATAGACTCTGGTTACCCTGTTTCTGTTCTACTTTATGTAGAAGAATAGTAAGTTCAACTCTCCTCAAAAAGAGGAGTGTTGCAAAATTGTGTACATTGGAAGTGGTACTGTAAAAAAAAATCGCTCCTGGGTCTCTGTTCATGAAATTCCTGCCCCTAATTCAGAGGTCAGCTACCTTGAATCCCTGATGTTTTGGGAACTACATATCCCATGATGCTCAGTAACCCATTAGGCTAACTGAGCCACATGGGAGATGTAGTTCCCAGAACATCAGGGAGCCACATTTGCTGACCTCTGCCCTAATTGTATCAAAAGGTTCCAACGAACACATCCATCTGCCTTGAGCGAAATTAATTCAGGCACTAACAAGAACATAGTTGTGCCACAGAATTCCTCCACCATGCCATTGCGCGATTTGGTCCTGGCCAGGATGCATGCGCCAGAGAATGCCACAGCATCTAGTGATAATGCATGGACATTGCGGTTGCACCATACTTATTCTGTCCACCTTGTGATGCCGCCATCATCAGCATCCTTCTTTCAAGACTGAAAATGCTTTCAGTAAAGGTACTCTTTTATTGTTAGCGCTAAGACTGATTACTGAATCTACTGATTTCCAATCTGCTTGCTACATACTACACTTGCTTGCCATCTAGACTAGCTATCAGCCACCTTTTGCTTGCTGCCTCGACCACCTCTTGCTTATGCCTAACCTGTTTTTTAGTCTGCCATTTCTAATCTGTACCTCATTTCTCTGGATTGATCCACCAAGAATTACCTTTGCTCAAATCTGACCCTGCCTCAAGTTTACAGTTTATTCCTCACCTACCAGGACAGTGTTAACTCTACTAAACCCTTACTCCGTTTTACTAGTACTTGTCTAGTTGGTGCCACGTCTACTTGCTTGTGTACTGGATTACATACATCTTTTTGTCCTCCAACATCATAGCCACTATAAATTTGTATATACAGTACATGCCCACAGCTTAAGTAGAGTGTGGTACATTATGACTGATTTAAGTATTACTGTGATATAAGGGTGTGATCTATTGCTGCACAGGGAATTTATTACCAAAAATCTAAAATAATACTAATATTTTTGCAAGAGGGTTTAGAAATCAAAGGTAGGAACCACAGAACAAATAGTGGGGGAATACTTTATACCAAATAGAGAATAATATAGGTAATAATACCAAAGTAGTGCCTTAGACGTAAACCAAGACCTTGTACACAGGTCTTCTTAACTCATTTTTGAGAACTGCGATTTCCCTTAAAAAGGCAGTAGTCCCGTACAGTGGCAAGAAAATGTACGTGAACCCTTTGGGATTACGTGGAGTTTGGCATGAATTGGTCATAAAATATGCTCTGATCTTCATCTAAGTCACAACAATTTGAAAAACACAGTCTGCTTAAAATAATACAACACAAACATAATATGTTTTCATGTGTTTATTGAACATAACATGTAAACATTCACAGTGCAGGGTGGAAAAAGTATGTGAACCCCTAGCCTAATGACTTCTCCAAGAGCTAATTGGAGCCAGGAGTGAGCCAACCTTGAGTCCAATCAGTGTGATATTATTGGATGTGTTGCTGAAAGCTGTCCTGCCCTTTAAAAATACACACCAGTTTTGGGTTTACTGGTTTCAAGAAGCACTGCCTGATGTGAACCATGCCTCGCAGAAAAGAGCTCTCAGAAGACCTACGATCAAGAATTGTTGACTTGCATGAAGCTGGAAAGGGTTACAAAAGTATCTCCAAAAGCCTTGATGTTCATGTGTCCACGGTAAAACAGACTGTCTACAAATGGAGAAAGTTCAGCACTCTTGCTACTCTCCCTAGGCGTGGTCGTCCTGTAAAGATGACTGCAAGAGCCCAGCGCAGAATGCATAATGAGGTAAAGAAGAATTCTAGAGTGTCAGCTAAAGACTTACGAAATCTCTGGCACATGCTAACATTTTTGTTGACACATCTACAATAAGGAAAACATTAAACAAGAATGGAGTACATGGGAGGACACCACGGAGGAAGCCATTGCTGTCCAAAAAGAATATTGCAGCACGTTTGAAGTTTGCAAAAGAGCACCAGGATGTTCCACAGCACTACTGGCAAAATATTCTGTGGACAGATGAAACCAAAATTGAGTTGTTTGGAAAAAACACATAACACTATGTGTGGAGAAAAAAAGGCACAGCACACCAACATCAAAACCTCATCCCCACAGTAAAACATGGCGGAGGGAGCATCATGGTTTGGGGCTGCTTTGCTGCCTCAGGGCCTGGACAGATTGTTGTCATTGATGGAAAAATGAATTCCAGAGTTTATCAAGACATTTTGCAGGAAAACGTAAGACCATCTGTCCGCCAACTGAAGCTCTGCAGAGGATGGGTGATGCAACAGGACAATAACCCAAAGCATTCAAGTAATTCAACAAAAAAATGGCTTCAACAAAACAAAATACGCCTTCTGGAGTGGCCCAGTCAGAGTCCTGACCTCAACTCGATTGAAATGCTGTGGCATGACCTTAAGAGAGCGATTCACACCAGACATCCCAAGAATATTGCTACACTGAAACAGTTCTGTGAAGAGGAGTGGTCCAAAATTACTCCAGATCATTGTGCAGGTCTGATCTGCAACTACAGGAAACGTTTGGTTGAGGTTATTGCTGCCAAAGTTGGGTCAACCAGTTATTAAGTCCAAAGGTTCACATACTTTTTCCACCCTGCACTGTGAATGTTTACATGTTCTGTTCAATAAAAACATGAAAACATATAATGTTTGTGTTGTATTATTTTAAGCAGACTGTGTTTTTCAAATTGTTGTGATTTAGATGAAGATCAGAGCACATTTTATGACCAATTCATGCAAAACTCCACGTAATCCTAAAGGGTTCGCATACTTTTTCTTGCCATTGTACATAGCATAAAACTGTGTGAAAACATGTTGAGTGGATATAACTACAAGATAGACGCACATTATCCAAGAGCTACAAGTTCTGATGTGTGCACCTTACAGATTGTTAGAGGCTACCCGTCTGCCCACACTCCTCGTAGAACCGGCAGGTATTACCATCAAGTATCTCAAATAAAGAAATAAGGTGTCATAGCGTAACCAGGTGCATTGTAATTCAAAGGAAAATCGGATAACAAGGACCTACTCATCCTTCCTTGAACATTATCCACGCTGAAGGAAACTGCTCAGATAGGGATGTTTCTGGGGCACAATCCTCCTGCAGCCCTTCTCTCAACGACTGGTGGATAGTGCAATTCCTCTCCAGGAAAGGCAGGAGCATTTACCAGAGAGAAATAAAAAGCACATGCACCAGATGCAGATAAGTATCAAACAAATTTAATATATAGAACAAAACTTAAAATAAAAAGGAACTAGGTTCAAGAGGCTAAACGCGTTTCTCGCTTCTCTTTAGCTTCCTCAGTAGCACAAAAAACAAAGAATGAGGTCCTCTCGTGTCAGAGTTCTCCCTAAATAGTCCCTGTAATGAGGTTATTAAAGTGAAAGTGGAAATACAAACCCACCATTTCCATTTTTGGTCTGTACACATGGTGTCCTGTTCTGTTGCTAGATTCTGAGGTCCTCTGCCGACCAGCTGTCCTCAGTGGATTCTTTACAGTCGCTCTCCTCTGATGTCAATGGACATCCGATCCCATTGCTGAGCTAAGACGTTATAGGGTGCTGATAGTCAGGACGACTCAGAGCCGTCCAATGGGAAATACGTATCTTCAGTTCATTTAAATCTGTCCAGAATATTTGATGGCACAGTCCATAGTCCAAAAATCTCACTCTTCCTCAAACAGAACCAACGGATATTCCCTACACCTAATCCCCAAGTGTAGTAATATAGAGTGCAGAATATAGTAGAAACAATGGGTCACAAATACACGTGTGATAAGACTCCTTATAAATATACTCCTGTGGTATGTGGCTCTAATAGGGGGCCCTTCTCCTACAAAAATAAATAAAATAATTTTATTTAACACTAGGTTTTAAGCCTGCCCGAAGGGCAGTCTATTGTTGCAGAGGTTCTGGCTGCTTAGTGCTCCCAATGATGTGGCCACTTGGTGCACCCAGGATCTGGCTGCTTGGTGCTCCCCAGGATCTTGGTGCTTGGAGCACCTAGGATCTGGCTTCACCATCTGGCTGCTTGGTGCATCAAGGATCTGGCTGTAGGATCTTGCTGCTCAGTGCACCCCAGGATCTGGCTGCTCAGTGCTCCCAATGATGTGGCTGTTCGATGCACCCAGATCTGGCTGGTCTGAGCTCCCAATGATGGGGCTGCTCGGTGCTCCCTAAGATCTGGCTGCTCGGTGCTCCCCAGGATTTGGCTGCTCGGCACTCCCCAGGATCTGGCTGCTCGGTGCGCCCCAGGATCTGGCTGCTCGGTGCAACCCAGGATCTGGCTGCTCGGTGCAACCCAGGATCTGGTTGCTCGGTGCAACCCAGGATCTGGCTGCTCGATGTGCCCCAGGATCTGGCTGTTCGGTGCGCCCCAGGATCTGTCTGCTCGGCGCTCCCCAGGATTTGGCTGCTCGCCACTCCCCAGGAGCTGGCTTCTCGGTGCACCCCAGGATCTGGCTGCTCGGTGCACCCCAAGATCTGGCTGCTCGGTGCAACCCAGGATCTGGCTGCTCGGTACAACCCAGGATCTGGCTGCTCGGTGCAACCCAGGATCTGGCTGCTCGGTGCAACCCAGGATCTGGCTGCTCGGTGCAACCCAGGATCTGGCTGCTCGGTGCACCCCAGGATCTGGCTGCTCGGTGCACCCCAGGATCTGGCTGCTCATGCACCCCAGGATCTGGCTGCTCGGTGCGCCCCAGGATCTGGCTGCTCGGTGCACCCCAGGATCTGGCTGCTCGGTGCTCCCCAGGATATGGCTGTTCGGCGCACCACAGGGTCTGGCTGCTCGGCGCACCCCAGGAACTGGCTGCTCAGCGTACTAGGATCTGGCTGGGCTGTGCTCCCAATGATGTGGCTGCTCGGTGCTCCCCAGGATCTGGCAGCTCGGTGCGTCCCAGGATCTGGCTGCCCAGTGCTCCCCAGGTCCTGGCTGCTCGGTGCACCCCAGGACCTGGCTGCTCAGTGCTACCCAGGATCTGGCTGCACGGTGCACCACAGGATATGGCTGCTCGGTGTGCCCCATTATCTGGCTGCTCGGTGCTCCCCAGCCCCTCCCTATACCCTCCACCCCACAAGCTCCCATATACCCTCCACCCCACAGCCCCTCCATATACCCTCCACCCCACAGCCCCTCCATATAACCCCAGCCCCAGCACACCCATATACCCCCTACTCCACAGCCCCTCCTTATACCCCTACCCCAGAACACAGTCCTCCCACATATCCCACCACCCCACAGTCCATATACTCTCCACCCCACAGCCCCCCATTTACCCTACATCCCCCCAATATACCCCCTAACCCCCAGAGCACAGCCCCTCATATATCCCACTACCCCAGAATGCAGCCCCCCATATACCCCAGAGCACTGCCCCCATATACCTTTCTCCCAGAATGCAGCCACCCACATCTCCCTCTCGTCAGAGCAGAGCCCCCATGCATCCCTCCCCTTAAATACACCAAAGATTGGATCACAGGCCAACCCATACACCTTCCCCGAGCACAGACCCGTGGATTTACCCCGTGTTGCTCTCAAGAAGCTTCCCCTTGTTGCCTGACAACATCCCGGCTCCCTGTGTGAAGTGCGCACGCATCCTACTGTGCTGGATGCACGCACATCCACTACGGTGATGGACGCAAATGTTTTTATATAGATAGATTTGTTTAGAAAGTGATGATGATGATCAGCAAGCCATTTGTAAAATGATAAAACACAAAAATAAAAACACCAAAAAAAAGTGCATTAAAATAATTAAGGAAAAAGGACGAATAGGGCTACTTGGTAATTGATAAAATTATTTTGATAAGATTATAAACGCTATGTAGATGATTTATTTCTTATATGGAAGTGGGATGAAGACAGCCTTAATCATTTTTTTTAAAGAACTCAACGATAATAACTGGGGTATTACATTTGATACACCGTATAAATTTAAAGAATCAAATCATTCTCAATATAAATAGTAAGATCTAAAAAATTTGTTTAAATCCAAAAACTATTTTAAACCTGTGCATGTGAATAATTTTATTGATTTTACGAGTTGCCATACTAAGACATGGCTTCAGAGTGTTCCTACTGTTAGAGTCAATTTACACGAGAGACGGAATTGTACGGTAGATGGAATTTTTGAGACTATGGCCCATAAAATGAAGGGGGATTTATAAGAAAATGGATATAAGGATAATTATTTTGGTTAGATTGATGGAAGGGATTGAGGAAAAGGATAGGAAAGACCTGATGAAATTGAACATTAAACAACTGGAAGGGTTAGTGGATGTTCCCTTTATTTATAATTTTAATAGTAATACATAAGGATTAACAACAGTAATAAAAAGTACTTGAGTATTTTGTTAAATGATCCATCTCTACAGAAATAGGTAGGAAATAAACTGAAAATAATAAACCGTGGGGCATGCACTATTAAGCAACAGGTGGTCAGTTGTATTAACCGGAATGGCAAAAATACTGATAATATCTTTAATCTCCAGTATGATTTTTTTAGATGTGGTCGCTGTAACACCTGTAAAAATTTGGCGTTAAAGAAAAACAAACTTTTCTATCATTTCAATATAAGGGAGATTTAAAATTTAAACAAGTGACGTCTTGCAACTCTGCAAACGTTATGTATGCTCTGGTGTCCCCTGCGATTTAGTTTATATAGGGAGGACTACATGTCCCTTACATATTAGAGTTATGGAGCATATCAGAAATATTAGAAGAGGATTTGATAAGCATTCCGTTTTGCTCCATTTTTACACCCATCATTCCTGTTCCCCAAGGATTTTTTTATTTTTTGTTCTACGGAAAATTCATAAACATTCGTGAGGTGAGGATTTTATACAAAAAATCAATCAGGAAGAGATGAAATGAATATTTAATTTCGATACACAGATTCCTAAAGGCATAAATAAAGATGTTGAACTATGTAATTTTTTATGAATTTTTATCAATTACCAAGTAGCCCATTTATCTTTTATTCGTCCTTTTTTCTTAATTATTTCAAAGCGCTTTTATATCAAAACATTCGGCTTTGTTTTTTTTTGGGTTTCATCATTTTACAAATGGCTTGCTGATCATAGTCACTTTCTAAACAAATTTTAAATAAAATTATTTAATTTATTTTTTCTAGGAGAAGGGGAGAAGGGCTAACACGGGGTATTAGAGTCACATACCACAGGAGTATTTTTATAGGGAGTCGTAACACGTGTTTGTGATCCATTTTTTTCTGCTATATTCTGCAAGTTATATTACTACGCTTGGGGATAAGGTGTAGGGAATATCCTTTTGGTTCCGTTTGAGGACTCTAATGTTATGTATTTTTTTACTCCATTTTATTTGTATGAGCCCGGTACTGCAAGATCCTTTTGAACCAATTTCCTTGTGATTTTATGTTTTGTTGTATATATGAAATTTGTTTGATACTTATCTACATCTGGCACATGTGCTTTTTATTTCTCTCTGGTACATGCTTCCACCTTTCCTGGAGAGGAATTGCACCATCCACCAGTCGTGAGAGAAGGGCTTCAGGAAGATTGTGCCCTAAAAACATCCCCATCTGCACAGTTTCCTTGAGCGTGGATAATGCTCAAGGAAGGATGAGAAGGCCCTTGTAAGGCTAGGGTCAGACGAAAGCATTTTTCCCCGCGAACGTGAAAAAGTGCGTCCGCACGCATTGACGTATTTTTTCACGGAATGCGCAAAAACGGGCAGACGACGCGCATTTGCGGGTGTGATTTTGTACGGATCGTCAATAAAACTCTTTTTGCGTCTGGACGTTATGTTGGCTGGACATTAGCAGCGTCTGACATCTCCTAATCACGCAAACCCGCCGCTATGCCGCAGCTGCGCACTCAGTACGTCAGTACTAGCGGTTCAGCGTTCTCAGAAAAATGCGTTCAAATTCCACTTGCGTTGCACGGCCGGACTTTTGTGCGGCCGTACATCGTATATTGGCCGTCATTGCCCATCATCTGCTGCTAGTGCGGCCGTAATTATGTGCGCCAGAACGCACGTTAAAAGTGCGCTGGTCTGACCCCAGCCTTATCGGTTTTTCCTTTGTATTATAAGTTAAGAACACCTGTGCACAAGGTCTTGGTTTATGTCTAAGGCACTACTTTGGTATTATTACCTATATTATTCTCTATTTGGCATAAAGGAAACGCTAATCCCACACTATTTTTTCTGTGTATTACATTCTTTTGGGTGAAGGGAAGGTCACCCTAGTTGGGGTTGATAGCGAATCCACCTTTTTGACACTTTGTGTGCCACGGAATTGATCTTTCTGTGTTCTATTGAGGCAACCATAGCTGCCTAATATATTTTTATCATTGTAACCCAGAGATATCCCTGTGACTCAGGGGGAGACATTTCATTTAATTCTTTCCTTTCTCCCAGGTGAGGACTGGCAACTTTTGGACCAAGGGGCAAATGCTACACAGTGGCCCAGGTACAGAAATTCTGCCCCCATTCAGAATTGAAAAATAAGGCTCTTTAATCTTTATACATCTTTGTCAGTGTTAGACTTTAAGAAGTATTATTTAGCATTATTTTATTGTTAAAAAGCATATGTAGCCAAGCCCAGTGCAAATAATCACCCTCCACTGTACCATGTAACCTGTGTAAAACAGAAATCTATCACCCTGTATTGAAAGGCAATTCTGATAAAAGCATTTAATACCAAAATGAATTTCTTGCTTATATAAGTTGGTTCAGTTTGTAAGGATATTATTCCATTGAAGATTCTTATGGCATATTTTGTGCAATAAAATAACTAAATACACTAAATGCATGTAGTGATCCACATTGTCAACCAATTGCAAAATTTTATATTTTTAGTTTTTAGTTTGCTTAATCAAGGGCTGTTTGCAATAATTTTATATGTAACTGCTTAACACTGATGGGCATGCTATGCCTTCCTGGTGGCAAGCAGCTGAAAGGCCGCAGGCTGGCAAAGCATGCCCTGTGGCTTTCTGGCCCTCCACCGGACTGCCTCCCTTAGGTGGCCCACAACTGCAGCATAGCTCTCTGTGGTCCTCTTCTGCAAGGACCAAAATTAACTTTGGTACACCTCCGGGTTGTACCACCGCTGCAGTGCTCCGTTAATGGCCTCATAGTCCTTGTTGCTCTCAGCTGTTAACTCTGCAAAGGCTTCTAGTGCTGGACCTTTTAGACCAAGGGTGAGACATCTGGCCCACTGATCCTACGACAGTTGGTATTGCCGACAGTCTCCCTGCAGAGCTTTGAAAAGACTTAATGGGCCTCATTTGTGTCTAGAGTAGGGAATTTCTCTGCACAGGGTCTGGGTATAGAAACATCTCTGCTGTCAGTAGGGGCAGGATACAAATTTGTTCTCTCCACTCGGGCCAGAGCTAGCTAGTGTTCCCTCTCAGCTTGGCGCCCTGCAGCTTCTCTCTCAGCTTGGCGTTCAACCTTTGCACCTCTCCCTAGTTCGGCCTGGTGCTCTGCAGCCTCTTTCTCTGCCTGGCGCTCTGCAGCTTGACGCTCTTCTCTTTGCGCCTCTCGTCCAGCTTGATGCAGGGCTGATTCCCTTTCGGCCTCTCTCTCCTGATATTTTAAATGGGTTGCAGTCGCACTTGGGGATCTGTAGAGTCCGCAAGTAAGAAAGAATCCACGGCATTATCATCCTTTGGGGAAGCACTTCATGCTCCTCAGGACTCAAGCCGCTTTCTGATTGGGTGAGGACTGTATCCCGTGCTGCTTACTGCCCCTCTCATAATCTATGAGAGCTTTCAACAGATCATCACTATTTTTTCCCTGCATAGGGATCAATCTCTCCTTGCAGAGCTGGTCCATGGCTCATTTTGGACTGTGCCTGGTAGTCCATTCTCCAAGCAGCCAAACCAAAATATAGAAAATACAAACAAAGAAGGGGGACTGCATGAGGTGTACAACACTAACATATGCACTGAGTTCTGCCTCTGGAAATTGGAAAACCAATTTCTCTTTAGTGCCTGAATTTATTGCTCCCAAATCCAGCACACTAACTGTAATATCCCTCAGCTATTGCCACCAGTTGTCACATAACACGACTTCACTTCAGAAGGGCAAGTGACTTGGCTAAATCACTATTTGTCTTTGCTAGACCAAAAATAATGACTAACTGGCCTCCTTATCGCTACCCACTTCTCTTAATTAACTGCCACCACAGGTTTTCACCTAATATGAAACGGAGCTGCCCTGAAACGCCCTCTTCAATTAAAAAACACCGTTTAATAGACTGACCCCACAAACCCAATTTAGTAGATCATCGAGAAAAACTCAAGGCTACTAGGACAAATATCTCTTCAGTAACTTGATTCTTATATCAGACAAAGGCAGAGTTTAATAAAGGAATATTTATTATGACAAGAAAGGTCACAGTGCATATACAATATGAAAAGATATTACAATTGTTACACTCAAAAACAGGAAAATAAACAGAATAAAAATAACAGAAGTCCTATGAACTAACACACGGCTAGAACTGAGGAATCCATCCCAGGGGGTTCTGGAAGAAACGTCAGGTAGTTCAAGTAGCTTGACCCCCAAAGTAAAAGCACATGTCAGAACGGGCAGATTACATTTATACAAAGTCTCCTGGCTCTTCAGATTTCACGGACACAGAGGAGTGTCCAGACCACCCCCATGACCTCCCAGAGCACATTTTACCCACTGTATAACTAAAAACAAAAGAAAGTCTTCTCCAGATATCCATATGCAATAATCATGTTATATGATTAAGAGAAAACAGCTGCTTCTTTGATTTGAATTCTTGCCCACTCAGACCACTGAAGGGATCAACTTGCCTTTGTCCCTGGTCCCCCCCCCCTCTATACACACAGAACAAGATTTTCCCACTTCAGTTCAAAGGGACTTTGATGCTCTCTGGATGATAAAAGACTTTTTCAGACCCCTGTCACCTTTGGTGAATAAATTAACCAGGCATGCCCACACTCTTATATCGCTGACAGATTCTGTGGCACAGTATAGTTATTAATATTTTGCCAGGTGTTCTGTAACGGGCGTAGTAGCGCCCACCAAGGAGTAGCGAAGTTGAGATCTTTAAGGACTGATGAATCTGCTTGACGTTTACACACTGCTTGGTATATACAGACTTATACACTCGAGGCAGGGAGGATGAGCGAACAACTGAGTTGCTACTAAGCACTAAAGGTTTCAAGACCGATAGACAACTTAGAGCACGTTCAGAAACACAAAGATACTTCAGACAGTTGGTGAATTGTACGGACTGCAGGGCAGTCAGGAAATGTGCAAATTTAACATTTTCTGATAATCTGGAGCAGGTCAACGGTACCTTATGATATTCAGAGTCAACAGATACACATAGGGGTCTATGGCTGGTACAGTATCGAGTATATGTGGCGGGTTGAGCACACTGAACATAGGCTGAATATAAACAGTATCTTTCGATCGCAGTTTTCACATAAGTGTGTGGCAAAGAAACATACCCTGGGTTGGGTATAGTAACCTAATGTGGCTACACACGATACCCCAAAACGAGAAGGGACAACACCCCCGTAATGTGTAAACATTCCAGCGGCAAACATGGGGTTAAACCACCAAAGCACAACACATTCTTTGCTCTGAATCAGCCTTGCCCTGAATGAACCCTTCTTGCTGAGAGCCCACCTTGCCAAGAACCCACCTTGCTGAGACCTCAGCTGCTCCTCCACTGCTTCCAAGACTACAGCTACACCAGCCTCCCTGTCTCGACCTTGCCCATCCTCGCCTCTGCATTTCCTGGGGGTTGTGAGTCTTCTTGTGCCCTGTGTGTTCTCTCCCTGTGTTTGTCTGTGTCCAGCTCTCTTCCTCTCGTCCCCATGTCTCTGCCTGTGTTTTATGTAGTCTCTGCCCAGCCCTATTCCTGCCATTTTCAGCCATCCACAGTATCCAGCCCAATCTCCTGTGTGTTTATGTTTCTGCCAAGTCCCTTTATTATCAAATAAACCCTTGTTATTACCCAGAACCTATTTACCCCACACCGAACAGCACTGATATGTTAGTGAAACGTCCTGATTTTCTGTGGTTTCATTTGACAGGTTTTAGCAAGCGAATCCCATAGGTTTCAATGCTTTCTTAAATATTTATTCATCCCAGTGGCAGATCCAGAGAGGGGGGGCACAGGGTGCAATACCTCCCCAGCAGTGCAACCGCCAGGGCCTTGCCTGCTGCTAGTTGGGCTGTCCTCTGAAACAACTCAAATCACGATGACTGCAGTGCACTCAAGCAGTCATTGCAATTTGCAAATCCAAAGGGATGGTGGAGTGCACACACTGTGCAGAGGCACACACATGACTTCTCGTCATGTGGCTGATGACGTGCCAACATGTGCCACCTACACTGGACTCCTGGATTGCATGTGTAGGGGGTGGGTCGCTCTCCTGCTCGCAGCCTGCAGTTAGCAATGGAATCCTCAAGGGATTCTCAGACAGGCAGAGTCCCGGACCTTTTGCAAAGCCCTTTTTTCCCCTCTTTCATTTTCTCTCTTTGTCGGGCTCAGGATTTATGGCCCCTCTAGAGCCCGGCACAATCTAGTTAACATCCCTGGTATTTCCTCCCCTTCATCTCCACCGACAAACCATCTGGGGCTTCAGCAGCTCCCCCACCCTCCTCCCCTCTTTGCTATCTGTCAGTGACAGAGAAAAAGCAGGAGTACAGAGCTGAGCAGTATATCCAGTGCACACAGCTAAGGAGCAGGTAGAGGACAGAGAGGGTTATTCACAGCACCAAAATGTCACCGACATTTCGGTGCTCTCTTGTTCGGTGCACTTCAGCGATATGAATTCAATGACCCTTTGGCAAATTCAGTATTCACCACAGGGTCCCCGAAGTACACCGGATGCTGAGCCGCCAAAGACCACCGATCAGCCACCGAAGCCAACCAATCAGCCTTCGAATGCAGCCAAAGATCCGTCGAAAGCAGCTGAATGCCGGAAAAAAAATAGAATTCTGAACTTTCTGCTATTCTTTGAAAGGTGTTTAACCCCTTCAAGGCGGCAAGGCGTCGCCCTTCAGCGGTGGTAACTCTTCACTGCCAGATGCCGCCGCATGCCTCTGATTTGGCCCGCCCTCGCAGCCGACGTGCATCACACATCATTGGCTGCACGGGGACGGTCTGAGTTTAGGCCGTCGCACTGCAGCCGAAGTGTGGGGACATTATACACATTCCTCTCCTGTGTATTGAATTAGCCAGGTCTCTCTGCTCTATAGCCTTCATTAACATATCACTAGACTTTGGTTAATTACAATATGCCCTTCCCTTGGAAAGACACACCTACTCCAATATTCACATGAACACTACAGTTCTCTCTCTCTCTCTTCCTGTCCTGTGGAGTGGAGTGGACAGTCTCCCCACTTTCCTGGTTGATAAGTATACACTGTGGGCTTCTGGCCCTCTAGGCCTATTTGTTATTGTTCATATTGGCTGCTTTGTAAATCTATATATATAAACGCGAAAGTCCTGATTGACTGACTCATCAACGCCCAGCTGAAGCCGTTTAACCTAGGAACGTGAAATTTTAAACAGGATACCTATAGCTCAAAAACAGAAGATGCTACAGATGTGAAAATCGGTATTTAGATTCGTCTTGAAAAAAAAAAAAAAACTATTTTACCATGTTCTGAAAATTCCTTGGGGGGGCAAAAACAGGGGTTGAATACCTTTATCAGTATACCTATATTTCAAAAACCGAAGATGTTACGGGTATGAAATTTGGTATTTACAATCTTTGTGAAAAAAGCAAACATGTTTTTTGCCATTTTCCACGAATCTCCAATTGGGGGGGGTCAGGGGAAAGGGGTCTGAATATTTTTATCATTATACCTATATTTCAAAAACCAAAGATGTTACAGACGTGAAATTTGGTATTTACAATTTTCTTGAAAAATAAATACAGGTGTTTTACCATTTTCCAAAAATCCCAAGGGGGATGAAAAAAAGGGGGGCTGAATACTTTTAAACAAAACAAAAACACATTTTAGAAACAAAAAAACATTTTACCATTTTCCAAAAATTCTGTGGGAGGGGGGCAAAAAGGGGGGGTTGAATACTTTTATCAGTATACCTATATTTCAAAAACCAAAGATTTTACATCTGTGAAGTTTGGTAATTACAATCTTTTGAAAATAAAGAAACACGTGTTTTACCATTTTCCAAAAATCCAAGTGGGGGGTAAAAAAAAGGGGGGTGAATACTTTTAAACAGGATACCTACATCTCAAAAACAGAAGATGTTACAGATGTGAAAATTGGTATTTAGATTTGTCTTGAGAAACAAAAAACACCCATTTTACCATTTTCCAAAAATCCAGTGGGAGGGGGAAAAAGGGTTGAATACTTTTATCAGTATACCTATATTTCCAAAAACCAAAGATGTTACAAGTGTGAAATCTGGCACTTACAATCTTCTTGAAAAATTAAAAAAACACATGTTTTACCATTTTCCAAGAATCCCACGTGGTGGGTGAAAAAAGGGGGGTGAATACTTTTCAACAGGATACCTATATCTCAAAAACAGAAGATGTTACAGATGTGAAAATTGTTATTTAGATTCGTCTTGAAAATAAAACAACACGTATTTTACCATTTTCCAAAATTCCAGTAGGGGGGCAAAAAGGGGAATGAATACCTTTTATCACTATACCTATATTTCAAAAACCAATGATGTTACAGATGTGAAATTCGATATTTACAATTTTCGTGTAAAAAAAAAAAAAACACGTTTTACCATTTTCCGATAATCCAGTTAAGGGGGGTGGAGGAAAGGGATGTGAATACTTTTATCAGTATACCTATATTTCAAAAACCAAAGATGTTACAGGTGTGAAATTTGGCACTTACGTTCTTCTTGAAAAATAAAAAAACACGTGTTTTACAATTTTCCAAAAATCCCAAGTGGGGGGAAAGGGGGGTGCTACCAAAAAAACCTCAAGTTTCTTTTAAAAAACTGTTTTAACAAATCCTAAAATCCACACGAGCGAAGCCACGGGCAAAAGCTAGTCTTGTATATATGTGTTATATGTGATTTTAGTGTGCTGTGTGTAATTCCTAATAAATGTTTTATATAGTCGACGAACCTGTCTTGTGCAATATATATATATATATATATATTTGTGTTGGATGAGTGGTACACCAACAAATATATTTTGAAGGGCTCAGCGACGATTTACCACATTTTGGCGACCACGAAGTTTAGATAAATCCACTTAAGTAGTTTGAAAATCATACAGTGTTGGCTGAATCTTAACACATATAGGCCCTTATTACAATCCTCGCGCAGTGCATTTGCGTGCGCGCAAATGCACTTTTGCGCGAGGACAAAAACATTTGTGCGTAACGTCGTTTTACGAAGTTCACGCAAACGATGCGCATTAGCGTCTACCGCGATTGACCCACCGTGTGCGCACGTGCGTGCGCGAATCCATACTTACCATTCTCAGCGCGAATGCGTTCGAGTGGATGGTATTACTATCTTCGCACAACGTCGTACGAACGACGTTTGCGCGAAGTATCGTAACGTCTTTGAAAACCTGGTGTTAACTTACAATCTGAACGTTCTGGCCGAAACGAAACCTGCACAAAAAAAAAATACAGCACAGTACAGTTCCATTCTACACATACCCAAACAATAAAATTAATAAATTGTTTAATTTTTTTATTTTTGTTGCAGCACATATACTCAGATTGACTTTGACAGGCGCAACAACCGAAACCTAGCAAATGGTGGTTCTTAATTCTGATTGCCCACCGATTCCTGCACGCAACGGTCATTTGCGCCTAGCTTTGTGCATTGGATTTGCGCTCGAAAAAGCATGAAGGCTGAAAAACTGCGCTCGGATCGTAATACCGCGCTAATTTGTGCGCGCTAACGTTTTTTGCGTGCGCAAAAGAATTGGCTGCGCAAGCGCATTTGCGCGAAGATTGTAATAGGGACCATAGTATTGCTGGCTCCAGATTTGTCTGAAGGCCTAAGATATTTAAGGAGGTTTCTGCCTTCCATTTTACCCGATATTTATGTTGTGCATTTTTAATTTGTGAACTAGTCTGCAAAGTTTTACAATGTTGATCTCTCAGTTCTTTGCAAATAAGATACTTTAAATACAGATTTTGCTAAACTGTAGATTGTTGAATTTAGCAGATACAGAACATGGTCAGTTTAGGTAGAAACTGGTTCTGCAACTTTTTAAGGGGGAGGTGTGTGCTTTCATATGCAGTTTCTGCAGTCCCTAGTACTGTTTAGTTTAGTTTAGTTCATTGGCAAACTAATTACGGAGTAAAGGGCCATTTTTGCATAGACTGGTTTTTTTTCTTTGTTGCTAGAAAAGCCTTTTTTTTGTAAAATTTTAGTTTTATTGCTATCTTTAGAGCGTACAGGATTTTTTAAAAAAAGTAGTTTACAATATATTTGAATTGTTTACTGCTGAATAAGGTTGCGTTTGGTAGATTACATCCTTTAGTGTTGAGAGGCTAGATAGTTTTTTTTTGGTATATAGAGTGATAGAGTACACGGTATGGTCTGTGACGGGGTGTATATTCCCTCTAAACTGTATAGGGAGGGATATGATATTTAGCTCCAGGGGGAGCGTTTGTAATATATATGGAAGCCCAAGAGGTTCTTTTACTCTCCACACACGGTTCAGGTGGAAGTAATTTAGTAGCAGTGAAAAGAAATCACTGCCTGCTTTTTCACTCTGAGGGAGGTGCCCGTGGTGGAGAGGAGCAAAGTGTTTTGGTTCCTGGCTGAAGTTTGATTGCTACCATAACAGTTCTAAGGTTGGTGAAACCTATGTTTTGTTTAGTTTAGAAAAGAAGCCCTGATAGTAAGGGACCTTTAAGTGAGTCAGTGCTCAAAGGAGCTAGAGTTGTTTTTTTAGGGATGTGTTTGTTTTGTTTTTGAATGCTGACACTGCTGTCTGCTAAGCAGCAGTTAATTCAATAAAGGACTTGTTTATGAAATCCCAAGAGGACCGTGCTTTCTTAAGGATATAACACCCAAGGCGGGTACAAGGATTACAATAGGTATTTATTGGTTAATTGGTAGCATTGTGAAACTCAAAACACCAGCCAGATTTATTTTATTTTTTTCAATCTCTATTGGATCTGCCACTGCTTGTTATTTGTTAGTTTCTTTACATCATACTTGATTAGAGTGTGAGATCCAGGGGCGGACTGACAAAGTTCAGGGCCCCCGGACCAAATATAGCAAGGGCCCCCCCACCAGACTCCACCCATAGAGCCTTGCATGTCCCAGCCTCGAGCTATGTGCTCAGCTCATGAATCTCAGAGGGAGACTAGCAGGGGTCAGGTCCTGCAGGAATGCATGGGAGCGCAGTTCCCTCACTATTTTAGCAGGAGGAACTTTTTTCCCTTTCGGCTGATACGTATACTGGGAAGCTTTCTATATAGACACAATTTTATAAAACCGTCTATATTTAATGGTTTTTCCTGGTACATTGGGAAGGCATGGGAATGACAATTTCTCAGTGTTTGCCAGAGGAATGGTATTCTCATCCATAAAGAAGTACTACAGCTGCTGTGGCTCCCAGTAATCTTTGAGACCAGAACGTAAAGAAATGTAGGTGAGTTCTCACACTTATTTTTTTAAGACTTGACCCCTGGAGACTAGGAACTATTTGTTCCCAAGCTCACTCTGCTCCTGGGGAGAAGACGCGGCGGATCGCACTGCCTTCTTGACAGTGGGATAAAAGGTGACTTTGAGATTTAATGAGGGAGGGGTAGCAGTTAGGAGAATGTAAAATTAGCTCTGAGGAGACGTTATTTCACAGTGAAATACCGTCTCCCGCGTGGATATGCATGCTACTTTGGAATAATCTGCACTTAAAGATTACAATTACCATCTCCCATAATAAGTATAGGAGGCGGTAATGTACAGTAGTACAGTAGCCTCACACAGGTAAATGATACATTTGAGCCACAAACTCTGCGGCTTGAATCAGGGGCGGATCCAGACACAGGTTTCGGGGGGGGCATTCTACCAGGTTTGGCCAAGAGCTGGTGTTGGGTTTGCAGTGACAGGCAGATATATTTGCCCCAGCTCACATGGATATATATATTGGCCCCCAGCTCACATGGATATTTATATATTGCCCCCCCCGCTCACATGGATATATATATTGGCCCCCAGCTCACATGGATAAATATATATTGCCTCTAGCTCACATGGATATATAGATTGCCCCCAGCTCACATGGATAGTGCTGTGTTTAAATTTGTCCTTCTGCAATTAAACAGTGTTGCCACTAGGGGGAGCCAGTGTATAACATATGAAAGAGACTATGCTGGACTTGGAACTACACCTCCCAGAGACCTTTGCGAAGAGTACAGGAAGGGGTGTGCTGGAGCCAGGAAAGACATCAGGAGCCTCGTGCAGGGCATGGGCAGAGCGAGCAGAGCAGTTGAACGAGTGAGACGTATGCAGCAGACTGTACGGGATCACAACCAGGCCGGAGTGTGGAGCGAGACCTATCCAGTGCTGGAGATCGGGGACGGGGTGTGCCTGATTGCATACCACATTCCGCTGAGCAGCTCGTAGGACGACCAGGTTCCAGAAGGACCTCGAGTAAGAAGAGCCGCGGATCGTATGGGACTGCAGGCGGCGGATCGGTTCTTGTTGCAGAGATACGGCATCGGAGGAGCAGATTCGTTGGCACCGAGTGCCAGTCGTGGAGAGTGATCCTTTGGTCGAGTCATCGGTTCTGGACACTTCGTTCGCCGGATGGGTGAGAGGCCTCAAGGCCTACGGTTCCGAAACGAAAGTGCGCACTTGGTTAATTGCTTCAATTCACAGGGCCCCAACGTTGACTAGTCGAAGATAATTCTGTTCATTCACTGGCCAGTTGAATCTAGTACCCGGTTACCCTAAGACACCAATATACAAGCCTTTTTGAGCGGGACTTAAACTCACGATCTGAGGGGGCATTAACCGCTTCTTTTCCGCCATGTGTCTTTCCCGCGTTGCGCATTACGTCATTTATTCCCGCTTAATTGATTTACGTCTCAAAGCATATGCCACTTTATTGCTCCAGTAAAGTATATAATTTAGAAAATCCACAACAGTGTGGTGGTGTATAGGAATTCCTAGTGCGGTGAGACTATCCTGGGTTTATTCAGCGGCTCCTCCGGGGGTGAGCGCTACACGTGGGGGCTCGTCTGGGATTTCTGTCTCAGAGTATTTATTTATAAAGGATTTTACCAGGAAGGATACATTGAGATTTCTCTCGTTTTCAAGTATACCGCAATTAAAGGGTTAATATGGATCCAGATGAAGCAGCAGAGTGGTGTAAGGCACAAAATGGCCAAGTAGGGTTGAGTGTAGTAATGGGCATTCCTGCAGGCACCTGGGCAGAATAACAGATCTGCCGGGCCATGGCAGCATTGGCACCTGACCAGTGGGGGTTTCTGGTGGACATTAAAGTGAACCCAGAGACTTCTCCCACATATGTTCTTTTTGAGTGGAGAAAGGGTGTTCCAGTGTGTTTTCAGGGCGCAAGTGTGCAACTGGCCGACAAAGTGGAGGTTCGTTTGATCCAGCCAAGTAAGCCACGTGGTGATTCCAAAAATGTTCCTGTGTCTAGCCCGCTGGCCACGATCGGGCCAAAGTTCATTGCTGCCATTGGAGACCTCGTAGCTAAGTGCCCATCCTTCTTACATCAGCTTCAGATATCGAAGGTTGGGAGAATTTTCAGGAAACTTGCCAACACTGTTGGATGAAGAAACCTTTGAGGAATGGGTTGAGCAGGCGATGCAGGCTCTAGACGAGTGGGACATCCCTGAAGTGCAGAAGAAACAGAATTACTGAGAGCTTGAAGGGACCTGCATCAGAGCCTGTCAGAAACCTGAAGTTGAGTAAGCAAGACTGTACTGCTTTAGATTACCTAAACATATTACAGAAAGTCTTTAGGTGGACAGAGAAGGCTGCTGAACTCCTATACCAATACAAACATACTTACCAGCAAAAGGGTGAGAAGATGACAGATTACCTGAGGCGTCTGGATAAGATTCTGTACCAAATACTGTTGAAGAAAGGGGCAGACCCCACTACAGTAGACCAAGTCAGAATGCGGCAGATATTGAGAGGTGCTCTACCCATAGACCCTGTGATGTTGCAACTAAAAACTCGAGAAGGCAATAGAGAGCTAAATTACCTAGAACTGATTCGAACTGTTCGAGAAGAAGCCCTTCTGGAAGAGAAGTTTGCAAGAAGGGGAGAAAAGGTTTATGCGCAACCCATAAGGTATAACAAGTGCACATCAGATGACGATGATCCAGAGGAGGCATATGAGCCGGAAATTAACAGACAAGAGAAGTCCACTGTCTACATGCCTCCTGAGGATATCGCCCAAATGTCATCAACCCAGGGTTATGGCGAGATACAAAAGACTCTCGAAAGTACAAAAAGCCCAATTTGAGTTGGAACAGAGACACACGGATCTGTGTCGGGAAATCTTGAAGGTAGCAGAAATGCAGACTGAAATAAAGAGGTCTCTCTCAGATATGCGAACAGCAGTGGTTGCCGTGGCCTCTGACAGGTGGTCTTCAAATGAGCCGAAGGAAGAAAGTGTGCCCTCATCCTCGAGGAGAAGATGTTTTGGCAGTGGAGAAGTCGACCATTTCAAGGCTCAGTGCCCAAAAAGGAGGCTCGTTAACAGGTCAGCAGAAGAAATCATGAGAGCTGTGAAGGAACTATTATCTGCCAGCTGGTGGGAAACTTCAGAGAACCCTGGTTGAGAGAGAAAAATGGGTGCCTAACTGCTAGAGACTGCTACGATTCCCAAGACCCAAATAGGAGGCAGGGAGGATGTGAATATGTGCCTGCTGCTAGAACTAGAAGATCCTCTCCCTGGGTGTCCAGTCCTATGTCGGGGGAAAACAATGCACGCCCTCAATCACCACGAATGAGGACGAGGGTTAGAGTACAACAGACTGGGTCTATGCCTCCTGCTACTACGGAGAAGTTCCCTGACAAGTTGATAGGTCTTTCGCCCATCATCCCAGTTCAAGTGGAAGGGGTCTACACCAAGGCTCTTCTAGATTCGGGTGCTCAAGTAACGCTGATTTACCGAGACTTCTATCAGAAATACTTGAAGCATATACCCCTGAAGAAGTTAAAGGATCTCGAAATCTGGGGTATGGGGACTGAGAGGTTTCCCTATGATGGATATCAAAAGGTGAAGCTGGAATTCAGTTCAGTAACCGTTGGACAACCGGGAGTCCGTGATGATTTGCCCATTGTGTGTCCTCGTCCCTCGGGAGCTAACCGAAGTTCTATGATAGTGGGGACGAACACCGACTTGTTGAGACACCTTTTAACCCCACTGGTGAAGGAAGAGAGTTCTGCTCCGGAGGAGGTGGACCTGATATTACGGCTGGCCTGTAAGCGGATGATCAAAGAACAGAGAGCCCCTGCAGAAGTGGGACGGCTGTGGAGATTGGGAGGGACAGAGAACGTCCTACGGTCAGGAAAGGCTGTACGAGTACCGATTAGAGACAAATTTACTTTGCCTGCTCCGCCTATTTCTCGTCCGGTTCCTGTTACTCGGTCTCGACTGTTGTTTTCCGTCGGAGAAAGTGAAGAAGACAGCGAAGAAGAGGGCTGGTGTTTGAGCTAGGGGTGCCCACCTAAGCCTGAAGACCTCAATCTGGTCTCTGGCCAGGGTGTGAGTAATTTGGGGTGTGATGTTCCTGCATATATGCCTCAATCATTTGAAGCACCTGAAGATGTATCGGTGGATTACAGTTCTATGCCTTCCCTGGGAGGTTCCTACACCGAAGATGTGCCTACTCAGTCTGCAGAAGAGAGAATTGAGCCTGTAGAGTCAGCTCCCCGGCCTGAAAATGTTCAGTACGACCCCCTCAGAGACTCACGTATGATTCACCAGGGCATAGCACAGAGGAAGCTGTAACAACTGTGCGAAGGTCAGCCCTACTTGCAGAGGTGCCTAGGGGTTTGGGTGAGATTGAAGATATTTGCTGCCTGTTGTCAAACTTGAATATATACGTTAAAGTGAGAACTGTTGTGTTATGTTATGTATGACCGATATATGTATCTGTTACATGCCCTTGGAGGGACCCAAAAGTTTAGGGGGGGAGTGTAGCGCTGTGTTTAAATTTGTCCTTCTGCAATTAAACAGTGTTGCCACTAGGGGGAGCCAGTGTATAACATATGAAAGAGACTATGCTGGACTTAAGAACTACACCTCCCAGAGACCTTTGCGAAGAGTACAGGAAGGGGCGTGCTGGCACCAGGAAAGACATCAGGAGCCTCGTGCAGGGCATGGGCAGAGTGAGCAGAGCAGCTGAACCAGTGAGACGTATGCAGCAGACTGTCCGGGATCACAACCAGGCCGGAGTGTGGAGCGAGACCTATCCAGTGCTGGAGGTCGGGGACAGCGTGCCTGATTGCATACCACATTCCGCTGAGCAGCTCGGAGGACGACCAGGTTCCAGAAGGACCTCGAGTAAGGAGAGCCGCGGATTGTACGGGAGTGCAGGCAGCGGATCGGTTCCTGTTTTGCGGATATACGGCATCGGAGGAGCAGATTCATTGGCAACGAGTTCCAGTCGCGGAGAGAGATCCTTTGGTCGAGTCATCGGTTCTGGACACTTCGTTCGCCGGATGGGTGAGAGGCCTCAAGGTCTACGGTTCTGAAACGAAGGTGCGCACTTGGTTAATTGCTTCAATTCACAGGGCCCCAACATTGACTAGTCGAAGACAATTCTGTTCATTCACTGGCCAGTTGAATCTAGTACCCGGGTACCCTAAGACACCAATATACGAGCCTTTTTGAGCAGGACTTAAACTCACGAACTGAGGGGGCATTAATCGTTTCTTTCCCGCGTTGGGCATTACGTCATTTATTCCCGCTTAATTGATTTACGTCTCAAAGTATATGTGTATTCAATGCCACTTTACTGGAGCAATAAAGTATATAATTTAGAAAATTCACACCAGTGTGCTGGTGTATAGTAATTCCTAGTGCGGTGAGACTATCCTGGGTTTATTCAGCGGCTCCTCTGGGGGTGAGCGCTACAGATATATATATTGGCACCCAGCTCACATGGATATATATATTGCCCCCAGCTCACATGGATATATATTAGGGATGCATCGATACCACTTTTTTAAGGCCGAGTACGAGTACCGATACTTTTTAAAAGTACTCACCGATACCGAGTACCGATACTTTTATTTAATGTCATGTGACGCTTTCCAATAAGAACAGACCTCATATAAAAATTTATATGAGATTTGCCCCCAGCTCACATGGATTTGCCCCAGCACTCATGGATTTGCCCCAGCACTCATGGATTTGCCCCCAGCACTCATGGATTTGCCCCCAGCTCTCATGGATTTGCCCCCAGCTCTGATGGATTATGCCCCAGCTCTGATGGATATGCCCCCAGCTCTGATGGATTATGCCCCAGCTCTGATGGACTGCCCCAGCTCTGATGGATATGCCCCCAGCTCTGATGGATCATGCCCCAGGTCTCATGGCTTTGCCCCCAGGTCTCATGGCTTTTTGCCCCCAGGTCTCATGGATTTGCCCCCAGGTCTCATGGCTTTGCCCCCAGGTCTCATGGATTTGCCCCCAGGTCTCATGGCTTTGCCCCCAGGTCTCATGGATTTGCCCGCAGCTCTCATGGATTTGCCCGCAGCTCGAACGCTGGGGAAGCTGGCCGCATGCATGAAAAGCATGCGGCCAGCGTTTCCTTCCGGCGCGCGCGATACTCACACATCCTGAAGGTCCGGTCGCTTGTTGGCAGTGATGCGATCACGTGGCCGCCGGGCGCATCTGTGACGCTGCCTCCAGCCGAGAGGCAGCGTCACAGGAGCGCCCAGTGGCCGCGGGAACGCATCACTGCCAAGCGACCGGACCTTCAGGATGTGTGAGTATCGCGCGCGCCGGAAGGAAACGCTGGCCGCATGCTTTTCATGGATGCGGCCAGCTTCCCCAGCGTTCGAGCTGCGGGCAAATCCATGAGAGCTGCGGGCAAATCCATGAGACCTGGGGGCAAAGCCATGAGACCTGGGGGCAAATCCATGAGAGCTGGGGGCAAATCCATGAGACCTGGGGGCAAAGCCACTGGAGCAATAAAGTATATAATTTAGAAAATCCACACCAGTGTGCTGGTGTATAGTAATTCCTAGTGCGGTGAGACTATCCTGGGTTTATTCAGCGGCTCCTCCGGGGGTGAGCGCTACAGATATATATATTGGCACCCAGCTCACATGGATATATATATTGCCCCCAGCTCACATGGATATATATTAGGGATGCATCGATACCACTTTTTTAAGGCCGAGTACGAGTACCGATACTTTTTAAAAGTACTCACCGATACAGAGTACCGAAACTTTTATTTCATGTCATGTGACGCTTTCCAATAAGAACAAACCTCATATAAAAATTTATATGAGATTTGCCCCCAGCTCACATGGATTTGCCCCAGCACTCATGGATTTGCCCCCAGCACTCATGGATTTGCCCCCAGCACTCATGGATTTGCCCCAGCTCTGATGGATTATGCCCCAGCTCTGATGGACTTGCCCCCAGCTCTGATGGATATGCCCCAGCTCTGATGGATATGCCCCAGCTCTCATGGCTTTGCCCCCAGGTCTCATGGCTTTGCCCCAGGTCTCATGGATTTGCCCCCAGGTCTCATGGCTTTGCCCCCAGGTCTCATGGATTTGCCCCCAGGTCTCATGGATTTGCCCCCAGGTCTCATGGCTTTGCCCCCAGGTCTCATGGATTTGCCCCCAGGTCTCATGGCTTTGCCCCCAGGTCTCATGGATTTGCCCCCAGGTCTCATGGCTTTGCCCCCAGGTCTCATGGATTTGCCCCCAGCTCTCATGGATTTGCCCCCAGGTCTCATGGCTTTGCCCCCAGGTCTCATGGATTTGCCCGCAGCTCGAATGCTGGGGAAGCTGGCCGCATGCATGAAAAGCATGCGGCCAGCGTTTCCTTCCGGCGCGCGCGATACTCACACATCCTGAAGGTCCGGTCGCTTGTTGGCAGTGATGCGATCACGTGGCCGCCGGGTGCATCTGTGACGCTGCCTCCAGCCGAGAGGCAGCGTCACAGGAGCGCCCAGTGGCCGCGGGAACGCATCACTGCCAAGCGACCGGACCTTCAGGAAGGGTGAGTATCGCGGCGCGCCGGAAGGGAACACTGGCCGCGTGCTTTTCATGCACGCGGCCAGCTTCCCCAGCCCAGCGGATACCGGCAAGCCGGCCCAGCGCCGGCTTCCGGTATCGGCGGGATGTATCGGGCCGTTTGCACGAGTAACAAGTACTCGTGCAAACGGCAATATTGGCCCCGATACCGATACTAGTATCGTATCGGTGCATCATATATATAGGCCCCCAGCTCACATGGATATATTTTTTCCCTCCAGCTCACATGGATATATGTATTGCCCCAGCTCACATGGATATATATATATATATTTCTCCCAGCTCACATGGATATACAGTATATATTTCCCTAGGCAGCTCACATGGATATATATATATATATATTGCCCAAGGCAGCTCACATGGATATATTTGCCCCCAGCTCACATGGGTATATTTGCCCCCAGCTCACATGGGTATATTTGCCCCCAGCTCACATGGATACATGTATATTTCCCCCGGACAGCTCACATGGATATATTTACCCCCAGCTCACATGGGTATATATTGCCCCCAGATCACATGGGTATATATTGCCCCCAGCTCACATGGATATATATTGCCTCCAGCTCACATGGATATATTTGCCCCTCACATGGATATATTTGCTACAATTGAGCCACAAACTCTGCGGCTAGAATCAGCGGCGGATCCAGACACAGGTTTCGGGGGGGGGGCATTCTACCAGTTTTGGCCAAGAGCTGGTGTTGGGTTTGCAGTGACAGGCAGATATATTGCCCCTAGCTCACATGGATATATATATTGGCCCCCAGCTCACTGTAATGGTGGACCCCCTATAGGCTGTGAAGATTTAAGCCTTTAGGGCAGGTATATGGGTAGTTAGCAGACTTTAGCACATACTTGCAGTACTTGGAAAACAAAAATGACAGTGCAGAAATACAGACACACTGCAAGGTATAATTTGGTACTTAGGAACACAATGAATTCCACACACTGCAGGACAGGACTTGAAAAACATAAATGCAATACAATGGAAGATAGAATTTTATACGTGAATGCACAATGAATGCAGCACAAATCCAAACACTCCCAGCCAGGGAGTTCAGACAAAGCCCTGAGAATCACTCACACCATATGGCTTCATGGCCAAATGGCTGTAGAGTGAACACAACTGAACTAGACTCAGACAGACAAATCAAAATAGACAAGATACATACAGAAGAAGTTCCAGAAGCCAAGCCAGGTCATACACGGGAAATCAGAAATGCAGATATACTTAGGGAGCAGGCTAGAGAATAACCAGAAACCCGAGCCAAGGAGTCAAACACAGATATTAGAACTAGAATTAACACGAGGAACAGGGACTCAGAGGACCTCAGACTTAGTCTATCCTGATCCAAGGAACAAATGCATGGGAAGCCCTATTATAGGGCTGAACAGATGATGTGACCGCAGACCAATGAGCCCGATAGAAGGTCTGCAGAACCTGAAAGCCAGCATACTGGCAAATCCCTGCTCTCACCACCAGGGGGCAGGGTCGAGACATGACATAACCCCCTCTCTTACGGGTGACCCTATGGGCACCCAAGACAAAAACGAGACCGGGGAAGGCAAGGAACACGACATGAACACCAGTCATAACAGATCCCCGTCAGAATCGTACAGACACTCGTCATCAGACTCCTCCAGGAATGTACGCAATATGTGAGGGTGCTTCTGGAACACTACCCAGTGCGTCTCGCATAACAACAAGCCAGAAGGCATTCGCATATACCCCTTGGGAACTCGCCTTGTCTCTGGGAACCACATACCAGTCAAGCCACTATCTTGCTGGATTTCCTCGAGACAAGTGCGGAGTAAGGCATCCTCTGAACTAGATCGGAGCGTGGCATCACTGAACCCAGAGTGAATCGTGGCATCCTCGGGCCCAGAACAGAGCTTGGCCTCCTCAGACCCAGAGTGACTCGTAGCATCCTTGGAGCTGGAATGTTAGAGTTGGCCTTTGTTCGTCGTCTCCTAGATCGAGACCTGGACATGGTGACCACCTCACAGGACATGGCAACAGTGGGGACAGCACTGGCTAACTGTGTATTGTCACAAGACTTGACCTCCTTGAACCCTCAACTGGGTTTGGCATTAATGGACCCACTTTTGAGACATAGGCACAGTGGTCTCCTGACTAGACATAAACAGAGTTTCCTTGAGTCACAACCTGGACACAGATTCCTTGAAACTCAACGTGGGTACGGCTGCCTCGCATAACATGGACACAGCTGTCTCACACAACATGGGCACAGCTGTCTCACACAACATGGGCGCAACTGTCTCACACAACATGGGTGCAGCTGTCTTGCTTAACATGGGCGCAGCTGTCTCGCTTAACACGGGTGCAGCTGTCACGCATAACACGGGCGCAGCTGTCTCGCATAACACGGGCGCAGCTGTCTCGCATAACACGGGCGCAGCTGTCTCGCATAACACGGGCGCAGCTGTCTCGCATAACATGGGCACAGCTGTCTCACAGCTCAACATGGGCACAACTGCCTCGCAGCTCAACATGGGCACAACTGCCTCGCAGCTCAACATGGGCACGACTGGCAGTTTGCCATTTGAAACAGACATAAAGGGCTTATCGCCCATAACTGGAAGGACTGGCAGCTTGCCAGCATCGGTCATGGTTGATATAACCAGCAACTGGAAGGATTGGCAGCTCGCCAGCATCGGGCATGTTGGCAGCTCGCCAGCAGAAACAAACATGAAGGGTTCATTGCCCAAGTTTGACCTGAGGGTCTCACTGCTGGGTTGAGAACTGACCGATGGGGAATCCCTTTATTATTATTATTATTCTTTATTTATAAAGCGCCAGCATATTCCGCAGCGCTGTACAATAAGCACAGTATAGACAGGGTTACAATACATTGAACAACATTTGACAAACAGTACAGGAGGAGATGAGGGCCCTATTCCCGTAGGAACTCACAATCTGGGAGGGTTGGGGTTGGAAACAGAAGGAGAGGACTGTAAGGTGAGAGTGATTGATGGTTGCGTCAGTGAGTTGGGTGGTAGGCTTCCCTAAATAGGAACGTTTTAAGGGAGCGTTTGAAGGAAGAGAAGTTAGGGGAAAGTCTGACAGTACGAGGGAGAGCGTTCCAGAGAGTGGGGGCTGCGCGTGAGAAATCCTGCAGTCTATCATGGGAAGAGGTGATGCGGGGAGAAGCTAGTCGCAGGTCACTGTTTGACCTTAGGGAGCGGGCTGGGGTGTATTTGGTGATTAGTGAGGAAAGGTAGTGGGGAGCTGAGTTAGTGATCGTTTTGTAGGTAAGGATAAGGATTTTGAACTTAATTCTGCAGTGGATGGGGAGCCAGTGAAGGGACTCGCAGAGGGGAGCGGCAGAGACAGAGCGGCGGGTGAGGTGAATTAGCCTGGCGGAGGCATTCAGGATGGATTATAGGGGGGAGAGGCGGGACAGAGGGAGGCCAGATAAGAGATTATTGCAATAGTTGAGTCGGGAGATTACCAGGGCGTGTATGAGTTGTTTTGTGGTGACAGCGGTAAGAAATGGCCGAATTCTGGAAATATTACGCAGTTGGTATCGGCAGGAGGAGGAAAGAGACTTGATGTGGGGGATGAAGGAAAGAGCAGAGTCAAGTGTAACTCCAAGACAGCGAACTTGGTTTGATGGGGAAATGGTGATACCCTCCACCGTGATAGAGAAGTCAGGAGGTGGGGAGGCATTGGAGGGAGGAATAAGTAGGAGTTCAGTCTTTGACATGTTGATCTTTAGGTGGTGGGAGGCCATCCAGGAGGAGATGCCAGATAAACAGTCACTGACTTTTGAAAGGACAGGGGAGAGAGATCAGGGGTAGAGAGGTAGATCTGAGTGTCATCAGCGTAGAGGTGGTAATTGAAAGCCAAAGCTGTTGATGATTTTGCCCAGGGAGGAGGTGTAGATGGAAAAGAGCAGAGGACCAAGGACAGAGCCTTGAGGTACACCAACAGATAGAGGCAATGAGGAGGAGGAGTTTTCAGCAAAGGACACACAGAAGGACCTGTTGGATAAATAGGATTCGACCCAAGCGAGTGCAGTGTCACCGAGACCCAGAGAGTTGAGGGTCTGTAGAAGGAGGGGGTGGTCAACAGTGTCAAAAGCAGCCGAGAGGTCGAGCAGGATGAGAATAGAATAGTGGCCGTGTTTTTTAGCAGTTAGGAGGTCGTTGGTGACTTTGGTGAGGGCAGTTTCAGTTGAGTGTAGGGGACGGAAGCCAGATTGCAGGGGGTCAAGTAGGGAATTGGAGGACAGGAAGAGGGAGAGGCGGTTGAAGACTAGTTTTTCTAAGAGCTTTGATGTGAAGGGAAGCAGGGATACAGGGCGGTAGTTGGATGGAGAGTTGGGATCGAGGGATGGTTTCTTTAGTAAAGGGGTAACTAGCGCGTGTTTGAAGGCGGATGGAAAGGAGCCAGTGGAGAGAGATAGGTTGAAGATGTGTATGAGAGCAGGGGTGAGGGAGGAGGAGAGGGGAGGAATTAGATGTGAGGGAATGGGGTCGAGCGGGCATGTGGTGAGATGTGAGGAGGACAATAAGGAATTGACTTCCTCCTCAGTGGCTGGGAGGAAGCGACAGAGGGTGGCAGAGGGGACCTCTGGGAGTGGAGGTGGCAGATAACTATCTTGTGTTGGGATGTTGCTTCTGATATTTAGAGTTTTACTGAGGAAGTAGTCTGCCAGGTCTTGAGCGCTGAAGGCAGCTGTGGGGGGAGGTGCAGGTGGGTAGAGGAGAGTGTTGAAGGTGGACCAGAGCCGTTTAGGGTTGGAGGACAGCGTAGATATAAGAGATGAGAAGAAGGATTGTTTGGCCAAGTGGAGGGCAGAGGTGTATGACCGGAGAATAAACTTGAAGTGAACAAAATCAGCTTCAGAGCGGGATTTCCTCCAGGCACGCTCTGCAGTGTGGGAGTATCTTTGCAGGTAGCGTGTCTGGAGGGTGTGCCAGGGCTGAAGCTGGCGGCGTGGGGCCTTACAGAGTCGAAGAGGAGCAAGAGTGTCTAGAGCAGAGATAAGAGTAGTGTTGTAGTGATTAGTGGCAGCATCAGGGCAGGTGAAGGATGAGGTATGAGGGAGGTGGTGAAGTAGGTTGGAGAATTGATGGGGGTCCACAGCATGTAGATTTCTGCGAGTGTGTGTGCGGGGTGGGGAGCAGGGTGTTTAGGAAGTCCAGATAGGTTGAAAGAGAGAAGGTGGTGGTCAGAGATGGGGAAAGGGCGACAGTTGAACTCAGAAATGGAGCAGAGGTTGGAAAAGACAAGGTCAATAGCGTGACCATCGCGGTGGGTAGGGAGGAGGGAGGATTGTGTGAGTCCAAGGGAGGACGTGAGTGAAAGAAGTTTGGAGGCAGCAGGGGCGGAAGGATCATCAATGGGAATGTTGAAGTCCCCGAGAATTAGGCATGGAAGATTAGAAGACAGGAAGTGAGAAAGCCAGGTAGCAAAGTGGTCAAAGAACTGGGAGGTTGGTCCCGGTGGGCGGTAGATGACTGCCACCCTGAGAGCCAGAGGAGAGAACAGGCGGATGCAGTGTGTCTCAAAGGAGGAGAAGGAGAGGGATGGGGGTGGAGGGAGATGCTGGTAGGTGCAGGTGGGAGAGAGCAGGATTCCGACCGCACCACCATTTCTCTCACCCGGTCTGGGGGTATGGCTCAAGTGTAGACCTCCATGTGAGAGAGCAGCAACGGAGGCCGTGTCAGAGGGAGTTAGCCAGGTTTCAGTTAAAGCTAGGAGGTTGAAGGAGTTTGAAAGGAAGAGGTCATGAACGGTTGTCTTGGCTTTTAGCCGCATTCAAGGGTCCCTGGCACATCACCAGACCCTGCACACCTCGGCTTAAGCCAGACTCTGGGTACTCTGGCTTATTGACAGTCACAGGAGACACAACGACTTCAACAGGAGAAACCATAACTGGCATCCCGCCAGAAACGGACATAGTGGGTGGCACACAGTCAACTTGGGTCACCGGTGGCACACAGCCAACTTGGGTCACGGGTGGCACACAGCCAACTTGGGTCAGGGGGGGCACACAGCTAACTTGGGTCACGGGTGGCACACAGCCAACAGCAGTCGTGGATGGCACATAGCCAGTGAAAGACAGGACTGCCTTCTCATTGCCAGTAGCAGACAGGGCTAGCCTCTTACCGCTAGATATTGCAGCTTCGCTGTGGGACTTGGGCACAGTGAACTCATTGCTTGACACAGAGGTTGTGGCCTTGCTGACACTCTGGACGCCTGTGGCTACACTGCCAGTTAACCTATTGCAGGGTCTTAGAAACGCTGACCCACTGCATAAAAATGGAGACAGGGGGCTCTCTATTCATAGCAGAGCACACCTGCACACAAGACGTGGAACCCACAGCTCCACTGTGGGACTTGAACACAGTACCAGACTTGGGAACAATTGGCACACTGCCAACATAGGATTCAGGCTCTCCACTGTGGGGCATAGGCACAGTGGAAGTACAATTAGCAGAACAGACAGTTTCATGGATACATTTATTGCTTGGCACAGGGATTGTGGCCCTGCTGCCACTCTGGATGTCTGTGGAGGACACACCAGTAACTCCACAACGAGACATGGGTACATGATTAACCTGAGGTCGCTTGACCGGCCTCAATAAACAGTTTGAAATAGTGTGGCTTGGTGCAGCACAATAATAACAGAGATTAAGCAATTTACGTCTCTCTTTCTCATTCATAGCATTGCAAGTATCACTGGGTGGTGCTACATCGTTAGCTGCAGCAGGTCCTAGGCCTAAGGCCTCTATTAACCTCTGCAGTTACTTCAACATGGAAAGCACCAATTTTTGTACAGCATCCAACATAAGACACATACTTGCCAGCTTCGTAAGGGATCAGGATAATGTAACGGTGGGCCCCCTATAGGGTGCTGGGGAGCCCCCAGGCTGTGAAGATTGAAGCCTTTAGGGCAGGTATATGGGTAGATAGCAGACTTTAGCATATACTTGCAGTACTTGGAAAACAAAAATGAAAGTGAAGGAATACAGACACACTGCAAGTTATAATTTGGTACTTAAGAACACAATGAATTCCGCACACTGCAGGACAGGACTTGAAAAACATAAATGCAATACAATGGAAGACAGAATTTTATACGTGAATGCACAATGAATGCAGCACAAATCCAAACACTCCCAGCCAGGGAGTTCAGACAAAGCCCTGAGAATCACTCAAACCATATGGCTTCATGGTCAAATGCCTGTAGAGTGAAAACAACTGAACTAGACACAGACAGACAAATCAAAATAGACAAGATACATACAGAAGAAGTTCCAGAAGACAAGCCAGGTCATACACGGGAAATCAGAAATGCAGGTATACTTAGGGAGCAGGCTAGAGAATAACCAGAAACCAGAGCCAAGGAGTCAAACACAGATATTAGAACTAGAATTAACTTGAGGAACAGGATCTCAGACTTAGTCTATCCTGATCCAAGGAACAAATGCATGGGAAGCCCTATTATAGGGCTGAACAGGTCATGTGACCACAGACCAATGAGCCCGATAGAAGGTCTGCAGTACCTGAAAGCCAGCATACTGGCAAATCCCTGCTCCCACCACCAGGGGGCAGGGACGAGACATGACACTCACATGGATATATATATATTGGCCCCCAGCTCACATGGATATATATATTGCCCCCAACTCACATGGATATATATTGGCCCCCAGATCACATGGATATATATATATATATTGCCCCTAGCACACATGGATATATATATATTCCCCCAGCTCACATGGATATATATATATATTGGCCCCAGCTCACATGGATATATATATATATTGGCCCCAGCTCACATGGATATATATATATATTGCCCCCAGCTCACATGGATATATATATTGCTCCCAGCTCACATGGATATATATATTGCCCTAGGCAGCTCACATGGATATACATATTGCCCCCAGCTCACATGGATATATATACTGCCCCCAGGCAACTCACATGGATACATTTGCCCCAGCTCACATGGGTATATTTGCCCCCAGCTCACATGGATATATGTTTTGCCCCAGGCAGCTCATATATATATAGCCCCCTGGCAGCTCACATGGATATATTTGCCTGCAGCTCACATGGGTATATTTGCCCCCAGCTCACATGGGTATATATTGCCCCCAGCTCACATGGGTATATTTCCCCCAGCTTACATGGATATATTTGCCCCCAGCTCACATGGATATATTTGCCCCCAGCTCACATGGGTATATTTGCCCCAGCTCACATGGATATATTTGCCCCAGCTCACATGGGTATATATTGCCCCCAGCTCACATGGATACATTTCCCCAGCTCACATGGATATATTTGCCCCCAGCTCACATGGGTATATATTGCCCCCAGATCACATGGGTATATATTTGCCCCAGCTCACATGGATATATATTTACCCCAGCTCACATGGGTATATTTGTCCCCAACTCACATGGGTATATTTGCCCCCAGCTCACATGGATATATATTGCCCCAGCTCACATGGGTATATTTGCCCCAGCTCTCACCTCCTCTGCTGGCCCCAGGCTCCGTATCCGCCCACCGGCGTTCTTCTCCAGAGGAGGTGAGTGGCCGCTGACATGCAGCTTGGCCGCTCACTGGAAACCACCTGACCAGCTGCGCAGCCGCGTTCTCGGCTCTCGCGAGATCGCGCGCTGGTCGGGTGGTTCTCATCACAGGCCAGCGGCCAAGCTGCATGTCAGCGGTCGCTCGCCTGTAGGTAGAAGAACGCCAGCGGCAGCAATTTTCTCGGGGGGTAATTGCCCCGCTGCCCCCCTGGAACCGCCCCTGGATTGAATGGAATGGCTTTTCCTATTGATAAAATAACTACAGGAGATGTTATGTGTAATGTTTCCTGTAGTTAGCTTATTGACATCTAGGGAATATAGCCCCAAATCGGTTCCACCAAGCTCACCTTAACTTTGTGCATGACTGACTGGCACTGGTGTGCTGGCGGGCACTGGTCTTGCTGGCACTGTGTGCTGGCGGGCGCTGGCCTTGCTGGCACTGGTCTGATGGCGGGCACTGGTCTGGTTGGGTTTGCTGGCACTTGTGTGCTGGCAGCAGTGGCGACTCTAGGAACAATATATAGGTGGGCACATAAGATAGAACAGTCAAAACTGGGGGGGGGCACTAATAATTTTCACCACTAAATCAATCCAATGGAAAAAAAATACATAGTCATGGCCAAAATTGTTGGCACCCCAGAAATTTTTCCAGAAAATCAAGTTTTTCTCACAGAAAAGTATTGCAGTAACACATGTTTTGCTATACACATGTTTATTCCCTTTGTGTGTATTGGAACAAAAGAAAAAAGGAGGAAAAAAAGTAAATGGACATAATGTCACACAAAACTCCAAAAATGGGCTGGACAACATTCTTGGCACCCTTTCAAAATTGTGGATAAATAAGATTGTTTCAAGCATGTGATGCTCCTGTAAACTCACCTGGGGCAAGTAACAGGTGTGGGCAATATAAAAATCACACCTGAAAGCAGATAAAAAAGAGAGAAGTTCACTTAGTCTTTCCATTCTTTCCATTGTGTGTCTGTGAGTGCCACACTAAGCATGGACAACAGAAAGAGGAGAAGAGAACTGTATGAGGACTTACAAGTCCATCTCCAGAGATCTAGATTTGCCTTTGTCCACAGTGCGCAACATAAGCAAGAAGTTTGCAACCCATGGCACTGTAGCTAATCTCTCTGGGCGTGAACGGAAGAGAAAAATTGATGAAAGGTTGCAACGCAGGATAGTCCGGATGGTGGATAAGCAGCCCCAAACAAGTTCCAAAGAAATTCAAGCTGTCCTGCAGGCTCAGGGAGCATCAGTGTCAGCGCGAAACTATCCGTCGACATTTAAATGAAATGAAGCGCTATGGCAGGAGACCCAGGAGGACCCCACTGCTGACACAGAGACATAAAAAAGAAAGATTACAGTTTGCCAAAATGTACTTGAGTAAGCCAAAATCCTTCTGGGAAAACATCTTGTGGACAGATGAGACCAAGATAGAGCTTTTTGGTATAGCACATCATTCTACTGTTTACCGAAAACGGAATGAGGCCTACAAAGAAAAGAACACAGTACCTACAGTGAAATATGGTGGAGGTTCAATGATGTTTTGGGGTTGTTTTGCTGCTTCTGGCGCTAGGTGCCTTGAATGTGTGTAATGCATCATGAAATCTGAGGATTACCAAAGGATTTTGGGTCGCACTGTAGAGCCTAGTGTCAGAAAGCTGGGTTTGCGTCTGAGATCTTAGGTCTTCCAGCAGGAAAATGACCCCAAACATATGTCAAAAAGCACCCAGAAATGGATGACAACAAAGCACTGGAGAGTTCTGAAGTGGCCAGCAATGAGTCCAGATCTAAATCCCATTGAACACCTGTGGAGAGATCTTAAAATTGCTGTTGGGAAAAGGCGCCCTTCCAATAAGAGAGACCTGGAGCAGTTTGCAAAGGAAGAGTGGTCCAAAATTCCGGGTGAGAGGTGTAAGAAGCTTATTGATGGTTATAGGAAGCGAGTGATTTCAGTTATTTTTTCCAAAAGGTGTGCAGCCAAATATTAAGTTAAGGGTGCCAAGAATATTGTCCAGCCCATTTTTGGAGTTTTGTGTGACATTATGTCCAATTTGCTTTTTTTCATCCTTTTTTTTTTTTGGTCCAATACACACAAAGGGAATAACCATGTGTATAGCAAAACATGTGTTACTGCAATACTTTTCTGTGAGAAATACTTGATTTTCTGGAAAAATGTCTGGGGTGCCAACAATTTCGGCTATGACTGCAAGTATATATAAATAAGATTCTAAAATACCAGAGTAATGTGATGCAATGATAATTAAAAGACACGTTTTCCAGGGTTTTCTTTTCTTTCTCATGTATTGCTCCAGACCTAAGAAAGAGAAGAAAACTCTCAAAAGCTTCTTTAGTTTAAAGCTATTTCAGCAAACACCAGGGCTGTGTTGTGCTGTGCTCATACACACCACACATTACTGTAAGTTTATCACAGAGCTGCACAGCAAAAAAACTCACAGCAATGTGCCATGTGTATAAGCAATATTGCTGTGATGCTTGTGATATGCTCAAACACACCCCATTATACACACCATATATTATAGATTTTTATATTAGTTTCAGGGGGGGGGGGCAATAGGTCTTTTGGGGTAAAAAATAAAGTACTTTTTTCCAGGAGGCAGGCAAATAAATCTATTTTGCTTTGGGAAGGGGGGGGGGGGAGGTTGGCTAATACATTTTTCCAGAAGGGGCAAATAAAGTAATAAAACAAGTTAAATTGGAGCTGCTTTTGGGTGGTTTGAGGGGGGGGTTGCAAATAAATCAAATCTGTTGTTGTTTTTTTTCTGGGGAGGGCTTAACCAGGGTTGTTTTTACCGCATGAAGTTAGGCTCAGGCCGGGATGGAACATGCAGGCAGCTTGGGATCATCACCGGTCACTCTTCCTCTCTAGGGTGTGACCACGTGCATGCTGCTGGGGAGATCACATGACTTGGCACGCCCCCCTGACCTCATCAGATGGTACGAGCAGGCTGATTGGCCGGCTACCAACTCTGAACTCCCGGGCCCAGGCTGCAGCCTAGGAAAGAGGGAGGCAACTGCGCTGGGCAAATTTAAAATCCCCATCCAAGCGATTGACAGGGATTTCAATGTGGTCGCCTAACTTGGTTGCCGCTGATTGCGCCCTTTAACGTCATTAGAGGGGGCCGCCAGTCATCTTTGGGCCCCTGATTTTCCCAAACCCAGGTGACATCATTTGCAAATCACAGTGACCGTCCACCTGCGGTCAGCACGATTTGCGTTATTTCGGGCCGATCACCAGCAGGCAAGGCCCCGGGCCCTCGGCCCGGGTCCGATTCGACTGACAGGTCAGTCCGCCCCTGGTGAGATCTATCAAGTGATATTACAATGGAGCATTGTGTTTAAACCTGCTTTTAGTTTTTGTTTTACGTTTATTAGAATGTCTCACCCCTTGTGTCTCTTGTCCTATATTTATTTATTTTGATGAGGTGTAGCATTGGTTCTACTTAGCAACTAAGGACTTGTTCCCTGAGATATAATTCCCTACAATAATTAGGTTGTTATCCTGGGAGTTTTGGAATCTGTTCAACAAAGACTAAGAAAAAGTGGGGGAATGTGGGGACATTATACACATGCCTCTCCTGTATATTGAATTAGCCAGTTCCCTCTGCTCTATAGCCTTCATTAACATATCACTAGACTTTGGTTAATTACAATATGCCCTTCCCTTGGAAAGACACACCTACTCCAATATACACATCTCTCTCTCTATCTTCCTGTCCTACAGAGTGGATAGTCTCCCTGCTCTCTTGGTTGATAAGTATACACTGCGGGCATCTGGCCCTCTAGGCCTATTTGTTATTGTTGGTATTGGCTGCTTTGTAAATCTTGTATGTATGTGTTATATGTGATTTAGTGTGCTGTGTGTAATTCCTAATAAAAATTTTTATATAGTGGACGAACCTGTCTTGTGCAATATATAGATATATATTTGTGTTGGATGAGTGGTACACCAACAAATATATTTTGAAGGGCTCGGCGACAATTTACCACACCAAGGACGCATGCCTGTGGGTAGGGGTCAAGGCAGCCCATTGAAGACATGTACACCCTGCGTCTTCATAGCCCCCCTGCCTGAGGACGGAATAGTACGTCCCGTGATGGCAAGGGGTTGAAACCATAATAAAATAATAAAACGGCCTGTTGCAGAATAAATAAGAACGACATTAAAAAAAATTGGGAATCAAAATCTTCACCTAAAAAATACACAATTTCCAAATAATATCTAAGCAAAAACCTGCTAAAAATGAAAAACAATAAACGGTTTGAATAAAGAATAAAAACGATAATATTTTTTCCATTGAAACCTATGGGATTTGCATGATTAAAACTGAATGGCCAAAAATCAGGGCATGTCGCCACATTTTGGTGTTCCGTGAATAGATTAACCATTCATTACTTCTCTATGCCATATGGGACAATTTCGCTGCTGACGAAAGATCACTGAATTGCACAATATTTCACTATCAATTTGCCAATATTTGGTGAATTGACAGCTTTGTAAATAGGGATGAGCCAAACGCCCCTGTCAGACCTTTTTAGATATGACATTTCTATAACGCAGGAATGTTTAAATTTGGGGCCAGGAATTGCGTCACGCAAACAACTTGTCTGCGTCGTTAATATATAAACAAGAATATGCGTTCTAAAGACAATGTAACAAGCAAGACTCGTTATCTATCAGCAAACATCCATGGTCCTTAATTAATTCTGGTTGTGAGAAACAAACAGATGTTAGATCAAATGGTTTAAAAGTAAGGGAACACAAGGACAACTAAGATAGAAATCTCAGTATTGTGTTTATTTCGTCAGATCGAAACTCTGAAAGCCACGTAAACCTGGAACAATGGGTTGCCCAAAAAAAACCAAAGAAGGTTAAATGGCTTGGGTAAACCAGCTTGTAATGCTATGCTAGCCGTCGATATGATCTAACACTATATGGTATTTGAATATTTCATTTATGTGGTCAGTTAGAATAGATAACCTTGGCATCTTATAAAAACAGAGGCCCTACCACATTCAGTTGATTATTACAAATGTCTGGTGTACTAACCCGCATGAAGCCGATTAAGTCTGGTATAGTGTGAATGTTAAAAACGATACCACGAATGAATGAATGTATGTCCCCTCACATACACATCCCTGTGGATATAAGTAAAGGGGGATGAGATGCACACACGCCGTGGTGAAGTATGCTGGCGATGCCACAATAGAAATAAATTTTGATTTGTTAATAAAATCTATGGAGTCCCGGGATATAGGAATAAAAGACCCCAAACCAGTAAAAGATTGGCCAAACACATAAATTAATTCCTGCAGAAGGTTGATGGATGATCTGAGAGCGCCATCTGCTGGCCAGGTAATATAACACCTGGACAGACCCCTGGAGTTGATGAATATATATATCCTCCAATCAAATGAGGCCACATAGTGATGGGCTAGATCTAAAACTGGGCGGAAGACCACTATATAGAGAGGACACTCCAGAGCAGAAGGAACACACACTGAAAAAGCTTGGGGAGAGACCTGAGGGACGCTTGGAGGGAAGAAAGGCAATTATCATCGGCTGCCCCTCTAAGACCGACCACACCCTAATCTTCCACCACTCTATCTTCATTAACCAGATGGTAAAGTATGCCTGAATAATATGATATCTATTTTCTAATTGCATAGTCCTTACTTTAGATGTCCATCACAAATTAAAGGAATATAAATGAATTACTTTGCTGTGAAGCCTAATAATCAGTAGACTAGTAATTCTGCCTTTACACTCCACTGCAGAAGAATGCCAAGAAAGAAAGCTGTTACCGGCTGAATACTTGAGCCATAATTTAGTGAAATTATTTATATTCCAAGAACGCTGCTTGTGGACATCTAAAGATCAATTATATACCCATAGTGAGATACGCTGGGACCGTGAAATAGCTTTTATATGTCAAGTACTGTCCGCCCCATTCGTAACCTAGCATAACCCCTTCCATATCTATCTTGCAGCCCTTTCGAATGAATGCATGCACTATAGTCATTAAGAAGCGTTGGGTTAACGTATATCGAATGAAGTGCTGTGATTGATCTGTGGAAGAGATAGTATCCCTATCGAGTGTGTTATGTATCTCCCTGAAGGAAGTTGCATTTAGTGAATAGGCCCCCACAATAATAAATTGTGCTGCAGGTGATGCCCAGTAACTGAGTGTTTATCTTAGCCAGGTGGAGGATTGGTTTATAATGGGAAAGGTTTAAGTGAATAGAATAGAGCTTGGTGTTTAAGAATTGAGGCATGTATATCTGTGGTGCGGTCTATAAACCTAAAATATTTGTCCATTAGATTATTGCGTGTCACAGTATCGCTACTAATCACGATCTATAATCACTTGTAAATTGTATCTTGCTAATCCGTTGATAACATATGATTGTATGAAACTTGACGTGTAAATAAATTTTGGTTTGAATTGTTTTACCGTTACGCAGTCTCATATCATCTTTATTGATTTTATTGTGTTTAAAAATATCTAGATAGCATCAAAAGAACTTGGGATAACGCGCCATATATTTGTTAAGACGTATATTCATTGATTGGTTATTAATCCCTATCTTAGGGGTTAAATACCAATTTATACCACTGGTATTGGAGGCACTGTCAATAATATATATATATCTATATATATCTACAATAAGAAAAATATACGTCATAATTAATATATCCCTGACCTATTAAAGAAGTCAATAATCTCTAACACCCCCGTGTTCGGTTCGACTTCGAACTCGAACAATTTCAGAAGTTTGAGTTCGAACAAGATCCGAACTCAATGTAAGTAAAAGGACCCGAACGTTCGATTTTTAGAGTGCCCTCCAAGAGGGCATATATGCTAGATATTTGCCATAAAAGGTATATGGGGGTCCGGGTAGTACCCTGGGAGACAGGAAACAATGACAAAAAGTTAAAAAAAAAACGTTTTTTAAAGGAACAGTGAGTTTTCCATGAAATAAAGGTTAAGAATAAAAACGAAAAATTCCTTCATATATCGTGCCTAGGAGGTCCCTATAACCTGCCCGTGAAGTGGCGGATTTGTAGGATGTATAGAAACATTTAAAAACAAAAAAAATAAATTTCAAATGACGGTAAATGGTTTTCCTTTAATCTATTCATAAACAACTGCTTGGGCCAGCAGCCTGTATAAAAAGTGGAGATGTTTTAGGACACGCAGAACAAGTTTAGTTATTATTTTGGCTAAATTATGGTGTAACTTATGCAGGCTTTGGATGAAAGTAACAATAGGTGCTTTAAAATTGGGCCTTTAGTGTCGGCAACAGTGCTTTCACACCGTAACCCCTCTGTGCTATTGTGGAAGAGTGCAGGGTTAAACCCTGCGGTCCAATATTAAAATGATATGAATCTGGTACAGGCGTCAGTGCACCCAAATATTGTGCCTTTGGTGGCAGCAAGTGCCTTCACACCGTAAGTAACCCTTTTGTGGTATTGTGGAAGAGTGCAGGGTTGGACCATGCGGTCCTATATTAAAAAGATATGAATCTGATAAAGGCGTCAGTGCAGCCAAATATTGTGCCTTTGGTGGCAGCAAGTGCCTTCACACCGTAAGTAACCCCTCTGTGGTATTGTAGAAGAGTGCAGGGTTGGACCCTGCGGTCAAATATTAAAATGATATGAATCTGGTATAGGTGTCAGTGGCAGTGCACCCAAATATTGTGCCTTTGGTGGCAGCAATTGCCTTCACACTGTAAGCCCTCTGTGGTATTGTGGAAGAGTGCAGTGGTGGACCCTGCAGTCCAATATTAAAATGATATGAATTTGGTATAGGCGTCAGTGGCAGTGCACCCAAATATTTTACCTTTGGTGGCAGCAAGTGCCTTCCACACCGTAACCCCTTTGTGGTATTGTGGAAGAGTTCAGTGGTGGAGGTTTTGGGAATGCAGAAGAGATCCCCGATCTATTCAGTTACGTCAGCATCAAGGGATTGATAGCTGCTGATCCAGGACTGATTAATTTTTACAAATGTCAGCCGGTCTATAGAGTTGGTGGACAGACGCACTCTTTTGTCTGTGACGAAACCTGCAGCGGCACTGAATGTCCTTTCAGAAAGCACGCTGGATGAAGGGCAACCTAGTAGCTGCATAGCATATTGGCTAAGTTCTGGCCAGTGATCCAATCTCAACACCCAGTAAGCCAGTGGATCATCTGCTGTAAAGGTATCCAGGTCTGCCCTTGCCCTTAGGTAGTCCTGCACCATACGGTGAAGACGCTGGCAATGGGTGCCTACATTTGACGTCCCTGGGCGTCGTGGAATAATTTTTTTTAAAAAGGCATCAGTCAAGCAGCCCCAGCCTTCACCGCTCTTCGTCTGATCATCTGCAGCCTCAGAAGCACCTGTGTCATCACTTGGTAACCTACCAGTGCCTGCAAAGGTGTTACACAAGTGTCGCTTTAGAGCATCCTCAAGTTGTTTCATCCTGTCCTCCCTCTGTGCGGGCAGGATGAGCTCTGCAACTTTACCCTTGTATCGTGGATCAGGAAGGCTTGCCAACCAGTAATGATCCCTCTCCTTGATAGCATGAATCCTGGGGTCCTATAGCAGGCTTTGCAGGATAAGGGAGCCCATGCAGCGTAGGTTGGAGGTGGCATTAGCTTCTGAGTCTTCCTGGTCAATGAGGATGACCCCATCGTGCACTTCCTCCTCCCAGCCACGTACTAGTCCTTGGGTTTCTGGGCACACAAAACCCTCCCTTGAGGAATCCCCACCTTCAATGTCCCCACTACTTAAACATTCCTCCTCCTCCTCCTCCTGTCTGATCTGAGGACCCGCAGGAATGCTGTCTGCGTAAAGACTGGGGCCTTGAGAGCTAGGGAAGGCCTCCTCTTCCTCCTGCTGCTCTGCCTCTAGTGCCACATCTATAATTCCCTGCAGAGTGCGCTCCAGCAGGAACACTATAGGAATTGTGTCACTGATGCATGCACTGTCCCTGCTCACCATCCTCATTGCCTCGTCAAATGTTGACAGTACAGTGCATACATCCTTGATCATCAGCCACTGGGGGGGGGAAACAAGTAGAACTGAACCTGTCCTTGTGCCATACTCACACAGGTATTCATTGATGGCCCTCTGCTGCTTTTGCAGACACTGCAGCATTGCCAACTTCGAGTTTCATCTGGTGGGCATGTCACAGATCAGGCGGTTTTTGGGAAGGTGGAATTCTCTTTGAATTTCTGCCAGGCGAACACTTGCTGGGAATGACCGTCTGAAGTGGCTGCAGACTTTTCTGGCCTGGCTGAGAAGCTCTGCCAGCCCTGGGTACCTGGTTAGGAAACGCTGTACCACCAGATTTAGGACGTGTGCTAGGCATGGTACATGCGTCAACTTACCTAGGCGTGGGACGGAGAGAAGATTGCTGCCATTATCACAGACAACCATTCCCAGCTCAAGCTGGCATGGTGTTAACCATCTCTGCGCCTGCCCCTGCAGAGCTGACAGAATTTCTGACCTGGTGTGGCTCCTGTCCCGTAAACAAACCAGCTCAAGCACAGTATGGCATTTTTTTGCTTGAGCCATTGCGTAGCCCCTGCCACGCGCCAGTTTAACTGCCACTTGGCCAGAGACATTGAAGGAGGAGGAGGAGGAAAAGGTGGCGGAGCAGACTGACCTCATATAAGCAGCTTTCTGGAGGCGTGGTGAATTTGCCCAATCAGGACTCTGAGCCGTGATTGGCATAGTCTTGCACCTGACCTGCGGTCAGGTGCAAGGCTGTAGCCAATTACAAGCTTCAGGTCAGTGGAAAATTGCATCGTGGTCCATTGTGGTGCATTGTGGGCAAACATGCGGCGTACACGTGGAAATGTTCAGAGTTCGACGAACAGCCGAACGGCGATGTTGGAATCGAACTCCGAACTGATCCGAACCGAACGCTCATCCCTATTTGTGAATAGATGAACTGCCATAAAATTCACTGTTCGGTGCATTTCGGTGGTACGTTCAGTAGACTCGTGTGCCGTCAATAAATTTGCTTCGGTTCGTTTTGTTTCGTATTAGCCGTTATTTCGTTAAAGTGCATATAATCACCAACAGTCTTTGTCAAAGTGCATGACAAAGACCGTTGGTCAAAACGCGTTAGTGCCGTATTATTAAATTATTTTAAACTTATTTGACGTCCTGCTCATGGTGTATTCCGGGAATCCAATATTCCAACATATGGACCGGGTTACCATTGGAGATTGACGTGCTTGGTATGTGTTGGTGAGATTACCATCTACAAAACCATATGCTTTTGCAGTTTAGAGCCGGCTTTTTTATTGAAAAAGTGAGTTGACTACTGACCGTCTCTCAATGAAAGTGGGATAAGGATATACTACGCAATTATGTGTCCCATATTATATTTTCTAGATTGCTTGAATTGCAACTCATCTTCTGGACGTTTTTTTGCAAGCGCGGTGACTCTATACAACCTACAATATCGATTATCCACACTTGGGAGTGTGTGTTTGTGTCCCTGCTGCTGCACAAGTGACTGTTCGTATATATAATCTGCGCCAATACACCACCTTGTCTGTTTTTTCAGATAATTTAAAATTATTTTTTTTTAAATCAGAAATACGAAATTGCGTTAACGAATTTAGGTTCTGAATTTCATAACAACGGAAACGTGACTGGTGGATGACCAACCAGAGGTTTTCTTCTGCTGTGTGACTGCAGTTGCATTACAGAGTATGAAATTCAGTTAACGAATTTCGGAGGTTTTCTTCTGCTTTGTGAATGTATGTGGTTGCACTCTGTACACCTGCTGTGCTCATTATGAGGGGTTCCCACCATTCCTGTGCTGTGCTGAGTTCCTCCAGGGTAAGTACACCTGCTGTGCTGTGCTGCGTTCCTCCAGGGTTTGTACACCTGCTGCGCTCATTACGAGGGGTTCCCACCATCCCTGTGCTGTGCTGACCTCCTGGGTATGTACTTCGGCTGTGCTCATTATGAGGGGTTCCAACCATCCCTTTGCTGTGCTGAGTTCCTCCTGGGTCTGTACTTCTGCTGTGCTCATTATGAGGGGTTCCCACCATTCCTGTACGGTGTTGAGTTCCTCCAGGGTTTGTACACCTGCTGTGCTCATTATGAGGGGTTCCCACCATCCCTGTGCTGTGCTGACTTCCTGGGTTTGTACTTCGGCTGTGCTCATTATGAGGGGTTCCCACCATCCCTTTGCTGTGCTGAGTTCCTCCTGGTCTGTACTTCTGCTGTGCTCATTATGAGGGGTTCCCACCATTCCTGCGCTGTGCGGAGTTCCTCCAGGGTTTGTACACCTGCTGTGCTCATTATGAGGGGTTCCCACCATTCCTGTGCTGCGCTGAGTTGCTCCAGGGTTTGTACAACTGCTGTGCTCATTATGAGGGGTTCCCACAACGCTCGAATGAACAATGTTCATTCAATTCGTACTCATGTTCAAATCGTACCTGCGGACCCTACTGGTGACTCCCATTTCAAATATTAAAAAAAGGTAATTTAATTTCATCATAACGAATAATCGTAATTATTATAACTAGTTATTAAGCCTGCCTGGAGGGAAGTCTATTGTTGTTGTTGCTGTGGTAAATGGTCGCTGAGCGCTTGAAAATATAGGTGTTGGTGTATCACTCACCCAACACAAATATATATATTGCACAAGACAGGTTCGTCCACTATATTAAGCATTTATTGGGAATTACACACAGCACACTAAATCACATATGTACAAGATTTACAAAGCAGCCAATATGAACAATAGCAAATAGGCCTAGAGGGCCAGAAGCCCATAGTGTATACTTATCAACCAGGAGAGCAGGGAGACTGTGACACAGTCCACAGGACAGGAAGAGAGAGAGAGTGAACTGCAGAGAGTTCATGTGTATATAATGGAGTAGGTGTGTCTTCCCAAGGGAAGGGCATATTGTAATTAACCAAAGGGTCTAGTGATATGTAAATGAGGGCTATAGAGCAGAGAGACCTGGCTAATTCAACATACAGGAGAGGGATGTCTAATGTCCCCACATTGCCCCATTTTTTCTTATTCTTTGTTGAACGGATTCCAACACCTCATCAATTTTTTTTTTATATATATATATATATATATATCTGACGAGACACAAGGGGTGAGACATTTACGCGTGGAAAGAATAAATCCACGTTCCACCCCTTTAAATATTATTTCTCATTTAAAACCATAAATATACCCAAACATAATGTGTTCATGTGAGGTGAAGTTAAAATTGTCATAGAATCTGGACACAACTAAGTTCATAGAGTCAGACACCTGTGGGATCACCGAAACTGCTGCTTGTTCCTAGAGCTGGATATGTTCAAATGTCCTGAAAATGAATTGATTTATTCTCCAGTGAGAATCAAAGAATGAGTTCATTGGGGTTTTAGGAGTTGCAGTTTGCCTTTGCTAACCCCCGTTTCTGCTGCTTTTACAACCTGGGAGCCAGGAGCATTGGCTTGCCTTCTCTCATAAGTCCTGGAATTTATGTGACGTCAACTTGACTGGTCTTCACAGAACTTGAGAATTGTGCAAAAGGGTGTGTACTCACTGGTAAAGTCCATGTATGCAAAGTTGTGGTGTGCACTTATTTCTTTAGATGCACCCACCTCTGTTCACTCAGTCCATTACAATAAGCACCTGAAACACCAGCGTTGGCAGGTCAATGTCTCCTGACAAGTCAATGTCTTCTGACAGGTCTTTGTATCTTCACTGTCATCTTAAAACAGCAAATCTTCTTTCAAGCATCTGTTTAGTTGTGGTGTCTGATCTATGTTTCAGCTGTGGAAGAGACTAATTGTACAACCTCAACACTCACCTCACTCCTTATAGAGGATTGAACACATTATCATAGGGTCTTTTGCCCATAGCCACACATTTCACTCATAACCTTAGTAATAATATATATATCTAAATGATCCTGCAATGTAAAGAGACTGGAGTTCTTCAGTCTTCCCTGCATGTTCTCCATTATGTTTATACCATAGTTGTAAAAATAAATTGCAATTTTTCATCCAGTAAATATCCTTAAAAAGGAAAAAAAACAACCCATGTTTAAAAAGCCACATCTGCAGGTTATGGGGAAAAAATAATAATAATTGCAAACCTTTAAAAACCCAAACACATTGTCCCATGTGTAAAATTTATTAAAATTGCCCCATGAGAGAAAATCTTGAGGTAAAAAATAAATAACTATGAGAAAAAATTACCCACTAAGGCTAGGGTCAGACTAACGCATTTTTCACGTTGTCCGTGAAAATGTGCGTTCGAAGAATGGACGTATTTTTTCACGGAATACGCGATAGCGGTCATACTATGCGCAGTTTCATCCGTGATTTTGTACGGATCATCAATAAAACACTTCTTGCATCTGGACGTTATGTTGGCCGGACATTAGCAGCGTCTGATGTCTCCAATTCACGCACACACGCCGCTAGCGGACGCAGCGCACTCTGTACGTCAGTACTAGTGGTTTAACGTTCTCGAAAAATGCGTTCATTTTCCACTTGCGTTGCGCAGCCGGACTTTTGTGCGACCGTACTTCGTATATTGGCTGTCATTGCCCGGCATCTGCTGCTAGCACGGCCGTGATTAAGTGCGCCAGAACGCGCGTTCGCACTGCCTCAGTCTGACCCTAGCCTTAGTCAAACATTTTTCCTACTACCAATTTACTCATAATATTGTTAAAAAAGTTAAAGAAATTGCAACCATTTAAAACCAAAGTTATTGTCCCGTTTAAAATCCAATATTCCCATTCTCAGTATATCATTGCATTGTTCTTTCAAAATGATAAAATTTCTTCTGCGAGCGTTAACAATTGTATAATACCAATATGTGAAAAAAACAAATGTCCAATTTTCCCATGCCCAATTATCACCGAATGCATGTAATACCAGTAGAAGAACGGAAAAGAATTATGCCGCTGTTTAATTATTTAAAAAAATAGAATAAAAAAAAGAATGTTAAAGAAATAGAAACCTTTAACACCAAACCATTGGCCCATGTGAAATCCAATATTTCCCATTTTTATCCCCAAATGTACAAAATACCTATAAGAGACACTATCCGTAAAATAAATTAAATAACACTTCTGTCCCGCCAAGTCAATCACATCCGTGACTTAATACTATCTTTAGCTAAAATCTCACACACTTATTCAATATTTGTAGTTTATTATGCAACCAGTTCTGCATAATGGAAACATAATTAAAGATGGAAAATACAACTGTAACCACCACAATTTGTGTACCCTCACTTCTGGACAAGTATTTTACTTTTATTTTTTCTCTAGAATAGGTTTATATGGTGTATGTGGGCACATAAAAAAAAAAAAAAAATGCAAAAGGAGAGGAAAATAATAATAAAAAAATTTACTCCGCTATGTTCTTTCCATTATTCTAAATAAACTAATTTTAGTCACAGGGACTTGTTGCTCTCCCCACTATGTGATAAAAACGAAAAAATCTTATGGGATCTGTCATTCAGGAATAGCTGGTCCTGGTATCCTGGAAAAATTGCAAGATTATTATTAGGGTAGGGGTGCAAGGAACTCAGATCTCAGCTCTTCATTCTTTATCTAAAAAAAACAACAAACATGATCATTTACAGATTCAACAATAAGAAAAAAAAATCAATTTATTTTCTGCTAATAAGTTAACATAAGTAAATCAGAGCCAAGAATGTCCCCAAACTGAAGTCTTATTTACAATGATCGAGGAGAACAGAAGGGACTTACATGTCCTGTTTTCATTCCTCCTTTCCTGATTCTACAAGCTCCCTCAATTCTTTGAGCTCATTCTGCATTCTTTCAGAGTCTGTCTTAAAGGAACACTCTACTCAAAAAATCACCCCCCGTTTTTTTATCCTAACCTATCCCTATTCCCTTAATAAATTTTTTTTTTTTTTTTGTGTAACTGTAGTACTCACCCTAAAATCCTCTTCTTTCCAGCGGCGTCTTTTTTTTTTTATACTCACCTCCCTCCTCTTCCGCTCCCATCCTTCTTCTTGCTTCTTGGCTTCTGGTTTACGTGAGAAGCGTGCATGCGCGCCTCTCACATAAGCCAGCCAATCGGCAGGCTTCCTCCCGGCTCCCTCTGAGGATTAGTGTTGCGCGCAAGAGGATGCGCGCAACACTAACCCTCAGAGGGAGCCGCCAGCTTCTGCGGTGAGTTGGAGACGTCATCGCGCTGAAAGCGCGATGACGTCTCCTACTCGGCAAAAGTCGGCAGAAGCGGGAAATATGATTCCCGCTCTGCTGACTGACAGCTGGGAGGGCGGAGTAAAGTCCTCCGCCTCTCTCAGCTGTTTTCAGCCTTTCCTGAAGATCGGCTGAGCGGAGGGAGGGGGGACAGGCAAGGGAATACTCCGGGCATCATGACCACCTAAAATAGCTTAGGTGGTCATGTTGCCTAGAGTATCCCTTTAAATTCCCAATATTCTGTCTTTTCTATTCTCCAGTTATCACTGTCCCACCGTCTATTATTTGTCTGTTTGCTCTCTGATCTGTGGGTCATCCAGTGATCTCCCCATTCTTTCCATCTCAAATTATTGTCCAGATATCCATTATTATTCTCATTTCTTCTCCAATTATTGTCACTTCTCCCCCTTGACTTATTGTCTCCACCCCAGAGTTCTCTATCATTATCTCTCCATCTATGTTGCTTTCTATTATGTTGTTTTCCACTACTCACTCTCCAATTTTCTTCTGTTCCCTTACCGGATCTTTCCATAATCGTCCTCACTGCAGAAACAACAAATGGCCTGTCTCCATAACGATCAAACCACCATTTTTCTGCTCTGTATAGCAGCAATTCTAAGTTTGAAGGCATCGTATCAAACAGCTTAACAAAGTCTTGGCACTCATTGGGAAGGGCTTCCAGCACTCTAGTTATATGCCGTAGTGAACCATGCGGCATTGGCTGCTGTGGTCGGCGCAGAGAATGCCAAAACAGTATACCGTGAGCCACCTCCCGAGGCCCATCAGTTGGCCTCATAGTAATATTATACATTTCTTTTTCAAAACTGAGAAGGTAGAAGTTAGTTGCTGCAATTCGACCCGCCTGACTTGATACACTAGTGTTAAACCCCCACAACTTGATTTTCACAGGGCCCAAAGCATCTTCCAATAACTCTGTCCATTCCTCCATATCAAGTCTCTCTTTTCTGGCCCTTTCTGCCCCTCTCTGGAACCAATGCGTGAAATTGTTAAAATTATTAACTGGCATGGAACCCCACCATTTTTTAAAAAGTTCCTTATCTGTCATTGACATTGGCTGTGTTTGCTTAGAAAACCCTGTGGAACTGTTTGTTACATTAAACGTCTCTGTTATAATTACTGGTGCCTGTGGAGCACGAATAATATCTGCAACAGGGAGACAGAAAGAATCCTTAGCTCTCTGGTTCAATGTTTGAACCGATTCCTGATTTTGTGGCCTGGATATATCTACATAGGTGGATGTGGGCATGTGTGTAACCTTTTTAATTTTATTTTTATACTCCATCACCATATCCTGTAATTCTAGGATTTTGTCCCCATATGCAGCTCTCTGCTCCTCCAGTTCCTTTACCTGTTTTTCTAGTTGTTCAATGGTGGTGGATGTACTTAACGCTGCTATCTTAAAGCAATCTCTTTTGTCTAAGGCAACCTCTATTCTGCTCTTCAGTGCATTGTTGTCTGTCTTTAAATCCACTACCAATCTGAACAAACCCTTAATTGCCGAAATCAAAGACTGAATTACCAAACTCTTGCTTTTATTGGAATTACATTTTTTGTTGGAAACTATTTGTGTAATCACATTCATAAAACCATAAACCCGATTATCACCGTCAATACTCTCTGGCTTAGGTAACTCCTATGGACCACCATGTTTTTCAATATATTTCCTGAAGTAAACACAAGCAGCAGTTGAAAAGTATTTGTCACTTGGGGGAGGCATTCTGATAAGCATAAAACAAACAAACTAAAAACAGGTTTAAACACAATGCTCCATTGTAATATCGCTTGATAGATCTCACACTCTAATCAAGTACTAACGAATAACCAACAGTGGTAGAATCCTAGAAATCCAATACAGAAAAGAAAAAAAAAATGTGTGTTTTGTTTCACAATGCTACCAAATGAACCAATAAATATATCCCAAAATAAACTATCTAGCCTCTTAGCACTAAAGGATGCAATCTACCAAACACAACCTTATTCAGCAGTAAACAATTCAAACAGTTGTAAATACTTTAAAATATCTGTGATCACTTGAAAACTAGCAATAAACCTAGCAGTAAACCATTCAAATACATTTAAACTACTTTAAAATAAAAAATCGTGTAAGGCCTAAAAATCGCAATAAGACTAAAATTTTACAAAGAAAAGGCTTTTCTAGCAACAAAGAATAAAAAAAAAAAAACCTTCTATGCAAAGATTGCCCTTTGCTCAGTAATTAGTTTGCAAATGAACTAAACAATAACCCTGTATTAGGGACTGCAGAAACTGCATATCAAAGCACTCACCTACCCCTTCCAAAACCTATAGAAACTAGTCAGACCAGTTTTACCATGTGCTTTGTTTACAAGGCCCAAAAATTAGCAACATCTGTATTTAAAGATCAACAATACAGAACTTTGCACAACATTGCAGACTATTACACGAATTAAAATGCACAACAAAAAGATTTACTAAAATGGAAGGCAGAAACCTCCTTAAAGGAACACTCTAACAAAAAAATCACCCCCCCCGTTTTTAATCCTAACCTATCCCTATTCCCTTAATAAATAGTTATTTTTTAATTTTTTTTATCGTGTAACTGTAATACTTACCCTAAAATCCTCTTCTTTCCAGCGGCGTTTTTTTTTTTTCATACTCATCTCCCTCCTCTTCTGCTCCCATCCTTCTTCTTGCTTCTTGGCTTCTGGTTTACGTGAGAAGCGCGCATGCGCGCCTCTCACATAAGCCAGCCAATCGGCAGGCTTCCTCTGAGGATTAGTGTTTGCACGCAAGAGGATGCGCGCAACACTAACCCTCAGAGGGAGCCGCCAGCTTCTGCGGTGAGTTGGAGACGTCATCGCGTTGAAAGCGCAATGACGTCTCCTACTCGGCAAAAGTCGGCAGAAGCCGGAAATATGATTCCCGCTCTGCTGACTGACAGCTGGGAGGGCGGAGTAAAGTTCTCCGCCTCTCTCAGCTGTTTTCAGCATTTACAGCTGATCGGCTGAGCGGAGGGAGGGGGGACAGAGGGCAGGATACTCCGGGCATCATGACCACCTAAAATAGCTTAGGTGGTCATGTTGCTTAGAGTATCCCTTTAAATATCTTAGGCCTTCAGACAAATCTGGAGCCAGCAATACTATATGTGTTAAGATTTAGCCAACACTGTATGATTTCCAAAATGCTTAAGTGGATTTTTCTACACTTCGTGGTCGCCAAAATGTGGTAAATGGTCGCTGAGCGCTTGAAAATATAGGTGTTGGTGTATCACTCACCCAACACAAATATATATATTGCATAAAACAGGTTCGTCCACTATATTAAGCATTTATTGGGAATTACACACAGCACACTAAATCACATATGTACCAGATTTACAAAGCAGCCAATATGAACAATAGCAAATAGGCCTAGAGGGCCAGAAGCCCATAGTGTATACTTATCAACCAGGAGAGCAGGGAGACTGTGACACAGTCCACAGGACAGGAAGAGAGAGAGAGTGAACTGCAGAGAGTTCATGTGTATATAATGGAGTAGGTGTGTCTTCCCAAGGGAAGGGCATATTGTAATTAACCAAAGGGTCTAGTGATATGTAAATGAAGGCTATAGAGCAGAGAGACCTGGCTAATTCAACATACAGGAGAGGGATGTCTAATGTCCCCACAGTTGCTAGCTCAGAATCCGTGTCCACATATTTGCTTTTCAATGTCCTATCCAAGAGTATCTCTATATATAAATGCGTTTGTAATTCGTCTGTCACCGATGGCCGAGTGAGCAGCTGACTGCGCATTACAAACGCATTTATATATTACAGCAGGCTCCTCTTCCCTCTTAGATTGTAAGCTCACGGGACCGGCTCCTTTTATCCCTCTTAGACTGTAAACTCACGTGAGCGGCTCCTCTTTTCCCTCTTAGATTGTAAACTCACGTGAGCGTGCTCTAGACATGTGCACAGCACAAAATTTCATTTTGAACTAATGGATTAGTCCTAAAATGCAATTTATTTAGTTGCTAAAGAAATTCATTTTCAGTTCTTTAGTATGAAAACTAATTTCATTCATCCGAAAACCAGTGGATACAATTACTATTGTAGTGGCTCCTCAGAGGGCTGAGATCACTGCTTGTTACAGTATCACTCGCTCTCAGCACAATGTGCCAGGCAAAGCTGTTACAGTAACTGACTGCTGCTCATCACAGTGCTCAGAGTTTCAGTAAAACTAGTAAATAATTTTTTATATATAAGAGGTTATAACAATATTATTTCCTTGTTTTACTGAAACTCTGAGCGCTGTTACAGTCAGTTACTGTAACCGCTGAACAAATGGGGGGTTTTGATCCTTTGAGTGGCGCCTGTTTAAAAAGACGTAGGCTGCTGCCTGTCCTAGATGGAAAAGCAGTGTTGCACACCTGCTGGTTAGAGATATGAAGGTTTGGGTAATATCTAGGTTGGGAGCTGCCTACATATAGGCCCCACGCCGCCAGCTTCAGCCCTGGCACACCCTCCAGACACGCTACCTGCAAAGATGCTCCCGCACTGCAGAGCGTGCCTGGAGGAAATCCCGCTCTGAAGCTGATTTTGTTCACTTCAAGTTTATTCTCCGGTCATACACCTCTGCCCTCCACTTGGCCAAACAATCCTTCTTCTCATCTCTTATATCTACGCTGTCCTCCAACCCTAAACGGCTCTGGTCCACCTTCAACACCCTCCTCTACCCACCTGCACCTCCCCCACAGCTGCCTTCAGCGCTCAAGACCTGGCAGACTACTTCCTCAGTAAAACTCTAAATATCAGAAGCAACATCCCAACACAAGATAGTTATCTGCCACCTCCACTCCCAGAGGTCCCTCTGCCACCCTCTGTCGCTTCCTCCCAGCCACTGAGGAGGAAGTCAATTCTTTATTGTCCTCCTCACATCTCACCACATGCCCGCTCGACCCCATTCCCTCACATCTAATTCCTCCCCTCTCCTCCTCCCTCACCCCTGCTCTCACACACATCTTCAACCTATCTCTCTCCACTGGCTCCTTTCCATCCGCCTTCAAACACGCGCTAGTTACCCCTTTACTAAAGAAACCATCCCTCGATCCCAACTCGCCATCCAACTACCGCCCTGTATCCCTGCTTCCCTTCACATCAAAGCTCTTAGAAAAACTAGTCTTCAACCGCCTCTCCCTCTTCCTGTCCTCCAATTCCCTACTTGACCCCCTGCAATCTGGCTTCCGTCCCCTACACTCAACTGAAACTGCCCTCACCAAAGTCACCAACGACCTCCTAACTGCTAAAAAACACGGCCACTATTCTATTCTCATCCTGCTCGACCTCTCGGCTGCTTTTGACACTGTTGACCACCCCCTCCTTTTACAGACCCTCAACTCTCTGGGTCTCGGTGACACAGGACTCGCTTGGGTCGAATCCTATTTATCCAACAGGTCCTTCTGTGTGTCCTTTGCTGGAAACTCCTCCTCCTCATTGCCTCTATCTGTTGGTGTACCTCAAGGCTCTGTCCTTGGTCCTCTGCTCTTTTCCATCTACACCTCCTCCCTGGGCAAAATCATCAACAGCTTTGGCTTCAATTACCACCTCTACGCTGATGACACTCAGATCTACCTCTCTACCCCTGATCTCTCTCCCCCTGTCCTTTCAAAAGTCAGTGACTGTTTATCTGGCATCTCCTCCTGGATGGCCTCCCACCCCCTAAAGATCAACATGTCAAAGACTGAACTCCTACTTATTCCTCCCTCCAATGCCTCCCCACCTCCTGACTTCTCTATCACGGTGGAGGGTATCACCATTTCCCCATCAAACCAAGTTCGCTGTCTTGGAGTTACACTTGACTCTGCTCTTTCCTTCATCCCCCACATCAAGTCTCTTTCCTCCTCCTGCCGATACCAACTGCGTAATATTTCCCGAATTCGGCCATTTCTTACCGCTGTCACCACAAAACAACTCATACACGCCCTGGTAATCTCCCGACTCGACTATTGCAATAATCTCTTATCTGGCCTCCCTCTGTCCCGCCTCTCCCCCCTACAATCCATCCTGAACGCCTCCGCCAGGCTAATTCACCTCACCCGCTGCTCTGTCTCTGCCGCTCCCCTCTGCGAGTCCCTTCACTGGCTCCCCATCCACTGCAGAATTAAGTTCAAAATCCTTATCCTTACCTACAAAACCCTCACTAACTCAGCTCCCCACTACCTGTCCTCACTAATCACCAAATACACCCCGGCCCGCTCCTAAGGTCAAACAGTGACCTGCGACTAGCTTCTCCCCGCATCACCTCTTCCCATGATAGACTGCAGGATTTCTCACGCGCAGCCCCCACTCTCTGGAACGCTCTCCCTCGTACTGTCAGACTTTCACCTAACTTCTCTTCCTTCAAACGCTCCCTTAAAACGTTCCTATTTAGGGAAGCCTACCACCCAACTCACTGACGCAACCATCAATCACTCTCACCTTACAGTCCTCTCCTCCTGTTTCCAACCCCAACCCTCCTAGATTGTGAGTTCCTACGGGAATAGGGCCCTCATCTCCTCCTGTACTGTTTGTCAAATGTTGTTAAATGTATTGTATTGTAACCCTGTCTATACTGTGCTTATTGTACAGCGCTGCGGAATATGCTGGCGCTTTATAAATAAAGAATAATAAATAATAATAATAATATAAATTTATCACACTGATAGTGCATGGTGAATATTGTAAAGTTGGTTCCTTGTGGTAGTGTATTTAGGCAAAGCAAAATATGTTTATAAACATTTAGGATAATAAAGATCCCTCTTATACACAATGATGAGTAATAAATGTGTAGATGTGCTGGTATAGCACAATCGTGAAGACGCCTTTTTATCAAAAATACATTCTTGGCAAGATGTATTATGCAAGGTTTCAGGTTTCAAGTCTAGTGGAGAGATGTTCAGTGTTCACTCCGTACTGCGATTGACGCTCATGGGGAGAAAAAACAAGTCGCTGATCTCTTTCCTTCTCTCGTTGTGTAGGTCTTGTCCTCATAGGATTAAACACAGAGAGAAGGTACACATAGCGCAACACTGTATCAAGGGTTTTCAGTGGTGAAAAAAGGGGGCTGATTAACTCACGTGGTTCAGAGCCTATTGGGATGCCAGGCTCAGACTTGCTCGCTATCCCAGTCCATCAAGGTGACTGGATCCCTTCTTTTGGTTCCTCCTGTATTACCAGAAATCTGTCTGTGGTCTCCAGGTCCTCTTGGCTGGCAGCCCGAGGGTAGGTGCGGGGCTACCGATGGTCTGCCTTCCTCTCCTCTGGATTATCTGGAAGGATGCAGATACAGAGGTAAAAGGGATTTATTAATAAAATTAACAATACAGTAATATAAAATTAGTGGTGGGATAATCCAGGACGCGTTTCGCCTTCTGGCCTCTTCTGCTGGATGGTTTCCCTATCTCTGCGGTCCTTCTATATTAAATATGGTAGTCTTCTGGGAACTTTCATTTTCTATTTTGAACGCCGATTTCCGTGCATGCGCGCGGGCCTCCGTCTGATTGGACCAGTCACATGGGAAGTGTGAGCCAATGGTTGTGTGTTTTTTTTTTTTCTCTCTGGAATCGCGGAATCAGCGTCCGTTCATAGTATAGTGAGGAATCAGAATAAGTTCTGGGATATCATAGATGAAGGAGGCATCATACTTGCTCGAGTGGTCTGTGGTGCGTAATAAATTATGACGGGTATGAAAATAAAAATACAAAAGGGCAAAAAATATCTTGACCAACAGATTTCTGTAAAACTCGCAAGGGATCTCTCGCCTCTCTCTGATGCCATTGGGGTGGCATGTTTGATTGAACTAGGACTATTTTATAAGAAATGGCATAGTTCAAAATCCATATTTAGACCTTTAGGATGTAGAGTATCAAATTCGTAAATACATCTCATTTCTTCTTGTCCGATTTTTTTGGCTATGTCGCCTCCTCTTCTATCATTCTGTATCCTTTTAATAGCCATGAATTCTAGATGTTGTGGGTTGCAGTTATGCGCTTTTTTAAAATGGGCAGGGACACTGTGTGTTTCCAAGCCTTTCCTTATATTCTTCACATGCTCCCTTATCCTGACTAGGGATGAGCCGAACACTCCCCGAGTTCGGTTCGAAGCTGAACCCGAACTTTCCAAATGTTCGGATCCGAACCCGAACCCCATACAAGTCAATGGGGCTGAAAATTCGGTTTTTAGAGTGCCCTCCAAGAGGGCATATATGCTAGATATTTGCCATAAAAAGTGTATGGGGGTCTGGGTAGTGCCCTGGGGGACAGGAAACAAGGACAAAAAGTAAAAAAAAAACGTTTTTAAAGGGACAGTGAGTTTTTCATGAAATAAGGGTTAAAAATAAAAACGAAAAATTCCTTCAAATATCGTGCCTAGGAGGTCCCCATAACCTGCCCGTGAAGTGGCGGATTTCTAGGATGTATAGAAATATGTAAAAACCAAAAAATTACATTTCAAATGACGGTAAATGCTTTTCCTTTAATCTATCCATAAACAATTGCTTGGGGCGGCAGTCTGTATGAAAAGAGGAGACATTTTCGGACACGCAGAAAAAGTTTACTGATTTTTTGGCAGTGAAAAGCAGGAGAATGACTGGAGAATGGAAAATTCTAGACCAAATAGCCGATTTGGAAAGTGAAAAAAATGGGAGAATTTTTCTGGTTTGGCTATTTTGACCTAGAATTTTCTCCTCCGTCATTCTCCTGAGTTTCACCTTCTCTGAATAACCCTGTCAGGGTTATTCAGAGAGCGGTGTAGAGCAGGAGAATGACTGGAGAATGGAAAATTCGAGCAGAGTTATCCAAAGAGAGTCGAAAAGTCACCGCACGTTCGGTGACTTTTCGTTCTCTTCAATTCGGTTCCTTTTGCCGATCCCATTTTGGTGACCCTGCGGTGTATTCAGCAAACACCACAGGGTCCCCGAATTGCAGGGAAAAGCTGCCGTAATCTAACAGAGAAAAATATAAATGAATATATTTAAGGGAGCGCAGTACATATATTGATGGAAATTATAAGCAAGGATTGATTTAGCTTAAAATTAGTCAGCATAGGGTTGAACCTTCTTATTCGGAAATCTGATCATATAATATCATCATCCTATATGAAAAGAAATATAAATTGCGTAGCACAGTATGACAGTTTAAAACACACTAAGTGGTGTAGATGGTCGCACTCACAAAGGTGGAGCCCCCAATGGCTCGTATCAATTCGCCTTTAGGTCTCTTATAGGAGGGGACCTCGCCCATATGGGACCTTGAAGTTTTCCTGGGATAGAGGATAACCAAAGGTGGAGTCTTCAACGCCTCTTATCAGTTGGCCTTTAGATCTCTCATAGAGGGGAAACTTCGCCCATGTATAAATTTCTTTTTGATGGCAGGATGTACCTCAAATGTAAAGGATAACGCTATAGTGCATTATCATTGATACACAAATAGGGTATATAAAAGTGAAAAACTCACGTGATTCAGAGCCTTCCAATATGATGGCTCTGTATATAAGGCATATGAACCTCTTATTTGGTCAGAGGGGGTCCTTCCTCCAGGATAGAGATAGATAGACTTCCAAAATGAAGAAAATTGAGCATAAAAATAAAAGAAAATTTAATAAGAATAAAATCCGAAAAAAACAGAATCCGAAATTATACAAAACCGAAAAACAAATAAATGCGAAAGGAATAAATACGAAAAGAAAAAAATCTGAAACGCGTTTCGCTTGCGTTCTGCAAGCCTCCTCAGTCGGTAATGGGATGTTGTCCATTGTTGCTGTTTAAATATACTTTCTGTTCGTAAATTAATTGGTCGATACGATTCACCTGGTCGCGTCGGATCACCACTACTTCCGATTTCCGCTTCTGTTATGAACCAGTCAATAGTGTTTCCGCTCGCGCTGTTCCGATGCGCATGCGTAGTTCGTAATTCTTTCGTTCGTTTTCCGGATGTTGACACCGGAAATCGCAAGTCGTCCCATTTAAAGTATATTTTTAAATGTATAATGAGCATAATTTTCTTTTATGAATCTGTAGAAAATGGATATGTAAATAATGAAATAAATACGAATAAATTACGAAAATATATATGTAGTGATTAAACGATAAAAATACGAAGGTAAATATAAGTAAATACGAAAATATAAAAAATCGAAAATATAAAAAAGAAAAAATATATAATGTTACAGTACAAAGTACTTTCATAAATATAAAAAGTCCCAACAGGGAAAATATTCCTTTAATCTAAAATAAAATGACAATTCAAGAAATTATGTTAATTAAAAAAATGACATACTTCAAAATCTGTGTTTAGACCTCTGGGAACCAGAGTGTCCAAATAGTAAATCCATCTCATTTCGATCTTAATCATTTTGCGGTGGAGATCCTCCCCTCTCCATTGACTCTGAACCTTCTCAATAGCAAAAAATTGGGTATTTTCAGGGTCACACTTATGCATTTCTTTATAATGTAACGGTACACTATGTTTTTCACTGCCATTACATATATTATTCATGTGTTCATTAATTCTGACAAACAGATGGCGTGAGGTCTGACCAATATATATTTTATTGCCAGGGCATCTTATTAAGTAAATCACGTTCTTGGAGTGACATGTAAGAATTGATTTGATCTTATATTCTTTTCCTCCTTCTGTGGCACAGAATTGTTGGATTAATCTTTTATGATTCTTCGTTTTTCGGCAGGCTATGCAGCGGCCACACCCATAAAAGCCTGGTTTTAAGTTAAAGAATTCTTTCTTTTTCTGGGTAGTTGGTATGTGGCTCTTAACTAGTTGTTTTTTAATGGTGTTACTGCCTCTAAAGATAATTCTTGGTTTTTCTGGGAGAATCCCATTAAGAGAAGGATCTCGTTTGAGGATTGGCCAATACCTATTGATTGACTTCTTTATGGTTTGGTTGGTAGTATTATAATTAAGAACTAGAGCTACTGCTGAAGTTATTCTCCCAGAAAAACCAAGAATTATCTTTAGAGGCAGTGATACCATTAAAAAACAACTAGTTAAGAGCCACATACCAACTACCCAGAAAAAGAAAGAATTCTTTAACTTAAAACCAGGCTTTTATGGGTGTGGCCGCTGCATAGCCTGCCGAAAAACGAAGAATCATAAAAGATTAATCCAACAATTCTGTGCCACAGAAGGAGGAAAAGAATATAAGATCAAATCAATTCTTACATGTCACTCCAAGAACGTGATTTACTTAATAAGATGCCCTTGCAATAAAATATATATTGGTCAGACCTCACGCCATCTGTTTGTCAGAATTAATGAACACATGAATAATATATGTAATGGCAGTGAAAAACATAGTGTACCGTTACATTATAAAGAAATGCATAAGTGTGACCCTGAAAATACCCAATTTTTTGCTATTGAGAAGGTTCAGAGTCAATGGAGAGGGGAGGATCTCCACCGCAAAATGATTAAGATCGAAATGAGATGGATTTACTATTTGGACACTCTGGTTCCCAGAGGTCTAAACACAGATTTTGAAGTATGTCATTTTTTTAATTAACATAATTTCTTGAATTGTCATTTTATTTTAGATTAAAGGAATATTTTCCCTGTTGGGACTTTTTATATTTATGAAAGTACTTTGTACTGTAACATTATATATTTTTTCTTTTTTATATTTTCGATTTTTTATATTTTCGTATTTACTTATATTTACCTTCGTATTTTTATCGTTTAATCACTACATATATATTTTCGTAATTTATTCGTATTTATTTCATTATTTACATATCCATTTTCTACAGATTCATAAAAGAAAATTATGTTTTTTGCTCATTATACATTTAAAAATATACTTTAAATGGGACGACTTGCGATTTCCGGTGTCAACATCCGGAAAACGAACGAAAGAATTACGAACTACGCATGCGCATCGGAACAGCGCGAGCGGAAACACTATTGACTGGTTCATAACAGAAGCGGAAATCGGAAGTAGTGGTGATCCGACGCGACCAGGTGAATCGTATCGACCAATTAATTTACGAACAGAAAGTATATTTAAACAGCAACAATGGACAACATCCCATTACCGACTGAGGAGGCTTGCAGAACGCAAGCGAAACGCGTTTCAGATTTTTTTCTTTTCGTATTTATTCCTTTCGCATTTATTTGTTTTTCGGTTTTGTATAATTTCGGATTCTGTTTTTTTCGGATTTTATTCTTATTAAATTTTCTTTTATTTTTATGCTCAATTTTCTTCATTTTGGAAGTCTATCTATCTCTATCCTGGAGGAAGGACCCCCTCTGACCAAATAAGAGGTCCATATGCCTTATATACAGAGCCATCATATTGGAAGGCTCTGAATCACGTGAGTTTTTCACTTTTATATACCCTATTTGTGTATCAATGATAATGCACTATAGCGTTATCCTTTACATTTGAGGTACATCCTGCCATCAAAAAGAAATTTATACATGGGCGAAGTTTCCCCTCTATGAGAGATCTAAAGGCCAACTGATAAGAGGCGTTGAAGACTCCACCTTTGGTTATCCTCTATCCCAGGAAAACTTCAAGGTCCCATATGGGCGAGGTCCCCCTCCTATAAGAGACCTAAAGGCGAATTGATACGAGCCATTGGGGGCTCCACCTTTGTGAGTGCGACCATCTACACCACTTAGTGTGTTTCAAACTGTCATACTGTGCTACGCAATTTATATTTCTTTTCATATAGGATGATGATATTATATGATCAGATTTCCGAATAAGAAGGTTCAACCCTATGCTGACTAATTTTAAGCTAAGTCAATCCTTGCTTATAATTTCCATCAATATATGTACTGCGCTCCCTTAAATATATTCATTTATATTTTTCTCTGTTAGATATTGGTAAGGTGACAGGTACACCCAATAGGTGAGCAGCATTATATATCACCAGTTTACTATATGAAATAGCGCCGATACTCTGAACGTCTTTTCGTTCTACTTTTCGAAAAGCTGCCGTAAACCCACCGAAAACTAACCGCAAAACTCACCGAATGCAGGCTGAAAAGCCACAAAAACATCTGGATAAACCCGTCGAAAAGCCCGAACAGGAGCCGATCACACACAGCCGAAGCAGCTGAGACCACAGACAGAGGGAGGTGAATAAATTAGCAAAACAGTTTGTATGAATGTGAAATTGAAACGCTGTTTGCAAAGAAACTACTGAGCGAAAATGGCTGCAATTTACACAGGAGGTCCAGGGAATGATAATAAAAAGGGCTGTTACAAAAAAAATAAGTAAACAGAAAAAAAAGCAGTGCTTTATCATGGGGATTTCACTGCCCTCGAACAGGGACCGAACAGGCACCGTATGTTCAGGCAATTCGCCAGGATTTGGCGAATTGCCTGCTCTCTGGATAGCCGAATGGTCAGGAAAGGTAACCGAACGCTGATTTTCAGCATTCGGTTACCTTTCTCAAGCAATTCGGATCTCTTTGGATAACCCTGTAGGTCAAAATAGCCAAACCAGAAAAATTCTCCCATTTAGGCTAGGGTCAGACTAGCGAATTTTTAACGTGTGTTTAGGCGCACTTAATCACGGCCGCACTAGCAGCAAATGACGGGCAATGACAGCCAATATACGAAGTACGGTCGCACGAAAGTCCGGCTGCGCAACGCAAGTGGAAAATGAACGCATTTTTTCGAGAACGCAGAACCGCTAGTATGGACGTACAGAGTGCGCTGCGTCCACTAGCGGCGTGTGTGCGTGATTTGGAGGCGTCAGACCCTGCTCATGTCCGGCCAACATAACGTCCAGACACCCAAAGTTTCCTGGTTTGGATCCGTAAAAAATCACGCACAAAAATGCGCATCGCATGACCGTTTTCGCGCATTCCGTGAAAAAATAAGGCAATGCGTTCGGACGCACTTTTTGACGGTCGCTGTGAAAAATGCGTTAGTCTGACCCTAGCCTTATCTCACTTTCCAAATCGGCTATTTGGTCCAGATTGTTCTCTTTTCCTGCCATTCTCCTGGTTTTCACCTTTCTCTGAACAACTCTGAGAGAGAGGTGAAAGCCAGGAGAACTGGCAGGAGAAGAGAACAATCTAGACCAAATAGCCAATTTGGAAAGTGAGTTAAATGGGAGAATTTTTCTGGTTTGGCTATTTTGACCTAGAATTTTCACTTCTCCAGTTATTCTCCTGCTTTTCACCACTCTCTGAATAACCCTGTGAATGTTTAATCCCGAGGTGAAAAATAACATTGCTTAAGGCTGGGGTCAGACGAGCGCAGTTATCACGTCCGTGTTGCCGCACATTTGTACGTCCGTGGCAGCATAGCATTCTGACCAATGGAGCCCCACACACGAAGTACGTCCGCACGGAAGTGCGTATGCATGGCGGACGCAGCAAAAGGACGCAGGTCAGGCAAGAACGTAATACTGCTAGAACGGACGTGCGGAGTGCGCCACGTCCGCAACATCCGTGTAGCTTTGTATGTGAGTGATGAAACGAGGTCAGATGAACTGCATTTATACATCCAGCATTTTTGACGGACAGAATATTTTTTCATTTTAATTTATTTTCCCTGCTACATCAGTCAAAAAATTTGTCAGTGAAAAAAACAGACTGTTTGGCCACTACCTTGTTGTCAGTCAGTAAGTACGTCCGTACTGCACGGACGCACAGTCCGTACAAAATGCGCTCATCTGACCCTAGCCATAGATGTTATTTAGAATTTTTTTCAAACACCAGTTAACCACTTGGCTGCTATGGACGCGCTCAGCGCGTCCAGCCAAGTGGTTCTCCTGTGCTATGGACGTGCTGAGCGCGTCCATGCACAGGAGGCAGCAATCTGCCGGATTCCGCATTCTTGGATTCTTGGATGTCAGCCCAGCACTCCGGGACCCCGGCGGAGCAATTAGATGTCATTGCGGCGGCGCGATGACATCTAATTCAGGCGCCCCCCCGCATGTGTGGAGGAAGCGCCTGAAAGGGAGGGGGGGAGGTCCTTCGGACCTCTCTCCCTCCCGATCGCCGGGGGCAGAGGGTTAATTGAGGCACCGTTTGGAAGGGCACAGCCTGCCCTTCCAAACGGTGGCTGTGATTAACCCCTGTGGAGCCGGATCACGAATCGGCGCTGAAAAGCGCCGGATCGTGATCCTCTCCTGGAGCTGGCCGACATCTTGAATGTCGGCCAAGCCTCCAGGAACTCCCCCTGAGGACTGGCGTCATCGTGCATAGCACGATGACGCCAGTGCTGGAGTTAACCCCTAGCTGCCACCAATGGTGGAGATAGGGGCTTCCAATGAACCCCCTATCTCCTGATCCGTGGCAGCTAGTGGTTAATGTTTGATATCGTTGGATCGGCAAGAGCATGGCCTTTCCAAGGATACCAAACATGACCATGTAAAAAAAAATTAAAAAAAAATTCTGAAAAAGATAAACAAGTTTTTTTTGTTTTTGTTTTGTTAATGCAGCAATATTGTTCCCATTTCAATTATAATGTGAACAATAATGCTGCACTAACGATTTTTGTATGCGGTGCGTTTGTTAAAAAAAGCAAAATTTTCCCCAAAAAAAAATGTAACGAGACCCCATTTCTAATTTTTTTAACAAGCGCACCGCATACAAAATATAACCGCAAACGATCACATGTTAAAATCTGAAAAAAAACACTTTACACATAATAAATTATGGAAAATTCAAATTTTTTTCCATTTTTGTTATAAAATAGAGACATGACATAACGTATACATATAATAATGACATATTATGAATCTGCCAAGTCTGCCGGAAAGAACGATATATAATATGTCTGGGTCATATATCAAAATATGGCTACAAAACGCGGTTAAACATGATGAGTGAAAGCGGTAAAAATGACCTCAGCAGAGAGGTGTGAAAAGCCTCAGCAGCGAAAGGGTTAAATGCAGCATATTAGGATGTTTTAGGGAAATTAATTCTCAAATCTCAATCAGAAGCAGACACCACCCCACACTCAGTATGGTGTACAATGTATCAAATTGATTACCAGACTAAAAACACCTGGTGTTATGCCCATTTGTGAACAGAGGTCATTTAGAGTTGATAATCTTTCCACGTACACATTAGTTTTTAATTCAATATCTAATAAACCGTTGCTTATAATATTCTGCAGTAAAGAGTCTCTTTATTTCTAGATTTTTTAGTATTTTTTTAAGCATTTTCTATACTTTTTTCAAAATTTCTTTATTTTTTCGAACTCGAACCGAAACACCCAAAAAGTTCGAAATTCACAAACTTTCGAACTGCCGAAGTTCGGGTCGAACTTCGAACCGTCCGAACCCGAACAGCTCATCCCTAATCCTGACGCCTAGAGCCCTGGTGGTTTTTCCTATATATTTCAGACCGCATGGGCATATCAGGAGGTAGATTACATTTGTGGAAAAACAGGTGAGTATGTATTTTATTTTCGAGGATCCTCTTCTGTTGGTGACCTTTGTTATGTGTCTCTTTTTATTTCCTGTACTTCTGCAGTTTATGCAATTTCCACATCCGTAGAATCCTGTGTTCTGTTTGAAATGGTTGTTTGTTTTCCTTGGCGCATATTCGCTCGTAGTCAGTTTGGATTTCAAATTCCTCGTCCCTCTGCATATAAATCTCGGTTTCAGGGGAAGGATATCTTGTAATAGGGGGTCTTCCCTGAGAATAGGCCAGAATTTCCTGATAATGCATTTAAATTTCTGGTCTTGTTGGCTATATGAAAAGAGAAGTGGAGTTTCGTTCTGGAGTGGATTATGGAGGGTTTTGTCTCTATATTTGAGATATTCTGTTCTGTTTATCTGGATTATTTCTTCTTTGGTCTTCTCTAGTTCCTCTGGGTCGTATCCTTTCTCTATAAAGTCCTTGGTTAGTTTCCCCGCCTGGGTGTTAAAGTCTTCGATTTTTGAACAGTTTCTCCTCATCCTGATAAGCTGTCCTTTTGGGACACCTTCCAAAATTTCGAGTTCTCTTTTAAATCTGTATGCTTGTATACCTGCATCGTTTGTGCTCTTTCAATAGGGTTTTTCAAAAAATATTTTTTCAGACACAGTTTTCTCTTAAATCTCTGTAGGTCGATGAAGGTATTGAAATGATTCTGGTTTTGGGTAGGGGCAAATTTTAACCCTTTGTTCAGTACTTTTATTTGATCCGTACTTAGTTGTATATCTGTAAGGTTAAAGATGCCATCCGAATTGGCCATCGGTTGTTTATGTTTTGTTATTCTTTTTTGTTGTGTTCCTTTACGCTGTCCTCCTCTTTTTCCTCTCATTCTCTTCTTGCTTTTTTGCCCGGGGATTTGTAATTCTCTTGGTCTCTTCCAATTCTTGCTCTTAATTCTGGACTCCAGTCTGATCGGGTTTGATCCGTTTTCCTCTTCCTTTTCTCTTTCGGAGTGGTGAACCGAAAAACCTCCTCATCTTCTTTAATCTCTTCTTTCTCTGAGGTTTTCATATCTATTTGGATGGTATATATCATCCTTGATTGTTTGATATCCACCCCTTCGGTTTAATGTTTCTCTGTTTCTTTGATTATATATTGGTCTTTTTTGTCTCCAAGTTCCCTGTCTTATTGGTCTTCTAAGGTTTTGATCTGCTCTATATGAGGGCTTTCTCCTATTTTTTTTTTTGAAACAAAAGATTTTTATTCAAAGAATGAACATCCAAAAAACATTTATAACAAAGTGATCTCAGCATTGTTCAAGTATAATTCAGTACATCAGTGAGACCTGTGTTACCGTTACATAAAAAGAAAATACTTGTTCCAGATGTGTGCATAAGGTTAGGTACTTCTAAACATTAGCGTCGGGGTTATCCTGGAAAGAGTGCGTTCAAAGGTCTCATTCAGTGAGCAATAACAGTGAGTTGTCTATAATCAGGAAATGCATAAGAGAACTGTTTCAATACAATTTAAAGAGGAATAGGAAAGAATCGAGTGATAGAGAAGGGTGACAAACTGAAGACAGTGTAAAAAGAGAAAGGGAGAGAGTAGATATGTTAAGAGTGTATAGGTGAGAGAGAGAGAAGAAAAATAACAAAATAAAAGGGGGAAGGGGAAAGGAGGAAGGATGGGATGAAGATGTTATGGGCTATATACGGTCTACTCAAATTGGGGGGATATGAAGTTAAGTCATAAAATGTTGGGGTTGTCTTAGGCCGTGCAGGCAAGGAATTTTGAAAGTAAAGTCAATAGAGAGCACGAAGGAGCATTGCCTATGGTGCTCCAGGAGACCCATCCAACAGCGTCAAAGCGGCACCCCACTCCCCAGTGAAGGCACAGAAGTCCGCAGTTGACAGGGTAGTATCCCAATAATACCATGTGTCATGAAAAGCTTGTCTGGTTTTGTCAGAAGAAACCAGGGCTTCCTCAGCGAGCCGTAGCTCCTGGACCCTCGTAACCAGTTCCGAGATTGAAGGCAGCGAAGGTGAGCGCCAATGTCGCGGGACCAATGCCCTGGCACAAAGCAGCACTCTCAACAGTATAGAGCGTTTCAAGCCACTTATCGATCCTTCAACCTGTAAGAGGAGATAAACCTCTGGGTTAAACTGAGGGGTATGATCTGTAAGCTTCGTAAGTAAGGTAGAGATCAACGTCCAATAGATCCGGATCCGTGGGCATGTCCACCATATATGTAAATAGGAACCAGTTTGCGAGCAATTCCGCCAACAAGACGGGTCACCATTGTCTGAGATCCGTGCCATGAGGAGGGGAGATCGATACCAAAAAGATATAATTTTAAAGGAATTTTCCACCAATGCCGAGATTCGAGTTCCTTTATGGGTCAGTTGCAATGTTTTAGTCCATAGTTCCGTGGATATGGGCATGTCCAGCTCTCGTTCCCATCTACCCATATATGTGGGGATATAATCGTCTGCTTTTTGTATGATTTTATACAACGCTGAGATGCTATGGTCCAATTGCAGACCCATCGCACAGAATTTCTCAAATGGGGTCAGGGGGCGCAGCAGACTCGAGTTTCCGGGTAAGCGACGAAGGTACAATCGTAACCTATGATAATGAAATGTGTCTAAGAATGAACAGGGCATCGAAGTGTCCAGAGTAATGTCTACAAATTGGCCGTCCCTCAATACGTGACGCACCTGGAAGCGGGGTTCATCAGTGAATTTTTCCCGCAATGATTTGCTAATCTCGCCTGGAAAGTCAGGGTTATGGATTAGTGGGAGAAGTGGTGAAGGAGCCGAAGATAGGGCAAATTTACTGCGTATTGAGTGCCATATTGCTAGGGTGGCCGAAACCGAAGTGGCTGATACTACTCTATGTCGGAGTAGGGGCTTCCGAATCCAAGGGACCGCCCATAAGGCGATACCCGAGAGAGCAGTTTCTAAGTCTTGCCAACGTTGGCCGGAGTCATAAGACATCCAATCCACTATGCGTGTTAAATGAGATGCGTAATAATACCACTTCATATCAGGTAGTGCTAAGCCTCCAGATTGTTTAGATAGTGCTAGGGTCCTATATTGTAATCGAGAGCTCCTAGTCGGCCAGATAAAGCGAGTGAACAGGGATCTTAAAGAGCGGAAAAAGGTTGCAGGCAATAAGATAGGGAGAGCCTGGAAGAGAAACAGTAAGCGGGGTAGGACATTCATTTTGAGCACATTAATGCGGCCTATCCAAGATAGCATTTTCGTCTTCCAAAACCGCAAATCGTCCGAAAGAGTAGCAAATAAAGTTCCGAAATTTTCCGCATATAATCGGTCGGGAGTGTTCGCTAGCCAGACTCCCAGATATTTCAGTTTCCCATCACACCATCGATATGGTGTGAGATCTCGAATCTGAGCGCATTGTAGATTGGTTAGCGTAATATTTAAGATTTCCGATTTGTCCGCGTTAACAAGAAATCCAGATAGGGACCCATATCGGGTTAGTTCAGTAGAGATTTCCGGGATGGTTACCGAGGGTTCCGTGACCATAAACATGAGGTCATCAGCGTAAGCTGACAGTTTGTGAGTATGATGTTGTCCATCAATGCCTGTGATATTCGCGTTGGCCCTAATAGACGTCAACAAGGGCTCCAGAAACAGGGCAAAAAGAAGGGGCGATAATGGGCAACCCTGCCTCGTACCGTTACGAATGTGAAATGAATCGGAGAGAGCCCCGTTAACCCTGACCCTAGCCGTCGGTGTATCGTATAAGGCCGCAACCCATTTCAAAAATCCGTCCCCTACTCCCAGATGTTCCAATGTAGAGAAGAGAAAGCGCCAGGATACTCTGTCGAATGCTTTATCAGCATCCATGGATAGGAGTAGCATAGGAGTTCGACGAACCTGTGCTAGTCTGATAGCTGAGAGAACCCGCGTTGTTGCGTCCCGTGCCTCTCTGCCAGGTATAAATCCCACCTGATCCGCGTGGACGAGTCTCGGCATCAGAAGGGATAATCTGTCTGCCAACACTCTAGCTAGGAGTTTGATATCACTATTTAACAGGGAGATAGGCCTGTAATTAGAGCATTGAGTATGATCCTTGTTCGGTTTGGGAATAACAGTGATGGTGGCAGCGGTCGTGTGGGGGTGGAAGAAGGCCCCCTCGCTTAAAGAAGTTAATGTAGACAAGAGATGAGGTAAGAGGGAAGACCGGAATTGCTTGTAGTATTCAATGGGGAGTCCATCTGGACCAGGACTACGACCTGGCTTTGTGGACTTTAGCGCCGCATTTAGTTCAACAAGTGTGATTGGGGCTCCGAGAGCAGATGCCTCCGTGGAAGTGAGGCGGATTTTGGTATTTGCAGTAAGATAAGAGGACAAGTTAGAGTTATACGTTGTCATATCTTGGGGTGGGGGTAAATTATACAGCGAATTAAAGTAATCCCGGAAGGCTTTTTGTATGTGGAGGGGATTAGTGGTAGGGGGGGATCGTGAGGGGCAGATCTTAGATACATAATTTGTCTCCCTTCGTTTTCGCAAAATGCGGGCCAAGAGTTTCCCCGGTTGGTTTCTCTTAGTGCGAAAAAACATTTAGTTTTAGTCGCAAGCATCTTAATTTTGTCGTTCAGGAGGAGCTCAAGTTGGTGTCGAAGCGTAGCCAATTGTTGCGATATAAGGTCCGTCGGAGTGTGAGAGTGCTCTAATTCTAATGATCTGATGTCCGTGAGCAATGTGGAGAGTTCACGAGAGCGCATTTTTTTATTTGCCGACGCCTTACTGATAAAAGTACCCCGTATAACGGCCTTATGGGCCTCCCAAATTGTTGGCATTGGTACCTCTGTAGATTTGTTCTCCAGGAAGTAATTGTGTAACACTGTATCTGTGTCTTGACAAAACATCTGGTCTGTCAATAAAGAGACATTCAGTCTCCACTGACGTTCTTTGGGGCGGAACAAAGGAGAAGTAATTTCCAGTGTAACCGGAGCATGGTCCGACCAGGTCCGCGTACCTATCCAAGCTTTAGAGGAAATTTCAAAGCAATGTTGTTGAAGGAAAATGTAATCCAACCTGGAATACGACGAGGATGCATGTGAGTAATGTGTGTATTCCCGTGCTGAACCACCATGGGCCCGCCAGGAATCAACTAATTGCATTTTCGAGAGGGATCGATGAACATGCCGTATCGCACTTGATGGGATGGAAGTCGATCCTTTAGAAGTATCCAAGTGAGGGTCGAGAGGGACATTGAAGTCTCCTGCCAGGACCAGGCAGCCAGAGGCAAAGGTCGAGAGATGACGGAGAATCGTAGCAAGAGCCTTATGTTGAGCCTTATTAGGAAGATAAATAGATGCGAATGTATATTTTGTATCCGCGATGGTGCCCTTGACAAAGAGGTAACGGCCTTCCGGGTCAGTTTGAAGTGTCTCAAGTACAAAAGGGACATGTTTGGAGAATAAAATAGCCACACCTCTAGCTTTCCCAGAGGAGTAGTTGCTGAAGTAACCAATGGGGAATCTAGCACCCCCAAGAGAAGGGGCGCCGCCCCCCCTGAAATGGGTCTCCTGGAGAAACGCAACAGATGCTCGTAAAGAATGCAATTCTTCCATCAACTTACGACGTTTTTCGGGTGTATTCAAGCCATGCACATTGTAAGAAAGTAATTTTAAGGGTGTTCGTGAATACATTTTAGGGTATGAAGTTGTGAGCTGAGCAGCAGGTATTAAATGAGGAGGGAGGTAATACAAGGAGAGAGGAAAAAAAAAAAAAAAAAAAAAAAAAAAAAAAGGCGTTTAGATCAAAGGTTTCAAGGGACGGAAAAGGGGAAAAGAGGAGGAGGAGAAAAGACAGAACAAAAAGGTAAGACACAAGGCCGGAGAGAAAACAGTAGATTGCAACAAGTCGCAGACCTAACTGTCCTCCGGAGAGAGTTTGTGTCAGTCCTCAGTGGGGAAGTGAAGAGGAAAGAGTACCTCGCACAAGACAAGAGTCAGCGAACCAATACATAAAAGTAAAACCACCACTAACCGCATAGCTATGGACAATATAATCCAGTCACATGGAATGTGAAAAAAAAAAAGGGCTATATATATATGCACTCAAAACAAGGGGAAATAGAGTCGAAAATAGATGACAACCTCGATAGGGAGCAATCAAAACAACAATAAGAAAACAAAATAATAAATTAATAAACCCCCCCCTCCCCCCAACAAAAACCAGCAAGGAGGGGGAGAGCTACTCAGGGACTATGTGTCACAAGGAAAACAAATGTCAGACATATTGAGAGACATAGTCCAGAATCGGGGAGCTTCAGCATCATATCCAGGATGACTTGGGGACAGAAGGGTACCGGGCAACGGGCCTCCAGTGGTTGGGCTACAGACATATATAGGTAGCAAAGATGGTAAATATAATAGGGACGGTATGAGGGCTTTCTCCTATTATTCCATCTTGGGTAATAGGGGGAATTTCTATGCTCATAGACTTCATGTCTTCTGTTATGTCCATTATGGTTAGAAAAGATTCTGTTTCTTCTAAAAGATATCTTCCTAGATCTTGGTGTCTAGGAATTGAACTAACCACTGAAGAACTCCTAGCAATTACATCAGAAACAGGGATCCATTCTTTCATGGAAAAGATGGAAGGCGTCCTGTCTAAACTAGAGGAAGATCTCATCAAAAAGAAGAGAAAAAAATATATTAGGGACCAAGCCGATTATGCAAAAGGAAATGTATGGAGAATAGCCGCAAAAATTAATGATACAGAGGTAGAAGAAGATCAAGACCCAGAAGATGAACTTTTTGATATAGAACGAGACGAGGACAAGAGACGTAATGCTGTGTCCCCATATAGGCACCAAAAGACACCAAGATCTAGGAAGATATCTTTTAGAAGAAACAGAATCTTTTCTAACCATAATGGACATAACAGAAGACGAGAAGTCTATGAGCATAGAAATTCCCCCTATTACCCAAGATGGAATAATAGGAGAAAGCCCTCATATAGAGCAGATCAAAACCTTAGAAGACAGGGAACATGGAGACAAAAAGACCAATATATAATCAAAGAAACAGAGAAACATTAAACCGAAGGGATGGATGTCAAACAATCAAGGATGATATATACCATCCAAATAGATATGAAAACCTCAAAGAGAAAGAAGAGAGGAAAGAAGATGAGGAGGTTTTTCGGTTCACCACTCCGAAAGAGAAAAGGAAGAGGAAAACGGATCAAACCCGATCAGACTGGAGTCCAGAATTAAGAGCAAGAATTGGAAGAGACCAAGAGAATTACAAATCCCCGGGCAAAAAAGCAAGAAGAGAATGAGAGGAAAAAGAGGAGGACCGCGTAAAGGAACACAACAAAAAAGAATAACAAAACATAAACAACCGATGGCCAATTTGGATGGCATCTTTAACCTTACAGATAAACAACTAAGTACGGATCAAATAAAAGTACTGAACAAAGGGTTAAAATTTGCCCCTACCCAAAACCTGAATCATTTCAATACCTTCATCGACCTACAGAGATTTAAGAGAAAACTATGTCTGAAAAAATATTTTTTGAAAAACCCTATTGAAAGAGCACAAACGATGCAGGTATACAAGCATACAGATTTAAAAGCGAAATCGAAATTTTACCCCAAATCAATGATTACACCCGAAGTTTCAACATTTGAAAAAATGGTGACAAGGGAAATGGAGAAAATAACAATAGGAACAAAACACAACCTTTCAAAGAAAGAGAGAAAAGCATTAGATGACCTAAAAAAAGACGGTTCAATTATAATCAAACCGACAGATAAAGGAGGAGGTCTAGTAATACAAACCACAGAGAGGTACGAAAGAGAATCGTACAAAATACTTAACGATGAAAGCACATATAAGAGAGTTAAGAAAGATCCAACAGAAGAAATCACCATGGCATTCCACCAATATCTAGACGAAGGGCACGTACTAGGGATTCTCAACGATAAGGAATATAAATACCTTAAGATCCAACATCCCAGACGACCAACATTCTATCACCTCCCAAAGATTCATAAAGATGCTCAGAATCCACCGGGGAGACCGATCATCTCGGGGATAGACTCCATTTCAAGCCGTATCTCTGAGTACATAGACAAAATGTTACAACCAATAGTACTCAATACCAAATCCCATCTGAGAGACACACTCAACCTTATACAAGACCTAGAAAGGATATCATGGAAGAAAGGATACATTCTGATAACAAGTGACGTCCAGGTATTATATAGCAACATCCCTCATGAGGAAGGAATCGAAGCAATAAGGGAACATCTGGAAGCTGATGAGACCATACTACCTGAACAGAAACTTTTCATCCTGGAAGGGATCAGACTTATCCTTAAGAATAATTATTTCTCATTTAACCATGAACATTATATACAAGTTAGAGGCTCGGCGATTGGAACACGTTTTGCGCCAAGTTTCGCAAACTTGTACATGGATATCTGGGAAAAAGACATAATAGAGGAACACAAAGAAGATATTGTCATCTACAGAAGATATATAGATGACCTGTTCCTGATATGGAAAGGAGGAGAAGAAACACTCACGGCATTCCTCGGAGAACTTAGTCTGAAAGACTCTAATATCAGACTAGACACTACCTGGAGTAAGGAAGCCATAAATTACTTAGACCTCACGATCTATATAGAAGAAGAGGAGATACGCACTAAAACTTACTTCAAGAAGGTGGACAGCAATAGCTATATCGGCCGGGACAGCTGCCACCTGGATAGGTGGCTGGAAAGTGTCCCAAAAAGGACAGCTTATCAGGATGAGGAGAAACTGTTCAAAAATCGAAGACTTTAACACCCAGGCGGGGAAACTAACCAAGGACTTTATAGAGAAAGGATACGACCCAGAGGAACTAGAGAAGACGAAAGAAGAAATAATCCAGATAAATAGAACAGAATATCTCAAATATAGAGACAAAACCCTCCATAATCCACTCCAGAACGAAACTCCATTTCTCTTTTCATATAGCCAACAAGACCAGAAATTTAAATGCATAGTCAGGAATTTCTGGCCTATTCTCAGGGAAGACCCCCTATTACAAGATATCCTTCCCCTGAAACCGAGATTTATATGCAGAGGGACGAGGAATTTGAAATCCAAACTGACTACGAGCGAATATGCGCCAAGGAAAACAAACAACCATTTCAAACAGAACACAGGATTCTACGGATGTGGAAATTGCATAAGCTGCAGAAGTACAGGAAATAAAAAGAGACACATAACAAAGGTCACCAACAGAAGAGGATCCTGGAAAATAAAAGACATACTCACCTGTTTTTCCACAAATGTAATCTACCTCCTGATATGCCCATGCGGTCTGAAATATATAGGAAAAACCACCAGGGCTCTAGGCGTCAGGATAAGGGAGCATGTGAGGAATATAGAGAAAGGCTTGGAAACACACAGTGTCCCTGCCCATTTTAAAAAAGCGCATAACTGCAACCCACAACATCTAGAATTCATGGCTATTAAAAGGATACAGAATGATAGAAGAGGAGGCGATTTAGCCAAAAAAATCGGACAAGAAGAAATGAGATGTATTTACGAATTTGATACTCTACATCCTAAAGGTCTAAATATGGATTTTGAACTATGCCATTTCTTATAAAATAGTCCTAGTTCAATCAAACATGCCACCCCAATGGCACCAGAGAGATATAACTTGAAGCGATCCATCCATTTCCACTCCTTATCACAGATACCCGGACCTTGCCACACAATATCCACACCTTCCCTTTTACCATCTCTAAAAGAAGATGCTTATCTTTCTTGCCCCCATTAGTTACATCTGAGAAGAAGAAACCCTGCTTTGACTTTTATTATACACCTGGCCTATTCATCTAGAATATAATATCTATTAGAAGAGGTTCCCCTCTCCCCATTTATATATCTGCTAAGAGAGAACGCAGTTGTAGATATATAATGATTTTCACCATACACTCAGCATGTTGTTATGACATCTGGGGGGTATACAAGAACTGCAGGGTTAACATCAATAGGATCCGATATGTTCCTATTCTCCCCTGGTCGGATAAACCTTTCTCTCCTCCATGCAAATCAATAAGGGCTATCTCCTCCACCATATACTCAAAACACAATTGTTTATAACCCGCAAAAACAACATACTTTAACATGCAGAGGCGAGAGATCCCTTGCGAGTTTTACAGAAATCTGTTGTTGGTCAGATATTTTTTGCCCTTTTGTATTTTTATTTTCATAGCCGTCATAATTTATTATGCCCCACAGACCACTCGAGAAAGTATGATGCCTCCTTCATCTATGATATCCCAGAGCTTATTCTGCTTCCTCACTATACTATGCACGGATGCTGATTCCAGAGAAAAAAAAAAAAAAAGACACACAACCATTGGCTCACACTTCCCATGTGACTGGTCCAATCAGACAGAAATCCGCGCGCAAAATCGAAAATTAAAGTTCACAGAAGACTACCATATTTAATATAAACGAAGGACCGCAGAGATAGGGAACCCATCCAGCAGAAGAGGCCAGAAGGCGAAATGCGTCCTGGATTATCCCACCACTAATTTAATATTACTGTATTGTTAATTTTAATAATAAATCCCTTTTACCCCTGTTTCTGCATCCTGTGCTGTGATTAATCCAGAGGAGAGGAAGGCAGACCATCGGTAGCCCCGCACCTACCCTCGGGCTGCCAGCCAAGAGGACCTGGAGACCACAGACAGATTTCTGGTAATACAGGAGGAACCAAAAGAAGGGATCCAGTCACCTTGATGGACTGGGATAGCGAGCAAGTCTGAGCCTGGCATCCCAATAGGCTCTGAACCACGTGAGTTAATCAGCCCCCTTTTTTCACCACTGAAAACCCTTGATACAGTGTTGCGCTATGTGTACCTTCTCTCTGTGTTTAATCCTATGAGGACAAGACCTACACAACGAGAGAAGGAAAGAGATCAGCGACTTGTTTTTTCTCCCCACAAGCGGCAATCGCAATACGGACTTCAGCCACTTCAGTAGAACACTGAACATCTCTCCAGTAGACTTGAAACCTGAACCCTTGCATAATACATCTTGCCAAGAATGTATTTTTTGATTTTTTGATAAAAAGGCGTCTTCACGATTGTGCTATACCAGCACATCTACACATTTATTACTCATCATTGTGTAAGAGGGATCTTTATTATCCTAAATGTTTATAAACATATTTTGCTTTGCCTAAATACACTACCCCAAGGAACCAACTTGACAATATTCACCACGCACTATCAGTGTGATACATTTATATGTAGGCAGCGCCCAACCTAGATATTACCCAAACCTTCATACTGTAACAGCTGAGCCTGATACATTGTACTGAGAGATAATATAACAAGCAGCCGATTTCAGCGCTCACAGCCACTGGATTTAAAGGGCTAAAAAAAAAAGGTTCCTCTCTGTATAATGTATAGAACATCCTCCTGCATTAATTAATACCCCTCTCTCTATAATGTAGATAACATCCTCCTGCATTAATTAATACCCCTCTCTGTATAATGTATACAACATCCACCTGCATTAATTAATACCCCTCTATGTATAATGTATACAACATCCACCTGCATTAATTAATGCCCCTTTCTGTATAGAACATCCTACTGCATTGACATGTGGAGGGTGCAGAAGTTCGGAATGCAATGCTTATCCAGCACAGGAGAGGGAACTTTTACTTAAACTTTGTATCTCTGTGGGGGAGACACGGGAATATAAAAGCAGGGGAGAGGGAAAATATTAACGTAAATCGGTCTGAAAGCTCAGAGAAGAGATGACTGGTGCAAATAGATTTTTATAATAAAATAAAGCACTTTAAATCTAGGGAAAACATTCAAATAAATCACACTGAAGGCTCATAATGACAGAGTAACTGTGAGAGCTGGATACTAAATGTATCAGTAGTAAAAAAATCCTTTATAACAAGCAGCACTGGGAGAGGAGAGGGACTTTATATAAAACGTGTATTATAGATGAGGAAAGGGGGATAGTGCTCATGGATAATATAAAATGTATCAGACCTAAGCCCCTATTATGCAGAGTGGGAGGGGAGATAACACACGCTTTATAAAGTCCCTCTCTTCTCCCAGCGCTGCTTGTTATAAAGAGGTTTTTACTATCCAGCCCTCCTCTGTCATTAGCTTTCAGTGTGATTTGAATGTTTTCCTTCTCCAGCTGCTTTTATCATTTTGTCTGCCTCATAGACATGCAAGGGTTAAGTAAAGGTCTCCTCTCCTGTGCTGGCTGTCTGTGCTGCGAGTGAGTATTCTGGAGCTCTATCACTGTCAGATTTTCGGGTAGGGGTCGGGAAGGATTACGCATACAAACCTTTTCTGTAGCTTTGCGATGTTGTGTTCATTACTGGTCTCCTTCACTCATCAATGTAATATCACAAAAAGGACTGAAACTAAAATGTAGTGCATTTTATTTTAGTTTCTTTAATTTTTTGTACTGAGCAGTTTCATATCTCTTGAGTCATACTAAAACTAAATTATCCCAAAATTCGGACTAAATCGTTTTAGTACTAAAACGAATGCACATGTCTAGCGCGCTCCTCTTTTCCCTCTTAAGCCTGAGACACACTGAGTGTGTAGCGGCACACAGCTTAGCGAAGCAAAGAGAAGCAAACATTTTGCAGGCTTGACTTCACGCCGCTCCGCCTCGCAGCCCTTCTACACTGCATTACGTTTGCATCTCTCTGCACTGGGCAGGAATCCAATACTTTGCAGATCAAACTAGAGAAATCTTTGTTTATCAAATGAAGCAAAAGGCCATTTCTACAAAAAAAAAAAAGGTTTATTGTAAAACAGCTTTTAAATTACAATGTACAACATGCCAAAACTTTATTTTCACAAAGTGTATATATATATACTGTATATATATATATATCTCCACTCAGACCAATATATCTACTCTGACCTCAAATATATTGGTCTGATTGGATATACTGTGTATCCAATCAGACCAATATATTTGAGGTCAGAGTAGATATATTGGTCTGAGTGGAGATATATATATTTGAGGTCAGAGTATTGGTCTGAGTGGATATATACTGTCAGGTCCAGAAATATTGGGACATCGACACAATTCTAACATCTTTGGCTCTATACACCACCACAATGGAGTTGGAATGAAACAAACACAATGTGCTTTAACTGCAGACTGTCAGCTTAATTTGAGGGCATGTACATCCAACTCAGGTGAACGGTGTAGGACTTATAGCAGTTTGCAGATGTGCCTCCCACTTGTTAAGGGACCAAAGGTAATGGGACAGAATAATAATCAGAAATCAAACTTTCCCTTCTTAATACTTGGTTGCAAATCCTTTGCCCATCAATCACAGCCTGAAGTCTGGAACGCATAGACATCACCAGATGCTGGGTTTCATCCCTGGTGATGCTCTGCCAGGCCTCTACTGCAACTGTCTTCAGTTCCTGCTTGTTCTTGGGCATTTTCCCTTCCGTTTTGTCTTCAGCAAGTGAAATGCATGCTCAATGGGATTCAGGTCAGGTGATTGACTTGGCCATTGCATAACATTCCACTTCTGTCCCTTCAGAAACTCTTTGGTTGCTTTTGCAGCATGCTTTGGGTCATTGTCCATCTGCACTGTGAAGCGCCGTCCAATGAGTTCTGCAGCATTTGGCTGAATGTGAGCAGATCATTTTGCCCAGCAGTCACATCATCAATAAATACAAGAGAACCAGTTCCATTGGCAGCCATACATGCCCACGCCATGACACTTCCACCACCAAGCTTCACTGATGAGGTGGTATGCTTAGGATCATGAGCAGCTATTTTTATTTATTTATTTATAAAGGATTTTACCAGGAAGGCTACATTGAGATTTCTCTCGTTTTCAAGTATGTCCTGGGTTCAAGAACATTGAAGTGTTACAGTTACAGAAATAGAAAGTAATACAATGCAAGATATTAAAAAACAACACAAATATACAGATTAACAGAAAATAAATATGTAGGAAATAGTCATTAGGTTACATGTTTACAGGTGCATTCTGTATTGAGGTATGTTAGTAAGGAGCTCTTGAGTGACTTAAGACTGGTGGAAGACTTGATGGTGTCTGGGAGGTTATTCCATAATTGTGGTGCTCTGTAGGAAAATGAGGACCGAGCCACTGTCTTTTTGTATTGTGGTATTGCAAGTAAGGTGCTGGTCCTGGATCGGAGGTTATAGGATGAGGGAGCTGCTGGGGGAAGCAGCCTATTCAGGTACTAGGGTGGCAGCTTCCCAGAAAAGCTCTTAAACACCAGACTGGAAAGGTGAAGGGTGCGTTTAGACTCCAGCGATGGCAAGTTTAGCTCTTTTAACATGTCACAATGGTGGGTCATGTAGTTACATTGTAATGCAAAGCGGCAGAATGAGTTATACAATGTAGTAAGTTTCTGAAGGTGTGTTTGCGGGGCAGCTGCATACACTACATCTCTGTAATCAATAGCCGGCATAAGAATTATACCCCTCTTATTATTCTCTTCTTACAACTTCTCCCATGTAAGTTACCTTCTTAATACCAACTAACCCCCCCTCCCCCTCCCTTTTCCCGTAAATGAAAACACAACAAAGTATTGGCATTTTGAAAAGGTCACGTCTTTTATTACTTAAGGCCAAATTCTTTGCCTCTAAGGCAGAATTATTATTATCGATCCTCGTATGCCAAATACGCTACACCAGATAACACTGGCAGCCAGATAACACTGGCAACTGCAATGCACCACAAGCATTGCCCAGAAATAGCGCCCCACATTGCTAAGCAGGATGACCACACGGCTGCTCAGTGTATTTTTATGGCAGATAGCAGGCCGAGAGGATCTGCAAACCAGGAAGGCACCTGAGCCTGGCCGTATGAAACCACAACTCACCCCGTACCCTGCAGACCCTCCCCCCACTATCGCTCTCCACGTGCCAGGCCGCCTATTTCACCGCTCCTCCCTAACCTAAACCATGTCCATCTTAAAGCGCAATCCCCCAGCTGTGGCCGTTCAAACCACCAGCTGGCTTCCTGCCACATGGTAAAGTACCCAATTTAAGCGCAATCCACCCAGTTGTGGCCGTAAATAAACACCAACTGGCTTCAAGCTACTTGGGATACTATCTGATCGATAATAATTGCTCTAAACCATGCTTTTAATCAAAGAACAATCCCCCAACCCTGGCCGTTCAAAAACCACAGGCTGGCTTCATGTAACATGGTGTATAACTTGATGGAATAGGTAGACGAACTATGTCCATATTTAGACAATCCCCCAGACATGGCCGTATAAACCATGAACCGGGTTCATGCAACATGGCATATTTCCATATGGGAAACCACGGGTGGTCTTGAATGAGTGGTGAAATCACCACTGCATTGCCCCTATCCATGGTGCTTCTGCTGCGTGACCTTTCCGTTGTTGTAGAGAACCAGCATCTATGAAAGAGAAACAAACAGGGTGGGTTGGGTGGGAGTAAAAGAAAATTAACTGCAATACACAACTGCCCCCACGCCTTGTCTTTTATACCCCCCCTTCCCCCTCCCTCCCATTGTTCCTCTCCCTATTGCATCCAATCACAAATCGGCCATGCTTCAGCTCATCAAGCAAAAAAGCCCCCATGCCTGATCCCATAGAACAAAGGGAACTCACTCCCTTTACTCTTGTGTAATACAGGGATAATTCTTAAACCTTGCTCAATCCTAATTAGTCTCTCTCTCGAACTAAGCATTTGTTGTACAATCTGCTTTCTTACCGAGAGGCTCAGGGAGGATTTGTTTCTGTACAGGGCACCTAGTTTGGGGTAAAGTTTAGATGAGAGTTTTTCGATGTGGGGGCCAAAGGATAGATTAGGGTTCAAACACATACCTAGATATTTGAGAGAAGTGACTGTGGTCAGTGTGCCATTTGATTTTGTCCCAACACATAGATGGGGATTTTGTAATTTGTGTAGTTTAGGTGCTGTTCCAAAGAGCATCGTTACAGTTTTGTCAATATTTAAAAAAAGTTTGTTGTGTTTTATCCACTTTTCTACCTCTGTGAATTGTTCTTGCAGCACGGCCTCCAGCTGCGGGAGATTTGGTTTGCAGGTATAGATTACGGTGTCGTCTGCGTACATATGTACAGTTGAGGCTTTGCAGACGTTGCGCAGATCATTTCTGAATGCAAGTGACTGGGAGGGGGAGGGAGCAGCTGCCAGAAATTGACACATATTGTGATCGGTCGGATACATATGATTGCATCCCAGCTTGGATATCATTGCAGACTTTTAAAAGAGCAAAGTCCTGCTGGATAAGGATAATTAGCTGCTCTCTGCCAGGGCCAGGTAGGACCACTGACTGAGTTTTGGGTGTGTGCTGAAAGAGAAATTAAGATTGCAAATAGCATCACATTGGGTTGAAGTTGTCCAGGAACTTAGGGGGGAGTTTGTAGGGGGCAATAAAAGTTAAGGTTCATTGAACAGGACATGGGACAGAATAGCAGGCTTAGAGCAACTGGGGAGAAAATTTAGAAAAAGGGAGAGGAATGCAGAATTCAGATAGCATTACAACAATTCAAATATATAAAGATACACTTGTGTGCTATACATATATATATATCACACGCATACAAACACACATATACAGTGATATTACAATGTAAACATAATATACATCAAGAGAAAAGGCATTAGGCTATGTGAGACGCAGAATTGTAAGATCACCTTCAGTGAATGAAGTTTCTAAGCAAGATGCCTCATTGTGGTGAGTCCTGCTGGATGAGGATAATTAGCTGCTCTCTGCCAGGGCCAGGTAGGACCTTTACTTCTCCATACTCTTCTCTTCCCATCACTCTGGCACAAGTTGATCTTGGTCTCATCTGTCCATAGGATCTTGTTCCAGAACTGTGAAGGCTTTGTTAGGTGTTGTTTGGCAAACTCTAATCTGGCCTTCCTGTTTTTGAGGCTCACCAATGGTTTACATCTTGTGGTGAACCCTCTGTATTCACTCTGGTGAAGTCTTCTCTTGATTGTTGACTTTGACACACATACACCTACCTCCTGGAGAGTGTTCTTGATCTGGCCAACTGTTGTGAAGGGTGTTTTCTTCACCAGGGAAAGAATTCTTCGGTCCTCCACCACAGTTGTTTTCCGTGGTCTCCCGGGTCTTTTGGTGTTGCTGAGCTTACCGGTGCGTTCCTTCTTTTTGAGAATGTTCCAAACAGTTGTTTTGGCCACGCCTAATGTTTTTGCTATCTCTCTGATGAATTTGTTTTGTTTCTTCAGCCTAATGATGGCTTGCTTCACTGATAGTGACAGCTCTTTGGATCTCATCTTGAGAGTTGACAGCAACAGATTCCAAATGAAAATAGCACACTTGAAATGAACCGGCTGGGTGGAGTAGAGGTAACATCACTGCTCTGCATGGAGAGAGCCTGTGGAGTCATGGGTTCAATCCCAGCGAGCAACCTCTCCAGTAAGTGTCCTTGGGCAAGACACCTAACGGTACATACTCGCCACCCAGGACATACTTGAAAACGAGAGAAATCTCAATGTATCCTTCTTGTAAAAATCCTTTCTCAAATAAAAAAAAAAAAAAACTCTGGGCCTTTTATCTGCACATTGTAATTGGGGTAATGAGGGAATATCACACACCTGGCCATGGAACAGCTGAGAAGCCAATTGTCCCATTACCTTTGGTCCCTTAACAAGTGGGAGGCACGTCTGCAAACTGCTGTAAGTCCTACGCCGTTCACCTGAGTTGGATGTACATACCCTCAAATTAAAGCTGACAGTCTGCAGTTAAAGCACATTGTGTTTGTTTCATTCCAACTCCATTGTGGTGGTGTATAGAGCCAAAGATGTTAGAATTGTGTCCCAATATTTCTGGACCTGACTATATATATATATATGAGGTCAGAGTAGATAGATATATATATTTATCTACTTTGACCTGACCTCAAATATATATACTCAGACCATTTCCACAAGAGGCTCCCTCAAGGCAAGCTGAGTGAAATTTGGGGCCGTGAGCCACATTTAACCCCTCAAATTAAAATATGGGGGGTTAACAGTGTCCTTCAGCCACCCACTTACTGTCCCACTGGCGGAGGGACCCCGAACCTGGCAAAACCGCAAGTCGCAGGGAGGTCCCTCAACCATCCACCAGCAGTGGTGACAGCCGGGTACGCCTCTGGAGTAGCAATTACCCCGGAACATGCACGGCGGCCAGTGTCTGCTGGTGTTCTGCACCGGCCACTGGCATTGACATGGGGCGCCCCAGAAATCGCCAGTGAGAAGAACTTCAGAGCGGCGCTAGGTGGGAGGGAAACTTTACTGTATGGAGTGATGGAGACACCAGGGTACCATGCAGCCAGACCGGACAGTTCTGCACACTGAGTGCGGACCAGCAGTGGTGGGAGGGATCTACGGCAAACTGCGCATGCGCCGTGTGCTGCAGGTCCTGCCCCTCCCCTCAGCGCACCGCTACGCCGAGGGGAAAGTTGGATTTTTTTCAACTCCCTTCGCTCAGAGCCGCATCCTGCTGCGGCCTGAGCGAGGGAGGTGGAAGAGTCTGGATACACTGAGCGCGTCTTGCCGCGTGGCGCCGCCTACAGGTGCCGCGTGGCGCTTCACACTCAGTGTGCCTCAGGCTTTATATTTTAAACTCACGTGAGCCTGCTCCTCTTTTCCCTCTTAGATTGTAAACTCACGGGGAGTGGCTCCTCTTTACCCCTCTTAGATTGTAAACTCACGGGAGCAGCTCCTGTTTTCCCTCTTAGATTGTAATCTCACGAGAGCGGCTCATCTTTTCCCTTTTAGATCGTAAACTCACGTGAGCGTGCTCCTCTTTCCCCTCTTAGATTGTAAACTCACGGTTGCGGCACTTCTTTTCACTCTTAGATTGTAAATTCACAGGATCAGGCTCTTCTTTTCCCTCTTAGATTGTAAACTCACTGGAGCAGCTCCTGTTTTCCCTCTTAGATTGTAAACTCACGGGAGCGGCTCCTCTTTTCTCTTAGATTGTAAACTCATGTGAGTGGGTGCCTCTTTTCCCTCATAGATTGTAAACTCACGTGAGTGGGTGCCTCTTTTCACTCTTAGATTGTAAATTCACAGAATCAGGCTCTTCTTTTCCCTCATAGGCTGGGGTCAGACCAGCGCACTTTTAACGTGCGTTCTGGCGCACATAATTATGGCCGCACTAGGAGCAGATGACGGGCAATGACGGACAATATACGAAGTACGGCCGCACAAAAGTCCGGCCGTGCAACGCAAGTGGAATTTGAACGTATTTTTTTGAGAACGCTGAACCGCTAGTACTGACGTACTGAGTGCGCAGCTGCGGCATAGCGGCGTGTGTACGTGATTAGGAGATGTCAGACACTGCTAATGTCCAGCCTACATAACGTCCAGACGCAAAAAGAGTTTTATTGACGATCCGTACAAAATCACGCCCGAAAATGCGCATCGTCTGACCGTTTTTGCACATTCCGTGAAAAAATACGTCAATGCGTTCGGACGCACTTTTTCACGTTCGCGGGGAAAAATGCTTTCGTCTGACCCTAGCCTTAGATTGTAAACTCACGTGAGCGGACTCCTCTTTCCCCTCTTCAGTGATTCAGTTTTGCCGAAAATACAGTGACTTCGCTATTTAGTGAATATTCACTGTGTTTTGCTGAAAATGGAGTCGCCGAAACAGTTATCGGCTGTTGGTGAAAACCGCCGAATTGCGCCAATAACTGTTGAATCACGCCAAATTGGCTTCAGAAAATTCCTCTGAACTGAAAAAAAATAATTCCTATTCTCCTAATAGGGCTTAAATCAATGTGTCTAAATAATAATACAAAAAAAAATTTGAAAAGTTTCTATCCCACTATTAGTCCTCTTCTGCCATACTTATACAATATGAATGAATGCCTGTCCCCGGTGGCCAGTAGCTGCATGATGTGCAGGGCACAGGGCTCTCTAGAATTGGAAAGAAAGGCAAAGTGAAGGGAAAAAAATAATGAAATGTAACTTTTATTTATACTGGCAAAACAAATACAAATTGGTTAAAATTAAAAAAGGAATTATAGCTGCTACGTGCACTGGAGCTCAGGTGAAAGTCCTGTTAAAAGGCATAAGTATTAGTAGCTCTGGATATTAGGCTACTGGAAACACAATATTACATGCACTCAGCTCCTGATAAATAAATATACAGTAATTATAAAATCAGGAGCTGAATGCATATTTATTTATTTATAAAGGATTTTACCAGGAAGGATACATTGAGATTTCTCTCGTTTTCAAGTATGTCCTGGGTTCAAGAACATTGAAGTGTTACAGTTACAGAAATACAAAGTAATACAATGCAAGATATAAAAAAAGAAAACACAAATATACAGATTAACAGAAAATAAATATGTAGGAAATAGTCATTATGTTATGTGTTTACAGGTTTACAGGTGCATTCTGTATTGAGGTATGTTAGTAAGGAGCTCTTGAGTGACTTAAGACTGGTGGAAGATTTGATGGTGTCTGGGAGGTTATTCCATAACTGTGGTGCTCTGTAGGAAAATGAGGATCGAGCTGCTGTCTTTTTGTATTGTGGTATTGCAAGTAAGGTGCTGGTCCTGGATCGGAGGTTATAGGATGAGGGAGCTGCTGGGGGAAGCAGTCTATTCAGATAGGGTGGTAGCTTCCCAGAAAAGCTCTTAAACACCAGGCTGGAAAGGTGAAACATAGAAACATAGAAAATGTCGGCAGATACGAACCTTTCGGCCCATCTAGTCTGCCCATTTACATGGATACTTTACCTGGATTTATCTTTTGTTTAGGATAGCCTTATGCCTATCCCATGCCTGCTTAAATTCAATCACTGTTTTGGCCTCTACCACTTCTACTGGAAGGCTGTTCCATGTATCCACCACCCTCTCAGTAAAATAATGCTTCCTGATGTTACTTTTAAACCTTTGCCCCTCTAATCTAAGACTATGTCCTCTTGTTTTGCTACTTTGTTTCCTTTTAAATATACTCCCTTCCACTACCTTGTGGATTCCCTTTACGTATTTAAATGTTTCTATCATATCTCCTCTGTCTCGTCTTTTTTCCAAGCTATTCATGTTAAGATCATTAACCCTTTCCTGGTAACTTTTCTCCTTCAAGCCGTACACCATTTTAGTAGCCCTTCTCTGAACTCTCTCTAAGATGTCTATATCCTTCTGGAGATATGGTCTCCAGTACCGCACACAGGACTCCAAGTGAGGTCTCACCAGTGCTCTGTACAGTGGCATGAACACTTCCCTTTTCCTACTGCTAATACCTCTCCCTACACAACCAAGCATTCTGCCAGCATTTCCTGCTGCTCTATTACATTGACTACTTACCCTTAGATCCTCTGAAATAATATCCCCTAAATCCCTTTCCTCAGATGTTGAGGTTAGGACTGTATCAAATATTCTATATTCAGCCCTTGGGTTTTTACGTCCCAGGTGCATTATCTTGCACTTATCCACATTAAACTCAATTGCCACAGCTCCGACCATTTTTTTAGTTTACCTAAATCATTTGTCATTTGGCTGATCCCTCCAGGAACGTCAACCCTGTTGCAAATCTTTGTGTCATCAGCAAAAAGACATACTTTTCCATTAATACCTTCTGCAATATCACTAATAAAAATATTAAAGAGAATGGGTCCAAGTACTGACCCCTGAGGTACCCCACTGGTAACAAGACCTTGCGCCAAATAAACTCCATTTACCTCAACCCTCTGTTGCCTGTCACTCAGCCACTGCCTAATCCATTCAACAATATTGGAATCCAAGCTCGAATATTGCAATTTATTGATAAGCCTTCTATGCGGAACAGTATCAAAAGCCTTACTGAAATCTAAATAAGCAATGTCTACTGCACCACCCAGCGTCTATTATTTTTGTTACCCAATCAAAAAAATCAATAAGATTAGTTTGGCATGATCTCCCTGAAGTAAACCCATGTTGTTTCTGATCCTGTAATCTATGTGTTTTTAGATGTTCAACAATCCTTTCCATTAATTTCCCGACTACTGACGTAAGACTAACTGGCCTATAGTTCCCCGATTCCTCCCTACTACCCTTCTTGTAAATGGGCACAACATTTGCTAATTTCCAGTCTTCTGGAAGGACTCCCGTTAACAGATTTATTTAACCAATCCTTGTTAACGCTTTTACTATTACACCACTGAGCTCTTTTAATAATTTAGGGTGGATCCCATCAGGCCCCATTGACTTATTTGTCTTTACTTTAGACAGCTGCTGTAGAACCTCCTCCTCTGTAAACTCCTATGTGAAGGGTGCGTCTAGATTCCAGCGATGGCCAGTTTAGCTCTTTTAACATGTCACAATGGTGGGTCATGTAGTTACATTGTAAGGCAAAGCGGCAGAATGAGTTATACAATGTAGTAAGTTTCTGAAGATGTGTTTGCGGGGCGGCTGCATACACTACATCTCCGTAATCAATAGCCGTAATCAAATTTGCTGGTATAGATTAAGGTGTCGTCTGCATACATATGTACAGTTGAGGCTTTGCAGACGTTGGGCAGATCATTTATGAATATTGTGAATAGCAGGGGGCCGAGTATTGAGCCTTGGGGTACACCGCAAGTGACAGGGAGGGGGAGGGATGAGCTGCCAGAAATTGACACATATTGTGATCGGTCGGATACATATGATTGAAACCTGATTAACGTGCGATCACCAATGCCAGAGTTTTTAAGTTTTTCTAACAAGATGCCATGGTCTACCGTGTCAAAGGCCTTGGCAAAATCAAGGAAGATGGCTCCAGTTAGGTTTCCTTGTTCCATCCCAATTTGGATATCATTGCAGACTTTTAAAAGGGCGGTTGTAGTTGAGTGATTTAGACGAAAGCCGGATTGATCTAATATTGTGTTTCCAGTAGCCTAATATCCAGAGCTACTAATACTTAAGCCTTTTAACAGGACTTTCACCTGAGCTCCAGTGCACTTGGCAGCTATAATAAATTTTTTAATTTTAAACAATTTGTATTTGTTTTGCCAGTATAAATAAAAGTTACGTTTTTATTTTATTTTTTCCTTCACCTCAGCCTTCCTTTGCAATTCTATATCCCCCCCAGTTAATAAGGCTAATAGTGCTATTTTTTTTACCTGTCTCCATGCTGCAGCATCTGCCCAAGGTGCATTGGGGTACATTTATCTGTGCTCCTCCTCCTTTGAGGACCCAGCACTCAGGACAGCTGCCTGGGGGAATGCTGTTGTGCATTGATTATGCTTATACTTCCAGTTTCCTGTTCTGACCTCTGACCTGAAGGCAGTTCTATGATCCAACATGATTCCTCACACAAGCAGCTTGCAGTGTCTTCATTTCTATACATGAAACATGGTGTCAGAAGTAACTAAAATCAGGACTGAGCCTCTTGTCTGGAGCACAGCAGCTTTGGGAAACTACACAGGTTTGTGAACTATGGACTAAGACTGTTCCTTGTGGATTTTTTTTTCTTTTTTCTATTTGAGAGCTCAGAGGCTTCCTGGCAATATGGCTGCAATGAATTGCATACCTCCCCCAGAGGAGATGAGAATGAATGGAGATTGGAGCAGCAACTGGGAATCTTTCAGAGCTGAATTTGAAGATTATTCCCTGGCTACAGGCTTGAATGAGAAATCTGCAGCAGTGCAGGCAGCAACTCTGAGGAGAGTGATGGGCAGTGAATGCAGGCATGTGTATAAAGGAGTCTGGGGAGCAGACGGTCTCTATCTGCTGGAGCACAAGGATCATTTTCCGTAACCCATTCGCAGTGATTGGACCTCTTCGAAAACCTTTCAACAATCAAAACCTCTGCAAAGCTTCTGGAGCAGAATTCAAATTTTGTTTGCAGACTTCTACCAGTGGAAGACTTATTGGCTACCCAGGACTCTGAAGGGATACCAAGGCCTCAAGATAAGCTGACTACTGAGGGCCATTGGTACTCAACCATTGGAGGACCTGTGGACTACCTAGGATCCTGAAGGGATACCAAGACTACAAGACGAGACAACCACTGAGGGCTATCGGGTGAGCCGTGTGAAACACCCGCAGGCGAGGTGATCGAGCCTAACAAGGCTCTGGAAAGTGTGAGTGGATCCATCCCCCCCCTCATTTTTGTGAAAGCTGGACTTCACTATCATACATTTTTTTCCTTTTAGGAATACTCCGACGAACTATGAATTGTCGAAGACAGTAAAATATTTACCCTATGTTATAACGTATATCTTTTTCTCTATACGGAAGAGATTCTCTTTATACCGTGGACGCGGGAGCGCCGAGCACCGGTTCTCTGTCTTTTTTGTTGTATTTGGTGTGGTTTGCGACTGCACTTTTGGTGCTCTGGGCGACGGGGTTCACGTTTCATTTTGCTCTGAGTGTCTGTTCTCCACATTTTTCCACTGTGTAATGAGTATAAACACAATGTGAACCTCACAGCAGAGCAGCAAGAAAATGTTACAGCAATTCTACAAGCCCTGGAAGCTTATTTCAAACCTGCTAAAATCATCATTTATGAAAGGTATGTGTTTGGGTGCTGCAAACAAGAAGAGGGAGAATCTTTTGATAACTTTGTTACACGCCTGAGAGAAAAGGCAGCAACTTGTGATTATGGAGCTCTCAAAGATGAATTAATAAGAGACAAAATTGTTTTGAGCATAGCTAGTGAGAGCACACGCAGGTGCCTCCTAAGAGAACCTGACTTAACTCTAAACATAGCCATTGAAACGTGCCGTACAGCAGAGCTCACTGACAGACGTCTGAAAGTCATGGAACAGGACAGACAGAGGACCGACAGCATAAACATTGCAATGCAGCGTCATAACATAAGCAAATCGCAGCAACGCCACCTGATTAGCGCAAACGCTGCCAATCTTACAGCATGCAAATACTGTGGGATTGTGCATCAAAGAATTAAAGAGCAGTGTCCACCTTATGGGAAGTCTTGTAGGTCTTGTGGAAGAACAAACCATTTTGCTAATGTTTGTCAAGTAGACGACAGCCATCAATTGGAAAATTACACACCGTGTATTTGCATATGAGGAAGAGACAGACACCACTGAAGTTCTATACAGCAGTGAATTGATCGGCACTGTGCAATCCAGAGGAAAGAAATGGTTTGTCACTTTACGTTTAAATAATAGGCCCCAATCCTGTCAGCTCGATTCAGGAGCAACGTGTGATGTAATGTGTTTAAAAGATAAAATGATGTTAGCACCGGACGCACATCTACTGCCAAGTGACACCAAACTAAAGCTATACTCTGGTGATCTTCTGAAATCTCTAGGACTCTTCAGGACTGAATGTGTCTTACGTGGACAGAGACACAAGCTAGAGTTTGAAATTGTGGAGGCCCGCCAAAAGCCACTGTTATCAGGCTCAACCTGTGAGAGTCTAGGGCTGATACATTTCTCCATCCCTGCAGAGCTCAACGTGATGTACAATCAATCCAAAGGGCCCTTGACAAAACAACAGCTATTACAAGAATTTAGTGATGTGTTTACTGGGCCAGTTTAATCCGTACCAGGGGAAGTTCATTTCGACCTTTATTTGAGATTCCCTCCAGTCCAATGTGCACCACGCAATGTGCCAGTGGCGTTAAAACAGGCAGTCAAGGCGCAGCTTGACCAATATGAGGCCGATGGACACCTAGCTCAGTGACTGATCCAACTGACTGGATAAGTAACATGGTTATTGTAAAGAAGCCTGATAAGCTAAGAATATGCATAGATCCCAAATTCTTGAATCTGGCAGTGAGGCGATCGCACTACATCATGCCAACGCTTGAGGATGTTTTGTACAAGCTGCTTAAAGCATGTCTGTTCACGCTTGTTGATGCCTGGGATGCATTTTTAAAGTGTAAACTGGATACTGCAAGTAGTTACATGACAACCTTCTGGACTCCTTGGGGCAGGAAAAGATGGGTCAAATTGCCTTTTGGACTATCAGTTGCACCAGAGGTGTATCAACGTAAACAGTATTGACTGGACTCAGTGGTGTTGAACCAATAGCTGATGACATCCTTGTGGTTGTCTGTGGGGACACAGATGAGGAAGCAGAGCAAGATCATGATGGCAAACTGCTGGAACTGATGGATCGTTGTAGGCAGGTAAAATCAAGACTTGGCATAAAAAAGCTGCAATTCAAGGTCAAAGAGGTCCGCTTCCACAGACACATCCTATCCTGGGAAGGTTTGAAGGCTGACCCAGACAAACTCTGAGCCATACTGGATATGCCACAGCCGGAAAATGTGAAATCCCTGCAGCGCTTCATTGGGTTTGTTACCTACCTGGCAAAATTCCTACCTCACCTCTCAGAGGTCTCCGAGCCATTGAGAAGGCTTCTGGACAAGGATGCTGTTTGGCATTGGCTTCCTTAGCATGATAATGCAGTGCAGGATATCAAACGTTTGGTCACAGATACACCTGTCCTGAAGTACTATGACGTTACTACTCCTGTAACTATTCAAAGTGATGCAAGCAAAACTGGACTCGTGTGTTGCCTATTGCAAGCTGGCCAGCCTATCGCTTTTGCTTCAAGAGCACTGACTCTTACTGAACAAAACTACGCTCAAATAGAAAAGGAATGTCTGAGTATAGTGTTTGCCTGCCAGCGCTTTCACCACTACCTCTATGGACGTGATGAGATCACGGCGGAAACTGACCATAAGTCTTTGATTTCTATTTTCAAGAAACCTCTTTTGTGTGCGCCCAAACGCCTACAGAGCATGTTGCTCACACTACAAAACTATTGGCTAATTGTTGTCTACAAGCCTGGCCTGGAAATGTATATTAGTGACACTCTTAGCAGAGCTACAGCAGCTGCAGGTGCACCCGACTATGCACAACACACAGTTTGCAGTGTTCAACAGGACCTGGATGTCCTGTCACAGATTAATCATTCAGACTATTTGAACGTCACGGACCAACGATTGCTTCAGATAAAACAGCACACTGAAACCGATGAGAGTTTGCAAGCTCTTAAAAATGTTGTTCTGGATGCTTGGCCTGATTCCAAGGAGGAGGTGCCATTAACTGCGAGAGAATATTGGACCTTCAGAGATGAAATTGGCATTCAGGATGGCATACAATACAAGGGGCCGAAGGTCATCATTCCTAAATCTTTAAGATCAGAGCTGATGACACGTATTCATGCCAGTCACATTGGTGGAGAAGCATGCTATAGGCAAGCACGAGATACCCTATACTGGCCCAACATGCAGAATGAGATTAAAGACTTTGTTAGCCATTGCTCGGCATGCAATGAATATGCACAGGCACAACAGAAAGAACCCATGATGTTGCATGTGCTGCCCACTCGGCCTTGGCAAATTGTAAGCATGGACTTATTGAATTATGCTGGGCAAGATTTTCTACTAATTGTTGATCACTATTCTGACTTTTGGGAGATTGAGCTACTTCCTGACCTGTCTGCTGATACTACAATCAGGCGTTGTAAAGTACAGTTTGCACGTTATGGCCAGCCGGATAGCGTAATCTCAGATAACGGACCTCAATTCGCATGCGAGCAATTCAGACGGTTCTCTGCAGATTGGGGATTTGAGCACGTTACCTCATCGCCTCGGCACCCACAAGCGAATGGCAAAGCGGAATCGGCCGTCAAGATCGTGAAGAATATTTGTAAGAAGGCCAAGTATGATGGTACTGACCCGTGGAAAGCTATTCTACATTGGAGGAACACCCCATCCGAAGGCATGGACAGTAGTCCTGCGCAGCACTTAATGTCAAGGAGACTGAAAACTTCATTGCCTGTGGCCAACAAATTACTTGAACCTTGTGTGGTTACAGGTGTCCTAGAGAAACTGCGGAGGAGGAAACAGATCGCCAAACTGTCTTATGATGTGTCTGCTAAGGACTTACCTGAACTAAGCATTGGAGAGCCAATCCGTATGAAGCCGCTTCTTGGTGACAGGACTGGTCGCTGGAGACTGGGTTCCTGTGTTCAGCGTGTTGCCCCTCGCTCATATCTTGTGGATGTAGACGCAGTCTCTACCGCTGCAATCGGGTGGCCTTGCAAAGAGCGGAGCGACTCCCCGTACAAGCCTATGTGCCTCCTGCATGTGCTCCTCCCGAGGTGCTCAATACCCCTAGTCCTCCTGGACCACATCCGCAAAGCGGAGAGAATACTGCTGTCCTTTCAGAAGGATACATTGAGAATGACATAATACAGCCACATGTACCATCTAATTCGTCTGTGCTGAACACCCCAGCCAGGAGGGAGGGCGTCTCTGTATCAATGCCTACTGGAGCCGCACGATCTTCCCCAGGCAAAATCTCTGTGGCCTTGCATAGTGGTCGAGTTTCAAGACCGCCAGATAGACTCAATCTGTAGTGTACCTACCAGTCACACAGCATGCTATGTTTGAGACTGTTCCGGATCTGTTTTAGGTTAATTGTTTACTACGTTTGTATTGAATGTTAAAAAAGGGAGATGTTGTGTATTGATTATGCTTATACTTCCTGTTTCCTGTTCTGACCTGGAGGCAGTTCTATGATCCAATATTATTCCTCACACAAGCAGCTTGCAGCGTCTTCATTTCTATACATGAAACAAATGCCTGAATCTCACCCTGGTTAAGAATGCATCTTAACCAGGGTCTGTCTGACAGAGGGGCAGCATAACAGCTCTATCTTCTCCTCCTCCCTCACGGCACATGGAGTGAACAGGAAGCTGTGTGCAGGAGGATGGGGAGGAGCAACTGCAGCAGCATGAGAGGCTCCCGAGTCCCGAACTCAGACAGGGGCAGAAAGATGCCAATTTGCTGCTTGGTGATGCACCCCCCTGACAGGCGCCCCCCCTCGCTATGCCTCTGGGCTCAGGTGGGGCTGGAGAAGGGCAATGGCAGACACTGAACTGTATGCAGGTGGGAGAGAGAGAGACGCTTTGCTCACGCCTCTCCAACGGATCTTTTTTTTTTCTAATTCCACTCGCACGTGCCGGCTGTTTTTTTTTTCCCCCGTCGCACATGCGTATTGCGTCCGTCGCCGCAGGCAAACGCAAACGTTTTTATATATAGAGATAAAACAATATTAACAAACATTCTTATTTCATCTGATTCTGAATCTCCCATTGACTACCAGTCTCCCACTTCCATATTAAAAAAGGTTATTTTCCCAACCCTCCCTCAGCAGCAGAAGAAAACCTCTGATTGGTCAAACAGTCACTTTTCCGTTGTAACGAAATTACGATTCGATCCGAAACTAAATTTCGTATTTCGGATCCATTTGGAAGCATAGCAATTCGTATTTCGGATGCTTCCGAATCTACGAATTTCGATTCGTAACGAAACGAATCGCACATGTCTAACGCTCAAGTCTAACGTGAGGTGCCGATATGCGATCTGGTAACATTCAGCACTAGATCGCGGCCTAGTTCCGGTGGGGGCCGCCATCTTAGATGGCAGCTCCACCTCCAAGCCGTCCCTCATCATCGGACATCATCATGCAAGGCGCGTTGATGTTAGTTAGCCGGGGAACCCCTAGCTGCCAGGGGATTTCCTAAAGAAATCCTATGGTAGAGATAGGGAATTCGTTTGAACCTCCGTATCTCCCGACCAGTGGCAGCTAGAGGGGCATGTTTAGTATCACTGGTAAGGCCAGAGCAATGATACCAAACATGACCATGTTCAAAGTAAGACAAAAATAAAAATAATAGAAAAAAAATGTATTTTTGTGTGTGTGTGTGTGTGTTTTTTTATTAATGCAGCAATATTGTTCCCATTTCAATTATAATGTAAACAATGATGCTGCACTACCGATTTTTTCTTTGGGGTGATTAGGTAAAAATCATGTAATTTCCCAGAAGAAATGTAACGAATTCCCATTTCTAATTTTTTTAACAAGCATACCCCATAGACTATCAGGGTTATTCAAAGAGCTCCGAATTGTTGGCGAAAGGTAACTGAACCCTGAAATTCAGCGTTCGGTTACCTATCCTGGCCATTCGGCTATCCAGAGAGCAGGCAGTTCGCCAAATGTTGGCAAAGTGCCTGCACATACGGTGCCTGTTCGAGGGCAGTGAATTCCCCATAGAGAAGCAATGCTTCGTCTATTCAGAGAACAAAAAACAGCAGTAAAAGGTTGTCGAAATGCCCTGCTATTCGGTGGTTTCATTCGACAGGTTTATTCATAGGCTTCAATGTTAAAAATATTCCCATTTTAATCCAATTTCTAATAAACCATTTATTATAATATTCTGCAGTAAAAAGTTTCTTTATTTTTAGATTTTTTTAGAATATTTTAGGCATTTCTCGGGATTTTCCGGCAGCTGCTCTGCGCTGTGATCGGCGGCAGCTCGAGTTTCTCCGGCGTGTTTGACGGGGTTAATCCAGATGTTTTTGCTGGTTTCGGTGTGCGTTCACCGGGTTTTGCATTGAGTGTTCGGCGGGTTTGAGGCGGCTTTTCCCTGCACTACGACGATCCTGTGGTGCTTGCTGAATACACCGCAGGGTCGCCGAAATGGGATCGCCAAATCACATCGAATTCAAGAGAATGAAAAGTCACCGAACGTGCGGTGGCTTTGCGATTCTCTTTGAATAACCCTGAATATAACTGCAAATGCTCGGATGAAAAATTTGAAAAAAATCACTTTACACGCTGAAGATGATTGAAAATTCAAATTGTATTGCATTTTTTGTTATAATAGTCAGGCAAGGCATGACATATAGATATATTATGAATGTGTCGAGTCTGCCGAAATAAAGGATATAGAATTTTTCTGGGCTGTATAATAAAATGTGAGTTAAAATCGCGTTTAAACATGATGATTGGAACCAGTAAAAATTAGCTCAGCACACAGCATTGAAAGGTCTCAGCAGTGAAGGGGTTAAGTATCAGATTAGTGCAAAAAAAAAGGTATCATTGCACCACATTACTCTGGAATTTTGGAATCTTAGTTATATATACTTATTTAGGTTTTTTCAGTAGTATGATTTAGTGGTGAAAATGCAATGCCCCGCAGTTTTAACTTTGGTATCTTATGTGCCCCAATATACAGTGGCATGCGGTGAGGTCAGTGGCTGGTGAGGCACTGGCTACTATTAGAGTCAGATATACACAGGTTACGTAAGTTCAGGGCTCCCTAGGATCTGGGTGCTCTCAGTACTCCACAGGAACTGGCTGCTCTGAGTGCTCCCCAGGAACTGGCTGCTCTCAGTGCTCCCCAGGAACTGGCTGCTCTCAGTGCTTACCAGGATCTGGCTGCTCTCAGTGTTCCCCAGGATCTGGCTGCTCTCAGTGTTCCCTAGGATCTGACTGCTCTCAGTGCTCCCCAGGAACTGGCTGCTCTCCGTGTTCCCCAGGATCTGACTGCTCTCAGTGCTCCCCAGGATCTACAAACAGGAAAAAACCAGGGGGTCAGGTATCTGAAATACCCGCAAAACATACTTTGATCTAGTTGGCTGCAGCTAGAAAGTGAAAGCCCCCTTTTGCATCCAAACAGATAGGCAAAAATACAAAAGCCACCTCCAGCGCTGCTAGTTCTGGTGCACTATTGCTACCACTTTTACCAGCAGGCCCCCCTCACTTTATTCTCTTCCCCCAGTAAGCCCCTCACTGTATTATCCCCCCAAGCAGGCCAGGCTCTATTCTTAATTCTCCCTCTCCCAGAACTGCATGCCCACTCACTTTATTCTTTATTCTGACTCTCCCAGCACTGCAAGCTCCCTCACTTTACCCCCCCCCCCCAACACCCCCCTCACTTTATTCTGCCCCTGGCCCATCTCGTTCTGATGATCTCCTCATCATCCATCCTGCAGGGGCATGTTATAGTAGTCACACACCCATCAGCAACAGTTAAAATTATACTCTGCCTCTGCTCTGTCCTCCTTCTTCCCATTCTGGACGCACGCTGGCTGGCTCCACTGGGGATCTCCTCTTCTGCTATGCCACTGGCCACACACCCCAGCATAGTAGCACACATGTGCTCTGAGCTCTCTGCCCCCCACACGGCAATGCCCACATGACTGTCATTTGTCAATCAATCCATGGGAGGACCATGTAGGGCATTTTTTTAAAACAAATGTAATGGCATGAGGCCAATTGAGGTTTCCCATTGGCTCAAGCAATTCAATTGCGCTCAGTGCCTTAATCATTCAGCCAGCTTGAGCTACGCAAATTGCATAGGCTAGGCTGGCTCAGTGCTACCACTGCTGTCTGTGTGGTGATTCACACTCACAGCAGCCGGCAAACTGAAAAAAAAAGAAGCGGTGGACACAATATATTGTTCCTAGAGTTGCTATGGTCACTGGTTATATGGCTGTGTATGGGCATCAGTGGGTGTCTGTACCTGCAGCGCATTATTGCTGGTGGTGCTTGATTCTCAGTGGCAGAGCATGTGGCAGAGTGCAGAGCATTGCTGTGTGGTGTCAGTCAGATGTCACCTGAGCCACATGAGGACAGACCCTGTACAATTCCCTGTAGAGAGTAAGTGTGGCGAGCTCAGCCTGCTGTTAGGTTTAACTCTGCCTGTCACTGCGAACCCAACACCAGTTCTTATCTAAAACTGGTAGAGTGCCTCCCCCCAAAACCGGTGTCTGGATCCGCCCAAACCATTTAATCTTTATATTTGCAGCAAAAAGTTTTATTTTTTATGAATTTTTGGCTTTTTTCTGGGGGGTTTTCAGTGAAATTTTTAATTCAGATGTTTTTAAAATGCTGTTTTTTTTTATTCTGTAAAGGACCTTTTTATTATTATTCATAGGCCTTTATATATTATTTCCAGTCATTTTCATGCACACTTTTTTTTTAATGTGTTTCAAAAGTTGCATAGTTTTCGGTGGTTGGTCGGCGCGATCTGTTCGGCAGGTCGTTGGATTTTTTTAATATCAATTCAGTGTTTTTTTCGATTCGTTCGGCGGTTTTTCTGAGGTTTTTCTATTCGGCGGTTTGTAGGTTTTTTTCAGATGCGTTCGGTGGGTCAATTCACTGCACTTCAGGGGCCCTGCGTTGAATGCTGAATTCACTGCAGGGTTGGCGAATTTAACTCGCAGAAGTGCGGCGAATAAGAGAGCACTGAAATGTTGGTGACAGTTCGGTGCGCTCTGAATAACCCGTTTAGTCTGAGTCCTATAATAAAACATTACGGACCTTATTACATTCTTCACACAAAAATGCACGGTAAACGCGTGAATTTTTGTGCGAAACGTTAATGCGCGTAAATTAATGCTGGTATTACAATCATCGCGCATTATTTCATCTGTCAAAAAATAACGCGCTTAAAAAAGACGTGCAAAAACGCACGCGTGTTAAAGTTTTGTGCAGAAATCGGTGTGTGGACTGTTTTTCATGCGATTCAGCCAATCAGAATTAAGAACCATAATTGTCTCACGTTAAGTTTTGCCAAAGTCAATCTGCGCATATATGCTGTATCAAAAAAAAAAAACCCGCACAACTTCTCAATTTTATTGTTTGGGTATGTGTAGAATGTGTAACTATACTTTGCTGCGTATTTTTTTTTGGGCTGGTGTATTTGGGTTCGGCCAGGATGTTCAGATTTGCCGTTGCCACCAGGTTTTAGAAGTTGTTAAAATTATGCGCGCAAACGCTGTACGTTAAATTTTGTGCATAGATTGTAATATCATCCGCGTACCAGCGCACAAACGCATTTGCACTCACAATGTTAAGTATAGGACGCCGTCGTGCAGGTTCACCCGCTGTAGAAGATTATTACGTGCGTTTGTTGCGCTGACATTGTAATACGACGTTCAGCGCAAAGGTTTTTGCCCCTCGCGTTAATGTGTTTTTGCGCGCGCGCAAACGTTTGCGTGAAGATTGTAATAAGGCCCTACATCATGTAGGGTTTAAACTTGAGCAAAAAGTGGTCAAAATGTAGCTAGCACACAAGGTTGAAATCGTGCAATAGCAAAGGGGTTATAGGAGTGTTATGTTTGCATCATACTCGCATCAAAAACTGATACTAGTATCGTGCTAAATTCCTCTGAAAAAAGTATGTGAATGCATTATTATGTTTCCACGGTATTTCTACTTGTGTGGCAATGAGTTGGTAGTGTTCGGGTGGGACACTGATCACCTCTGTGCCTCACACATACAGCCTACATCATGTATGCTACTTTGGCAGTACATATATGCTCTATAGCTTTACATAAATCCCATTAGATGAGATAGTTTTTTGATCTACACCTTGAAACGTCTGTGATTTATTTGTTTACTTAATTTTCAAGTTTCTCTTATTTCTGAAAAGTGTGCTTTCAGAATGGATTCAAATAATAAAACCATTAAAAATGGACTGAATGGATAAATAATAACGTAATAAAAAAACCGCATGACAGCATAGTTTCTGATCCAGCACTGTAGTGCTGCATAGACTATCATAAAATAAATCAACAACTCAGTAATCTGTTACTTACATCATTTAATTTAAATTTCAGCATTGTTGTAACATGTTTTTTTTTTCTTTTCCAGCGCTGGCCAGTAAACCAACATATGTTAGCTACAGTAACCACGCTTTATAGACAGCATTTTTTTGAAATAGCCAGAGGTGAGAGGAACATAATGTTTGAGTCATTTCAATAGCAACTCCCAAACAAAAATGGAAACAGAACACCGAACATCTGGCATGATTTGGAAGAAGCACAGCCTGGGACAAGAAAGAGAATAAAAAAGACGACTTATTGTTTTAAAGATACAGTTGTGGGCAGGATTATCTTGCCCTCCCTCTTTAATCAGAATCAGGAAACACATCATGACACTTTTTCCTTTAGTTTAAATGCTTTTTCAATGCATTCTTTTATATTTTTTTTATATTTTTAAGCTTTGTTTATTGTATTTTAAGGTACTTTTTAATACTACAGAAACATTTATTTTTCTTTTGTGCATATTCTAATTTATATTTTATTTCATTCTTAATTACTTTTATATTGTTTTATTGATTTAAAATTAGAAAAGTATCCATTAACCCATATATGATGCGTAGGTATGACCTATATTAACACATATCTATGTGCTCGGATTTTTTTGTCCCTTCCTTAAAAATGAAAAAAAATCATTATTTCTTTTCTAAATTTTTTGTAATTCGTTTAGAGCACCAGTTAAATGTAAATCCCAAATATTCCTGCTTGTTTACCTGTTTAAATTGTATGCAATTATTATTTATAAATATTTTTTCAGAAAACCATGTAAAAAACAGTATTTTCTTTTATTATGCCTGTTTAAATTACAATTTGCTTGCAAAAATTCCAAAATGTTTAATTAAAATGAAAATGATATGTTTACTTATTGATTCATTTAATGTGACATACTTATCTAGCAACAGACATTGATTTCTCATGTAAATGCCACTTCGTATCTGTATATAATTTTTAAATTCTAGGTTTTTTAGTTTAAAGGTACAGTGGAAAGAAAAAATATGTGAACCTTTTAGAATTAGATGGTTTTCTGTTTTGAATTGGTCATTAAATACAATTTCATATTCAAAAAGACGCAAGCATAAACAAGCAAAATGTGCTTAACCTAACAATACATACGGGGTTATTCAGATAAAGGTGAAACTCTGGAGAACTTTTGGAGAAGTGAAAATTATAGGTCAAAATAGCCAAACCAGAAAAATTCTCCCATTTATCTCACTTTCCAAATTGGCTATTTTGACCTAGAATTTTCACTTCTCCAAAAGTTCTCCAGAGTTTCGCCTTTCTCTGAATATCCCTGATAATCTTTCATGTCTTAATAGAAGACTTACAGGGTTATTCAAAGAGATCCGAATTGTGGCCAAAAGGTAACCGAACAGTGAAATTCAGCGTATGGTTACCTTTCCTGGCCATTTGGCTATTCAGAAAGCAGGCAGTTTGCCAAATCTTGGCGAATTGCCTCCACATACGGTGCCTGTTTGTTGCCTGTTCGAGGGCCGTGAAATCCCCATAGAGAAGCAATTCAGAGAACAAAAACCGGCAGTGAAAAAGTTGCTGAATTGCCCTGCTGTAGGGCGGTTTCATTCGACAGGTTTATTCAGGCGAATCCCATAGGCTTCAATGTTAAAAATATTCCAGTTTTAACCCAATATCTAATAAACTGTTGATTATAATATTCTGCAGTAAAAAGTCTCTATGTACAGATATTTTAGGATCTCAGGCATGTTTCAGTATTTTTTAGCGATTTTTTTTTTCCTTTTTTTTAAATCGTTTTTTCTTTTTTCTGTAACAGCCCTTTTAATTATCATTCATTGCACCTTATATGTAAATTTCAGACGTTTTCGTTCAGTAGTTTCTTTGTAAACAGCGTTTCACTTTTCAGACTTTCAAGCATACTGTTTGTTTTTTTTCTCACTCCATTCGTCTGCGGTGTCGGCTTTTTTCAGCGGCTGCTCGGGTTTCTCCGGCGTGTTCGTCGGGGTTAATCCAGATGTTTTTGCGGGTTTCGGTGAGTATTCGACGGGTTTGTGGCGGGTTTTCCCTGCACTACGACGGCGCTGTGGTGCTTGCTGAATACAACGCAGGGTCGCCGAAATGGGATCGCCAAATCGCACCGAATTGAAGAGAACGAAAAGTCACCGAACGTACGGTGACTTTTCAATTCTCTTTGAATAACCCTGACAGCATTAAACATTCACAGTGTTGTGGAAAATGTAAATGAACACTTGGATTTAACAGTTTGTTGATTGTCCTTTGGCAGCAATAACCTCAACCAAGCAATTCCAGTAGCTACAAATTAGACCTGCGCAGCGTTCGAGAGGACTGGGTCACTATTCCTTACAGAACTGCTTAAGCTCTGCCATATTCTTAGGATGACTGGTGTGAATAGCTCTCGAGGTCATTCCACAGCATCTCTATGGGGTAAAGGTCTTGGCTCTGATTCGGCCACTCCAAAAAGCGTATTTTTGTAAGCCATTCTGTAGTGGATTTACTTTGATTTATAATATCATTGTGTTGCTCCACCGCCCAACTTTTATTGATCTTCAGCTGGTGCGCAGCCCTCTAATATTATCCTTTAGGATATCTTGACAAACTTGGCAATTCATTTTTCCCCTCGATGGTGGCAAGTGGTCCTTGCCCTGAAAAGGCAAAATAGCCCAAAATCATATCACTCCCTCCACCATACTTACCTGTTGTGATGCTGTTTTCTTCTAGATATGTGGTGGAGTTTCTATGACATACGTATTGCTGCATGTTCTTCCCAAACAAATGAACCTTAGTTTCATTAGTTCCCCAAATCTTTTCTTTATTATTAATCTTTATTTATAAAGCACCAGCATATTCCGCAGCGCTGTACAATGGGCACAGTATAGATAGGGTTGTAATAAATTGAACAACATTTGACAAACCGGTACAGGAGGAGACGAGGGCCCTATTCCCGTGGGAACTCACAATCTAGAAGGGTTGGGGTTGGAAACAGGAGGAGACGACTGCAAGGTGAGAGTGATGGACTGCAAGGTGAAAGTGATGGACTGGTTGCGTCAGTGAGTCGGGTGGTAGACTTCCCTAAATAGGAATGTCTTAAGGGAGCGTTTGAAGGAAGGGAAACTAGGGGAAAGTCTGACTGTGCGAGGAAGAGAGTTCCAGAGGATGGGGGCTGCGCATGAGAAATCCTGCAGTCTATCATGTGAAGAGGTGATGCAGGAAGAAGCTAGGCGCAGGTCACTCTTAGACCTTAGGGAGCAGGTTGGGGTGTATTTGCCAGCGCTTTATAAATAAAGAAGAAGAAGAATAATTTGGTAATTACTGAGGACAGGTAGTGGAGAGCTGAGTTAGTGAGAGCTTTGTAGGTCAGGGTAAGGATTTTGAATTTAATTCTGCAGTGGAGGGGGAGCCAGTGAAGGGATTCGCAGAGAGGAGCAGCAGAGACCGAGTGGCGGGTGAGGTGGATGAGCCTGGCAGAGGCTTTCAGAATGGATTGTAGGGGGAAGAGGCGGGAGAGATGGAGGCCAGATAAGAGATTGCTACAATAGTCAAGTCGGGAGATTACAAGGGCGTGGGTGAGTTGTTTTGTGGTGTCAGCGATAAGAAATGGCTGAATTCTGGAGATATTGCGTAGTTGGTAGCTGCGGGAGGAGGAAAGAGACTGGATGTGGGGGATAAAGGAAAGAGCAGAGTCAAGTGTAACTCCGAGACAGCGAACCTGGTTTGATGGGGGATAGTGATTCCCTCCACCATGATAGAAAAGTCAAGAGGTGGGGAGGCATTAGAAGGAGGAATTAGTAGGAGCTCAGTCTTTGACATGTTAATCTTCAGGTAGTGAGAGGTCATCCAGGAGGAGATGCCAGATAAACAGTCGCTGACTTTGGAAAGGACAGGAGGAGAGAGATCCGGGGTAGAGAGGTAGATCTGAGAATCGTCAGCATAGAGGTGGTAATTGAAGCCAAAGCTGTTAATGACTTTCCCCAGGGAGGAGGTGTAGATAGAAAAGAGCAGAGTACCTAGGACAGAGCCTCGAGGTACACCAACAGATAAAGGTAATGAAGAGGAGAAGTTACCAGCAAAGGACACAGAGAAGGACATGTTGAATAGATAGTAGTGCAGTGCAGTGTCACTGAGACCAAGAGAGTTGAGAGTTTGTAGAAGGAGGGGGTGGTCGACAGTGTCAAAAGCAGCCGAGAGGTCAAGCAGGATGATTATAGTATAGTGGCTGTGTTTTTTTAGCAGTTAGGAGGTCATTGGTGACTTTGGTGAGGGCAGTTTCAGTTGAGTCTTTTGGATCAACAGCAGTAGGTGATGTGTGAGAGGCTGAACCCGATGGACACATGTCTTTTTACAGCCTATGTAACTATGAGTGTAGGGGATGTAAGCCTGATTGCAGGGGGGTCGAGTAGGAAATTAGGTAGCAATAAGTAGAAATAAGTAGAGGACAGGAAGAGGGAGAGGTGGTTGAAAATTAGTTTTTCCAAGAACTTAGATGTGAACGGAAGCAGAGATACAGGACAGTAGATGGCGGAAGAGTTGGGATCAAGGGAGGGTTTCTTTAGTATAGGAGTAATCGGCACGTGTTTGAAGGTGGATGGGAAGGAGCCGGTGGAGAGAGAAAGGTTGAAGATGTGTGTGAGAGCAGAGGAGAGGGATAAGGAGAGTGGAGGAATTAGATGTGAGGGAATGGGGTCAAGAGGGCACGTGATGAGATGTGAAGAGGACCGTAAGGAAATTACTTCCTCCTCAGTGGCTGGGAGGAAGCGGAGAGGCTAGCAGAGGGGGTCTCTGGGAGTGGAGGTGGCGGATTACTATCTTGTGTTGGGATGTTGCTTCTGATAGAGTTTTATTGAGGAAGAAATCTGCCAGATCCTGAGCGTTAAAGGCAGTTGAGGGGGAAGGTGCATGTGGGTAGAGGAGGGTGTTGAAGTGACCAGAGTCGTTTAGGGTTGGAGGACAGCGTAGATAATGATGTGAAGAAGGATTGTTTGGCCAAGTGAAGGGCAGAGGTGTATGACCGCAGAATAAACTTGAAGTGAACAAAATCAGCTTCAGAGCGGGATTTCCTCCAGGCACGCTCTGCAGTGCGGGAGCATCTTTGCAGGTAGCGTGTCTGGAGGGTGTGCCAGGGCTGAAGCTGGTGACATGGGGCCTTACAGAGTCGAGGAGGAGCAAACGTGTCTAGAGCAGAGATAAGTGTGGTGTTGTGGTGTTGTGGTTAGTGGCAGCATCAGGGCAGGTGAAGGTTGAGGTGTGCGGAAGATGATGAAGTAGATTGGAAAATTGATGCACACCCACAGCATGTAGATTTCTGTGAGTGTGTGTGCGGGGAGCAGGGTGATTAGGAAGTCCATATAGGTTGAAAGAGAGAATGTGGTGGTCAGAGATGGGGAAAGGGCAACAGGTGAACTCAGAAACTGAACAGTGGTTGGAAAAAACAAGGTCAATAGAGTGACCATCACGGTGGGTAGGGAGGAGGGAGGATTGTGTGAGTCCAAGGGAGAACGTGAGTGAAAGAAGTTTGGAGCCAGCAGGGGCAGAAGGATCATCAATGGAAATGTTGAAATCCCCAAGAATTAGGCATTAGAACACAAGGGGCAGTATTACAAAGCTGGTGCTAACTTAAACAGAGCTGTTGTAAACTTAAACCTCCATAGGCTATAATGGCTCTGGAAAGTTTACAACAGCTCTGGTTAAGTTAGCACCAACTATGTAATATGACCCAAGAAGTTAAAAAGCCAGATAGCAAAGTGGTAAAATAACTGGGAGGTTGGTCCCGGTGAGTGGTAGATAACTGTCACCCTGAGAGCCAGGGGAGAGAACAGGTGGATGCAGTGTGGTTCAAAGGAGGAGAAGGAAAGGAATGGAGGTGGAGGGAGATGCTGGTAGGTACAGGTGGGAGAGAGCAGAATTCCGACCCCGCCACCATTTCTCCCACCCGGTCTGGGGGTATAGCTCAAGTGTAGACCCCCATGTGAGAGAGCAGCAATGGAGGCAGTGTCAGAGGGAGTTAGCCAGGTTTCAGTGAGAGCTAGGAGGTTGAAAGAGTTTGAAAGGAAGAGGTCATGAATGGCTGTGAGTCTGTTCCACACAGACGAACATTCCAGAGGGTGCAGGTGAAAGAGGACAGGCGCTGAGGGAAGTAGTGGAAGTGTTGTGGGGCCAGGGTTAGGAGAGATGGCACCTGCATAAAGTAATAGCAGGAGAGTGAGAAAGAGAAGGTGGGAATGGGATTTGTGAGAGTGATTGGAAGCATGAGAATTAGAGGGAGACCAGTTTCTGAGGAACTAAAGGAGCTCATGTGAGGCCATCACGTGGGAAGAGAGAAGGGAGGGAGAGATGCAGATAGTGTAAGGGTTGGTGGTAGAGGGGCATGAGTTCCATTTTAGGAGAAAGGCAGAAGTAAAGGGTAAAAGGGTGAGAGAAAGCATAATGTAGCAGTGTATTTACCAGATATAAAATGTGGACCTTGCAGTTCCTTCCTCCAGTTTCGCAACTCCAGCAAAGTAACTCCAATCTGCCACTTTGGATGGCCACTAAGGCTAATGTCAGACGAACGCAGTTATCACGTCCGTTTTGCCGCACAGTTTAACGTACGTCGTAGCATAGAATCATGCTCAATAGAGACACACATACACATGAAGTGCGTGCGCACCAATCTGCGCACGCAAACGCATGTGGCAAACGGACGCAAGTTAGGCAAGACCGCTAGACGGAAGCGCAGAGTGCGCCACGTCTGCGTAGCTTGCTGTGTGAGTGATGAGATGTCAGATGCAACGCATTTGCGATGTCCAGCACCTTGACGCACAAAATGGCTTTTCATATCCGTTTCAAATTTTTATAATTTTTCATATTAATTTTATTTCCCATAGCTCCCTTTTTTTCCTACATCCATCAAAAAAACTGACCTATTGGTGTCTACAATATCTTCCGTCAGTACGTCTGTCCGTTATGCACGTACGCAGAGTGCGCTCAGACTGCATTCGTCTGACATTAGCCTTAGTTAGGTGATGGTCACTAGAGCCAAGGCTCACAAGAGCCTGCCCTCCGTGTAATATGGAGGTGACTGATTGCAGTCAGGGGAATTAAGCTATCACACTTGGTGCCGGCTGTCTGAATAGGGCAGGAGATTCACACATGCTAATTAGGAAATCAGGAAACAAGTGGTAGGGGGAAATTAAGAAAAAGGAACAATCAGTTACAATGTGGGTGCCTGAGGATAGTGAAAGGCATTGTGGAGTGTCAAGGTGGTCCTTGGTAAACTTCAGGTGTGCAGCAATGTTTTTTTGTTTTTTTTTAAAACAATCTGGTTTCTTCATTGTGTCCTGCCATTAACACCATGGCTGTTCAATGTTCTTGGTATAACAGACTCATAAACAAAGATGGTATCCAGTTCCATTGATTCCTTTGAGTCTTTAGCTGTCACTGTAAGGTTCTTTTATACCTCATTGAGAACTGCGCGCTGTGCCCTTTGAGATACTCAAATTCAAAATGCTCTAACCCCATCAATCACATTTTGTTAATTGGACACCAGGGGCACTAGCCTGTGCTGCTCGCAAAACCGGGACTCTAAGGGGAAACATTAACATTCATTAATTTCCCCTTTGCGTCCCGGTTTCCCCAGCAGATTGCAGGGGCAGGTACCAAGTCTGGCAGCCTGCCCTGAGTGATCACTAGGCTCGCGGATGCTGGGGGCTGCACTGCAGTGACATCCCCAGCATCTCCTACATGGCATCCATAGGACTTCATGGAGGATCGTGCTGCCGGGTCACATGACCATCAGGATCTCGCCTCTCGCGAGATCCTGCTGGTCGGCAGAGTGATCGCAGAGGGAGACAGGGGACTTACTTCCCCCAGTCTCCCTCTGCTCCCAACGGCTAGAAGCAGCCGATCGAGCCGCTGTTATCGCTGCAGGATGAGAGGTCAGTATGTGATTTTTGGGGGTGTTTTGAGCTGCAGGTAACGGATTCTGCAGCAGCACAATACATTACCTACACCTCTGAACTGATGGTAACTTTTTCATTAATGTTAGGATCACTTGGTCCTAATGCTAGTTAATCCGTACTTGCACTTTGCGCTCCCCTTGTTAGGTATAGAGAGCGCAAAGTACAGTAAACCCACGTTACGAATCGCAAATTATTGAGCGCTAACAGATTTTTTTAACCCGTTAGCGATTCAAAGGCGATCTGGCCGCAGTGCTATGACCACCTTTAAGCTAGCGCTAACGCTGACGCTCATGTAAGCTTGAAGGAGGTGACAGAGCCCCAGGTTTGTCATTTTCCATTTCTAATTAGCGTTAGTTGAAGTTAATGCCCTGTTGTTCCACATACCTTTTCCAACTTATACTGTGAATATTTGCATTAATTATTCAATATGTGCTAGAACAATACAATAATTTGTGTGTTAGCACTTAAAACAGATTCCGTTTTTTTATTAATGTAACTTAGATGAGCATCAAACTAGATTTTAAGATACATTTAAACATAAAGTGCATTCATTTCTCAATGGTTCACAAATGTTTTCTTGCCCCATTTTAGTCACTATCTTATTTAATATCTATGTATGCTTCTCATAATTGTCTTCTGTTTCTTTCAACAATTGCACATTGATTTTAATTTTTTTCCTATAACATAGCCGATAAATTATATTTACTACATTTTTGAGTATTTCACTCCTTTGCTAAAAATAAGATTATTGATTTATATAATTTTCATAACTTGCTTTCGTTTAATCACCTCCTTAACCCTAATTTGATGTCTGTTGCCTTTATATGTCTTCTTTACCATGGTCAGTTTGCAGTGTGTTTATAAATGGGGGAATGAACATCTAGAGCCACTTTCACAAAATCCTTATGGGGTGCCTGCATTTATGCAAATTTGTGTACGCATGAAAGTTAGTCCGAAGAAATGTTTTCTTTTCTACTTGATCTTTTATAATAAATTAATAATAAAGGTGAAAAGTGAATTAATTTATGTCTGATTACAACTAGATTCTGCATGTATGCAATAAAGAGTTGTAAAATATAGAAAAATATATATAATATATAACATTTAAACTTTCCAATATCTACATATTCAGGTCAAAACAAATATTTAATGAAATTGCAAAAGTTATTGTTATTGTTATTTGTAAATGTTTCAGTAGAGAAAGAGGATCCTATATCTAGTTTTCACTGGCATATTTTGGAACCTTTGTAATTTAGTGATCTTTTTTTGGTTTTTAAAGTAAGCATTCTTAAAGTGCCACTTTTAGGGGCAAAGCAAGGTCTGCTAATTTGAAAGGGAAACACACACTTTACATATATAAGCGTTTTTCTGTGGACCTATGTAGTTGAATAAAAGAGAGAATTATTTCCTTTCAAAGTTTCTCAGTCTCCAACATGGCTGCAGATGCCTCGAGTGAAAGGGACCACTTCCAACTGAGAGCTGTCCCTTCCTATAGAAGGAGGAATCTCTGATAACAGTGATCCCGCCGAGCTGCTGCATGCAGCATCACTTGAGGGACTAGGAAACTTTGATAGGGAATGTCACAGACCTGGAAACCACCAGAAATTTAAAACTTTTTCTCCCCTTGGAAAACATTTCCCCCCTGTGTGTTTTCTCCTGTATTGTAACATTACCCCGTTGTTCCCCTCATGCACCAGACTTGTTTTCCCCGTTGGGACTACCCTGGATTATGCCACTGTCCCCGGGATTCCCCCTTTCCAGAGTGAGCCCAGTGTCCGGAGGCACACAATTCTGGGCCTAGCCGCTCCATTCCCCTTTATGGGAACAGGGCGCTCTTTGGGGACAACCTACGGGACACTATCAGCTATTATCCCCTCGAAGTTTAAGGGGAGACCCCGAACTGGCGCACTGTGGTGATCGGTCCCCTTTGGTGCTATCAGGGTGATTTTTGGACTACTTGTCCTTGCGACTCCAGGGAATACCTGAATTATCTTGCTGCACCCCTGTGAAACCCCTGAATTCCCCAGTTTAATGTACCCCTTTCTTCCTGTATGTGCAAGGACTGTGTTTTTTCTAGTGCTGAAGTGTCTGGCACCTTCTATTGTTCTTTTTAATCCCATTAGGTTTATCTGATCATTTCTGTGTAGAAAAGGAGCTGCAGCTGTATTGTCTGGTTCTTGGGAATAGCCCTGCTTTAAACACAATACTTTCTCTGTTATTTTGCAAGCGACGAGGCAAGGCAGATAATACTCAATTGGAATATTACAGATCTGTCACAGGGAATAACTTTCAGAAAACTAAGGTCAGAAAATAATGGATAAAGGAAGTGATTCTCTTTCAAAACATCAGAAGTCATTTTTTCCCATAACAGTAGCTAATTAGCATCTTGCAACATAAACAATTTAGCTGTTTTAATCATATATTCTTATGTTTAACCCCTTTACTACCAAGCAATTTAAGCTGAATTTTTTTATCACAACAATTATTTGAAACATGGGATGCAAAGTTAACAATTACATACACAGGGTTATTCAAAGAGATCCGAATTGTGACCGAAAGGTAACCAAACAGTGAAATTCAGCATATGTTTACCTTTCCTGGCTATTTGGCTATTCAAGAGCAGGCAGTTCGCCAAATGTTGGCAAATTGCCTGCACATACGGTGCCTCTATGAGGGCAGTGAAATCCCCATAGAGAAGCAGTGATTCGTCTATTCAGAGAACACAAAACAGCTGAGAAAAGTTGCCGAAATACCCTGCTGTTCAGTGGTTTCATTCGACAGATTTATTCAGGAGAGTCCCATTGGCTTCAATGTTAAAAATATTCCCGTTTCAATTCAATATCTAATAAACTGTTTATAATTTTATTATGCAGTAAAAATTCTATATTATTTTTAGATTTTTTAGGATCTTTTAGGCATTTTTTGGGATTTTGTTGCGAAATTGTTTTTCCCGTTTTTTTTAAATCGTTTTTTCTTTTTTCTGTAACAGCCCTTTTTATTATCATTCATTGGATCTTATATGTAAATTCCAGACATTTTCATTCTGTAGTTTCTTTGCAAACAACGTTTCACTTTTCAAACATTCAGGCGTACTGTTTTTTTTTTTTCACTCCATACGTCTGCGGTATCGGGTTTTTCCGGTGGCTGCTCTGCGCTGTGATCGGCGGTAGCTCGGGTTTCTCTGGCGTGTTTCGGCAGGGTTAATCCAGATGTTTTTGCGGGTTTTGGTGTGCATTTGCTGTGTTTTGCGGTGAGTGTTTGTCGGGTTTGCGGCGGCTTTTCCCTGCACTACTACGACCCTGTGGTGCTTGCTGAATACACCGCAGGGTCGGCGAAATGGGATCGCCATATATCACTGAATTGAAGAGTACGAAAAGTCACCGAGCGTGCGATAACTTTTCGATTCTCTTTGAATAACCCTGATAGAGTAAAATAGAAATTTTGCACGTGGATTGTTGTTTTGAGATGGTTAAAAGATGAATATAGTGTTAATTCGCTCATTTTTAATTTTCCATGTACTTGTTTATCCATTACAGAAATATTGTTGGACTGAAAGATTCTGAACTCAAGGTGGTGTCCTTTATCATACACATTTTCACATGGGATCTGCATTATCAGCATACATGCAGAAATGACCTTTTAGACAAATACTATAAATGTGATAAACATAAATAATAAAAATGGTCAGATATCCTGCTTATAGAGATTTGTAGTGATCATAATGAGATTATCAGCAATGCAGCTTCCAAAAAATATCATCACAATATAAAAAATATTATCTGTATGTGTATAATGTGGCATGATGTCTGTATATGTAAATTACAGGAATACCTTGCATCTGTATTGTACAGGGATTTTCAAACATTATAACCCCCTGAATCTTATTCCTGTACAGCAGTGAGTGACCACAGAGCTCTTCCTGTATTCTACCCTATCCCTGGCTGTTGTAATGCAAAGGTAATGTATTTGAACTTTTTGCTACAGTGAGATTTGGGGCTCCTATATGCAGCTTGTTTTATCTCTCTGTGGGGTTCCTGGACACATATAAGACATTGGAATTTGGTCCTCCACAGGAAGCATACTAATCTGGCTGTAAAAAAGATGTGAAAATTATTTTTTGATATGTTAATGAGTTCTTTTTCTATGTATTACAATGCAAAATCGAGATAACTCGACTTTGGGTGTGAAGGGTGTGTAAGTGGCAAGGCTCGAGTCGAGCGGGAACCCGTGGGAACAGCGTTCCCGCACTTCTCCCACAGCGGGAATGCTGTGGCCCGAGCCCGAAATGCTTGAGCAGACCGCCGCCGCACATTGCCGGCGGCCGCGTGCTTCCTGCTAGAAAGAGGTGAGCTGGGGGGCATTATCCATGAGACCTGAGGGCAATATCCATGAGACCTGGGGGCATTATCCATGAGACCTGGGGGCATTATCCATGAGACCCTGGGGCATTATCCATGAGACCCGGGGGCAATATCCATGAGACCTGGGGGCACTATCCATGAGACCCTAGGGCATTATCCATGAGACCCTGGGGCACTATCCATGAGACCTGGGGACAATAGCCATGATACCTGGGGGCATTATCAATGAGACCTGGGGGCATTATCCATGAGACCTGGGGGCACTATCCATGAGACCTGGGGGCATTATCCATGAGACCTGGGGGCATTATCCATGAGACCTGGGGGCATTATCCATGAGACCCTGGGGCAATATCCATGAGACCTGGGGGCACTATCCATGAGACCCTGGGGCACTATCCATGAGACCTGGGGCATTATCCATGAGACCTGGGGCATTATCCATGAGACCTGGGGGCATTATCCATAAGACCTGGGGGCATATATCCATGAGACCTGGGGGCATTGTCCATGAGAGCTGGGGCATATATCCTTGAGCCCTGGGGGCATTGTCCATGAGAGCTGGGGGCATTATCCATGAGACCTGGGGGCATTATCCATGAGACCCTGGGGCATTATCCATGAGAGCTGGGGGCATTATCCATGAGACCCTGGGGCATTATCCATGAGACCTGGGGGCACTATCCATGAGACCTGGGGGCATTATCCATGAGACCTGGGGGCATTATCCATGAGACCCTGGGGGCAATATCCATGAGACCTGGGGGCACTATCCATGAGACCCTGGGGCACTATCCATGAGAGCTGGGGCATTATCCATGAGACCTGGGGGCATATATCCATGAGACCTGGGGGCATTGTCCATGAGAGCTGGGGCATATATCCATGAGCCCTGGGGGCATTATCCATGAGAGCTGGGGGCATATCCATGAGACCTGGGGCATTATCCATGAGAGCTGGGGCATATCCATGAGAGCTGGGGCAATATATACCCATATGAGCTGGGGGCAATTATATCCATGTGAACTGGGGGCAATTATATCCATGTGAACTGGGGAAATAAATCCATGTGAACTGGGGAAAATATATCCATATAACCAGTGCTGTGCATATTATTCTTGGGGTTCAGTGCTGTGTATATTATTCTGGGGGTTCAGTGTTGTGTATATTATTCTGGGGGTCCAGTGCTGTGCATATTATTCTGGGGGTCCAGTGCCTGTGTATATAATTCTGGGGGGGTCTGTGCCTGGATATATATATATATATATTATATATAAAACGCGTTAGTCCAGTTGCCAAAATCATGAGTATAGCTGTACGTAGTGATACCTTTCACTGATCAGTATAGTTTCCAGTTTACACTCTTGAAAGCTTGTCTTTTAAATGTAAAGATAACCCAATAAAAATGGTATCTCCACGCACTGCTATACTCGTGATATATATATTTTTTCTGGAATTCGTGGGTGAGTTCCCTCACTTTTTTTCCCAGGACTTGACCCCTGGTAAGTGGTGTCCCTCAGGGGTCTGTTATAGGACCAATTCTATTCAATTTATTTATAAATGACCTTGAAATAGGTATCAAAAGTCATGTATCAGTGTTTGCAGATGACTCAAAACTAGGAAAAGTAATACAATGTGAGCAGGATGTTACTTCGCTACAGAGGGATTTAAATAGATTGGGGGACTGGGCACTTAAATGGCAGATGAAATTTAATGTAGATAAATGCAAAGTTATGCACTTTGGAGCGAAGAACACACAAGCAACTTATACGCTAAATGGTACTGAGTTAGAGAAATCAAAGCAGGAGAAGGATTTGGGAATAATCATACAGGGTTATTCAAAGAGAATCGAAAAGCCACCGCACTTTCGGTGACTTTTTGTTCTCTGCAATTCGGTGTGATTTGGCGATTCCATTTCAGCGACCCTGCGGTGTATTCAGCAAACACCACAGGGCCGTCATAGTGCAGGGAAAAGCTGCCGCAAACCCACTGAACACTCACCGCAAAACCCGACAACCGCTCACCGATACCCGCAAAAGCATCTGGATTAACCCCGCCGAAACACGCCGGAGAAACCCGAGCAGGAGCCGATCACAGTGCAGAGCAGTCGCTGGAAAAACCCGACACCGCAGACGAATGGAGTGAAAAAAAAAAACAGGACGCTTGAATGTTTGAAAAGTGAAACGCTGTTTGCAAATAGACTACAGAATGAAAATATCTGAAATTTACATATAAGATCCAATGAATGATAATAAAAAGAACTGTTACAGAAAAAAGAAAAAACGATTAAAAAAAAATTTCGCCGAAAAATGCCTAAAAGATCCTAAAAAATCTAAAAATAAAGAAACTTTTTACTGCAGAATATTATAATAAATGGTTTATTAGATATTGGATTAAAACGGGAGTATTTTTAACATTGAAGCCTATGGGATTCGCCTGAATAAACCTGTCGAATGAAACCACCAAATGGCAGGGCATTTCGGCAACTTTTCTGAGCTGTTCGATGTTCTCTGAATAGACGAAGCATTGCTTCTCTATGGGGGATTTCACTGTCCTCGTACAGGCACCGTACGTGCAGGCAATTCGTCACAATTTGACGAATTGCCTGCTCTCTGAATAGCCGAATGGCCCTGAAATGTCATCATTCGCTGAATTTCAGTGTCCGGTTACATTTTGGGGCCAGATCGACTCTCTTTGAAAAACCCTGTGTATCAACATTCTGCACACAATCAGACAATGAGCTAATATTGATTATGAGTCCTGCACCCTATAAATATGCCCCTATGTCCATGCACCCCAAGTCCAAAATGACTTAAGTCCAGTGCTTTTTTAAAAAAAATAGATGGGGGTACTCTCATGCCCAGGGGAAAACGGATTATTATGACTATTTTTGTGTCCTATTAAACAATAGTTGTACCTCACTTAAAGGAAGACACTATAAAAGGGAACCATATTTTTTAATACGGTGTTCCTTTAAATAAACTACAGCTATTGTTGTACGTCACATATTTCCATCCCTTCCAGAATGGAAGTTTGGATCTAAACAGATCGCTTGCCACTGATGAGACCTCTCATTCTGTCCCTTTGCCGCAAAATTGGCAAAGTTCTACAGGGTAATTCAAAGAGATCCGAATTGCTTGAGAAAGGTAACCGAACGCTGAAAATCAGCGTTCAGTTACCTTTCTTGGCCATTCGGCTATCCAGAGAGCCTGCACATACGGTGCCTGTTTGGTGCCTGTTCGAGGGCAGTCAAATCCCCATGAAAAAGCACTGCTTTGGCTATTCAGAGAACACAAACCAGCAGTGAAAAGTTCCCGAAATGCCCTGTCATTCGGTGGTTTAATTCGGCAAGTTTATTCAGGAGAATCCCATAGGCTTCAATGTTAAAAATATTCCGGTTTTAATTCAATATCTATTAAACCGTTCATTATAAAATTCTGCAGTAAAGAGTCTCTTTATTTATAGATTTTTTCGGATATTTTAGGCATTTTTCCGTTTTTTTTTTTTTTAAAAAGTCAGATTTTTTTTAAAGTTTACTTATTTTTTCTGTAACTGCCCTTTTTATTATCATTCCTTGGACCTAATATGTACATTTCTGACATTTTCGCTCAGTAGTTTCTTTGCAAACAGCTTTTCACTTTTCACACATTCAAGCAAACTGTTTTCCTAATTTATTCACTTCACTCGTCTGTGGTGTCAGCTTTTTCGGCAGCTTCGCTGCGGGTGATTGGCTCCTGCTCGGGTTTTTCTGTGGTTTTCAACGGGTTAATCCAGATGTTTTTGCGGGTTTTCAGCGTGCATTTGCCAGGTTTTGCGGTTAGTTTTCATCGGGTTTGCGGCATCCTTTCCCTGCAATTTGGGGACCCTGTGGTGCTTGCAGAATACACCGCAGGGTCACCAAAATGGGATCGGCAAAACAAACCGAATTGAAGAGAACGAAAAGTCACCGAACGTGCGGTGACTTTTCGAATCTCTTTGAATTACCCTGCTAGAGTGCAAGCGCACAAACACCGTAAGCGGGGTCTGACAGTCATGGGACTTCTTCTCACATTTCTATCTCTTCAGGGCACCTCCGCAAACCCAGGACCAAAACCCAGTCACAGTCCGCAGTCTCTCCTTCTGCTGCTGCATCCACTCCGAAACATTTAAAAGGAGCCCATCCTACGTCAATCCCCTCAATTCCCCAGGGGTGCATTTCCTCCTGGGACCAAGAACTCGGTAGCCTCCCAGGGTTGTCACTCACTTGTCCCACTGGTCCCCTTGGCAGGTGGGATGAGGTCTCCTTTCTGGCGGCACATTGGGTGGTAGGGGTGGAGTACTGGGGGGTCCCCATATTCCTTGGGGACAAGGCACACGCAGATGCCAGCATAGTGTCCAGCTCCAGCAACACTGGAAACTGCCCTGTAGATGATCAGCGCTACGTATAGATGGACAGGATGCGGTGGTGTATGGGAAAAACGGTTCTAATCAATTGGGTTTAAACAAATAAACAATATGGGTTGATAAAATAATGAAATCAAATCAAAGTGTCAGGGAATGTCCAGGACGTGTTTCGCCAAAACAATGTGGCCTCCTCAGCTCCCATACACCACCGCATCCTGTCCATCTATACGTAGTGCTGATCATCTAAAGGGCAGTTTCCAACATTGATACCGTGAGGACTCCAGCCCAGCAGAGAGATGCTCGTGGTAAGGAAGGAGCGAGGAGGTGAAGGAAAGAAGGACTCCTGGCCACCTATATATAGGCCAGGGATGCGCATATGAGTGAGCGTGATAGCAATATCGGCTCCACCCCACGTGAGTTGGCAATCACTATATACACTCACTCTCCATTCTGTCACTATTACAGTAAGCACTATGTATCTTTTCTTGTTTGCTCCTTGATATGAGGTCCATCCTGCTACAGATGAACTAGAAGAACCCACGCAGGAAAAACAACATTTCTTTTGAACTACAACCACCATACCAGACTTTGACCACAGGGTGGCAGTACAGGATAGGATATAGACATTTTTTCTAAAAACAAGCACAATAGATGAGATACAAATTACATTGCAAGTGAAACACACAAGCAGACGTCTTTTGATATAAGATCTATACTCATATGGATGTGCTATACTTATATGATAATATTATGTGTTCCTATTTATAGAACAGCATATAAACTGACACCTTGAATAAGCACTTTCTAGTATACAATATCACTGCATTTGTGCACCACTGCATTTTTTGTGCAAGATCTTTTCTGTAACACAGACCCAGTATCATACTGGACCTAGAAGAAAATCTGAAATATTACAAACAAACAAACACACCTCAGCAGTGCCCAATCATAGATATAACCCCAATTTTCTTGTATCCAACCAGGCAGTTAGCAAAGCACAGCCATTTTATCTTTGATAGGCAGCAGGATACGGACTTATACACACAAGGACAGGCGCCGTTCAAGGGCTATCCACCATTTATCCAATTTCATTGGAAGCCTAGAGAAGGCATCAGCATTTGCATGTAAGGCATTCGGATGATACTGCATTTGGTATTGATAGGCCCACAGAGTCAAGGCGTACCTCTGAAGCCTTGCTGCTGTCGTAATTGAGATACCTTTCTATGGGTTAAAAATTGTTAATAAGGGCTTATGGTCCGTAAGCGGTGTGAAGGGTCGACCACATATATAAAGATGACATTTCTTTACTGCCCATACAATTGCCAGAGCCTCTTTATCTATTTGAGAATATTTTTTTTCTGCAGCTTTGAGTGATCTAGAGGCAAAAGCCACTGGCCTGTCTGTTCCATCAGGCATGGAATGAGATAGAACTGCCCCAGTCCATAGGGTGATGCATCACAAGCAAAGGAAACTGGCTTTTCCAAGTCATAATGTACTAGAAGACGTGAACTACGAACCAGCTCTTTTGACTTTCGAAAAGCTGAAGCACATTCGACCGTAGAAACATAGAAACATGGAAACATAGAAAAATGTCGGCAGATAAGAACCTTTCGGCCCATCTAGTCTGCCCAATTACATGGATACTTTACCTGGATTTATCTTTTGTTTAGGATAGCCTTATGCCTATCCCATGCCTGCTTAAATTCAATTACTGTTTTGACCGCGTTTTATTTTGTTTTGTTTAACCGCGTTTTGAAGCCTTATTTTAACCCCTTAAGGACCGCTGACGCACCCTGTACGTCCTGTTCTCGGGTCTCCCTTAGACCCGCGGATGTACAGGGCACGTCAGCGGCGCCAAATCCCCCTCCCGCCCGATACTCACCTCCCTCGCTGGATCCCTCGGTGACCTGGCAGGGAGGAAGCCTGCCCATGTGATTTACATGGGCAGGCGAGGCTGATGACGTCGCCACGCTGCGTGGCGATGTCATCAGCAGGTGCCCCCATTCAAATCAATGGAGGGGAGGGGGGGCTCCTTCGGAGATGCTTTTTGCACCGCTGAAAAGGGGAGAGTCTCCCCTTTTCAGCGGTGTATAGCATTAACCGTTTTGCCGCCGGATCGCGTTTTAGCGCGAATTGGCGCCAAAACGCGATTCGAACCTGGAGGGGGGCTGACATCTTGGATCTTGGATCTTGGATGTCAGCCTAGCCTCCAGGTCCCCCCCACCCACTGACAACCTCACCATATGTGTGAGGATGTCACTGGGCCAGTTAACCATCTAGCTGCCATGTAGAGACAAGGGGATCCTAAGGATCCCTTTATCTCCCGATCCATGGCAGCTAGAAGGTCATATTTGACCTTTCATGGCCTTTCAAATGATACCAAACATGACCAGGTTTGGTTTAAAAATAAAAAAAATAAAAATAATAAAAAAAAATAATAAAAAAAATTATTTATTTTTTTAAAAAAATTTGTCTGGGGGGGGTTTAATTAAATAGGACCTAGGCTGTCATCTCAAAATAATTAGCACAAAGTGGTCAGAATGAGCGCAGCGCACATAGGTGAACTGCTTCAGCAGCGAAAGGGTTAAAAGGCAAAAACATGTAAAAATTGGGTATTTCTATTCTCGGGATAAAATTTTGAAACTATTTAGCCGGGGTCTTTATTGGTGGTTGTAGCTTTTGGGGATTAAATTACGAAAAAGTGTGTTTTTACCATTTTCATCATATTTCATACTCTTTTTATAGTAAACTATTGGATATGATGGAAATAATGGTATTTCTAAAAAGTCCATTTAATGGCGGGAAAAAGGGTGTATAATATGTGTGGGTTGAATAAACGAGTAAGGCTAGGGACAGATGAGCGCATTTTCTGCGGCCACCGTCAAAATGTACGTCGATGCGTGCGCACGCATTTTTTCACAGAATACGCTTAAGTGGTCAGACGATGCGCAATTCTGGACGTATTTCATGACGATGGGGTGAAAAGAAGTCTAGGGAAATCCGGCTGTTTGAACGTTATGTTGGCCGCACACTAGCAGCGTCTGACATCTCCTAATCACGCACACACGCTGCCATGCGGCCGCAGCGCACTCTGTACGTCAGTACAGCGGTTTAACGTTCTCGAAAAAATGCGTTCATTTTCCACTTGCGTTGCGCGGCCGGACTTTTGTGCGACCGTACTTCGTATATTGGCTGTCATTGCCGTCATCTGCTGCTAGTGCGGCCGTGATTATGTGCGCCAGAACGCGCGTTCGCACTGCCTCAGTCTGACCCTAGCCTAAGAGGAAAATTTGACCTAAACCCTAACAGCGCAGAAACGTAAAAACAGCAGCGGTCACTAAGGCTAGGGTCAGACGAAAGCACCCTTCCCCGTGAACGTGAAAAAGTGCGTCCGAACGCACTGACGTATCCTTTCACGGAATGCGCAAAAACGGCCACACTACGCGCATTTTCGGGCGTGACCCTGTACGGATCGTCAACAAAACACCCCTTGCGTCTGGACGTCATGCAGGCCGAACACCAGCAGCGTCCGACATCTCCCAATCACGCAAACACACCGCCATGCCGCAGCTGCGCACCCAGCACGCCAGCACCAGCGGCTCAGCGCTCTCAAAAAAATGCGCTCAAATTCCACCTGCGCTGCACGGCCGGACTTTTGTGCGGCTGTACATCGCATACTGGCCGTCACCGCCCGCCATCCGCTGCCAGCGCGGCCGCAATCATGTGCGCCAGAACGCACGTCAAAAGCGCGCCGGTCCGACCCCAGCCTCAAGGACGGATTTTTGTAAATCCGCCCGGTCACTAAGGGGTTAATATATGACCCAGACATATTATATATCGTTCGTTCCGGCAGACTCAGAAGATTCATAATATGTCATCATTATATGTATACATCATGTCCTGTCTGTATATTAGAACAAAAAATGCAATAAAATTTGAATTTTCAATAATTTACAATGTGTAAAGTGTTTTTTTTCACATTTTAACATGCGATCGTTTGCGGTTATATTTTCTATGGGGTGCGCTTGTTAAAAAAATTAGAAATGGGGACTCGTTACATTTTTTTGGGGGGAAATTTTTGTTATTTTTAACAAACGCACCGCATACAAAAATCGTTAGTGCAGCATTATTGTTCACATTAGAATTGAAATGGGAACAATATTGGTGCATTAACAAAAAAACAAAAAAAAAACTTGCTTATTTTTTTGGATTATTATTTTTTTAAATATTTTTTTATTTATTTCTTTAACTTTTACATGGTCAAGTTTGATATCATTGGAAAGGCCATGCTCTGGCCGATCCAACAATACCAAACATTAACCCCTAGCTGCCACAGATCGGGCGATAGGGATTCATTGGATCCCCCTATCTCCACCATTGGTGCCAACTAGGGGTTAACTCCAAGACTGACGTCATCGCGCTATGCACGATGACGCCAGTCGTCAGGGGGAGTTCCCGGCGCTCCGGGAGAGGATCACGATTCGGCTCTTTTGGGCACCAAATCGTGATCCGGCACCCAAGGGGTCAAAGACAGGCACGGTTTTGGAACGCCACTGTCGTTTACTTTCTAGAAGACAGTGTAAAGGATAAAGCACATGAGCTAAATTCGGCAAAAACCGGTGTAATAATTTAAGAGACCCAGATAGGGCCTTAGTTGTGTTACGTTTTGTGGCGTTGGAGCATCCTGTAAGGCCTTGACCTTCTCATCTGTTGTATGCAGTCCATTTTTGTCAATCACATGAGCACAAAATTCAAGACGATCCTGCATAAATTTGCATTTATCCAAGTTCACCTTCAGTCCATATTCTCTGCAAAACTGCCTCTACGTTTTACTTATGTTCCTCCTCTGATTTACCGGTATCCAGCATGTCATCTAACAGACACTGTGTTCCAGGAATACCAGCCAACACTTTGTCCATTGTTCGTTGCCAGACAGCTGGGGCAGGAACAATGCCAAAAACCATGCGATTATACCTGAATAGCCCCTGACGGGTATTATTGGTAAGAAGTGGTCGAGAATCTGGATGTACAGGTAACTGTAGGTATGCATTTCTTAAGTCAATTTTGGTGAATTGCTAGCCACCAGCCAGTGATGCAAAAACATCATCTACCCTAGGAAGCGGATATTTATCTATTTTAAGCTGCGTGTTAAGAGCCATGCGGACATCCCCACAAATCCGTATTTCGCCACTACTTTTCCTCACGATGCCCACTCACTGTTGTGAACTCTTCAGATGATATTCAGCTCCTCTAATCTCTGTAACGTCACTTCCACTACTGCTCTTACAGCAAATGGCACACTTCTTGCTTTATAAAATCTTGGTGTTGCTCCTTCCTTCATTTCCAAGGAAACATGTTGTCCTTTTACAGTCCCCAACTGGCCATCAAAAACACCGGCGCATATTTCTCTTGTAACTCCTTAATCCGTTCAAGTCTGGTCTGTTTTTCATTTAACATATGACATGGATAATGCTGAATTTCAGGCATTCCAAGAGCTTTTATCCATTCCCTGCCAAAGAATGGAGGTCCTCCATTCGGCAAAACATATAGAGGTAGATCTTTCTTTCTCCTATTCACTGTAACTGTGACAGTCACACATCCCAGTGGTTTAACAGCTCATTAGAATATGTTTTCAGTCGCACTGGTGTCTGAAGTATTGGCCTACATATGTTAAGTAGGGATGAGCTGTTCGGTTCGATCGGTTCTGAGTTCACATCGAACATAGCCTGTTCGTTTGTTCGCAAACTACAAACATTTCCGGTTGTTCGACGCGTGTTCGCCCACAATGTGCCACAATGGACCACAATGCACTTTTCCACTGGCCTGAAGCTCGTAATTGGCTACAGCCTTGCACCTGACCACAGGTCTGGTGCAAGACAGGTTCAACACTATGCCAATCACGGCTCAGAGTCCTGATTGGGTAAATTTTCCCCAATCATGGGCTCACAGAGCTAAGTCCCGCAGCACACTATATAAGGTTTCCACGCAGCGCTTCTGCACGCATTTGAGAGGAGATTTCATAGGAGATTGTTGTTATGTGTTCTTACTGCCGGTCCGCCATGCTACTGGGGGGGTCTCGGGGGTGCGTCTCATTTCTACCAAATATCTGGGAATTGTTGTAATCTTTGTGCTCAGTCCCAGCAAGTATTTTGGGGGTCACTAATTTCTACAAAATATTTGGGAATTGAAGTGATCTGTGTCTTGCCACACAGCCAGTGCCATGCAGTATTTTGGGGGTCACTAATTTCTACAAAATATCTGGGAATTGAGGTGATCTGTGTCTTTTCACACAGCCAGTGCCACGCAGTATTTTGGGGGTCACTAATTTCTACAAAATATTTGGGAATTGAGGTGATCTGTGTCTTGTCACTGCCAGCAAGTATTTTGGGGGTCACAAATATCTACAAAATATTTGGGAATTGAGGTGATCTTATTATTATTATTATTATTCTTTATTTATAAAGCGCCAGCATATTCCGCAGCGCAGCGTGATCTGTGTCTTGTCACTGCCAGCAAGTATTTTGGGGGTCACAAATTTTTACAAAATATTTGGAATTGAGGTGATCTGTGTCTTGTCACAAAGCCAGTGCCACGCAGTATTTTGGGGGTCACTAATTTCTACAAAATATTGGGAATTGAGGTGATCTGTGTCTTGTCACTGCCAGCAAGTATTTTGGGGGTCACAAATATCTACAAAATATTTGGGAATTGAGGTGATCTTATTATTATTATTATTATTCTTTATTTATAAAGCGCCAGCATATTCCGCAGCGCAGCGTGATCTGTGTCTTGTCACTGCCAGCAAGTATTTTGGGGGTCACAAATTTTTACAAAATATTTGGGAATTGAGGTGATCTGTGTCTTGTCACAAAGCCAGTGCCACGCAGTATTTTGGGGGTCACTAATTTTTACAAAATATCTGGGAATTGAGGTGATCTGTTTCTTGTCACACAGCCAGTGCCACGCAGTATTTTGGGGGTCACTAATTTCTATGAAATATTTTTGAATTGAGGTGATCTGTGTCTTGTGACTCACTGCCAGTACCACGCAGTATTTTGGGGGGGTCACAAATTTTTACAAAATATCTGGGAATTGAGGTGATCTGTGTCTTGTCACTGCCAGCAAGTATTTTGGGGTCACAAATTTCTACAAAGCATTCAGGAATTTAGGTGATCTGTGTCTTGTCACACAGCCAGTACCACACAGTATTTTGGGGGTCACAGATTTCTACAAAACATTTGGGAATTGAGGTGATCTGTGTCTTGTCACTGCCAGCAAGTATTTTGGGGGTCACAAATTTCTACAAAATATTTGGGAATTGAGGTGATCTGTGTCTTCTCACACAGCCAGTATCACGCAGTATTTTGGGGGTCACTAATTTCTACAATATATCTGGGAATTGAGGTGATCTGTGTCTTGTTACTGCCAGCAAGTATTTCGGCGGTCACTAATTTCTACAAATCATTTGGGAATTGAGGTGATCTGTGTCTTGTCACACAGCCAGTACCACGCAGTATTTTGGGGGTCACAAATTTCTACTAAATATTTTGGAATTGAGGTGATGTGTGTCTTGTGACTCACTGCCAGTACCACGTAGTATTTTGGGGGGGTCACAAATTTTTACAAAATATCTGGGAATTGAGGTGATCTGTGTCTTGTCACTGCCAGTAAGTATTTTGGGGGTCACAAATTTCTACAAAACATTTGGGAATTGAGGTGATCTGTGTCTTGTCACACAGCCAGTGCCACACAGTATTTTGGGGGTCACACATTTCTACAAAATATTTGGGGAATTGTGGTGATCTGTGTCTTGTCACTGCCAGAAAGTATTTTGGGGGTCACAAATTTCTACAAAATATTTGGAAATTGAGATGACCTGTGTCTTGTCACACAGCCAGTACCACGCAGTATTTTGGGGGTCACTAATTTCTACAAAATATATGGGAATTGAGGTGATCTGTGTCTTGTCACTGCCAGCAAGTATTTTGGGGGTCACTAATTTCTACAAAACATTTGTGAATTAAGGTGATCTGTGTCTTCTCACACAGCCAGTACCACGCAGTATTTTGGGGGTCACAAATTTCTACAAAACATTTGGGTATTGAGGTGATCTGTGTCTTGTTACTGCCAGCAAGTATTTTGGGGGTCACAAATTTCTACAAAATATTTGGGAATTGAGGTGATCTGTGTCTTGTCACTGCCAGCATGTATTTTGGGGGTCACAAATTTCTACAAAACATTTGGGAATTGAGGTGATCTGTGTCTTGTCACACAGCCAGTACCACACAGTATTTTGGGGGTCACAAATTTCTACAAAACATTTGGGTATTGAGGTGATCTGTCTCTTGTCACTGCCAGCAAGTGTTTTGGGGGTCAAAAATTTCTCCAAAACATATGGGAATTGAGGTGATCTTGTAACGGTTATCACTGCTTGGGCCATCGTGGTGGCTTGGAACATGAGATGAAGCCCTTAAGGCAGGTGAGTAACTAACTGGACACAAGGACAGACAGATTTCTCCAAAACCAAGGAGCACCAAAAAACAGAACAGAATTGCCACTAAGCTCCGAAGGCTTCAAGACCGACAGACAACTTAGGACACTCAGAAACACAAAGATACACTTGACAATCCGTGAAGGAAGCAGGCCGCAGGACAGTAAACAAAACAGACAGACTATACTAAAAGAGGTCCTTATAAGCGGCCTCTGAATAATATACTAAACTAAGACAGACAAGGTACATAAAACATGAAACATACAAGAATCGTCTATCAGGCAGAGGTTGGCAACAGATCAGAAATATACGGTACCAGGGGGGAGTAGAAGGGATAGTCAAAAATAAAGCCGAGGTCAGAACCAGAAAACACTTGAACAGGAATGCTTTGCAGCAACTCAGGAAACACGAACCAGACAGAACCACCATCAAACTCCACAAACAGTCAATGAGGCTCTGTGCTGCTGGGAATATATAGGGAGTGGGTCTGTGTGATTGGGCCATGTGACCCCAGACCAGGAGATCACAACAGAACCCCAGATCAGCCCTAAACAGCACAGCCAGACACACCATAGGGGAAAAACAAACATGAAGACCCTTCACCACCAGGGGGCAAGGCCGAGACGTGACAGATCTGTGTCTTGCCACTGCCAGCAAGTATTTTGGGGGTCACAAATTTCTACAAAACATTTGGGAATTGAGGTGATCTGTGTCTTGTGACTCACTGCCAGTACCACGCAAAATTTTGGGTGGGGTCACAAATTTTTACAAAATATTTGGGAAATGAGGTGATCTGTGTCTTGTCACTGCCAGCAAGTATTTTGGGGTCACAAATTTCTACAAAATATTTGGGAATTGAGGTGATCTGTGTCTTGTCACTGCCAGCAAGTATTTTGGGGGTCACAAATTTCTATAAAATATTTGGGAATTGAGGTGATCTGTGTATTCTCACACAGCCAATACCACGCAGTATTTTGGGTGTCACCAATTTCTACAAAATATTTGGGAATTGAGGTGATCTGTGTCTTGTCACTGCCAGCAAGTATGTTGGGGTAACAAATTTCTACAAAATATTTGGAAATTGAGGTGATCTGTGTCTTGTCACATAGCCAGTGCCACGCAGTATTTTGGGGGTCACAAATTTCTACAAAATATTTTGGAATTCAGGTGATCTGTGTCTTGTGACTCACTGCCAGTACCACGCAGTATTTTGGGGGGTCACAAATTTCTACAAAATATCTGGGAATTGAGGTGATCTGTGTCTTGTCACTGCCAGCAAGTGTTTTGGGGGTCACAAATTTCTACAAAACATTTGGGAATTGAGGTGATCTGTGTCTTGTGACTCACTGCCAGTACCACGCAGTATTTTGGGGGTAACTAATTTCTACAAAATATCTGGGAATTGAGGTGATCTGTGTCTTGTCACTGTCAGCAAGTATTTTGGGGGTCACAAATTTCTACAAAATATTTGGGAATTGAGGTGATCTGTGTCTTGTCACACAGCTAGTACCACGCAGTATTTTAGGGGTCACAAATTTCTACAACACATTTTTGAATTGAGGTGATCTGTGTCTTGTCACACAGTCAATGCCACGCAGTATTTTGGGGGTCACAAATTTCTACAAAATGTTTGGGAATTTAGGTAATCTGTGTCTTCTCACACAGCCAGTACCACGCAGTATTTTGGGGTCACAAATTTCTACAAAACATTTAGGAATTGAGGTGATCTGTCTCTTGTGACCCACTGCCAGTACCATGCAGTATTTTGGGGGTAACAAATTTTAACAAAATATCTGGGAATTGAGGTAATCTGTCTCCTGTCACTGCCAGCAAGTATTTTGGGGGTCAGAAATTTCTAAAAACATTTGGGATTGAGGTGATCTGTGTCTTGTCACTGCCAGCAAGTATTGGGTGTCACAAATTTCTACAAAACATTTGGAAATTGAGGTGATCTGTGTCTTCTCACACAGCCAATACCACGCAGTATTTTGGGGGTCACCAATTTCTACAAAATATTTGGAAATTGAGGTGATCTGTGTCTTGTCCCTGCCAGCAAGTATTTTGGGGGTCACAAATTTCTACGAAATATTTGGGAATTGAGGTGATCTGTGTCTTGTCACACAGCCAGTGCCAGGCAGTATTTTGGGGTCACAAATTTCTACAAAACATTTAGGAATTGAGGTGATCTGTCTCTTGTGACCCACTGCCAGTACCATGCAGTATTTTGGGGGTAACAAATTTTAACAAAATATCTGGGAATTGAGGTAATCTGTCTCCTGTCACTGCCAGCAAGTATTTTGGGGGTCAGAAATTTCTAAAAAACATTTGGGAATTGAGGTGATCTGTGTCTTGTCACTGCCAGCAAGTATTTTGGGTGTCACAAATTTCTACAAAACATTTGGAAATTGAGGTGATCTGTGTCTTCTCACACAGCCAATACCACGCAGTATTTTGGGGGTCACCAATTTCTACAAAATATTTGGAAATTGAGGTGATCTGTGTCTTGTCCCTGCCAGCAAGTATTTTGGGGGTCACAAATTTCTACGAAATATTTGGGAATTGAGGTGATCTGTGTCTTGTCACACAGCCAGTGCCAGGCAGTATTTTGGGGGTCACAAATTTCTACAAAATATTTGGGAATTGAGGTGATCTGTGTCTGGTCACTGCCAGCATGTATTTTGGGGGTCACAAATTTCTACAAAACATTTGGGAATTGAGGTGATCTTTCTCTTGTCACACAGCCAGTGCCACGCAGTATTTTGGGTGTCACAAATTTCTACAAAATATTTTGGAATTGAGATGATCTGTGTCTTGTGACTCACTGCCAGTACCACGTAGTTTTTTTGGGGGTCACAAAATTTTACAAAATATCTGGGAATTGAGTGATCTGTGTCTTGTCACTGCCAGCAATATTTTGGGTCACAAATTTCTAAAGAACATTTGGGAATTGAGGTGATCTGTCTCTTGTCACACAGCCAGTACCACGCAGTATTTGGGGGTCACTAATTTCTAAACATTTGGGAATTAAGGTGATCTGTGTCTTGTCACACAGCCAGTGCCACGCAGTATTTTGGGGGTCACAAATTTCTACAAAACATTTGGGAATTGAGGTTGATCTGTGTCTTGTCACTGCCAGCAAGTATTTTGGGGTCACAAATTTCTACAAAACATTGGGAATTGAGGTGATCTGTGTCTTGTCACAGCCAGTGCCACACAGTATTTTGGGGGTCAAACATTTTACAAAATATTGGGGAATTGTGGTGATCTGTATCTTGTCACTGCCAGAAAGTATTTTGGGGGTCACAAATTTCTACAAAATATTTGGAAATTGAGGTGACCTGTGTCTTGTCACATAGCCAGTGCCATGCAGTATTTTGGGGGGGTCACAAATTTCTACAAAACATTTGGGAATGGAGGTGATCTGTCTCTTGTCACACAGCCAGTACCACGCAGTATTTTGGGGGTCACTAATTTTTACAAAATATCTGGGAATTGAGGTGATCTGTCTCTTGTCACTGCCAGCAAGTATTTTGGGGGTCAAAAATTTCTACAAAACATATGGGAATTGAGGTGATCTGTGTCTTGCCACTGCCAGCAAGTATTTAGGGGTCACAAATTTCTACAAAATATTTGTCTTGTCACACAGCCAGTGCCACGCAGTATTTTGGGGGTCACAATTTCTACAAAACATTTGGAATTGAGGTGATCTGTGTCTTGTCACTGCCAGCAAGTATTTTGGGGTCACAAAATTTCTACAAAATATTTGGGATTTGAGGTGATCTGTGTCTCTCACACAGCCAGTACCACGCAGTTTTTGGGGTAATAATTTCTACAAAATATTTGGGAATTGACGTGATCTGTGTCTTGTCACACAGCTAGTACCACGCAGTATTTTAGGGGTCACAAATTTCTACAACACATTTTTGAATTGAGGTGATCTGTGTCTTGTCACACAGCCAATGCCACGCAGTATTTTGGGGGTCACAAATTTCTACAAAATATGTTGGAATTGAGGTGATCTGTGTCTTGTGACTCACTGCCAGTAACACGCAGTATTTGGGGGTCACAATTTTTACAAAATATCTGGGAATTGAGGTGATCTGTGTCTTGTCACTGCCAGCAAATTTTTGGGATCACATATTCTACAAAAATTTGAAAATGAGGTTATCTGTGTCTTGTCACACAGCCAGTACCACGCAGTATTTGGGGGTCACAAATTTCTACAAAATATTTGGGAATTGAGGTGATCTGTCTCTTGTGACCCACTGCCAGTACCATGCAGTTTTGGGTCACAAATTTAACAAAATATCTGGGAATTGAGGTGATCTGTCTCTTGTCATACAGCCAGTACGCAGTATTTTGGGGAATACAAATTTCACACCATTTGGGAATTGAGGTGATCTGTGTTCTTGTACTGCCAGCAAGTATTTTGGGTGTCAAAATTTCTACAACACATTTTTGAATTGAGGTGATCTGTGTCTTCTCACACAGCCAGTACACGCAGTATTTGGGGGTCACAAATTTTTACGAAATATAGGAATTGAGGTGATCTGTGTCTTGTCACTGCCAGCAAGTATTTTGGGGGTCACAAATTTCTACAAAACTTTTGGGAATTGAGGTAATCTGTCTCCTGTCACTGCTAGCAAGTATTTTGGGGGGTCAGAAATTTCTACAAAAATTTGGGAATTGAGGTGATCTGTGTCTTGTCGCTGCCAGCAAGTATTTTGGGTGTCAAATTTCTACAAAACTTGGAATTGAGGTGATCTGTGTTGTCACTGCAGCAAGTATTTTGGGGGTCACATTTTCTACGAAATATTTGGGAATTGAGGTGATCTGTGTCTTCTCACACAGCCAGTACCACGCAGCATTTTGGGGGTAACTAATTTCTACAAAATATCTGGGAATTGAGGTGATCTGTGTCTTGTCACTGTCAGCAAGTATTTTGGGGGTCACAAATTTCTACAAAATATTTGGGAATTGAGGTGATCTGTGTCTTGTCACACAGCTAGTACCACGCAGTATTTTAGGGGTCACAAATTTCTACAACACATTTTTGAATTGAGGTGATCTGTGTCTTGTCACACAGTCAATGCAACGCAGTATTTTGGGGGTCACAAATTTCTACAAAATGTTTGGGAATTTAGGTAATCTGTGTCATCTCACACAGCCAGTACCACGCAGTATTTTGGGGTCACAAATTTCTACAAAACATTTAGGAATTGAGGTGATCTGTCTCTAGTGACCCACTGCCAGTACCATGCAGTATTTTGGGGGTCACAAATTTTAACAAAATATCTGGGAATTGAGGTAATCTGTCTCCTGTCACTGCCAGCAAGTATTTTGGGGGTCAGAAATTTCTAAAAAACATTTGGGAATTGAGGTGATCTGTGTCTTGTCACTGCCAGCAAGTATTTTGGGTGTCACAAATTTCTACAAAACATTTGGAAATTGAGTTGATCTGTGTCTTGTCACTGCCAGCAAGTATTTTGGGGGTCACAAATTTCTACGAAATATTTGGGAATTGAGGTGATCTGTGTCTTCTCACACAGCCAATACCACGCAGTATTTTGGGGGTCACCAATTCTACAAAATATTTGGGATTGAGTGATCTGTGTCTTGTCCCTGCCAGCAAGTATTTTGGGGTCACAAAATTCTACGAAATATTTGGGAATTGAGGTGATCTGTTCTTGTCACACAGCCAGTGCCAGGCAGTATTTTGGGGGTCACAAATTTCTACAAAATATTTGGGAATTGAGGTGATCTGTGTCTGGTCACTGCCAGCATGTATTTTGGGGTCACAAATTTCTACAAAACATTGGGAATTGAGGTGATCTTTCTCTTGTCCACAGCCAGTGCCACGCAGTATTTTGGGTGTCACAAATTCTACAAAATATTTTGGAATTGAGATGATCTGTGTCTTGTGACTCACTGCCAGTACCACGTAGTATTTTTGGGGGGTCACAAATTTTTACAAAATATCTGGGAATTGAGGTGATCTGTGTCTTGTCACTGCCAGCCAGTATTTTGGGGGTCACAAATTTCTAAAGAACATTTGGGAATTGAGGTGATCTGTCTCTTGTCACACAGCCAGTACCACGCAGTATTTTGGGGGTCACTAATTTCTACAAAACATTTGGGAATTAAGGTGATCTGTGTCTTGTCACACAGCCAGTACCACGCAGTATTTTGGGGGTCACAAATTTGTACAAAACATTTGGGAATTGAGGTGATCTGTGTCTTGTCACTGCCAGCAAGTATTTTGGGGGTCACAAATTTCTACAAAACATTTGGGAATTGAGGTGATCTGTGTCTTGTCACACAGCCAGTGCCACACAGTATTTTGGGGGTCAAACATTTCTACAAAATATTTGGGGAATTGTGGTGATCTGTATCTTGTCACTGCCAGAAAGTATTTTGGGGGTCACAAATTTCTACAAAATATTTGGAAATTGAGGTGACCTGTGTCTTGTCACATAGCCAGTGCCATGCAGTATTTTGGGGGGGTCACAAATTTCTACAAAACATTTGGGAATGGAGGTGATCTGTCTCTTGTCACACAGCCAGTACCACGCAGTATTTTGGGGGTCACTAATTTTTACAAAATATCTGGGAATTGAGGTGATCTGTGTCTTGCCACTGCCAGCAAGTATTTAGGGGTCACAAATTTCTACAAAATATTTGTCTTGTCACACAGCCAGTGACACGCAGTATTTTGGGGGTCACAAATTTCTACAAAACATTTGGGAATTGAGGTGATCTGTGTCTTGTCACTGCCAGCAAGTATTTTGGGGGTCACAAATTTCTACAAAATATTTGGGATTTGAGGTGATCTGTGTCTTCTCACACAGCCAGTACCACGCAGTATTTTGGGGGTAACTAATTTCTACAAAATATTTGGGAATTGACGTGATCTGTGTCTTGTCACACAGCTAGTACCACGCAGTATTTTAGGGGTCACAAATTTCTACAACACATTTTTGAATTGAGGTGATCTGTGTCTTGTCACACAGCCAATGCCACGCAGTATTTTGGGGGTCACAAATTTCTACAAAATATGTTGGAATTGAGGTGATCTGTGTCTTGTGACTCACTGCCAGTACCACGCAGTATTTGGGGGGTCACAAATTTTTACAAAATATCTGGGAATTGAGGTGATCTGTGTCTTGTCACTGCCAGCAAGTATTTTGGGGATCACATATTTCTACAAAATATTTGAAAATTGAGGTTATCTGTGTCTTGTCACACAGCCAGTACCACGCAGTATTTGGGGGTCACAAATTTCTACAAAATATTTGGGAATTGAGGTGATCTGTCTCTTGTGACCCACTGCCAGTACCATGCAGTATTTTGGGGGTCACAAATTTTAACAAAATATCTGGAAATTGAGGTGATCTGTCTCTTGTCATACAGACAGTACCACGCAGTATTTTGGGGAATACAAATTTCTACACCATTTGGGAATTGAGGTGATCTGTGTCTTGTCACTGCCAGCAAGTATTTTGGGTGTCACAAATTTCTACAACACATTTTGGAATTGAGGTGATCTGTGTCTTCTCACACAGCCAGTACCACGCAGTATTTGGGGGTCACAAATTTTTACGAAATATCTAGGAATTGAGGTGATCTGTGTCTTGTCACTGCCAGCAAGTATTTTGGGGGTCACAAATTTCTACAAAACTTTTGGGAATTGAGGTAATCTGTCTCCTGTCACTGCTAGCAAGTATTTTGGGGGGTCAGAAATTTCTACAAAACATTTGGGAATTGAGGTGATCTGTGTCTTGTCACTGCCAGCAAGTATTTTGGGGATCACATATTTCTACAAAATATTTGAAAATTGAGGTGATCTGTGTCTTGTCACACAGCCAGTACCACGCAGTATTTGGGGGTCACAAATTTCTACAAAATATTTGGGAATTGAGGTGATCTGTCTCTTGTGACCCACTGCCAGTACCATGCAGTATTTTGGGGGTCACAAATTTTAACAAAATATCTGGGAATTGAGGTGATCTGTGTCTTGCCACTGCCAGCAAGTATTTTGGGGTCACAAATTTCTACAAAATATTTGGGAATTGAGGTGATCTGTGTCTTGTCACTGCCAGCATGTATTTTGGGGGTCACTAATTTCTACAAAACATTTGGGAATTGAGGTGATCTGTGTCTTGTCACTGCCAGCATGTATTTTGGGGGTCACTAATTTCTACAAAACATTTGGGAATTGAGGTGATCTGTGTCATGTTACTGCCAGCAAGTATTTTGGGGGTCACAAATTTCTACAAAATATTTGGGAATTGAGGTGATCTGTGTCTTGTCACTGCCAGCATGTATTTTGGGGGTCACTAATTTCTACAAAACATTTGGGAATTGAGGTGATCTGTGTCTTGTCACACAGCCAGTGCCACGCAGTATTTTGGGGGTCACAAATTTCTACAAAACATTTGGGTATTGAGGTGATCTGTCTCTTGTCACTGCCAGCAAGTGTTTTGGGGGTCAAAAATTTCTACAAAACATATGGGAATTGAGGTGATCTTGTAACGGTTAGCCTCTGCTTGGGCCATCGTGGTGGCTTGGAACATGAGATGAAGCCCTTAAGGCAGGTGAGTAACTGACTGGACACAAGGACAGACAGATTTCTCCAAAACCAAGGAGCACCAAAAAACAGAACAGAATTGCCACTAAGCTCCGAAGGCTTCAAGACCGACAGACAACTTAGGACACTCAGAAACACAAAGATACACTTGACAATCCGTGAAGGAAGCAGGCCGCAGGACAGTAAACAAAACAGACAGACTATACTAAAAGAGGTCCTTATAAGCGGCCTCTGAATAATATACTAAACTAAGACAGACAAGGTACATAAAACATGAAACATACAAGAATCGTCTATCAGGCAGAGGTTGGCAACAGATCAGAAATATACGGTACCAGGGGGGAGTAGAAGGGATAGTCAAAAATAAAGCCGAGGTCAGAACCAGAAAACACTTGAACAGGAATGCTTTGCAGCAACTCAGGAAACACGAACCAGACAGAACCACCATCAAACTCCACAAACAGTCAATGAGGCTCTGTGCTGCTGGGAATATATAGGAGTGGGTCTGTGTGATTGGGCCATGTGACCCCAGACCAGGAGATCACAACAGAACCCCAGATCAGCCCTAAACAGCACAGCCAGACACACCATAGGGGAAAAACAAACATGAAGACCCTTCACCACCAGGGGGCAAGGCCGAGACGTGACAGATCTGTGTCTTGCCACTGCCAGCAAGTATTTTGGGGGTCACAAATTTCTACAAAACATTTGGGAATTGAGGTGTTCTGTGTCTTGTGACTCACTGCCAGTACCACACAGTATTTTGGGTGGGGTCACAAATTTTTACAAAATATTTGGGAATTGAGGTGATCTGTGTCTTGTCACTGCCAGCAAGTATTTTGGGGGTCACAAATTTCTACAAAACATTTGGGAATGGACGTGATCTGTGTCTTGTCACACAGCCAGTGCCACGCAGTATTTTGGGGGTCACTAATTTCTACAAAATATTTGGGAATTGAGGTGATCTGTGTCTTGTCACTGCCAGCATGTATTTTGGGGGTCACAAATTTCTACAAAACATTTGGGAATGGACGTGATCTGTGTCTTGTCACACAGCCAGTACCACACAGTATTTTGGGGGTCACTAATTTTTACAAAATATCTGGGAATTGAGGTGATCTGTCTTTTGTCACTGCCAGCAAGTATTTTGGGGGTCACAAATTTCTACAAAACATTTGGGAATTGAGGTGATCTGTCTCTTGTCACACAGCCAGTGCCACGCAGTATTTTGGGTGTCACAAATTTCTACAAAATATTTTGGAATTGAGATGATCTGTGTCTTGTGACTCACTGCCAGTACCACGTAGTATTTTTGGGGGGTCACAAATTTTTACAAAATATCTGGGAATTGAGGTGATCTGTCTCTTGTCACTGTCAGCAAGTATTTTGGGGGTCACAAATTTCTACAAAACATTTGGGAATTGAGGTGATCTGTGTCTTGTCACTGCCAGCAAGTATTTTGGGGGTCACAAAGTTCTACAAAATATTTGGGAATTGAGGTGATCTGTGTCTTGTCACTGCCAGCAAGTATTTTGGGCGTCACAAAGTTCTACAAAATATTTGGGAATTGAGGTGATCTGTGTCTTGTCACTGCCAGCAAGTATTTTGGGGGTCACAAATTTCTACAAAATATTTGGGAATTGAGGTGATCTGTGTCTTGTCACACATCCAGTACCACGCAGTATTTTGGGGGTCACTAATTTCTACGAAATATCTAGGAATTTAGGTGATCTGTGTCTTGTCACTGCCAGCAAGTATTTTGGGGGTCACAAATTTCTACAAAACATTTGGGAATTGAGGTGATCTGTGTCTTGTCACTGCCAGCAAGTATTTTGGGGGTCACAAATTTCTACAAAATATTTTGGAATTGAGGTGATCTGTGTCTTGTGACTCACTGCCAGTACCACGCAGTATTTTGGGGGTAACTAATTTCTACAAAATATCTGGGAATTGAGGTGATCTGTGTCTTGTCACTGCCAGCAAGTATTTTTGGGGTCACAAATTTCTACAAAATATTTTATAATTGAGGTGATCTGTCTCTTCTCACACAGCCAGTACCACGCAGTATTTTGGGGGTCACTAATTTCTACGAAATATCTAGGAATTGAGGTGATCTGTGTCTTGACACTGCCAGCAAGTATTTTGGGGGTCACAAATTTCTACAAAACATTTGGGAATTGAGGTAATCTGTCTCCTGTCACTGCCAGCAAGTATTTTGGGGGTCAGAAATTTCTACAAAACATTTGGGAGTTGAGGTGATCTGTGTCTTGTGACCCACTGCCAGTACCATGCAGTATTTTGGGGGGTCACAAATTTTAACAAAATATCTGGAAATTGAGGGGATCTGTCTTTTGTCACTGCCAGCAAGTATTTTGGGGGTCATTAATTTCTACAAAACATTTGTGAATTAAGGTGATCTGTGTCTTGTCACACAGCCAGTGCCATGCAGTATTTTGGGGGGGTCACAAATTTCTACAAAATATTTATGAATTGAGGTGATCTGTGTCTTGTGACTCACTGCCAGTACCACGCAGTATTTTGGGGGTCATTAATTTCTACAAAACATTTGTCAATTAAGGTGATCTGTGTCTTGTCACACAGCCAGTACCATGCAGTATTTTGGGAGTCACAAATTTCTACAAAACGTTTGGGAATTGAGGTGATCTGGGTCATGTCACTGCCAGCAAGTATGTTGGGGGGCTCACAAATTTCTACAAAACATTTGTGAATTAAGGTGATCTGTGTCTTGTCACACAGCCAGTACCACGCAGTATTTTGGGCGTCAAATTTTTACAAAACATTTGGGAATTGAGGTGATCTGTGTCTTGTCACATAGCCAGTACCACGCAGTATTTTGGGGGTCACTAATTTCTACAAAACATTTGGGAATTGAGGTTATCTGTGTCTTGTCACTGCCAGCAAGTATTTTGGGGTTCACTAATCTCTACAAAATATTTGGGAATTGTTATAATCCGTGTGTTCTCACTGGCTGCCACCCATCAGGGGGTCTCACTGATTTATAGGAGGGAATTGTAATCTGTGTCTTGTCACTGGCTGCCAGCTATCAGGATGTCTCACTGAGTTATACCAGAGTTCTGTATATCTTTAATCTCTATACCAGAGTTGATTCAGAGTTCTGTATATCTTTAATCTATATATCACTAACCATGTCTGAAAGAACAAAAAGGACAGGCAGATGCTCCCAGACACAGATAAGAGGGCAAGCAGCCCCTGTGTCGGGAGGCTGTGCCTCTGGTCATGGTGGACGTGGTGCATCCTCTGCAGGGGCACACTTGTCCTTTCTAACTGGTGCTGGCCGTCTTCTTAAGCAGCAGCAACATACAGAGGATTTGGTGGATTGGCTAACCAGGCCATCCTCATCCTCCGAGTCCTCTGCCAGCCAGGCTTCTAGTGCTTTACAGTCCACCTCAGCTGCCAAAGCATCTAATGCAGCCTCCATGTCCACAGCTACTCCTGCCATTAGCCTCGCTATCACACATGGAGGAGTCAGCTTAATTGTTTGACTACAATGACAGTGACATGCTGCTTGAGGATGCGCAGCAAGTACAGTGCTCTGATTCAATCTCTGAGGTTGAGGAAGGGAGTATAATCAACCTAGAGGAAGAGGGTGCCAGTGATGACACACAAATAACTGGCACTCATGTTGCCCCAGCAGCTGCAGCATACTGCCAAGTTGGCTCCAGTGACGAGGAGATAGGGGGTGCAGATGACATTAATGATGAGGTCACTGACTCCACCTGGGTTCCAGATCGAACAGAGGAATCAAGTGAGGAGGAGGGGGAGGAGGCACAGCAAACACGAGGCACAACATCCTCTATGACCAACCGTAACACTAGCCAGTCCAAGGCATCAGATGTCAGAGCTGTACCTCAGTGGCAGGTTCCAAAACGCCATTACTTTTCACGCAAGGCCATTCCAGCACTATACCAGCACGTGGAACACAATGTTAGGGAGTCATTGGGAAAGGCAGTCAGCAGCAAGGTGCACATTACTTTACACACGTGGTCCAGCAAGCATGGACAGGGTCGTTACATTTCCTTCACGGCACACTGGGTAACTCTGATTGCAGCTGGGAGGGATCCAAGACAGGGCTCTGTGCTGGAGCTTGTTCATCCACCACGCCTCCAGAAAGCTGCTTGTGTGAGGTCTGTCTGCTCCACCACCACCACCTCTCCCTCTTCCTCCTCCTCCTCCTCCTCCTGCTGTGTCTCTGGCGAAGTGGCAGTTAAACCGACGCCTGACAATGTCTACGCAATGGCTCAAGCAAAAAGAAGCCATACTGTGCTTGAGCTGGTTTGTTTAGGGCAGTGGTCCCCAACCCAGGCCCTCAGGGCCCACTAACAGGCCAGATTTTGCAGATCACCTTGGGGAAATGCAGACTGAATCCTGCATTCATTGAGCAGCAAATCATAACACCTGTGCTGTGCTTCAGATATCTGGCAAACCTGGCCTGTTAGTGGGCCCTGAGGGCCTGGGTTGGGGACCACTGGTTTAGGGGACAGGAGCCACACCGGGCCAGAAATTATGTCAGCTCTGCAGGGCCAGGTGCAGAGATGGTTAACACCACGTCAGCTTCAGCTGTGAATGATCGTCTGTGATAATGGCAGCAACCTTCTCTCCGCCCTACGCAAGGGTAAATTGACGCATGTACAATGACTAGCACACGTCCTAAATCTAGTGGTACAGCGTTTCCTAACCAAGTACCCAGGGCTGGCAGAGCTTCTCAGCCAGGCCAGAAAAGTCTGCAGCCACTTCAGACAGTCATTCCCAGCAAGCGTTCGCCTGGCAGAAATTCAAAGAGAATTCCACCTTCCCACAAACCGTCTGATCTGTGATATGCCCGCCAGGTGGAACTCGACATTAGCAATGCTGCAGCATCTGCACAAGCAGCAGAGGGCCATCAACGAGTACCTGTGTGAGTATGGCACAAGGACAGGTTCAGGTCAACTTGTTTTTTTTTCCCCCTGCAGTCTCTGATGATCAAGGATGCATGCACTATACTGTCACCATTTGAGGACGCAACGAGGATGGTGAGCAGGGACAGTGCATGCATCAGTGACACAATTACTTTAGTGTTCCTGCTGGAGCACACTCTGCAGGGAATTATAGATGTGGCTCTAGAGGCAGAGCAGCGGGAGGAAGAGGAGGCCTTCCCTAGCTCTGAAGGCCCCATTATTTCCGCAGACAGCATTCCAGCGGGTCCTACTCAGATCAGACAGGAGGATGAGGAGGAGGAATATTTAAGTAGTGGGGGCATTGAAGGTGGGGATTCCTCAAGGGAGGGTTTCGTGTGCCCAGAAACACAAAGGCTAGTGCGTGGCTGGGAGGAGGAAATGCACGATGGGGTCATAGTCATTGACCAGGAAGACTCGGAAGCTAATGCCTCCTCCAACCTACGCTGCATGGGCTCCCTTATAATGCAAAGCCTGCTAAAGGACCCCAGGATTTGTGCTATCAAGGAGAGGGATCATTACTGGTTGGCAACCCTTCTTTATCCACAATACAAGGGTAAAGTTGCAGAGCTCATCCTGCCCACACAGAGGGAGCACAGGATGAAAAAACTTGAGGACGCTCTAAAGCGACACTTGTGTAACACCTTTCCAGGCACTGGTAGGTTACCAAATGATGACACACGTGCTTCTGAGGCTGCGGATGATCAGAGGAATAGTGGTGAAGGCCAGGGCCGCTTGACTGATGCATTTTAAAAACGACGCCAAGGGACTTCAAATGTAGGCACCCATTGCCAGCGTCTTCACCATATGGTGCAGGACTACCTAGGGGCAAGGGCAGACCTGGATACGTTTCCAGCAGATGATCCACTGGCTTACTGGGTGTTGAGATTGGATCACTGGCCAGAACTTAGCAAATATGCTATGCAGCTACTAGGTTGCCCTTCATCTAGCGTGGTTTCTGAAAGGACGATCAGTGCCGCTAGAGGTTTTGTCACAGACAAAAGAGTGCGTCTGTCCACTGACTCTGTAGACCGGCTGACATTTATAAAAATGAATCAGTCCTGGATCAGCAGCTATCAATCCCCTGATGCTGAAGTAACGGAATAGATCGGGGATGTCTTCTGCATTCACAAAACCTCCAGCACTGAACTCTTCCACAATACCACAAAAGGGTTACGGTGTGAAGGCACTTGCTGCCATGAAAGGCACAATATTTGACTGCACTGACGCCTGTGCCACATTTATATCATTTTAATTTTTTGAACCGCAGGGTCCAACCCTGCACTCTTCCACAATACTACAGAGGGGTTACTGTATGATAGTACTTGCTGCCCTGGCAGTCTGGCACCAAAAGCACAATTTCTGGGTGCACTGACTCCCATTACCAGATTCATATCTTTTTAATATAGGACCGCATGGTCCACCCCTGCATTCTTCCACAATACTACAGATGGGTTACTGTACGATGGTACTTGCTGGCCTGGCAGTCTGGCACCAAAAGCACAATACCTGGGTGCACTGACGCCCATTACCAGATTCATATCTTTTTAATATAGGACCGCATGGTCCACCCCTGCATTCTTCCACAATACCACAGAGGGGTTACTGTATGAATGCACTTGCTGGCCTGGCACCAAAAGCACAATATCTGGGTGCACTGACGCCTTTAACAGATGCATATCTTTTTAATATAGGACCGCAAGGTCCAACCCTGCATTCTTCCACAATACTACAGAGGGGTTACTGTATGATAGTACTTGCAGGCCTGGCACCAAAAGCACAATATTTGAGTGCACTGCCACTGACGCCTGTATCAGATTCATATCCTCAGAGGGGTTACGGTGTGACGGCAATTTTAAAGCACCTATTGTTAGTTTCATCCAAAGCCTGCATAAGTTTCACAATAATTTAGCCAAAAAAAATCACTAAACTTTTTCTACGTGTCCGAAAATGTCTCTTCTTTTCATCCAGACTGCCGCCCCAAGAAGTTGTTTATGGATAGATTAAAGGAAAAGCATTTACCGTCTTTTGAAACGTAATTTTTAATGTTTTTATTGTTTCTGTACATCCTAGAAATCCACCACTTCATGGGCAGGTTATGGGGACCTCCTAGGCATGATATTTGAAGGAATTTTTCGTTTTTATTTTTAACCCTTATTTCATGGAAAACTCATTGTCCCGTTTAAAAATGTTTTTTTTTTAAACTTTTTGTCCTTGTTTCCTGTCCCCCGGGGCACTACGCGGACCCCCATACAACTTTTATGGCAAATATCTAGCATATATGCCCTCTTGGAAGGCACTCTAAAAATCGAATTTTCAGCTCCATTGACTTGTATGGAATTCGAGTTCGGATTCGAACATTTGGAAAGTTTGGGTTCGAATACGAACCGAACTCGGGGGTGTTCGGCTCATCTCTAGTCTCAACCATCCCCAAGCACAGCGTCTAAGGCTAGGGTCAGACGAACGCATTTTCACGTTGTCTGTGAAAAAGTGCGTTCGAACGAATGGACGCATTTTTTCACGGAGTACGCGATAGCGGTCATACTATGCGCATTTGCGTTCGTGATTTTGTACGGATCATCAATAAAACACTTTGTGCTTCTGGACGTTATGTTGGCCGGACATTAGCAGTGTCTGACATCTCCAATTCACGTACACACGCCGCTAGCGGACGCAGCGCACTCTGTACAACCGTACTAACGGTTTTACGTTCGACAAAATGCGTTCGTTTGCCACTTGCGTTGCGCAGCCGGACTTTTGTGCGACCGTACTTCGTATATTGGCCATCATTGCCCGGCATTTGCTGCTACTACGGCCGTGATTAAGTGCGCCTGCACGCGCGTTCGCACTGCCTCAGTCTGACCCTAGCCTAAATGCCAGCTTAGCAAAATTACTCGCAATGCAGCTGCTGCCTTTCCAGATGGTGGACTCAGCTTCCTTCCGTGAATTTGCTGGATGTGCTGTACCACAGTGGCAGGTTCCAAAACGCCATTACTTTTCACGGAAGGCCATTCCAGCACTATACCAGCACGTGAAAGACAATGTTATCCAGTCATTGGGAAAGGCAGTCAGCAGCAAGGTGCATTTGACTTTAGACACGTGGTCCAGCAAGCATGGACAAGGTCGTTACATTTCCTTCACGGCACACTGGGTAACTCTGATTGAGGCTGGGAGGGATCCAAGCCTGGGCTCTGTGTTAGAGCTTGTTCATCCACCACGCCTCCAGAAAGCTGCTTGTATGAGATCTGTCTGCTCCACCACCACCTCTCCCTCTTCCTCCTCCTCCTCCTCCTTCTATGTCTCTGGCGAAGTGGCAGTTAAACCGACGCCTGACAGGGTCTACGCAATGGCTCAAGCAAAAAGAAGCCATACTGTGCTTGAGCTGGTTTGTTTAGGGGACAGGAGCCACACCGGGCCAGAAATTCTGACAGCTCTGCAGGGCCAGGTGCAGAGATGGTTAACACCATGCCAGCTTCAGCTGGGAATGATCGTCTGTGATAATGGCAGCAACCTTCTCTCCGCCCTACTCAAGGGTAAATTGACGCATGTACCATGCCTAGCACACGTCCTAAATCTAGTGGTACAGTGTTTCCTAACCAAGTACCCAGGGCTGGCAGAGCTTCTCAGCCAGGCCAGAAAAGTCTGCAGCCACTTCAGACTGTCATTCCCAGCAAGCGATCGCCTGGCAGAAATTCAAAGAGAATTCCACCTTCCCACAAACCGCCTGATCTGTGACATGCACACCAGGTGGAACTCGACACTAGCAATGCTGCAGTGTCTGCACAAGCAGCAGAGGGCCAAACCACGAATACCTGTGTGAGTATGGCACAAGGACAGGTTCAGGTCAACTTGGTTAACCCCCCCGCAGTGGGTGATGATCAAGGATGCATGCACTGTACTGTCACCAGTTGAGGAGGCAACGAGGATGGTGAGCAGGGACAGTGCATGCATCAGCGACACAATTCCTTTAGTGTTCCTGCTGGAGCACACTCTGCGGGGAATTATAGATGTGGCTCTAGAGGCAGAGCAGCGGGAGGAAGAGGAGGCCTTCCCTAGCTCTCAAGGCCCCAGTCTTTCCGCAGACAGCATTCCAGCGGGTCCTCCTCAGATCAGACAGGAGGAGGATGAGGAGGAATATTTAAGTAGTGGAGGCCATTAAAGGTGGGGATTCCTCAAGGGAGGGTTTTGTGTGCCCAGAAACACAAGGACTAGTGCGTGGCTGGGAGGAGGAAGTGCACGATACGGTCATCCTCATTGACGAAGACTCGTAAGCTAATGCCACCTCCAACCTACGCTGCATGGGCTCCTTTATAATGCAAAGCCTGCTAAAGGACCCCAGGACTCGTGCTATCAAGGAGAGGGATCATTACTTTTTTGGCAACCCTTCTTGATCCACGATACAAGGGTAAAGTTGCAGAGCTCATCCTGCCCACACAGAGGGAGCACAGGATGAAAAAACTTGAGGACGCTCTAAAGCGACACTTGTGTAACACCTTTCCAGGCACTGGTAGGTTACCAAGTGATGACAGACGTGCTTCTGAGGATGCGGATGATCAGAGGAATAGTGGTGAAGGCTAGGGCCGCTTGACTGATGCATTTTTAAATTTTTTTAGTCCACGACTATCTTTTTAATATAGGACCGCAAGGTCCACCACTCCATTCTTCCACAATACCACAGAGGGGTTACTGTATGATAGCACTTGCTAGCCTGGCAGTCTGGCACCAAATGCACAATATCTGGGTGCACTGACGCCTTTACCAGATTCATATCTTTTTAAAATAGGACAGCAAGGTCCACCCCTGCATTCTTCCACAAGACTACAGAGGGGTTACTGTATGATAGTACTTGCTGGCCTTGCAGTCTGGCACCTAAAGCACAGTATCTGGGTGCACTTCAGCATTTACCAGATGCATATCTTTTTAATATAGGACCGCATGGTCCACCCCTGCATTCTTCCACAATACTACAGAGGGGTTACTGTATGATGGTGTCAGGGTGGCACCAGGCGTGAGCCGAGGTGGGACCCAAAGTTCAGTATAAATCCCAGGCGCTGGGGTTGAACAGGTTAATGAAGACACTGGATACAATGAAGCAGGTAAATAAGGATATATTGAAACTGTGGCAGATGAGGAACACACAGGCAATATGAATATCCAGATAAAGCAATATGCAGGACACAGCGATGAATAGGTACAGCTCAAATACACACAGGTCTCTGGTACAGCGGATATGGTGAATGTGCAGCACAGTAATCCAGTGGTCTCTCCAGGTACTGCAGAATGGAGTGCACAGCAATAGAGTAATAAGCACAGTCTCTGGTAGCAGAATGGTACCTGGAACCAACACAGTGGTTAACATCAGAAACTGGATACTAGAAGGAATAGTCCAGGAAATAAACAGCAGCAATAACAGGATTAGGCTTGAAGTGATATGCAGGAGCTCAAGAGGGGGATCCTCTCAGTAGCAAAGCAAGATGAACAATGCCAGATCGTAGAGGAAAGGCCGTGACCAGGCTTTAAGCAATCACTCAGGTATCCAGAGCAAAAGTTAACCCTTGAGTAGATGCAAACAGTCTCCCAGACTAGCCACGGCAGGCTCCAAGGGTTGGGGCATGACAGATGGTACTTGCTGGCCTGGCAGTCTGGCAGAAAAAGCACAATATCTGGGTGCACTGACGCTTTTACCAGATTCATATCTTTTTAATATAGGACCGCAAGGTCCACCCCTGCATTCTTCCACAATACTACAGAGGGGTTACTGTATGATAGTACTTGCTGGCCTGGCAGTCTGGCACCAAAAGCACAATATCTGGGTGCACTGACGCCCATTACCAGATTCATATCTTTTTAATATAGGACCTCATGGTCCACCCCTGTATTCTTCCACAATACTACAGAGGGGTTACTGTATGATAGTACTTGCTGGCCTGGCAGTCTGGCACCAAAAGCACAATATCTGGGTGCACTGACGCCCATTACCAGATTCATATCTTTTTAATATAGGACCTCATGGTCCACCCCTGTATTCTTCCACAATACCACAGAGGGGTTACTGTATGAATGCACTTGCTGGCCTGGCACCAAAAGTACAATATCTGGGTGCACTGACGCCTTAACCAGATTCATATCTTTTTAATATAGGATCGCAAGGTCCACCCCTGCATTCTTCCACAGTACTACAGAGGGGTTACTGTATGATAGTACTTGCTGGCTTGACACCAAAAGCACAATATCTGGGTGAACTGACGCCTTTACTAGATTCATATCTTTTTAATATGGGACCGCAAGGTCCACCCCTGCATTCTTCCACAATACTACAGAGGGGTTACTGTATGACAGTACTTGCTGGCCTGGCATTCTGGCACCAAAAGCACAATATCTGGGTGCACTGATGCCTTTACCAGATTCATATCTTTTTAATATGGGACCGCAAGGTCCACCACTGCATTCTTCCACAATACTACAGAGGGGTTACTGTATGACAGTACTTGCTGGCCTGGCAGTCTGGCACCAAAAGCACAATATCTGGGTGCACTGACGCACATTACCAGATTCATATCTTTTTAATATAGGACTGCAAGGTCCACCCCTGCATTCTTCCACAATACTACAGAGGGGTTACTGTATGAATGCACTTGCTGGCCTGGCACCAAAAGCACAATATCTGGGTGCACTGACGCCTTTACCAGATTCATATCTTTTTAAAATAGGACAGCAAGGTCCACCCCTGCATTCTTCCACAAGACTACAGAGGGGTTACTGTATGATAGTACTTGCTGGCCTGGCAGTCTGGCACCAAAAGCACAATATCTGGGTGCACTGACGCCCATTACCAGATTCATATCTTTTTAATATAGGACCGCATGGTCCACCCCTGCATTCTTCCACATTACCATAGAGGGGTTACTGTATGAATTCACTTGCTGGCCTGGCACCAAAAGCACAATATCTGGGTGCACTGATGCCCATTACCAGATTCATATCTTTTTAATATAGGACCGAATGGTCCACCTCTACATTCTTCCACAATACCACAGAGGGGTTACTGTATGAATGCACTTGCTGGCCTGGCATCAAAAGCACAATATCTGGGTGCACTGACGCCTTAACCAGATTCATATCTTTTTAATATAGGATCGCAAGGTCCACCCCTGCATTCTTCCACAATACTACAGAGGGGTTACTGTATGATAGTACTTGCTGGCCTGGCAGTCTGGCACCAAAAGCACAATATCTGGGTGCACTGACGCCCATTACCAGATTCATATCTTTTTAATATAGGACCGCATGGTCCACCCCTGCATTCTTCCACAATACCACAGAGGGGTTACTGTATGAATGCACTTGCTGGCCTGGCACCAAAAGCACAATATCTGGGTGCACTGACGCCCATTACCAGATTCATATCTTTTTAATATAGGACCGCATGGTCCACCCCTGCATTCTTCCACAATACTACAGAGGGGTTACTATATGAATGCACTTGCTGGCCTGGCACCAAAAGCACAATATCTGGCAGCACTGACGCCTTTACCAGATTCATATCTTTTTAATATGGGACCGCAAGGTCCACCCCTGCATTCTTCCACAATACTAAAGAGGGGTTACTGTATGACAGTACTTGCTGGCCTGGCAGTCTGGCACCAAAAGCACAATCTCTGGGTGCACTGACACCCATTACCAGATTCATATCTTTTTATTATAGGACCGCATGGTCCACCCCTGCATTCTTCCACATTACCATAGAGGGGTTACTGTATGAATTAACTTGCTGGCCTGGCAGTCTGGCACCAAAAGCACAATATCTGGATGCACTGACGCCCATTACCAGATTCATATCTTTTTAATATAGGACCGCATGGTCCACCCCTGCATTCTTCCACAATACTAAAGAGGGGTTACTGTATGACAGTACTTGCTGGCCTGGCAGTCTGGCACCAAAAGCACAATATCTGGGTTCACTGACGTCCATTACCAGATTCATATCTTTTTAATATAGGACTGCAAGGTCCACCCCTGCATTCTTCCACAATACTACAGGGAGGTTACTGTATGATGGTACTTGCTGGCCTGGCATTCTGGCACCAAAAGCACAATATCTGGGTGCACTGATGCCTTTACCAGATTCATATCTTTTTAATATGGGACCGCAAGGTCCACCCCTGCATTGTTCCACAGTACTACAGAGGGGTTACTGTATGACAGTACTTGCTGGCCTGGCAGTCTGGCACCAAAAGCACAATATCTGGGTGCACTGACGCACATTACCAGATTCATATCTTTTTAACATAGGACCGCAAGGTCCTCCCCTGCATTCTTCCACAATACTACAGAGGGGTTACTGTATGATGGTACTTGCTGGCTTGGCAGTCTTACACCAAAAGCACAATATCTGGGTGCACTGACGCCCATTACCAGATTCATATCTTTTTAAAATAGGACAGCAAGGTCCACCCCTGCATTTTTCCACAAGACTACAGAGGGGTTACTGTATGATAGTACTTGCTGGCCTGGCAGTCCTGGACCTTAAGCACAGTATCTGGGTGCACTGAAGTATTTACCAGATGCATATCTTTTTAATATAGGACCGCAAGGTCCACCCCTGCATTCTTCCACAATACGACAGAGGGGTTACTGTATGATGGTACTTGCTGGCCTGGCAGTCTGGCACAAAAAGCACAGTATCTGGGTGCACTGACGCCTTTACCAGATTCATATCTTTTTAATATAGGACCGCATGGTCCACCCCTGCATTCTTCCACAATACCACAGAGGGGTTACTGTATGAATGCACTTGCTTTCCTGGCACCAAAAGCACAATATCTGGGTGCACTGACGCCCATTACCAGATTCATATCTTTTTAATATAGGACCGAATGGTCCACCTCTACATTTTTCCACAATACCACAGAGGGGTTACTGTATGAATGCACTTGCTGGCCTGGCATCAAATGCACAATATCTGGGTGCACTGACGTTAACCAGATTCATATCTTTTTAATATAGGATCGCAAGGTCCACCCCTGCATTCTTCCACATACTACAGAGGGGTTAACTGTATGACAGTACTTGCTGGCTGGCAGTCTGGCACCAAAAGCACAATATCTGGGTGCACTGACGCCCATTACAGATTCATATCTTTTTAATATAGGACCGCATGGTCCACCCCTGCATTCTTCCACAATACCACAGAGGGGTTACTGTATGAATGCACTTGCTGGCCTGGCACCAAAAGCACAATATCTGGGTGCACTGACACCTTTACCAGATTCATATCTTTTTAATATGGGACCGCAAGGTCCACCCCTGCATTCTTCCACAATACTACAGAGGGGTTACTGTATGACAGTACTTGCTGGCCTGGCAGTCTGGCACCAAAAGCACAATATCTGGGTGCACTGACGTCCATTACCAGATTCATATCTTTTTAATATAGGATCGCAAGGTCCACCCCTGCATTCTTCCACAATACTACAGAAGGGTTACTGTATGACAGTACTTGCTGGCCTGGCAGTCTGGCACCAAAAGCACAATATCTGGGTGCACTGACGTCCATTACCAGATTCATATCTTTTTAATATAGGACTGCAAGGTCCACCTCTGCATTCTTCCACAATGCCACAGAGGGGTTACTGTATGAATGCACTTGCTGGCCTGGCACCAAAAGCACAATATCTGGGTGCCCTGACACCCATTACCAGATTCACATCTTTTTAATATAGGACCGAATGGTCCACCTCTACATTCTTCCACAATACCACAGAGGGGTTACTGTATGAATGCACTTGCTGGCCTGGCACCAAAAGCACAATATCTGGGAGCACTGACGCCTTTACCAGATTCATATCTTTTTAATATGGGACCGCAAGGTCCACCCCTGCATTCTTCCACAATACTACAGAGGGGTTACTGTATGACAGTACTTGCTGGCCTGGCAGTCTGGCACCAAAAGCACAATATCTGGGTCCACTGACGCCCATTACCAGATTCATATCTTTTTAATATAGGACTGCAAGGTCCACCCCTGCATTCTTCCACAGTACTACAGAGGGGTTACTGTATGAATGCACTTGCTGGCCTGGCACCAAAAGCACAATATCTGGGAGCACTGACACCTTTACCAGATTCATATCTTTTTAAAATAGGACCGCAAGGTCCACCCCTGCATTCTTCCACAATACTACAGAGGGGTTACTGTATGATGGTACTTGCTGGCTTGCAGTCTGGCACCAAAAGCACAATATCTGGGTGCATTGACGCCTTTACCAGATTCATTCTTTTTATTATGGGACCGCAAGGTCCACCCTGCATTCTTTTACAATACTACAGAGGGGTTACTGTATGATGGTACTGCTGGCCTGGCAGTCTGGCACCAAAAGCACAATATCTGGGTGCACTGACGCACATTACCAGATTCATATCTTTTTAACATAGGACCGCAAGGTCCTCCCCTGCATTCTTCCACAATACTACAGAGGGGTTACTGTATGATGGTACTTGCTGGCTTGGCAGTCTTACACCAAAAGCACAATATCTGGGTGCACTGACGCCCATTACCAGATTCATATCTTTTTAAAATAGGACAGCAAGGTCCACCCCTGCATTTTTCCACAAGACTACAGAGGGGTTACTGTATGATAGTACTTGCTGGCCTGGCAGTCTGGCACCTAAAGCACAGTATCTGGGTGCACTGAAGTATTTACCAGATGCATATCTTTTTAATATAGGACCGCAAGGTCCACCCCTGCATTCTTCCACAATACGACAGAGGGGTTACTGTATGATGGTACTTGCTGGCCTGGCAGTCTGGCACAAAAAGCACAGTATCTGGGTGCACTGACGCCTTTACCAGATTCATATCTTTTTAATATAGGACCGCATGGTCCACCCCTGCATTCTTCCACAATACCACAGAGGGGTTACTGTATGAATGCACTTGCTTTCCTGGCACCAAAAGCACAATATCTGGGTGCACTGACGCCCATTACCAGATTCATATCTTTTTAATATAGGACCGAATGGTCCACCTCTACATTTTTCCACAATACCACAGAGGGGTTACTGTATGAATGCACTTGCTGGCCTGGCATCAAATGCACAATATCTGGGTGCACTGACGCCCATTACCAGATTCATATCTTTTTAATATAGGACCGAATGGTCCACCTCTACATTTTTCCACAATACCACAGAGGGGTTACTGTATGAATGCACTTGCTGGCCTGGCATCAAATGCACAATATCTGGGTGCACTGACGCCTTAACCAGATTCATATCTTTTTAATATAGGATCGCAAGGTCCACCCCTGCATTCTTCCACAATACTACAGAGGGGTTACTGTATGACAGTACTTGCTGGCCTGGCAGTCTGGCACCAAAAGCACAATATCTGGGTGCACTGACGCCCATTACCAGATTCATATCTTTTTAATATAGGACCGCATGGTCCACCCCTGCATTCTTCCACAATACCACAGAGGGGTTACTGTATGAATGCACTTGCTGGCCTGGCACCAAAAGCACAATATCTGGGTGCACTGACACCTTTACCAGATTCATATCTTTTTAATATGGGACCGCAAGGTCCACCCCTGCATTCTTCCACAATACTACAGAGGGGTTACTGTATGACAGTACTTGCTGGCCTGGCAGTCTGGCACCAAAAGCACAATATCTGGGTGCACTGACGTCCATTACCAGATTCATATCTTTTTAATATAGGATCGCAAGGTCCACCCCTGCATTCTTCCACAATACTACAGAAGGGTTACTGTATAGACAGTACTTGCTGGCTGGCAGTCTGGCACCAAAAGCACAATATCTGGGTGCACTGACGTCCATTACCAGATTCATATCTTTTTAATATAGGACTGCAAGGTCCACCTCTGCATTCTTCCACAATGCCACAGAGGGGTTACTGTATGAATGCACTTGCTGGCCTGGCACCAAAAGCACAATATCTGGGTGCCCTGACACCCATTACCAGATTCACATCTTTTTAATATAGGACCGAATGGTCCACCTCTACATTCTTCCACAATACCACAGAGGGGTTACTGTATGAATGCACTTGCTGGCCTGGCACCAAAAGCACAATATCTGAGAGCACTGACGCCTTTACCAGATTCATATCTTTTTAATATGGGACCGCAAGGTCCACCCCTGCATTCTTCCACAATACTACAGAGGGGTTACTGTATGACAGTACTTGCTGGCCTGGCAGTCTGGCACCAAAAGCACAATATCTGGGTCCACTGACGGCGTCCACTATACCAGATTCATATCTTTTTAATATAGGACTGCAAGGTCCACCCCTGCATTCTTCCACAGTACTACAGAGGGGTTACTGTATGAATGCACTTGCTGGCCTGGCACCAAAAGCACAATATCTGGGAGCACTGACACCTTTACCAGATTCATATCTTTTTAAAATAGGACCGCAAGGTCCACCCCTGCATTCTTCCACAATACTACAGAGGGGTTACTGTATGATGGTACTTGCTGGCTTGCAGTCTGGCACCAAAAGCACAATATCTGGGTGCATTGACGCCTTTACCAGATTCATATCTTTTTATTATGGGACCGCAAGGTCCACCCCTGCATTCTTTTACAATACTACAGAGGGGTTACTGTATGATGGTACTTGCTGGCCTGGCAGTCTGGCACCAAAAGCACAATATCTGGGTGCACTGACGCACATTACCAGATTCATATCTTTTTAACATAGGACCGCAAGGTCCACCCCTGCATTCTTCCACAATACTACAGAGGGGTTACTGTATGATAGTACTTGCTGGCCTGGCAGTCTGGCACCAAAAGCACAATATCTGGGTGCACTGTTGCCCATTACCAGATTCATATCTTTTCAATATAGGACCGCAAGGTCCACCCCTGCATTCTTCCACAATACTACAGAGGGGTTACTGTATAATAGTACTTGCAGGCCTGGCACCAAAAGCACAATATTTGGGTCTACTGCCACTGACGCCTGTATCAGATTTATATCCTCAGAGGGGTTACTGTGTGACGGCACTGTTGTCGACGCTAAAGGCCCAATTTTAAAGCACCTATTGTTACTTTCATCCAAAGCCTGCATAAGTTTCACAATAATTTAGCCAAAAAAATCACTAAACTTTTTCTGCTTGTCCGAAAATGTCTCCTCTTTTCATACAGACTGCCGCCCCAAGCAGTTGTTTATGGATAGATTAAAGGAAAAGCATTTACCGTAATTTGAAACGTCATTTTTTTGTTTTTTAGTGTTTCTATACATCCTAGAAATCCGCCACTTCACGGGCAGGTTATGGGGACCTCCTAGGCACGATATTTGAAGGAATTTTTCATTTTTATTTTTAACCCTTATTTCATGGAAAACTCACTGTCCCTTTAAAAACTTTTTTGAAAAACTTTTTGTTCTTGTTTCCTGTCCCCCGGGGCACTTCCCGGACCCCCATACATCTTTCATTGCAAATATCTAGCATATATGCTCTCTTGGAGGGCATTCTAAAAAATAGAATTTTCAGTCCCATTGACTTGTATTGAGTTTGAGTTCGAGTTCGAATCCAAACTCGGGGGTGTTTGGCTCATCCCTAATGTTAAGGCGTTTCCAGCCTCTCCAAGAAATCACAGATACAGCTGCACCTGTATCCAAATCCATAGTGAGTTCCTTGCCATTAATAACAACCTGAACTGTTAATGCAGCCAAATTACTGCCCAGCTTATATATTCTTAAATTTGGTATAGGGGATTGTACATCTGAATCGTCATCAGACTCCTGTATTTGCACTCTGTAGGCATCTTTTGCTTTGTCTCTCATACAAATTCTGCCCCTCTCTCGTGTGGATCTGCAGACTCTCTGTATGTGGCCCATTTTTCCACACGCATGACACCTGGCATCTTTGGATCTGCATTTAGTTGCCTCATGTGTTGTAGCTCCACAGCGATAACATTTGTAATGTGGTTGTTCTTGTTTTAAAGGTCTTTTATCTGGTACTTTACTCTGTGCTCTAGTGTCTAATTGTAAAATGTCCAGCTCTGCCTCCCCTGAATTGTCCAGTCTGTTGTGTAAAATATTGGCATCCTTAGAGGCTTGTTCCATGACGTTCGCTATGTTCATCGCTTTCTGAAATGTTAAATCTTCTTCTGTAAGCAGTCTCTTTAGCGCTGTGTCACTTGCAATGCCCATTACAAACTGGTCTCGCAAAGCAGTAAGCAGGTAGTCCCCAAAACAACAGGTGCTGGCAAGTTTACGTAATACAATGGCGTACGCTGAAATGGATTCCCCGGGGTCCTGCTTTCTTCTGTAGAACTTACAGTTGTGTTCAAAATTATTAAAATTATTACAAAAAAACGCGTAGCCACACTTTCTACATAAATTTTAGCACTTCATATTCTCAATTAACTCTAATCCTTCAATATCACTCTATCCTTTTAGATTGTAAGCTCTTAAAACAGGACCTCTTTGCCTACTGTATTATGATGAACCTACAGTAAATCTCTCTGCTATCTCTAGCGGCTTTGGTTGGAAATGGCCGCATAATACGGCAATCAGGCTTCCCAGTGACTTGCTGGCCGGCTTCTCTGGGTGTAAGAGGCTCCTCAGGGTTTCATACGTTCTGGCTCCTATAGCTGTTAGAAAAACAGCAACCTGTTTGGCATCAGGAATATCATTAGCTGCGAAATATTGTTCAAGTCTTTCAACCCAGGAAACCCAAGAATCCGTCTCAGGATCAAAGTCTTTTATAGAGCCAATACTTGCCATGTCAGTGAGTTCTACAGCCTCGACGCCACTGTGATGTTTTCCACATCCGTGTTTATATTCTTATTTAATTGGTTGACTTGTATAAAAACAGTCACTTACTTCCGTATAAGCAAGTTGTAGTTTATTAATCGGTGTAGAACAGTTTCCTCATAAAGCTGCCTCATAACACTGCTCTGCTTCAGTCGCCATTTTACTTCAACCAGAACATCCCCCCCAACTGACAACAGGAAGTGAGAAATCCCCTCAGAGCAGAACAGGAAGTAGGAAGGCAGAAGAAAAGCAATGCATCATTCACAACCAACAACAGTTGATTCCTCACAATACACACACAATATATATTCATACACAGTCTAACAACCCATACATCACAGCAATGACTTGACCCCCCATTGTGCTGCCTCCTCCGGAGTGGGCAAGTGTATGCTAGAAGCTTGTAGCAGGGATAGCTCATGTTGAAGCTGTAGGCACTGTGCTCATGTCCCATCGAGCTCAGCCTTCAGGTGGCTGGCAGTGCCCCGGTTCTCCTGTGTCAATACACCTAGTTGGTGTGTCAGGCAGCTGACCTCCGCCTCATTTGCCTGTGCTTGAGCAAGGCTCTATTTCCAAGCTATGTCAGTTTCTTGCAGCTGGCACTGGCACAGCTGGTGTTGGTTCTGGAGCAGCTGTATTTCCTCTTCCTGCTCACAGGCCCGTACCTGCTTAGTGTCCCAGTAGAGCTGTGTCTGCTCTAACTCCTGTTCACAGTGCTCCAGGCGAACCTGGAAAGCGGTCACCTCTGTGTGTAGAGCAGCTCTGGCTCGCCAATCGGCCTCTAGCTGCTCGATCATTATACCCGGAGCCGCACTCCAGCTTCACTATTTGCACCTGGGCTCCACTGAGCTCCATGTGTAAGGTGTGGGTCAGGTCCTTGCAGGCCTGCAGCTGAGCAGACAATTGTATGGTGGCTGACTGTTCTCGCACGTCCATGCAGCAACAATCTCTCTCCTGCGTGACAGCTCGCAGCTCATTTCGATGCTCTTGTAAAGTCTCTGTCAGGGTGATTATCTGTGCCGGAGCATTGAGCAATTCAGCCTGTAAGAGCTGATCAGACTGTCCATGGTCTGTGTGGCCCCATCTCTCATGAGAGGAACAGCCTGTGTGCCAGTTTCCCCGGGCTGTGATGGTGTTTCCCTCTGGTCTGTTTTAACTTGGCCGTCTTTCTTTTTCTTCCTCTTTCCGCTGGCTGGTGTGGGGAGGCTTCCTCCTGGGGCCTTGGCGATTTGTAGCTGGGTTGCAGTTTGCAAACTTTTTAAGTCCATTTCGAGGCCCCATTCCTCAGCAGTGACTCTCTGCAGCACTGGCCAAAAGGCCAAAAGGTAGTGACCCTGGATGCTACACAATTCCGCATGTCTGGAAGCCTGTGGACTGCTATAATTGTCTCCCCATTAAAGCAGATCCATGCTGGGGCCAGGACCGCAGAACACATAGCCTGGGGGAGGCCTCAGTTTCCCCATCCTCCTCACACGTTGCAACAAGTCCTCATATTTATACTCTAGATCGAGTGCGATATGCAGTCAGTGCACCAAGTGGTCCCCATGGCTCACAGTGGGCTGAGGCTCCAACACTCGGGCTCTCCACAGCTGTAAGTCCTCTGTGATCTGCTGCTCAAAAGGAATAAACAGGTCCTGCTGCACCACACAATGCAGAGTACGTGGCCATTTGTAATCCATGGGTACAAAACGGCTCCCACAGTCAGTGGCGTAGCGAGGGGGCACTTGCCCCCGGGTGCCTGTCAGGGGGGGCACTGCAGGCAGGCGTCCCCCTCCCCAGAAACTATTATTGACATATTACTGACCCCAAAGCTCCTGTCCACACCACAGTGAACTCAGCTTCCGGACTGATGTGTCACATGATGCAGGGCTCAGGATAGAGAGCCACGGGAGCAAGGCAAGGCTTCCTGTTGTCTGTGAGTACAGCATACTGCAGCTGCTGCCTGCCCAGCTCCCACCCCCGTGTGGATCCCTCCCCTGAAAGCTGATTTCTCTGCTGTAGCTAACAGGAGATCAGGAGCTAACAGGCTAGTGCCCCCCCCACACACACAGGGCCACATTACAATCTAGGTGCTAACGTTAATGCTCACCTGCGTGAGCATTAACGTTAGCCGCGGTGGCTACAACATATTACAATCCAAACGCTAACAGGTTAAGTAACCTGTTTGCGTTTGGTACCTTGCGCTTTTCAGCGCGAGGTTACTGTACTTTGCGCTCCCTGTACTTAACATGGGGAGCGCAAAGTGTTAATCAGCGATAGCATTACAATCTACTAGCACTGAATAACGTCCGGCCGCAGTTAACAGAAAGTTAACCACAGCCAGGACTTGGTGTTAACGGATTCCGCTTCTGCAGAATCCGTTAACACCATCCAAAAAAATAAAAAAACAAATCAGATATTCACCTCCTGTCCTACGCAGAGGACAGCGGCTCCGTCCGCCTCCTCCATCCGGTGGGAGCAGAGAGAGACTGGGGGAAAAGTTCCTCAGTCTCCCCCTGCATATCACTACGCCAACCGGCCATCCTCTGGCCTTTCCAGTGATACCTCACATGACCCTGTAGCTGCTATGTAGTTGAAGATACAGGGATCCAAATGCCAATCAATGCTGACATAGTTATCCTTTCTCTGGGCCTATTCTGGGGCATGGGCCTGGAGCTGCTGCTCCATCAGCCCCTATGTTAATCCGGCCCTGTATATATTGTGTGTGTACATGAATGGTTTAATATGGTTTTATATATATATATATACAGCAGTTACTATGATGACAGCTCATTCGAGTGTGTCACCTTGACGTCATCAATCAATGGCGCGTGACGTGCATACGGCATGGGTAGATGGGAGCACCAGTGGCGAGTTAACATTTTCCTATAAACGTAATTCTTATTGTTTTATTGTCCTGAAGAAAGATTGTGGTGAACAAGCTGAACCGTTGATTTCTTGAATTCAATTGTTTAACCCTTTCCCGCTCCAGGACGTTCTATGCTGTCCTTGTGGTGGGTGGGCTTTGAAGACCCAGGGCGTACAGGTATACCCCGCTGTTTTCAATGGACCACCTCAGCCCCTACCAGCAGCCAGCATTCAACGCGTCATTGGCTGCAGAGAGACTGCCGTCCCCCTGCAGCCAATGATGCGCGTTGGCTGCGGGACAGGCTGAAATCAGAGGCTCGCTCCGGCACCTGTCAGCAAGGTGTACCTGTATGCCTTGGTGGCGTTAACTCCTGCCCAATGGGCAACTCTGGCCCGCCGTGAAGGGGTTAACGAGCCCCTGGAGTGCCGCTATTTGTGGGAGAGTGTAAGCAGCCGTGCGTTGCACTGGGCATTGGAGCGTGTACCCTAAGTGTTGGATTTTATTGCAGTGTGTGTGTATATATATATATATACTGTGTACACATTTGCATGTAATAATGTGTCTACAGTGGCAAGGAAAAGTATGTGAACCCCTTGGGATTACATGGAGTTTTGCATGAATTGGTCCTAAAATGTGCTCTGTTCTTCATCTAAGTCACAACAATTTGAAAAGCACAGTCTGCTTAATATAATACAACACAAACATTATATGTTTTCATGTTTTTATTGAACAGAACATGTAAACATTCACAGTGCAGGGTGGAAAAAGTATGTGAACCATTGGACTTAATAACTGGTTGACCCTCCTTTGGCAGCAATAACCTCAACCAAACGTTTCATGTAGTTGCAGATCAGACCTGCACAACGTTCTGCAGTAATTTTGGACCACTCCTCTTCACAAAACTGTTTCATTGTAGCAATATTCTTGGGATGTCTGGTGTGAATCGCTCTCTTAAGGTCATGCCACAGCATTTCAATCGGGTTGAGGTCAGGACTCTGACTGGGCCACTCCAGAAGGCGTATTTTGTTTTGTTGAAGCCATTCTTTTGTTGAATTACTTGTATGCTTTGGGTCATTGTCCTGTTGCATCACCCATCCTCTGTGGAGCTTCAGTTGGCAGACAGATGGTCTTACGTTTTCCTGCAAAATGTCTTGATAAACTCTGGAATTCATTTTTCCATCAATGACAACAATCCGTCCAGGCCCTGAGGCAGCAAAGCAGCCCCAAACCATGATGTTCCCTCCGTCATGTTTTACTGTGGGGATGAGGTTTTGATGTTGGTGTGCTGTGCCTTTTTTACTCCACACATAGTGTTGTGTGTTTTTTCCAAACAACTCAATTTTGGTTTCATTTGTCCACAGAATATTTTGCCAGTAGTGCTGTGGAACATCCAGGTGCTCTTTTGCAAACTTCAAACGTGCTGCAATATTCTTTTTGGACAGCAATGGCTTCCTCCGTGGTGTCCTCCCATGTACTCCATTCTTGTTTAATGTTTTCCTTATTGTAGATGTGTCAACAAAAATGTTAGCATGTGCCAGAGATTTCTGTAAATCTTTAGCTGACAGTCTAGGATTCTTCTTTACCTCATTAAGCATTCTGTGCTTTGCTCTTGCAGTCATCTTTACAGGATGACCACGCCTAAGGAGAGTAGCAACAGTGCTGAACTTTCTCCATTTGTAGACAGTCTGTCTTACCGTGGACACATAAACATCAAGGCTTTTGGAGATACTTTTGTAACCCTTTCCAGCTTCATGCAAGTCAACAATTCTTGATCGTAGGTCTTCTGAGAGCTCTTTTCTGCGAGGCATGGTTCACATCAGGCAGTGCTTCTTGAAACCAGTAAACCCAAAACTGGTGTGTGTTTTTAAAGGGCAGGACAGCTTTCAGCAACACATCCAACCAACCCTCACTAACTCAGCTCCCCACTACCTGTCCTCACTAATCACCAAATACACCCCAGCCCGCTCCCTAAGGTCAAACAGTGACCTGCGCCTAGCTTCTCCCCGCATCACCTCTTCCCATGATAGACTGCAGGATTTCTCACGCGCAGCCCCCACTCTCTGGAACGCTCTCCCTCGTACTGTCAGACTTTCCCCTAACTTCTCTTCCTTCAAACGCTCCCTTAAAACATTCCTATTTAGGGAAGCCTACCACCCAACTCACTGACGCAACCATCAATCACTCTCACCTTACAGTCCTCTCCTCCTGTTTCCAACCCCAACCCTCCCAGATTGTGAGTTCCTACGGGAATAGGGCCCTCATCTCCTCCTGTACTGTTTGTCAAATGTTGTTCAGTGTATTGTAACCCTGTCTATACTGTGCTTATTGTACAGCGCTGCGGAATATGCTGGCGCTTTATAAATAAAGATTAAAAATAATAATAATCCAATAATATCACACTGATTGGACTCAAGGTTGGCTCACTCCTGTCTCCAATAAGCTCTTGGAGAAGTCATTAGGCTAGGGGTTCACATACTTTTTCACCCTGCACTGTGAATGTTTACATGTTATGTTCGATAAACTCATGAAAACATATAATGTTTGTGTTGTATTATTTTAAGCAGACTGTGTTTTTCAAATTGTTGTGACTTAGATGAAGATCAGAGCATATTTTATGACCAATTCATGCAAAACTCCACGTAATCCCAAAGGGTTCACATAGTTTTTCTTGCCACTGTATTTGTATATAATCACATATATTATATGTGTGTGTGGTGTAGATATCTGTGTATACAGGTCAGGCATTCCTAATTTCAGCAGTCTGGAATGATAAAGGTGTCCCAAGGTTAGGACTGTATGATATGTTAACTCCTTTCCGCCGCAGGACGTTCTATTCACCCCCGTGGCGGGTGTGCCTTGAAGACGCAGGTGTTCCAGTATGCCCCACTGACTTCAATGGGCCTCTTAAACCCCATCCAGCAGTTGGCACATATGCCCAGCTGGGGAATCCCAATACAAGAGATGGTGGGATCAGATAGTGTAATAAGTATTTTTTTCCTGGTTTTTCTCCAAAAGCGGCAAAAATGTTTAACGTAGGAGGTCTACTTAGATCCTAGCCTTTCCAATGATACCAAAAATGACCAGGTAATCTGTAAAAATAAAAATTAAAAAAAATCCTTTTTTTTCTTCAAAAGCATCAGTATTGTTCACTTTTCAATAATAAAGTGAATAATATTGCTGCTTTACCTCACCTTCTCATTTCCAATAGCAGCAGTAAGTGTGGAGATGATGGAGCAATGCAGTATCACGCATTGTTTCACTGAAAACCTAATACGCTGGAAAGAGTGCAGGGGGTTCTTTGGACCCCTGCATCACCATTCTGTACTCCCCACAAAGTCAAGTGAAGTGTCACTGGAAAGGATAGAGTCTGGCCTTTCTGATAATACTAAACATGACCATATAATGTGAAAAAATAAAAAGTGAAAAGAAAAAAAAAAATAGTACAAAACATTTTTTTATCTCTTTTAAGGCAGTGTCATTATTCGCTTTTAACGCAATGTCGCTGCACTAATTCAGCTTCTCATTTCCCACACTGAGAAAATTTGAAACTGATACCATGATGTTGTCACGGTCCACCCCGTGTACCTGTCTTGCACACCTGGATCTTAGAACTTTGCCATGTATCCTCCTTTTCTTGGATTCCGTACCAGGTTTTCCCCAGGCTCTGCACCTGGACCAGGCTCCTGGAGATCCAGCCTGGGTCTTTCCTTTCTAGCCCTGGATTTCCAGCTGAGGCCTATCTGTGTTTAAGCCTCCTTAAAAGGCAGAGAGACCCAGCCAGCAGTGGGTCGGCATTGTTCTCCCTGACTGAGGTCACTTGGTTTTTGTGCAAACCGGCTCTTCCTGTACCAGCTTATCCTATGTATCCAGTACCCATCTGTCTACCTGTGGATTACAGTTGTTCTCACCGTCTGACCTTTTGATCAAGGTACCGCTGTCTAGACTTATCCTTGGTGGGCCCTGTCTGCAGTCTAGGACTGCATTACCCACAATCCACTGACTCTCCAAGAACTCTCCCTGGGCTTTATTGCTATTCCCTTTGTTCTTTTGCCTGCAGTTAAGGACCATTTATGTTTTATTAAAGTATCTTCATTGCATGATTTCTGTCTGGCCTCCCCTCTGTGTTGCCGCCTGCTGGGCTCATACCAGAACCGCGCACGCCTCGTGACAGATGTGCTGCTACGGTACGCACTATTTCATGTAAAACATGGGGGGTAGCTAGGGGAGGACTTGCCCCCGGGTGCCTCATGACCTTGCTACACCTCTGTCCACAGTGCTCGCAGCACTGTCTGCTCCATAGTCCTCTGTAGACTGTTTTTGTCTACCGGTAACGCCTCTGTGGTCTCTCTCAGCAGGGACACATATGCACTCACTCTGGGGTGCACCACACTTGTGCCTTTGGTCATCCCTTCTACTGGTACTGCTGTTCCATCGAGAGCAAAAGGTCCCCAAAACAAGGAAGCAAATCCTGCCAGCCAATGTAACAGATCTCCGTACGCCAACAGGGTCACATCTGTTGATGCCACTTCTTGGACCCCAGTGTTCTCCTCATGACTCTCATGCCTTTCTACCAGTCCTTACCCACAGCTTAAAGAGGGTACACATAGAGAGCCTTGCTAGTGTCTGCCAGAAATAAGCCATGGCTGTAGATCTGGAGATTTGCGCTGGAACAGCGAATAGAATATAGCTGCTACCCAAACCATGAGTCATGACTACATTTAGGGTCAGAATAAAACTGTTTTAATCAGGGACACACATATAGATTTATACGGTCCCACATGGGTCATTTACATATCCAAAATCTCCACTAGAAACCGCCGTGAGGGGGGGGGGGGTGGGCAACCAGACCAAAACAGACAACGGGACACATTTGCCTCTTGGAAGGTGAAACATAATTAGATTAGGTAGAAAGTTAAATTAAACATTACGTAACATTTCTAAGGGAGTCAAGACAATGGGAATCGGGATGATAACAGATTACAGTCATCAGATTTACAAACTATTCAAATATAAACAGATAAGCACATTCTTGAGAGGGTAAACTGTTAATCCTTTCAACAGATAACAGATACACAAGGACCAGACGATAGACAATAGCATTCTTGCATAATCACATATTATACCAACATTCTGCACAAAAGAGGGCAATTGGCTAATATTGATTAGGAGTCCTGCATCCTACAAATATGCCTCCATGCCCATGCACCCTAATTCCAAAATAACTTACTTCACAGGGTTAGAAGGAGTTAAAGCACACTATCACACTCACTGCTGAGCACCACCATTGTCTTTTATAGACTGAGGGCCATATTACATAGTTGGTGCTAACTTAACCAGAGCTGTTGTAAACTTCCCTGAGCCATTATAGCCTATGGAGGCTCTGGTTACGTTAGCACCAACATTGTAATACTGCCCTGACACTTTTAATTGCACCTGAGGGGAAATATCTAACTAAACATCATGTTGGTGTTTGAATGCTGTTACTTAGATGGCAGCACACTGTAGATACAGTAAGAGAGATGTGCTTTAACATTTTTTTTTCAGTAGTCTTCAGCGGCTTGTAAACATCAGTGGTTTTCTATAACCAATTTTCAATCTCATGCCCACGGATTGAATGGCCATATCAAAAATGTTGCTGACAAGCCATTTTTGACGTGAGAAAAACTGCACTGGCATCATTTTTTTTCAACGAAATTAGGCACCATACTCATACAGCACTAGAAGAAATATTGCGTTCATTTTAGGGTTGAGGTTACTTTTAAGGTTAGGGTAGTCACTAATCAACAGAACCTGCTTTATTTTCCATTCATTTTTCTTTATTTGAAGAAGGAGCAGGACTTGTTGCCAAAAAATGATGTGAAAATCTGAACCAGCATAATTTGTTGGTTATGGTTAAGAGTGAGTTTGAAGTAACCTTAACAATAACCCCCAAAAATGAACCCCCAAAATTTAACAAATATGGTACGTAATACTCTGCCCTCTTATAACAAAACTTGAGGACCATGGCTGGACGCAGGATTACAAGGAGTCTCTTTTTGTTGGCCTGGGCCGGGCCCTCACTCTCTCTCTTTTTTATTTTTTCCTCCTTTTCTTTTTTTTCTTTTCCTTTTAGAAGTTACTGTATATAAGATGGATGTATAGTATATTCTCCTTTTTGCTGGTACGAATTGATGACTATAATTTGACGCTAGGGTGCTGTGACACCCGTATGTAGCTGTTGTACCTTGGAATTATTTGCACTTAATAAATTATGTTTTAAAAAAATAAATAACAAATACAGTATCTCACAGAATTGAGTACCCCCTCACATTTTAGTAAATATTTTATCTTTTCATGTGTGAACACTTAAGAAATTACACTTTGCTACAATGTATAACAGTGTAAATTTGCTATTCCCTCAAAATAACTTGACACTGCCAGGGCAGACTGACAAGACTCAGGGCCCTCGGACCAAATAAAGCAAGGGTCCCCCCTGACCAGACTCCACCCATGACCCACGTTTATCTGCCCTTAGTGCCACCCAAATCCCTCCTCCAGTCTCAACATTTTGCAGAGCACAAAGAAAAATGCAAGACATTATAAACATCATCCCATGATGCAACATTTATCAAAAGATTTGCTTTGTGGATTTAATCTATGTTATTTAACAGTTAATGTGGAGGAGGGAATGTTTAGATAAGGCTGCAGGGGGTGTATTGTATGGTGTAGGCTTCTCTAGATAAGAGCTGACAGTTGATTAAGATGATGGGGACCTTAAAAGATTTATAATCTACCCCCTTGTGGCAGGTACAACTGGCTGGCACTCACAGGTTGCACCACCTTGCACCTTCTGGGCCGCCAAGGTAGCAAAATTACGGGCTCCAGTGGGCGGTGGCTGTAGTGGGCTGGTGATATGTGACTAAGATGAGCCACTGCCCCCCTTTGTAACCCGCCACACCTTGTATTGTTCAGGCAACACAACAAAGAGCACCATCATGCGCGGCGCCGGATCCATTCGCGGCTCTGTGCACTGGTGGCCAATGAGTGAACCACCCCTATAAAATATTATTTCCAGCGGCAACACCTACACTCAAACACGCCTACACTCAAATACACAGTCATATTCCAACACACCTACACTCAAGCACACAGTCACATTCACGGACACCTACACTCAAGAACGCATGCACATTCAGATTTCTATAGTCAAGCACACATTCACATTCTACTTACATTCGAGGACGCATGTGCATTCACCTACACTCCTTTTTTTTAACCAAATTATGTCAATACACCAACCTTCAAAGTGCGCTGTTAAATCCTCATTCATTGGCTCAAAACACACTGACAAAATAAATAAGATAAATCCATTAATACCGCTGTATGCTGGAATTATTTCTTCACTGCAGCAGAAACAAAGGACGTTTCGACCCTAGCCAGGTCTTTGTCAAGACTTGGTTATGGTTGAAACATTGTTTGTTTTTGTGGTGGTGAAGGAATAAATCCATTGATTTAATACAGCTGTATGCTGGAATTATTTTATTTTGTCAGTGTGTTTTGGGCCAAGGAATAAGGACTTTCCAGCTGCGCTTTGAAGGTTTACCTACACTGCAGCACGCATTCACATGCACTTACCCTCACAGCACACATCCAGTCACGGGCACTTACACTCAAGCACACCCGAACAAATGATTCAGACGCAAATTACATTTTAAAACATACAATTTTGACTGACTATTGAGACAGCAAGCTTTCTGTACCCCACAATTTATAACCATTTCTGCAAAAAAAATTACATTTTTAAATTGTATGTAGAGTTTAGACATGATTATGGGTGCATACTATCAATCTGTGCAAAATATACACTATCCCTATCCATGATCTAGCAATCATTTTTTCTGACTGTGTACCTGTCCATCTATATTTCTGTCTCTCTATTTTTATCTTTATACAAAAGTAATTCTCATCATGTACCTAGTTACTGGTGATTATATTTTTCAAAAAAAGTTTTTAAGTCTCATCTTCAGCTGCTGTAGCTCTATCAGGATACAGTGACTGTGTCTGATAATTGCATGATCTGAATCTAAAGTGGTCCAAGAAAGAAAAGGAGCTTGTATCTGAGGGAGGAGATCATCCTGAAGACACTTCATCTTCACAGCACCTTTCCTTATCCTTATCCACACCCCTCCTACCTCCCTCTCTGCTCTCCCCTACATCAGTCTGTCAGCTGTGCATCCAGGGAACTCGGGTAACACACAGCATACACTTTAGAGGGAGAGGCGAGAGAGAATGGGAGCTCTGGATCTGAAGCACTGCACATGACCCATCCAGTGATGTATTTTGGCCTAGGACGACACTTTCCAGGGGGCTGTGGCCCGCACCGGGTGGCCCCACCCAAAAAAAAATAAAAAAATAATAATTTTTACTTTTGCAAAGTATTTTACCAGGAAGGATACATTGAGATTTCACTAATTTTCAAGTATGTCCTGGGTAGGCAATGCCTAGGCTTTCACTTTCCAGGGGGCAGCAAAAAACCTCACCACTAAATGGGTTGCTCACAGAGCACCGAAATGACACCAACATTTTGGTATTCTGTAGTTCCCTGCACTTCGGGGAATAAAGTTCACCATTCACCGCAGGGTCCCCAAAGTGCATGGAGTCGGCTGCTGAATGCTGCAACCGCAAACCCGTGGCCTGATGTTTTCAAAAGAACTACTGAACGAAAATGTCTGGAATTTACATATAAGATCCTATGATTGATAATAAAAGTTCTGTTACAGAAAAAAGAAAAAATGCTATTAAAAAAGGAGGGGGGGGGGGTTTTGCCAAAAAAATATCTGAAAAATTACAAATACGTAGGTACTAAAAAAAAAAATCAGACTTTTTACTGCAGATTAAAATTATAAATGGTTTATTAGATATAATTTTAGCATTGAAACCTATGGGGTTCGCCTGAATAAACCTGATGATTGAAACCACCGAACATCAGGGAATTTCACTGCCATTTCTCTGCTGTTTGGTGTTCTCTGAATAGATTAACCATTACTTCTCTTTGGGGATTTGCACGGCCTTCAAACAGCACCGTACTTGCTGGCAGTTCACCAAACTTGTGTGTGAGCATATCACAGAGCAGTGGTGTACTTAGGGGAGTGGTGGGGGGCGGGCCGCCCCAGATACCAGTGATTATTGGGGGTACTAGGAGGTGCCACTGTCACTGTGTCAGCTTTGAGCTGTGTTCTCAAACAATAAGTAGCGGAGCAGGGCGTTTGCTTACGGAATAGAAAAAAAATCCCCCTCTCCTCCCTCCATAGCTCCTCCCCTGCCCCGCAGCAGCTCTAGGAGGGGGAGGGGGATTTGATTTGTGTGCAGAGAGAGAAGATGACAGTAAACGACAGGTAAAGGGGAGGGGTTATCAGCAGAATATGAAGCCCTGTCTGCTTACTGCTGTTTAAAGTGGACCTTTCCTTAACCAGCACTGCAGTGATAGAAATTTGTCATTGAGCTGCCTGGCTCCTGGTGAGGCTGCGTGCGTGCAGGTCACGCGGTCCGGCCAGTCAGGTGGTACTGAGTCTCAGTACCACCTGACTGGTTGAACCATGTGACACACACGCACGCAGCTGCCTGCCCTTTCGTTAACACGGACTCTCACTCTATTCTGGACTGAACACCCACCGGGAAGGGAATCAAACCCACTGTGCACCCTCTGGCAGTGGCACCCCACTGCAGACAAGATGGCTCCAGGCACAGCCGCGATCCTAACGTGGCCTGGAGGGACCTCCTGCTGAGTCCGTACACAGTCCCTGCTGACTCTGCACACAGCCCTACCGTGGACGGAGGCCTGTAAATATAGAATAAATAATTGCTGTGTGCTCATATTCACTCGGTTTGCTGGGAGTTTTATTGCAGTGGATTCTGATGCACTCCTACACACCGTACATTGCATTGCTGGGAGCTTTATTGCTGTGTATTCTGATTCGCTGACACACACCACACATTGCATTGCTGTGAGTTTTATTGCTGTGAATTCTGATACACTCATACACACTGCACATTGCATTGCTGGGAGTTTTATTGCTGTGGATTCTGTGATACACACTGCATATTACTGTGAGTTCTATTGCCCTGGAGCTCTGGGATACGCTCATACACACTGCACATTACTGTGAGTTTTATTGCTGTGCAGTTCTGATATGCTCATACACAGTGCCCATTTCTGTGGGTTTTATTGCTGTGCAGCTCTGTGATATGCTCATGTGCAGTGCACGTGTCTGTGGATTTTATTGTTCAACCAATTAGAGCTGCTGTGATCCAGTATACTTGACATGCGTGGCTGTTCTTTGTAAAAATGCTTGAATTTAAACATTTCATAATTTTATTTATCTCAATAGATACATTTGAAATGGTATACAAAATATACAAGTAGGCACTTGGTATCCACTTTTAATATAAAGAGAGGAAAAGGCGGAGCTTAAAGAGGAAAGGTGGGGATTAACCAGGAAGGGGTGCCTCAAATTTAAATTAGGGGGTGCCCGAGTTTAGTCAGGCCTAGGGCAGCACAAAACCTAAATACACCACTGGACCCATCCCCACTAACAAGTTATTCTGGCGCCGCGTGTGGGAAGCGCACATTGGTGCCGTCAGCAGTCACATGACGAGACATCACTCAAAGACACAGACCCCACGCAATCTCTATGAATCATGGGACAGATCGTGGGTGAATTTGCCTTTGCAAATCGCGATTACTGCCCCCTGCATCGCGGTCATCGCGATTTGCGTTATTTCAAAGATAGCAGGGCAGACTACCAGCAGGCAAGGCTTTTACCAGGCGCAGGCCCTTGGCTAGGCCCAAGCCCTCTACCCAGGTCCGATTTGCCCGACTGGTCAGTCTGCCCCTGGACACAGCCGTTAATGCCTAAATTGCTGGCAACAAAAGAAAGTACACCCCTAAGTGAAAACATCCAATTTGGGTCCAATTAGCCATTTTCACTCTCCCTTGTCTTGTGACTCATTAGTTTTACAAGGTCTCAGGTGTGAATGGGGAGCAGGTGTGTTATATTTGGTGTTATCACTCTCACTCTCTCATACTGGTCACTGGAAGTTCAACATGGCACCTCATGGCAAAGAACTCTCTGAGGGTCTGAAAAAGAATTGTTGCTCTACATAAAGAAGGCCAAGGCTATAAGCAGACTGCCAAGACCCTGAAACTGAACTGCAGTACGGTGGCCAAGACCACACAACAGTTTAACAGGATAGGTTCCACTCAGAGCAGGCCTCGTCATGGTCGACCTAAGAAGCTGACTGCACGTGCTCAGCGTCATATCCAGAGGTTGTCTTTGGGAAATAGACGCATGAGTGCTTTCAGCATTGCTGCAGAGGTTGAAGGGGTGGGGGTTCAGTCTGTCAGTGCTCAGACCATATGCCGCACACTGCATCAAGTTGGTCTGCATGGCTGTCCTTTTCTAAAGATGATGCACAAGAAAGCATGCCAACAGTTTGCTAAAGACAAGCAGACTCATGACATGGATTACTGGAACCATGTCCTGTGGTATGATGAGACCAAGATAAACTTATTTAGTTCAGATGGTGTCAAGCGTGTGTGGCGGCAACCAGGTGCGAAGTGCAAAGACAAGTGTGTCTTGCTACAGTCAAGCATGGTGGTGGGAGTGTCCTGGTCTGGGGCTGCATGAGTGCTGCCGGCACTGGGGAGCTACAGTACATTGAGGGAACCATGAATGCCAGCATGTACTGTGACATACTGAAGCAGAGCATGTTCACCTCCCTTCAGAGACTGGGCCGCAGGGTAGTATTCCAACATGATAATGACCCCAAACACACCTCCAAGATGACCACTGCCTTGTTAAAGAAGCTGAGGAAAAAGGTGATGGACTGGCCAAGCATGTCTCCAGACCTAAACCATATTGAGCATCTGTGGGACATCCTGAAATGGAAGGTGAAGGAGTGCAAGGTCTCTAACATCCACCAGCTCTGCAATGTCGTCATGTAGGAGTGGAAGAGAACTCCAGTGGCAACCTGTGAAGCTCTGGTGAACTCCATGCCCAAGAGGGTTAAGGCAGTGCTGGAAAATAATGGTGGCCACACAAAATATTGACACTTTGGGCCCAATTTGGATATTTTCACTTAGGGGTGCACTCACTTTTGTTGCCAGTGGTTTAGACATTAATGGCTGTGTGTGTTATTTTGAGGGGACAGAAAATTTACACTGTTATATAAACTGTACACTCACTACTTTACAATGTAGCAAAGTGTCATTTCTTCAGTCTTGTCACATGAAAATATATAATAAAATATTTACAAAAATGTGAGGGTATACTCATTTCTCTGAGATACTGTACTAATCTAATACCTAATTACAAACCATAACTAACTTTTTTTTATTTTTCAAATTAAAAGTTAATGAAATCAACAATTGTGAATTTACAAAATATGGTGTAGCGCTCACTCCCGGAGGAGCCGCTGAAAATGAACCACGGGTCAGTCTCCCCGCACTAGGGAATAAATATACTCCAACACAGTTGTAAGTTTTTATATTTATATAGTTTACTAAAATATTTGAGCAGATGTTGAGACACGGTATTCACAAGTATTATTACAGTATTTTCGTATCCCGGTAAAACGCGTAGCGGAAAAGAAACGAAACACGAGGCTTCGTATTTCGGAAAATAAAATATTCGCAACCGAACATAAAAGCAATGCAATTTCCCGATAGTTCAGAAAAAGGGACCTGTAGCGAAAACCCCAAACATACAATCCCTTTCGTATTACGGCAAACGCGCAGCGGAAAAAGAGAAAAATGTATTCGGAACGTATCTTTGTCTTTTAACCCCCGTTCCGATTCGTAAAAGGAAATGAGTGCTGTACAAGTTAAATTCCAGAATGTAAGAAGCGTATCTGTGTGTGTGTGGTACCCGGGTACTGTTCCACTGGCCAGTGAATTTATTAAAGGAAAGTCTTCGACTAGTCAGTTGGGGCCCTGTGAACTTAAAAGAGAAAAACAGCAGAGCGTCCTTTAATCATACAAACAGCCTTGGAGGCCTCTCACCCATCTGATGACTGCTTTAGGCTCCGCTGACCCAGGACGTCTCTCCACCCGATTTTGACTGGGGATACTAGCGGCCGGATCCGTTGTCTACCTTCATGCAGCTTGTCCAGCTCCCCGCCTGCTCTCCGTTCGATTCCGCCGGTCTGCAGCTGTTGTCTGGGTACTGGCAAGTCTCCTTCTCCTCAGGTTGAGTGACCCAAATAGGAATTACAGGTCTCCCTCGGGCTTTGGCCTAGCTCTTCCAGCGGTCTCCTCAGTGCGTCTGCTTTCTCTCATCCCCTGGCGCGCTCTGGAACTTTCTCCACGAGGCAGAGGATGTAAGACTCCAGTCTCCACCCACTTCCTGGCTTCTTGCAAAGCATGCCAGTTATTGTAGTCCCAAAGTCCAGCATCTCTGATTGCGATAGTCTCCATCTTGTGGCCAAAAATAGGTACTGCCACAGCAAGATTTTTAGCACAGCGCTACAATGGCAAAGAAAATAAATGTAAGTAGGAGTACTACATAAATGGATCAGTTCCAGAGACAAAGCAAAGATTATGTTGTAGCAAAACCCACCGGATCAGAAGAAAGAGTTTCATAGGAATCTACAAAATAGCAAAGCATTTCACAAACCACCACCTAGTCACGTAGCCTGGGGCAAATATATTGATGGGGCGACTCAGAGTATTCTGAGAGTTGCGTCCCGGAGTAATTAAGAATAAATGGAGGAATACATAAGAGAAAGGGGAGAGAAATGGGTGGGTTGAAAGAAAAAGAAGAGAAAAAAGAAAGAAAAAGAGAAAGAGGGGAGAGAGAGAAAAAAGGGAAAAGAGAAAAAAAGGGGTTGGTGAAGGGGAAAGAGAGGTTGTGGGGAAGGGGGTGGGGAGGTAATGGCAATCGCAGGATATCCTGTGTTAACTTAGAAATGCCTGTGAAATCCATGGACGTCTGATGTAGAATTGTATCTGTATGTTGATTGGCTAGAAGTTCTTTGAGATCTAATAAACTCGTCTGTCTAACAAAGGAATAGTCAGACGACCTTATGAAGCTATTTTGTGTGTAGCTGATTTTGGTCTCTCCGCCATGGCGTGCACGCGTCCTTTCTTTTTGTTATATAAGAAGAAACTTGAAAAAGGTTTATGGCATTCCATATATGGTAATTATAATAGGGAATTTGATTTTGTTTATCTACAATTTGAAATTTAACAGTTGGTCTCAGAAGTGGAATCTGCCATTTGCTACATTTGCTTGTTCAGATCATGAATCTTAATGCCTTTTTGTTGCAAGGATGGACACTCTTTGTCTTGGTTTGTTTTGTTATTTTGTGTTTATTGTAGTAAAGGAAAGAAAAAAATCGTTTGAGGACCTCACGTGTGTTGTTGTTGAATTGTTTAAACTCGCCCACTGTGCTGAGTATATGTTATTAATCTAGTGCTGGAAATTGAAGTCATAAAAAAAAGAGATGTTTCTAGTAGGGATGAGCCGAACACTCTCCGAGTTCGGTTCGAGCCCGAACTTCCCATTTGTTCGGAACCGAACCCGAACCCCCATGCAAGTCAATGGGGCTGAAAATTCAGTTTGAGTGCCCTCCAAGAGGGCATATATGCTACATACTTGCCATAAAAGGTATATGGGGGTCCGGGTAGTGCCCTGGGGGACAGGAAACAAGGACAAAAAGTTTCAAAAAAAACTATTTTAAAGGGACAGTGAGTTTTCCATGAAATAAGATTTAAAAATAAAAACAAAAAATTCCTTCAAATATCATGCCTAGGAGGTCCCCATAACCTGCCCGTGAAGTGGCGGATTTCTATGATGTATAGAAACACTTAAAAACAAATAAATGACGTTTCATATGACGGTAAATGCTTTTCCTTTAATCTATCCATAAACAACTGCTTGGTGCGGCAGCCTGTATGAAAAGACATTTTAGGATGCGCAGAAAAAGTTTAGTGTTTTTTTGGGCTAAATTATTGTGAAAACTTATGCAGGCTTAGGATGAAAGTAACAATAGGTGCTTTAAAATTGGGCTTTTAGCGTCGGCAACAGTGCCGTCACACCGTAACCCCTCTGAGGATATGAATCTGATACAGGTGTCAATGGCAGTGCACCCAGATATTGTGCCTTTAGTTCCAGGCATGCAAGTACTATCATACAGTAACCCCTCTGTAGTATTGTGGAAGAGTGCAGGGGTGGACCCTGCGGTCCTATATTGAAAAGTGTTTTTTTTTATCTGTTAATGGGCGTCAGTGCACCCAGATATTGTTCCTTTAATGCCAGGCCATCAAGTATCATCATACAGTAACACCTCTGTGGTATTGTGGAAGAGTGCAGGGGTGGAGGTTTTGTGAATGCAGAAGAGGACATCCCCGATCTATTCCATTACTTAAGCATCAGGGGATTGATAGCTGCTGATCCAGGACTGATTCATTTTTATAAATGTCAGCCGGTCTACAGAGTCGGTGGACAGACGCACTCTTTTGTCTGTGACAAAACCTCTAGCGGCACTGATCGTCCTTTCGGAAAGGACGCTAGATGAAGGGTAACCTAGTAGCTGCATAGCATATTGGCTAAGTTCTGGCCAGTGATCCAATCTCAACACCCAGTAAGCCAGTGGATCATCTGCTGGAAAGGTATCCAGGTCTGCCCTTGCCCCTAGGTAGTCCTGCACCATATGGTGAAGACGCTGGCAATGGCTGCCTACATTTGACGTCCCTGGGCGTCGAGGACTAAAAAAATTTAAAAATGCATCAGTCAAGCGGCCCTGGCCTTCACCACTATTCCTCTGATCATCCGCAGCCTCAGAAGCACGTGTGTCAGCACTTGGTAATCTACCAGTGCCTGGAAAGGTGTTACACAAGTGTCGCTTTAGAGCGTCCTCAAGTTTTTTCATCCTGTGCTCCCTCTGTGCGGGCAAGAGGAGCTCTGCAACTTTCCCCTTGTATCGTGGATCAAGAAGGGTTGCCAACCAGTAATGATCCCTCTCCTTGATAGCACGAATCCTGGGGTCCTTTAGCAGGCTTTGCATCATTAGGGAGCCCATGCAGCATAGGTTGGAGGTGGCATTAGCTGCCGAGTCTTCCTGGTCAATGAGGATGACCGTATCGTGCACTTCCTCCTCCCAGCCACGCACAAGCCCTTCTGTTTCTGGGCACACAAAACATTGCCTTGAGGAATCCCCACCTTCAATGCCCCCACTACTTAAATAGTTCTCCTCCTCCTCCTCCTGTCTGATCTGAGTAGGACCCGCTGGAATGCTGTCTGCGGAAAGACTGGGGCCTTGAGAGCTAGGGAAGGCCTCCTCTTCCTCCCGCTGCTCTGCCTCTAGAGCCACATCTATAATTCCCCGCAGAGTGTGCTCCAGCAGAAACACTAAAGGAATTGTGTCACTGATGCATGCACTGTCCCTGCTCACCATCTTTGTTGCCTCCTCAAATGGTGACAGTACAGTGCATGCATCATTGATCATCAGCCACTGCGGGGGGGGGAACAAGTTGACCTGAACCTGTCCTTGTGCCATACTCACACAGGTACTCATTGATGGCCCTCTGCTGCTTGTGCAGACGCTGCACCATTGCCAATGTCAAGTTCCACCTGATGGGCATGTCACAGATCAGACGGTTTGTGGGAAGGTGGAATTCTCTTTGAATTTCTGCCAGGCGAACACTTGCTGGGAATGACCGTCTGAAGTGGCTGCAGACTTTTCTGGCTTGGTTGTGAAGCTCTGCCAGCCCTGGGTACCTGGTTAGGAAACGCTGTACCACCAGATTTAGGATGTGTGCTAGGCATGGTACATGCGTCAACTTACCCTGGCGTAGGGCGGAGAGAAGGTTGCTGTCATTATCACAGATGACCACTCCCAGCTGAAGCTGGCGTGGTGTTAACCATCTATGCACCTGCCCCTGCGGAGCTGACAGAATTTCTGGCCCGGTGTGGCTCCTGTCCCCTAAACAAACCAGCTCAAGCACAGTATGGCATCTTTTTGCTTGAGCCATTGCTTAGCCCCTACCACGTGTCAGTTTAACTGCCACTTCGCCAGAGACAGAGAAGGAGGAGGAGGAGGAAGAGGTGGTGGAGCAGACAGACTTATACAAGCAGCTTTCTGGAGGCGTGGTGGATGAACAAGCTCCAGCACAGAGCCCTGTCCTGGATCCCTCCAAGCTGCAATCAGAGTTACCCAGTGTGCCTTGAAGGAAATGTAACGGCCCTGTCCATGCTTGCTGGACCACGTGTCTAAAGTAATGTGCACCTTGCTGCTGACGGCCTTTCCCAATAACTCCATAACATTGTCTTCCACATGCTGGTATAGTGCTGGAATGGCCTTCCGTGAAAAGAAATGGCGTTTTGGAACCTGCCACTGTGGTACAGCACATTCAGTAAATTCACGGAAGGAAGCCGAGTCCACCAGCTGGAAAGGCAGCAGCTGTAATGCGAGTAATTTTGCTAAGCTGGCATTTAGATGCTGTGCTTGGGGATGGTTGGGACTATATTTTTTCTTACGCTGCAGCAGCTGGGATACGTAATCTAACTGCGTAAATCTTCAGCTGATGGGATGCTGTCACATTCTGAGGAAGGACCTGGTACACCCATTACTGTAGCATCATCCCTGTCAGTGGAGGTTGTAGGCAATGACATGGCAGGACCAAAGCTGTAGCTAGCTCCTTTTGCACCCAAGGCAAGAATAGAAAATTGTGCCCCCCCACATAATTTTATGAATCGGAGTCCCTGATAGTGGCGTAGTGCTAAACTCCTGGATGCTCCCCACGGTCAGGACCAGTGGGGATCGGACCACTCTTCGCGCAATGGGATAAGAGGCGAGTATGTGATTTTAGGGGGTTCCAGCTGGTGCTGACTGATTCTACAGAAGCGGCATCAGTTAGCAACAGCGTCTAGCTGTGGGTAATTTTTAAGTAGCTACAGTGGGATGTAAATAGCGGTAGGAATTTCTAATCCTATCGCTAATTACTCTTTTGCGCTGCCCATATATATATGGTCACATCCGACATAAACCCCACTCACATAATGCAACACAGATGTCTACATAATTTCTTAAAACTATATTCCAAGTAAATGTTTTAATAAGACAAATTCCACTCAGACCCACATGCTAATAAGCTATCTTGCCCCCTTCAGATCAGGGACGTGCGGTGAGGCACTGGCTAGTATCAGAGCCTATACACAGGTTACGTAGGTTCAGTGCTTACCAGGATCTGGCTGCCTCTCAGTGCTCCCCAGGATCTGGCTTCACTCTGCTCCCCAGGATCTGGCTCTGCTCCGCGCTCCCCAGGATCTGGCTGCTCTCCGCGTTCACCATGATCTGACTGCTCTCCACGCTCCTCAGGATCTGGCTGCTCTCAGCTCTCCAGGATCTGGCTGCTCTCAGCTCCCCAGGATGTGGTTGTTCTCAGCTCTCCGGGATCTGGCTATAGGCAAGCAGGAGACAGTGATGTAACTAGAGGCGAAAATAAAAACATATCATAACCTAATGTAAATAATAGCTGCTGCTGCTGTGAGTTGAAAAAAAATAATGCTCAGGATGGCAGAGACTGACAGCGGGGGAGCGCATTGCAGTTGAGTTTGTTAAATTTTTATTATGCTTTATTATATTCATTCAGTACTAGTGAGTGATTTAATGGCAGGTGAGCCCACTTAATGGCTGCTGCCCCTGACAGCACATCTCTGCTTCAGATGGTTACCACTATGTGTGAGGGTAGGAGTATATAGCAGAACTCCACAGCAATAAACCTCACAACAATGTGCGGTGTGTATGAACGTATCAGAGCTGCACAGCAATAAAACATACTGTAATGTGCGCTGTGTAAATAAATATTTTCTCGTATTTTCCATTATTTCTCCCTCAATTCCTCCCCTTTGCTGTTTTTTTTTTTTTCATTTTCTCCCATTTTTATTCTTTTCTCGTCACTTTCTCCCCTTTTCTATAGTTTTTCCATCCCTATTTTATTATTTTTCCTCTCATATTTTAGTATTTTTTTCATCTCCAAGTTTATTACTTTTTCCTAATTTCCTCCACTATTTTATTATTTCTTTCTTCATTTCCTCTATTTTATACATTTTCCAGAGGCACATTATAGAGAATAATCTATTTTATTGAGGGTGGCACTATCCTTCAGGGACTGACACTATCTGAGCGTTGGGACTTCAAACCACGTTTTAATATGATGTGCAGAAAATGATCAAAATAGCACCCAGGGTGAAATAGCTCAGCAGAATCAAAGTTGAAGCTTAGAATACTATCTATATATATAAACGCGAAAGTCCTGACTGACTGACTGATTGACTGTGTTGTTCAGCTTTTTAATGTACTGAAATGATCCACGAGGTTCTGTTTACAGCAACTTCTTTATTATATGATACATGATGAGTCTGGCTTTCTGCTTTGAGCTGGCTCTACTCCACACTAACTCTTCCTGGGGCACAGCTCACTTCCTGTTCCCTGACCCTTATGAATATTCATTACTTACTCAGCTCAGCACATTGACTGACTGACTCATCAACGCCCAGCTGAAACCGTTTAACCTAGAAACGTGAAATTTTGAAGGTGCACTGTTTTTATGATGTAGGCACCCACTAAGGAAGGATTTTTGGAAACTCTGCCCCTAAGGGGGTGAAAAAGGGGGTTGAATATTTTAAACAGGATACCTGTATCTCCAAAACAGACGATGTTACAGATGTGAAAAATCGGTATTTAGATTTGTCTTGAAAAATAAAAAAACACGTATTTTACCATGTTCTGAAAATTCCTTGGGGGGGCAAAAAGGGGGGTTGAATACTTTTATCAGTATAACTATATTTCAAAAACCGAAAATGTTACGGGTGTGAAATTTGGTATTTACAATCTTCGTGAAAAAAACAAACATGTTTTTTGCCATTTTCCACAAATCCAATTGGGGGGGGGGGGTCGGGGGAAAGGGGTCTGAATATTTTTATCATTATACCTATATTTCAAAGACCATAGATGTTACAGACGTGAAATTTGTTTTTTACAATCTTCTTGAAAAATAAAAAACACGTGTTTTACCATTTTCCAAAAATCCAAGTAGGGGGGGTAAAAAAAAGGGGGGTGAATACTTTTAAACAGGATACCTACATCTCAAAAACAGAAGCTGTTACAGACGTGAAAATTGGTATTTAGATTTGTCTTGAGAAACAAAAAAACACCTATTTTACCATTTTCCAAAAATCCAGTGGGAGGGGAAAAAAAGGGGGGTTGAATACTTTTATCAGTATACCTATATTTCCAAAAACCAAAGATGTTACAGGTGTGAAATCTGGCACCTACAATCTTCTTGAAAAATAATAAATAAATTTTGAAAATAATAAATAAATAAATTTTCAAAGAATCCCACGTGGTCGATGAAAAAAGGGGGAGTGAATACTTTTCAACAGGACACCTACAGTATATCTCAAAAACAGAAGATGTTACAGACGTGAAAATTGGTATTTAGATTTGTCTTGAAAATAAAACACATATTTTACCATTTTCCAAAAATCCAGTGGGGGGGGGGAGAAAAGGGGGATGAATACCTTTACCACTATACCTATATTTCAAAAACCAATGATGTTACATATGTGAAATTCGATATTTACAATCTTCGTGCAAAAAAACCCCATGTTTTACCATTTTCCGAAAATCCAGTTAAGGGGGGTGGGGGAAAGGGATGTGAATACTTTTACACTCTTCTTGAAAAATAAAAAAACACGTGTTGTACAATTTTCCAAAAATCCCAAGTGTGGGGGAAAGGGGGTTTCTACCAAAAAAAACTCAAGTTTCTTTTAAAAAACAAATTTTAACAAATCCTAAAATCCACGCGAGCGAAGCCGCGGGCAAAAGCTAGTATACACATATAATAATCCCATGTCTGGACTAAAAATCTTCAGGGCTGTCCCTTGTGTAAAAGTCATTAGGTCCTATTCCCCAAGCCCTGAGCTTTGAAGGACCCTGCAAACCAAATACTGCATGCCAAGCATCTAAGACTTAAGTGAATAGCAGTCAGTATTTGGTTTATCTGGTACTCACATGCTGTTTTAGAACCTCAGGGCCTGCTTGCTGCATTCATAGAGCAGCTGAGAAACATGCAGGAGCCCTTTGTCTGAAGCTGCTGCAGGTTGTGGAGGAGGGGGGGGCAGAGTTTAACATTGTCCCTCACCCTGCAGCAGGGCCTGCATGTGGAACTCAAAAGATGCAGGTGAGTACCTGTGCCTTTGTGTGTGTAGACGTTTCTTCCCTATAGCTTCAGCAAGTGGCACAGACAGATGATCCGGATGTGGAGCAGGGGGGGGCGGAGACTTCATCACACAGATCAGTCCTCCCCCACCACATGACACCTGGACCAGGAAGGAACAGCTTGCAGGCAGTTCTGCCACGTGCAAGTAAACACTCGAGCCGGCGACACTAGTGGCTGCCTGCTTGGATCTGCAGCTGCACTTAGACACCCGGCCATAAAGAGTACAGCTGACTCTCAGCTTTCCAGTCACTGCCGGGGGCTGGCGCTCCGCCCCCCCGCAGTATGAGCTGGGCTCCGTGGGGCCAGCTCGAGGGTGGAGCCATTTGCATTGCACTTCTCACACCCAGGAAGAGCCGGCACTGGCTGCGCCCCCTCACAGCTGTGCCCGAGGCACGTGCCTCACTCGCCTCGCCCTCCCTACGGCCCTGGGCAGGACATATAGTGGGGGCAGAGACAGATGAGGAGGAGGACCTATGCAAAGTGTTGTGCCAACGGGATGCATGGCAGGTGGTCATATGTCGCCCCAAGCATGTGATACCCAAGCGTGGGATGTCTTTCCCACGCTTGATCCTCATCTGACATAGATTACAAATAGCAACGGTGCGGTCGCTGCACATTTCTTAAAGAACTCCCAGACAGCAGACTTCCTGTACATGTGCTTTGAGACAACAGCGCTCTGCACCTGAGCAGCTGTGACTTCTGATGCTTTGGACTGGCTACGGTTGGTCATAGAAGACGTTCTGCCTCATTTCTGTTATGCCTCCTCCTCCCTTGACTCCTCTGTTCGATCAGGCACCCAGGTGGAGTCAGTGAACTCATCATCGTCATCACCCCCTATCTCCTCGTCACTGGAGCCAACTTGGCAGTATGCTGCAGCTGCTGGGGCAACATGAGTGCCAGTTATTTGTGTGTCACTGGCACCCCCTTCCTCTAGGTTGATTATACTCCCTTTCTCAACCTCAGAGTTTGAATCAGAGCACTGTAATTGCTGCACATCCTCAAGCAGCATGTCACTGTCATTGTAGTCAAACAATTCAGCTGACTCCTCCGTGTGTGATAGTGAGGCTACAGCAGGAGTAGCTGTGGACATGGAGGCTGAATTAGATGTTTTGGCAGCTGAGGTGGACTGTAAACTACTACAAGCCTGGCTGGCAGAGGACTCGGAGGATGAGGATGGCCTGGTTAGCCAATCCACCAAATCCTCTGTATGTTGCTGCTGCTTAAGATGGCCAGCACCAGTTAGAAAGGACAAGCATACCCCTGCAGAGGATTCACCATGTCCACGACGACCAGAGGCACAGCCTCCCGACACAGAGGCTGCTTGCCCTCTTATCTGTGTCTGGGAGCATCTGCCTGTCCTTTTTGGTCTTTCTGACATGGTGAGTGATATATAGATTAAAGATATACAGAACTCTGATTCAACCCTGTTATAAAAATTGGCAATATGCAGAACTCTGATTCAACTGTGTTATCTAGAACTCTGGTATAACTCAGTGAGACACCCTGATAGCTGGCAGCCAGTGACAAGACACAGATTAAAATTCCCAGAAACAACCTATAAATCAGTGAGACCCCCTGATGGGTGGCAGTTACAAGACACAAATTATAATTCCCAGATATCTACTACAAGTCCGTGAGGCCCCCTGATGGGTGGCAGTGACAAGACACAAATTACAATTCCCAGAAACCTCCTATAAATCAGTGAGACCCCCTGATGGGTGGCAGTTACAAGACACAAATTATAATTCCCAGATATCTACTAGAAGTATGTGGGACCCCCTGATAGCTGGCAGTGAGAAGACACAGATTACAATTCCCAGGAACCTGCTATAAATCAGTGAGACCCACTAATGGTTGGCAGTGACAAGACACAAATTACAATTCCCAGGAACCTCCTATAAATCAGTGAGACCCCCTGATGGATGGCAATGACAAGACACAGATTACAATTCCCAGGAACCTCCTTTAAATTAGTGAGACCCCCTGATGGGTGGCAGTGACAAGACACAGATTACAATTCCCAGATATCTTGTAGAAGTGAGACCCCCTCCAATAGCTGCTGGTAGTAAGAACACACAGATTACAACAATTCCCAGATATCTTGTAGAAATGAGACCCCCCCAATAGCTGCTGGCACTGAGAACACACAGATTACAACAATTCCCAGATATCTTGTAGAAGTGAGACCCCCCAATAGCTGCTGGCAGGGAGAACACACAGATTACAACAATTCCCAGATATCTTGTAGAAGTGAGACCCCTCTAATAGCTGCTGGCACTGAGAAGACACACAAACAGAACAATCTCCTCTCAAAAAACACGTGCTGGGGGTTGTGTGAAGCCTTATATAGTGTGCTGCGGGATTTAGCTCTGTGAGCCCATGACTGGGCAAAATTTGCTCAATCAGGACTCTGAGCCGTGATTGGAATAGTCTTGCACCTGACCTGTGGTCAGGTGCAAGGCTGTAGCCAATTACAAGCTTCGGCCAGTGGAAAAGTTCATTGTGGTCCATTGTGGTGCATTGTGGGCGAATTCGAACTGAACACGCGGAAATGTTCGGAGTTTGCGAACAGCCGAACGGCTGATGTTCGATGCGAACTCTGAACAGATCGAACCGAACAGCTCATCCCTACCCCTGATCACTGATATTTCCATCGCTGGACACCTGCGACTATGACTGTGGAACAAGATACGACAAGCAGTGTGTTCATTGGGGAAGCAATGGAGCATCGTGTACTTCAAACATTGATTCCTGGACTGTGAAAGGGAATTGAAAGTGAAGATGGCGCAATAGAAGCGGGACAGCATGAGTACTGGAGGTGGCCCACCAAGGCGTTATGTCTACGCTCGCTGGGAGGAAATGCTGAAGACACTAATCCCACAGTGTTGTTGGCATTCATGGATCATTGGACAGCAGGCGCATACCATTGATCACCGAGCGTGAGTAATGCTGTTTTTCTGATTTGTTATTGTTCTTTTTTCTCTTCTAGCCTATATGTTATACTACTTTCGTATCCACATGACTTGGACTACAATTCCCATGATGCTCTGTCACTCAATTGCTCCCTAGGGCATCATGGGAGGTGTAGTCCAGTGACATGTCAAGGTGCCAGTTTACACAACATTGAGATACACGGAATGTTTAATTTCTGAATAATATACATTTTGTAGCCTAGTTGATAGCCAATTGAAGGGATCTAAAAAAGTGAAATGTAATGTGATGTCTTCTTAAAATATTATGTGGCAGCTTAAACAAGTCAGCTTAAGGGCACCCTCTGCCTGATGTGTTTTGGTTTTAAGGCACATATCTGCTAAAATGTGTTATGCTTTGAGCAGAGATTGATCTTATAGCAGAAAACTGTTTACACATCTGTCCCTAACCGTCTTCTAAACGGTCACATTTGTGCTGTGTAATGCTTTATTTGCAGCTTCTTGGGCACATATCTGCTAAACTCTGTTATGCTTTGAGCAGAGATTGAGCTAAAAGCAGCAAGCAGTTTGCACATCTGTCCCTAACTGCCTTCCAAATGATCATGTTTGTGCTGTGTAATCAGGGCTCGAGTCGAGCGGGAACGCGCGGGAACGGCGATGCCGCACTTCTCCCACAGCGGGAACGCTGCGGGAATGCAGCGTTCCCGCTGTGGCCCGAGCCCGAACGCTTTAGCAGGCGGCCGCCGCACATTGCCGGCGGCCGCGTGCTTCCTATTATAATGGCCGGTGACCGGAAGTGGAGCCGCTCGCCTGGCTGTTTCATAGATCCCAGGCGAGCGGCATGGAATGCCCCCAGCTCTCATGGATAATGCCCCCAGGTCTCATGGATATTGCCCCCAGGTCTCATGGATAATGCCCCCAGGTCTCATGGATATATGCTCCCAGGTCTCATGGATAATGCCCACAGCTCTCATGGATATTGCCCCCAGGTCTCATGGATATTGCCCCCAGGTCTCATGGATATTGCCCCCAGGTCTCATGGATAATGCCCCCAGGTCTTATGGATAGTGCCCCCAGGTCTCATGGATAGTGCCCCCAGGTCTCATGGATAGTGCCCCCAGGTCTCATGGATAATGCCCCCAGGTCTCATGGATATTGCCCCCAGCTCATGGATACTGCCCCCAGCTCATGGATTTGCCCCCCCAGCTCATGGATACTGCCCCCAGCTCATGGATTTGCCCCCCCAAGCTCATGGATATGCCCCCCAGCGTTACATGGATAGTGCCCCCCAGCTCATGGATATGCCCCCCAGCGTTACATGGATACTGCCCCCAGCTCATGGATTTGCCCCCCCAGCATTACATGGATATGCACCCCAGCGTTACATGGATATGCCCCCCAGCTTACCTCTCTGCGCACGGCGGCCGCGTGCTTCCTGTTAGAACGGCCGCTGACAGGAAGTGCAGCCGCTCGCCTGGGATCGATGAAACAGCCAGGCGAGCGGCTCCACTTCCTGTCAGCGGGCCGTTCTAACAGGAAGCATGCGGCCGCCGGCAATGTGCGGCGGCCGCCTGCTCCAGCCTTTCGGGCTCGGGCCACAGCGGGAACGCTGCGTTCCCGCAGCGTTCCCGCAGAGTTCCCGCTGTGGGAGAAGTGCGGGAACGCCGTTCCCGCTCGACTCGAGCCCTGGTAGGAAGCAATATCCCGTAGTTTGCCGCATACAGCTGATCCCAGGTGGGAGTCAGCTGGGTCCAAAGGGAGCCCATAGAAGAACGACACCATCTAAAAGGAAACCTGTGTCGATCCACCACCCTCTCCCCCTCCATCAGGTTGAGGTCGAGCACTTCGCTCTTATCTGCATTAAGGTTATTTCCCGAGACCCTGCCAAAGTCCTTCAGGGCCCTCATCAGGTTGGGGAAGGTAGTAATTGGTGAGGTCAGGGAAAGAAGGACATCGTCAGCGAAAAGGGACAGCTTATATGCTTTTCCCCTCACCTCTACCCCCCGGACGTCAGTGTGGTCTCTAATATACGTCGCCAGGGGTTCTATAGATAGAGCGAATAGGAGCGGCGACAGGGGGCATCCCTGTCGGGTCCCGTTGAGTATGGAAAAGGGGGCCGAAAGGAATCCCCCAGTGTCAACCTGCGCCTTTTCGGCGTCTAAAGAAAGGAGAAAAGAGCCTCTACCCGAGGTTCTAGCGACCTGAATTAGATTAGGGCCCGTCTGATGTTATCGGGGGCCTCTCTACCGGGAACAAATCCCACTTGATCGGGATGGATGACCTCGGCAATAAATCGACCAAGTCTGTTAGCCAGGATTGTGGCGTAAATCTTCATGTTCACATTTATCAGGGAGATAGGCCTGTAGCTGGGGCATACCACCGGATCTTTGCCCGGCTGGGGGATGACCACAATACGGGCCAGGAGCATGTCAAAGGATGGGACTTCCTTTCCTTGCATGTAAGTATTAAACAATTTGGTCAGGGGCTGGAGTAGGGCCGTGCGTAATCCCTTAACCTCCCTGGCGGTCTAATTTTTTCAAAATTTTGTGTCTAAAAGCGTCTCAATTTTTTTTTAAAGGAAACGTGTTTTTGTACATAGTTAGCCTGTAATAATTAGGAATCACGCACTGAAATCAAGAGTCCTTACTGGTAAAATCCTTTATAAATAAATTAATAAATTAAATTTAAAAAAAAATAGTAAATACACTGAGTCCGATAAAGTTTGAAACACGACATAATAATTTATTATCCCAAAAATAACTATCCAAAATAATGCAAATAAATGATATGCAATAAAATACAACAAAAAACACTGAAATCTGTCTGAGAACAAGGGTGAGACGATGTATGGTCTATTTCTTATCCTTTACTGCCACCTAGTGGCCGTTCATAAACTTTTCCATTTGTATTCAGTGAATTTTATGAATGAAGTTTGCTGCGTCCAGCCCCACTGCATCATGTGACTCGCAGGGAGCCATCCAGGAAGCTGCTCGCTGCGATCACACTGCGGGGGACAGTGAGGGAGCCAGGAGGAGGTGAGTAAACATCCAGCCCGAGTGTGGCTCGGGGTTACCGTTCGTAGTAGCGAAATTTAACCCCGAGTCACACTCAGGAATACCGCCAGGGAGGTTAAAGTAGGGGACTGAAAATCTGTCCGGTCCAGGGGATTTAGAGGAGTGTAAGCTTTTAATTACCTCTGATACCTCCTACTTCGAAATGGGGGATGCCATGTCCAATGGCCTGTGCGTGGCTGAAGGAAGGTAAGGTGGTTCGAGCGAGGAATTCCCAGATAAGCACGTCCCCCGCTGGGCCAGGTGTCGTCGTAGTGCCGTCATAGAGGGACTCATAATATGAGCAGAAGGCCCTGGATATTTCACAGGGTCAGAGGTCATTTCGCCAGAGCCAAGGCACACTGCACGCACCGTGCGCTCCCGGGTCTGCTTCTTCAGCTGCCGGGCCAGAAGAGTGTCAGGTTTGTTGCTCTTCTCAAAAAACTTCCGACCCGTCCAGTGAAGAGCCACCTGGACCTGACAGGAAAGCAACATGTTAAGACTTCCCCTAGCTTCCAGTAACTCCCTCAACAGTAGTGTCTCTGGTCCTTTTATGTTCGCGCTCCAAGTCACCCACCTTAGCCGTAAGTGATACCATCTCAGCAGCCCGTTCCCGCTTGCGGCAGGATGCTATAGCGATTAGTTTGCCGCGCATGAACTCCTTGTGCGCCTCCCATACCGTAGTGGTAGCTATGCCTAGAATGACGTTACGCTCAAAGAAGTCCATCAAGTCAAGGATCATGGTATCTTTCAGATCCGGGTCAAGGAAGAGGGAAGCGTTAAAGCGCCAAACATTAGCCGACCCCGTTGCCCCCCACCCCAATAGTGCGATCTCAACTGCAGCATGGTCAGACCACGATATTTCATAAATGGTGGAAGAGACAAAGGCCATAATGTTATCTCTACTACAAAAAATATAGTCTAATCTGGAGTACGAGTCATGGGGATTTGAATAGAAAGAATAGTCTCGGTCTCTAGGTTGGAGCAACCGCCAGAAATCATACAGATTGGCCGCCTGGACCACACCCCGGAAGGTCTTGGAGTGGAGCACGGTTAGTCGCCGTCCTATTGCGATCGAGGTACAGATCCATGGCGTGTTAAAATCTCCTCCCACAAAGACTTCCCTATTCGGTAGCTGCGCAAGTCGGTCCTCCAATGCCCTCCAAAAAGAGTCCTCCAGGGGGAAGGGGCGGATACACTGACAAAGGTGACTGGTTTACCTCCAATCATCCCAGACACTTGCAGGTATCTACCATCTAAAGCCGACTCCTGATGGGTAAGATGAAAATGAAGATTGCCGCGTATCAGTATCGAGACTCCTGTCTTAAGGGAGCTACCAGCGGAGTGGTAATGCACAGTATAACCCTCCACCCAGTACCCCGGGACTCTGCCCCGCGTCAAGCGAGTCTCCTGCAGAAGGACCACATCAGCACAAAGTTTTCTGTATTATCTGGTGGCCCCACGTCTCTTATTTGGGGACAAGAGACCTTTAACATTGTGGGAGATTACCTTGAGGCGGGCCCGCGTCTCACCCCCTCCCTCCGCCATGAGAAAGTAAGCGAATGAAGGTGATGTAAGGAGAGGTGAGAGAGAGGAGGGAGAAGAAGAGATGGAGCGAGAGAGAAGAAATTATGAAAAAGAGAAAAAGGAAGGAAGAAGAGAGAAAAAGAGAGAAAAAAAAAACAATATTCCAAAAATCTTTCAAGAGAAGGGGGGGAGTGAGAATAAATAAGGGGGGGAGGGAAAGGGGCAGAAGACACCAAAAAAATGTGTCTGGTGGATTGTACCAACCACTAGGTACGCACGCGGGGGCGAGAGCAACAACAAGGAGAAGGCCTCTGGTCCAGAGCCTCTCCCAAGTGAGGACTGTGACCTAAAGTATAGCAACTAGACCCCTGAAATCCCACCCCTCCATCACCCAAGGCAGCAGAGGGGCCGATGTCCAGTCTCATCCGACTCTCCCAACTTCCCTCCCCCAGTCGCAGACTAGCCAGAGCAGGAGGCTCTATAGGTCCCCTGTCAGCAGGGACTGGTGGGTTCATATCATAAAACATTCTACAAGTAACGGTGGGTCCTCTGCGAAACATAAAGCTAATTTAAAGAGATCTGGTGGGTGAGGGCCCTTCCCAACCATTCGACATGTCCCATTCCCCTCCAGTCCTGTCTCAGATTGTCCCAAAAGGGTGCACACGGGGCTCAAATAAAATCCAGTGGTCAAGGGTCCATGGAAAAAGTAGGAGATGAATCCCACGCAGGCGACATAGAGTAACTGGGTCTGGGGGGGCAATGTCAACAGCATTGTTTTGTTTCTCCACCAAAACACTGAGAATGTGATCTCTTAACTTACATTTGTGATGAGATGGCGATAACTCCCAGTCTTAGATGAATTACAGACAGTGACTCAATCCAGATGACACCTTGAAGATCTGATGAAGTTTTATTCCAAAACTGTAGAAAATCCACAACAATATACATCGGATAGGTCAAAAAAATCATAGTGTGATGTGAGTCCATTTAGGCTTGCTAAGGCTTACTGGGAAATGAACAAGGGTGGAGCTGTCTGGACAGGAAATCACTGAACCACAAGGAGGGGAGGAGAGAAACCCAGGGTTAGATGAGACATGTGCAATTCTTAAAAGGCATATCACAAGTCATGGGAAACATGACACTCCTCGTCGATCTATGATTTCTATAATTAAATAACTTTAGTCAAAGTTCAAAAACAAGTAACATCTGAAAAACAAGAGGGAAGAACAAGAGCAAATAATGCAAACATTAACAATTCTTAGATCTTGATCTTGATGGTCCAGGCTGTGACAAGAACAGTCAGTGAGCCCATCTTCAGAGTGGAAGGCAGCAACATGCACCAATCCTTCTTACCTCAATTTGAATCAAATTGATGACTTGAGGGACTTGTCTTTCTCTTTGGGCAGAAGGAGTACAGTTCCTTTATAGGCCTGAAGTAAAAGTGTGGAGAATCTTCTTTCATTACTTTAGCTTCTACTTTCCTTACTTTCCCATCATTACTTGGCATAGTTTTTGTAATAAGACCCAAGGGCCAATGGTTGCGATGAGAACCTGACTCTTTCAAGAGTACTAGGTCTCCCACTTGTAGGTTGGGTTTGCTAGTCTGCCATTTGCTGCGACCTTGTAGGTTGGAAAGGTACTCCATCTTTCAATGGCCCCAAAATGTATTAGCCAGCTGTTGAACTCGTTTCCATTGATGCTTGTAAACATTAGGGCAATCAAGTTCTGTGGGTATGGTGGCTATCCCAATTTTTTGGGTAAGAAGAGTGGCTGGTGTGAGCAATACTGGAGACTCTGTATCTGAAGACACAGGGACCAGTGGCCTTGCATTAATTATAGCAGACACCTCTGTAAGAAGGGTGACTAAGATTTCATGGGTAAGTTGGAAAGTTCTCTGATCCAGTAGCATAGAGTCCATGATTTTCCTTGCAACTCCAATCATGCGTTCCCAAGAGAGAGGAGTGAGGAGGAGTGAGGTGGGTTGAATTCCCATTTACACTTGTTGTCATTCAAGAAGTTCAGTATTTTTTCTGCTCCTGTAAAATTAGCTCCACAGTCAGATCTAAGTAAATTTACAGGTCCTCGTACAGAAAAAAATCTTCTGAAGGCATTGATGAAACAGGGAGAATCCATTGATTCAATCACTTCTAGGTGTACTGCGTGAATGCTCAAGCAAGTGAACAGCGCAGCCCATCACTTATTGTTGGCAATTCCGCCACGAGTTTTGCGTGTAACAACAGTCCCGGGGCCAAATATGTCCATACCAACATTCGTAAATGGTGGATCAGTACTTAATCGAACAGCTGGTAGTTCTGCCATCTGTTGTTGTAGGTGCTTTCCTCTTAGTTTTTGACACTTGACACATTTGTGGAGTATGGACGATATACACCTTTTCATCCCAACGATCCAGAAACCTGCAGATGTTACTGCTCCCTCTGTAAAGTGATGACCTTGGTGCTGAACTTGCTCATGGTAATGCCTAACTAACAGAGCAGTGATGTGATGAAGTCCTGGAATAATGAGGGGATTTTTCTCTTCACTGAACGATTTGGACCTTTCAATGCGACCACCGACTCGAAGTAGCTTGTTTTGATCAATTCCTAGATTCAATTTGTACAAAGGGCTATCCTTAGATAGGTTAAGTCCTTTTGCTATGACAGCAATCTCTTGTGAGTACACTTCTTGTTGGACACATTGGATGATAAACCTTTCTGCTTGAAAGACCTCCTGAATTGTGGGGGGGCCTTTACAGATGTGCCACTTGTGACATTCTTTGTCCATGTCAGAGCTGTTTGTAAAATGATGAGCAATGTGAATAAGACGTGCAATGGCTCATACAGCAGAAGGCCACTTGGAAAAGCGTTCAAAACGGTGAGGACTCAGCCTTACCCTTTCTTTCACAGAGGTGTTGAGTGTAATGGTAACAACTCTAATTTCTTTATACGATTCCGGTACAAGGTAGAATTTGTAGAATTTGAGATGAGGTCTTCATTCAAGAGTATTGGTGGGGATAGCCATAATGAGTCCAGAATTGCAGTAGCAGGTACTGCACGCTTACCTCGATCAGCAGGGTTGAAGTTAGTGGACACATAGTGCCATTGTTCAGGTGTAGAGAACTTTCTTATACGTTCCACTCTGTTGCCGACATACTCGAGCAACTGTCTTGTCTGATTATGTATGTATCCTAGCACTATATTGCTATCTGTGTAAAAGTCAAAGGAGTCTATTTCAGTGTCTGTTTCAAGTTCTATAAGCTCAGCAATTTCCACACCTAACACAGCTGCGCAAAGTTCAAGCCTTGGAATCGCAGGTTTTGGTGTGAGCGTGGACTTGCCCATTATAAATCCTAGACTTGCTCCACCGCTGAGATCTGTGACCCGAAGATAAGCCACTGCAGCCATGGTTTCGTTGGATGCATCGGAGAAGACATGTATCTCTCTTCTGGTGGCATTCTTTAACCCTTTCGCTGCTGAGGCATTTCACGCCTCTGTGCTGAGCTAATTTTTACCGGTTTCGCTCATCATGTTTAACCGCAGTTTGAAACCTTATTTTAATATATGACCCAGACATATTATAGATCGTTCTTTCCGGCAGACTTGGCAGATTCATAATATGTCATTATTATATGTATACGTCATGTCCTGTCTGTATATTATAACAAAAAATGCAATAAAATTAGAATTTTGAATAATTTACAATGTGTAAAGTGTTTTTTTTTTCACATTTTAACATGCAAGCATTTGCGGTTATAATTTATATGGGTTGCGCTTGTTAAAAAAATCAGAAATGGGGACGCGTTACATTTTTTTGGGGAAAATTTCTCTATTTTTAACAAATGCACCGCATACAAAAATCGTTAGTGCAGCATCATTGTTCACATTATAATTGAAATGGGAACAATATTGCTGCATTAACAAAACAAACAATTTTTTATATTTTTATTTATTTATTATTTTTTACTTTTACATGGTCATGTTTGGCATCGTTGGAAAGGCCATGCTCTGGCCGATCCAGCAATATCAAATATTAACCCCTAGCTGCCACGGATCAGGAGATGAGATAGGGGGTTTCATTGAACCCCCTATCTCCACCATTGGTGGCAGTTAGGGGTTAACTCCAGGACTGGCATCATCATGCTATGCACGATGACGCCAGTCGTCAGGGGGCATTCCCGGAAGCTTGGCCGACATCCAAGATGTCGGCCAACTCCGGGAGAGGATCAGGATTGGGTGCCTTTTGAAATAGATGTCATCGCGGCGGCGCGATGACATCTATCTTCCCCCCCGGGGTCCCGGAGTGCCGGGCTGACATGCTAGATGTCATCCCGCACCAAGGGGGCCAGCAATCAGCCGGAATCCCGGCTGATTGCTGCCTCCTGCGCTAGGATGCGCTCAGCACGTCCGTAGCACAGGAGGAACACTTTGCAGGACGGGCTGAGCACGTCCTTAGCAGCCAAGTGGTTAAAGATGCAGGGTGTAAGAACGTGGTATCTGGAGTTGTTCTAACGCTTGCAGTGATTGTTTCCAGGATTCCCACCTTTGTTGTTTCTCCTTGGGTAAAGGGGTATCCCAGTCAGCTGTCTCAGCAGTATTTTACCCTGAATGGTGAGAGGTGCTATGAAACCCAATGGATCATAAATACTGTTCACTGTAGGCAGAACTCCTCGCTTTGTGAAGGGTTTATCACAGGTTGATGCTTGAAATGTGAACGTGTCTTGCTTAATGTTCCAAAGCAATCCAAGACTGCGCTGTGTAATGGAAAGGTCTGTTCCTAGTTGGAATTGCTTCACACTGACCGCATAGTCAGAGGGAAAGGCTCTCATGGCCTTGTCGCTGTTCGAAATGATTTTGTGAAGTCTGAGGTTTGCAGTGGCAAGCATGTTCTGGGTTCTAGTGAGAAGGTCAATAGCTTCTTCTTCTGTAGGCAGAGATTTGAGTCCGTCATCTACATAGAAGTTCTCTTCGACGAACTGTCGTACATCAAACCCAAATTCTTTCTCTCCTCCTTGAGCTGTTTCGGTTCGGTTCGGTTTTTGTAAATTTTCGTTTCGGCTCGTTTCGGTTCGGTTCATTTTTCGTATCGACTTTTTTTTCGGGATTTCGGAAATTTTCGTGTTTTTCGAAACGTCTGTTCTCCTCGTTTCAAAGTGTCTATTCATTTTGACATAAACTAATGGTTTTTCGGATCCGATATTTCTGTCAATACGATAATTCTGTCGATACGATAATTCTGCCATTGAGATTTCTCATGTTTTACAAGAAGGATACATTGAGATTTTTCATGTTTGAATAGAAGGATACATTGAGATTTTTCTGGTTACCCGGGAAGGATACATTGAGATTTCTCTGGTTTTACAAGAAGGATACATTGAGATTTCTCTGGTTTCCCAGGAACGATAGATTGCGATTTCTCCTGTTTTACAAGGATACTTTGAGATTTCTCTGGTTTTCCAGGAAGGATACATTGAGATGGGAATGATACAAAATTACAGAATCGGCGATATAACCGAAAAATACGTTGTCCGAAATACTGAAATGGAACCGAAAACAGGAATGGAGCCGAAATCACGAATAGAATGAAAATGATTTTCGCTTTTACACATTTCTAGTCCATTCGAAAATTCCGAAAAGTTTTCGTTTCGGCTCGGAAATTTGTTCGGATCTGCCGTTTTCAGATCTGAAAATTTTTGGCAAATCGGCCAAATCCGAATGCACAAATCGGGAAATTTCGGGGAAATTCCGAAACCCGAAACGCACATCCCTACAGTCCATAAATTGCTACTGCGGGAGAAGGACTATTACCGAAAACATGTACCTTCATCCGGTAGTCTATGACTTCATCATTGACATCGTTATTGCGATACCATCGGAACCTGAGGAAGCTTCTGTTGTCTTCACGGACAATGAAACAGTGGAACATTTGCTGAATGTCAGCCATAATAGCAATTGGTTCTTGTCTGAAGCGAAGTAAAACTCCTATGAGGTTGTTGTTCAGATTAGGCCCAGTGAGAAGACTGTCATTGAGGGAGACACCTTCATGTCGAGCACTTGAGTCGGAGACCACCCTAATCTGATCAGGCTTGTGAGTAGGGATGAGCCGAAAACCCGTGTTCGGTTCGCATTAAAACTCGAACAATTTCAAAAGTTCGAGTTCGAACTCGAACATGAACCAAACTCCATGCAAGTCAATGGGACTCGAAAGTTCGAATTTTAGAGTGTCCTCCAAGAGGGCATATATGCAAGATATTTGCCATAAAAGGTGTATGGGGGTCAGGGTAAAAGGTGTATGGGGGTCAGGGTAATGCCCTGGGGACAGGAAACAAGGACAAAAAGTTTTAAAAAATACCTTTTTAAAGGAAAGTGAGTTTTCCATGAAATAAAGGTTAAGTATAAAAACGAAAAATTCTTCAAATATCGTGCCTAGGAGGTCCCCATAACCCGCCCGTGAAGTGGCGGATTTGTAGGATGTATAGAAACATTTAAAAACAAAAAAATTACATTTCAAATGACGGTAAATGGTTTTCCTTCCTTTTCGGCAGCCTGTATGAAAAGAGGAGACATTTTAGGACACGCTGAACAAGTTTAGTGATTTTTTTGGCTAAATTATGGTGAAACTTATGCAGGCTTTGGATGAAAGTAACAATAGGTGCTTTAAAATTGGGCCTTTAGTGCCGTCACACCGTAACCCCTCTGTAGTATTGTGGAAGAGTGCAGGGTTGGACCCTGCGGTCCAATATTAAAATGATATGAATCTGGTATAGGCGTCAGTGGCAGTGCACCCAAATATTGTGCCTTTGGAGGCAGCAAGTGCCTTCACACCGTAAGTAACCTCTCTGTGGTATTGTGGAAGAGTGCAGTGGTGGAGGTTTAGGGAATGCATAAGAGATCCCCGATCTATTCAGTTACGTCAGCAGCATCAGGGGATTGATAGCTGCTGATTCAGGACTGATTCATTTTCATAAATGTCAGCCAGTCTACAGAGTCGGTAGACAGACGCACTCTTTTGTCTGTGACAAAACATCCAGCGGCACTGAACAACCTTTCAGAAAGCACGCTGGATGAAGGGCAACCTAGTAGCTGCATAGCATATTGGCTACGTTCTGGCCAGTGATCCAATCTCAACACCCAGTAAGCCAGTGGATCATCTGCTGTAAAGGTATCCAGGTCTGCCCTTGCCCCTAGGTAGTCTTGCACCATATGGTGAAGACGCTGGCAATAGGTGCCTACATCTGACGTCCCTGGGCGTCGTGGACTAAAAATTAGTCAAGCGGCCTCGGCCTTCACCGCTCTCCCTCTGATCATCCGCAGCCTCAGAAGCACCTGTGTCATCACTTGGTTACCTACCATTGCCTGGAAATGTGTTACACAAGTGTCACTTTAGACCGTCCTCAAATTATTTCATCCTGTCCTCCCTCTGTGTGGGCAGGATGTGCTCTGCAACTTTACCCTTGTGTCAAGGATCAAGATGGCTTGCCAACCAGTAATGATCCCTCTCCTTGATAGCATGAATCCTGGGGTCCTTTAGCATTCTTTGCATTATTAGGGAGCCCATGTGGCGTAGGTTGGAGGTGGTATTAGCTTCTGAGTCTTCCTGGTCAATGAGGATGACCCCATTGTGCACATCCTCCTCCCAGCCATGTACTAGTCCTTGGGTTTCTGGGCACACAAAACCCTCCCATGAGGAATCCCCACATTCAATGCCCCCCCACTACTTAAATATTATTCCTCCTCCTCATCCTCCTCCTGTCTGATCTGAGGACCCGCAGGAATGCTGTTTGCGTAAAGACTGGGGCCTTGAGAGCTAGAGAAGGCCTCCTCTTCCTCCCGCTGCTCTGCCTCTAGTGCCACATCTATAATTCCCCGCAGAGTGTGCTCCAGCAGGAACACTAAAGGAATTGTGTCACTGATGCATGAACTGTCCCTGCTCACCATCCTCACTGCCTCCTCAAATGGTGACAGTACAGTGCATGCATCCTTGATCATCAGCCACTGCGGGGGGAAAAAAAACAAGTTGACCTGAACCTGTCCTTGTGCCATACTCACACAGGTACTCATCTATGGCCCTCTGCTGCTTGTGCAGATGCTGAAGCATTGCTAATGTCGAGTTCCACCTGGTGGGCATGTCACAGATCAGATGGTTTGTGGGAAGGTAGAATTCTCTTTGAATTTCTGCCAGGAGAACACTTGCTGGGAAGGACCGTCTTAAGTGGCTGCAGACTTTTCTGACCTGGCTGAGAAGCTCTGCCAGCCCTGGGTACCTGGTTAGGAAACGCTGTACCACCAGATTTAGGACGTGTGCTAGGCATGGTACATGCATCAACTTACCCAGGCGTAGGGCGGAGAGAAGGTTGCTGCCATTATCACAGACGACCATTCCCAACTCAAGCTGGCATGGTGTTAACCATCTCTGCACTTGCCCCTGCAGAGCTGACAGAATTTCTGGCCCGGTGAGGCTCCTGTCCCCTAAACAAACCAGCTCAAGCACAGTATGGCATCTTTTTGCTTGAGCCATTACGTAGCCCCTGTCACGCGTCGGTTTAACTGCCACTTCGCCAGAGACAGAGAAGGAGGAGTTAGAGGGAGAGGTGGTGGAGCAGGCAGACCTCATACAAGCAGCTTTCTGGAGGCGTGGTGGATGAACAAGCTCCAGCACAGAGCCCCATCTTGGATCCCTCCCAGCTGCAATCAGCGTTACCCAGTGTGCCTTGAAGGAAATGTAACGACCCTGTCCATGCTTGCTGGACCATGTGTCTAAAGTCACATGCACCTTGCTGCTGACTGCCTTTCCCAATGACTCCATAACATTGTCTTCCACGTGCTGGTATAGTGTTGGAATGACCTTCTGTGAAAAGTAATGGCGTTTTGGAACCTGCCACTGTGGTACAGCACATTCAGCAAATTCATGGAAGGAAGGAGTCCACCAGCTGGAAAGGCAGCAGCCGTAACTAGGACTATATTTTTTCTTATGCTGCAGCAGCTGGGGCAATGTAATCTGACTGCGTAAATCTTCAGCTGATGGGATGCTGTCACATTGTGAGGAAGGACCTGGTACATCCATTACTGTAGCATCATCCCTGTCAGTGGAGGTTGGAGTCAATGACATGGCAGGACATATAGTGGGGGTAGAGACAGGGGAGGAGGAGGACCTACGCAAAGTTTTGCGCCAACGGGATGCATGACAGGTGGTCATATGTCGCCTCAAGCACGTGGTACCAATGCGTCTGGTGTCTTTCCCATGCTTGAGCCTCATCTGACACAGATTACAAATAGCAATAGTGCGGTCTGCTGCACATTTCCTAAAGAACTCCCAGACAGCAGAGTTCCTGGATGTGTGCTTAGAGACAACATCGGTCTGCACCTGAGCAGCTCTGACATCTGATGCCTTGGACTGGCTAGTGCTATGGTTGGTCATATAGGATGTTGTGCCTCGTGTTTGTTGTGCCTCCTCCTCACTTGACTCCTCTGTTCGATCAGGCACCCAGGTGGAGTCAGTGACCTCATCATCATCATCACCCCTTATCTCCTCGTCACTGGAGCCAACTTGGCAGTATGCTGCAGCTGCTGGGGCAACATGAGTGCCAGTTATTTGTGTGTCACTGGCACCCCCTTCCTCTAGGTTGATTATACTCCCTTCCTTAACCTCAGAAATTAAATCAGAGCACTGTAGTTGCTGCGCATCCTCAAGCAGCATGTCACTGTCATTGTAGTCAAACAATTCAGCTGACTCCTCCGTGTGTGATAGTGAGGCTACGGCAGGAGTAGCTGTGGACATGGAGGCTGCATTAGATGCTTTGGCAGCTGAGGTGGACTGTAAAGCACTAGAAGCCTGGCTGGCAGAGGACTCGGAGGATGAGGATGGCCTGGTTAGCCAATCCACCAAATCCTCTGTATGTTGCTGCTGCTTAAGATGGCCAGCACCAGTTAGAAAGGACAAACGTGCCCCTGTGTCACGATGGGGGTCAGGGACCTGACCTGACAGAGAGGGGTGTGAGCCTAATGAGCAGTGAAAATAGACCATGAGCCTGAACTAGAAAAGTAAATATATATAATTTATTCTAGGAACCAAGAACTTAAATACAATAAACAGAGCCTTTAACCTCACGGCAAGAAATATAAAGAAAACCAGGTATAAACAAAATAGGCAACTAAACATGGGAGGCAGAATTAAACATGATACAAGAAGGCAAGAAAAACAGTGCAAACCAGACATGAGCCTGTAAACAGAATGACCAGGAAAACAGGCTTTAACAGGATAAATCTAGACCAGGGAAAGGCCAGACATGAGCGAGCTGGAAGACAGACAGACTGAACAGGATAAAATTAGACCAAGGCAAACCAGACAGGAGCTTGAAGACAGACTGAACTGAATAGAAGATTCAGGATGAATCTAGAGCAAGGCAAACCAGACATGAGCTGAATGACTGATCCAGGATGAATGAGACCGCACCCTACTAAGGGAGTGGTCTCCATTTATACAAAATGGTCCAGGGTGAACCAATGGAGTCCAGGTACTGATCAGGCTTGGACGTGAACCAAATGTCCAGAACTGCCAGAGGGGGCGCCAGAGACCCAGAACGTCACATATCCCCCCCTCCACGAGCAGACCCCGGATGCTCAAAAGAAGACAATAAAAATGAAAATAAAAAGTCAATGGGTCCTGTAGGCACGTAGAGCGCGCTCGTACACCTCTCGGTCCTCAAGGCATATTATAGCACCATTAGAAGCTCGGAAACATCCAGCAGGGACAGGACTCGACTCACGGGCTGGAGGACCTGAGGTATAGACCCCTTGGGAGCCAAAACTGGGTCCAGGTTTGAAGTCACTGGCACCAGTCCTTTTGTGTCTCCTCCCCCTGGTACGGGACGTGGAATGGACAGCAACAGTGTCCTCCCGGCTCTGCGGCAACAGGAACATGGCACCAGTGGCGATCCGGTTCTGTGGTAATGTGACTGGGACAGCAGCAGCACGGCTCCGTAGGTTGGTGACCTTGGCACGGCTCTGCAGCGACTGGACTGGAACCACTGGGCTCGAAGACACCGGGACAGCTGGGCTCGGTGGGGCAGCGCCCTTGGTGTGGACCGGTTGGGTAGCACCCTTGGCAAGGACAGGAGGGGCAGCGCCTTTAGCACGACTCTGTGGTGACTTGGGCACAGCAGCAACTGCACGGCTCTGCGGCGACTCGGTCTTGGCGGCGGCAGCACGGGTCTGTGGGTCAGCGACCTCGGCACGGCTCTGCGGCGACTCGGTCTTGGCGGCGGCAGCACGGGTCTGTGGGTCAGCGACCTCGGCACGGCTCTGCGGCGACTCGGTCTTGGCGGCGGCAGCACGGGTCTGTGGGTCAGCGACCTCGGCACGGCTCTGCGGCGACTCGGTCTTGGCGGCGGCAGCACGGGTCTGTGGGTCAGCGACCTCGGCACGGCTCTGCGGCGACTCGGTCTTGGCGGCGGCAGCACGGGTCTGTGGGTCAGCGACCTCG